>OZ030009.1:126675113-127875113 GCA_964023405.1 Apodemus agrarius
AGTCCAACTGAACTTATTCTTTCGAACCTTGGAAAGACAATTCATAGTAAAATGCTCAGTTAGAATATTGTAAGTATCCTAAACGGAACAATCTCTCTGGCATTGTAACACTTTTTGAGGTCTAGATTGCATTCAGAAATGAGTTTTCTGAAAAGGGCACAAAATTATCCTGAAGCTTCATGGTTTATTCATTTTATTTTGATAGACTACAGTGGTTTTCTAATGTTTTCAGTATTTAAACTGACAAAAGTGTTCTGGGGAAAATTATGGCTTATTCATTCACATTTGCTCATGAAAACTTGGGGAAATTCAAATTAAACTGAGATGGAAATAGGAAAATTTCTAATCTTCCTACCACTAGCTTCATGAATGTGTCTCAAGTCAACCATGCATATAAAGTAATAGTCATTTGTATTTTCCATTTACTTCAAATGTGTCAAACATAATTTCTATAAGTTTTGATGGGGTGGTGGTGGTGGTGGTGGTGGTGGTGGTGGTGGTGGTGGTGGTGATGATGATGATGATGATGATGATGATATGATGATAATTGTTTTGCTGGCATGTAAATGCCTATTGTGAGCAGAGGCCAGAAGAGGACATTGGATCCACTAAACTTTGTGAGATAGAGACTCCAGTTGTGAGACATCATGTTGAACCTCAAATTTGGATCTTCCAGAAGAGCAGCTAATATTCGTAACTATCAGTCATTTTTCTAGTCACCATATTACACATTTTGAGGTCATGGAAATTAAATCATTTTTAATCCTCAATAGTTTTATTTTCTTGAATTTCAACAAACCTATGTTTTATGTTGTAGACTTTCTTCCTTTTATCTTTTTACTCTTACTGTATTTATTTCTATCTCTATGGGCTTCTATCATATTTCTGTCTTATATCAACATGATTTGTCTGTGTTGAGAGACTTTTTAAATTTCATTAAATTAAATGCTATTTCATCTCTTTACTTCTTCCAACATTGTCTTCCAATTTTTACCTGAATATGGTGTTATCCAATAACATATAGTTATTGGATATATATAGTTATAGTTATAGTTATAGTTATAGTTATAGTTATAGTTATAGTTATAGCTATAGTTATAGTTATAGTTATAGTTATAGTTATAGTTATAGTTATAGTTGTTATAGTACTCTGCCACTAGAAAAACCAAAAGAAACTAGATTCCCCAGTAACTGTCTCAGAGTGAAGGAGGTTCATAGGAATAATGAATCTCATAGGCTCCTGGAGTCCCTCCACATGGCTGTATATCAGTAAACCATTGTTACAGGAGGAAAATTATACTGCTGTAGCTTCCTGAAAGTTGTTTAGCATACTTCAGCAGTGCATCTTTTAATATGCACCATGCACATGGCATGCTAGGAGTAGGAGTGGGGCTTTTCAGTGGAGAGCTTTTTTTTATATTTGGTTATTTTATTTATTTACATTTCAAATGCTGTCCCCTTCCCAGTCTCCCCTCCTCAAACACCCAATCCCATCTACCTTCCCCCTTGCCTCTATAAGGGTGCCCTTCCACCCAACCACCCATTCCTGCCTTATCCCTCTAGCATCCCTCTACACTGGGGCATCAAGCCTCCACAGGAGGCATGTTTGGAGTATCTCCCCAGGAGTGTTACAGCTAAGTCTAGAGGTAGAACTATTCCTAACTGCCCCAACTGTAGAAAGTAAAACATTCTACAGTAATTAATTAATTAATTAATTTTTTAGAAAAAAGAATAGGACTCCCTAGAACGAGAGAGATAGCATTTTCAAATGCAATATGCTATCCTCTATATACAACACAATGAATGGAATGAATACAACACAAGCCAATAGAATAAGAATGTATAAGTAGATGGGGAGAATTGCTGCACTGTTGATTTTTATTTTTATTTCAGCTGTGTAAGACTGGTTAGAAGACATTTCAGAGTAAAACATTCTACAGTTATATGAATGAATACCTGTGGATTATTGTCTATATGCAAGTGAGAGCAGGCTCAATATAAGGTGAGATATTGTGGGAAATATTAAGAAATGGACTGATAGGCTTCCCATGCTACCACTGGCAATCAGGTGACCACATAACTTCAGCCAGGTGATCTCAGCATGGCTGTCTCTCTGAGACCCTATGCAGATCATGGCTGTCAGCCCCTCTCTCTGCTGCCAGCTTCTCTCAGCCTGCCTACTCCAACACAGGGCCAGACAGGCAAGCTTTCCTCCATGACTACCCAGCCACCACACCACCCATCAACCAAGTAAAGCAAAACTCTTAAAGCTTATAAGTAACCAATCAAATTTATGTATCAATAAATTCTCAATTTAAAAGATGCCAATACAATAATTTCAGAGCCAATTGATAATGATAGATGCTTTATCCTAATTATTCTAACCATATGATAGCATAACTACATGGGGCTGGTTCAACCCTCAATGGTTCATGTCTGCCTCCATTTTCCTGCCCCTTCTCTCTCCTGAAACCCTGTCTCTAACCCATAGCTCTGCCTCCCTTTCACCTGTCTAATCATATCCTCCTCTGCACTTAAGTAATTGGACAGGAAAAAAATCCTCTGATATATCACCCCTTCTGTTTAATTAAATAAATAATAAAAACTTTCTCTCAAAATATAAATTGAGCACAACTGTTATTATTTTGAAACTTATGTTAGACCTAACACCCAGTCTAACATTTTTGTCAATAATGTACTCTATCCTAACTTAAGAGACTATAATTCTGTACCTGACTTATGTCTTGGCTTCAGAATGAATACCATTTGAAAATCTTCCTCTCAAATCTGTTGCTCTCAAAGTAAATAGCCTGGGTTGGCTATGAGATTTCAACCCCATCAGAAATTTGAGAATGACAAAGATATCTGTAGATGTAGGAAACCTAGCACAGCTTCCAAAACTGAGATAAATTGTCTGTGATTGGGCAGTGAAAAAGGAACCCAGGCTGAGAATTTTTGAGACAAATACAGAGAGTACAGAGAAATAGAAGAAGAGACAGGGAGGAAGAGACAAGATGGAACCTATAGGAGAGGGAGAGGAGCCAGAACCACAGAGTCCTGGGAGCTATAAGTATTGGGGATTTCCTAGAAGATTAAATAATAAGTAGGATGGGTTTGCCCCATTTAGGTATATCACTTGTGTTTATATCAGTTGAGATTTGAGTTCATTATGTGGGCATTTTGCGGGCTGAGAATTTACTAATATTAATCTAACTGATAAATTACATGCCTCTAGAGTTTTGAGTTTACCTTGTTACAGGGATTTGTGACAGCTAGATGGACAGCCGCTGTATGGGGTGAGCCATGGAGGAAGCGGGGTCGCCAGGGCTGGTGACAGCAATGGATGGTGCGTTTTTTAATAGTTCCCACAAGTACCTAAGTGACATTTTGCATATTCCAGGTTAAAACATTTCTAGTTGCACTCTAATGAAATTAGTGGATTTGAGCTAAATAATAGCAATAACATGGCTAGTCACTTGAAATTTCTCTGCTTCTATGGGATACAGGCCTAAAACAAAAGAAAGACTCCTAACAATGTCAGTTATGATTCCAAAATTGAAATTAAGGAAAACCTTCTGCCAGCCCTGGTATTAACACATTGTGATATTTTCTCGACTTTATGTATTTTCACTGACATTTCTTCCAAGTTATTTCTCTTGAGAAAAGTCGAGTTAAGTAATCCCCAGAAAAGTGAGTCACAATATCAGAGCACACAGGAGTACCATTCCGTGGATGAATAGATGGAAGTAGTTCTATTTTGAAGAAGCCAGATGCTATACATTTTCTGGAATGGGTCAGGATTCCAAGTCTTTAATCAGACTTCCTGCTGAGTTGAACATCTGTTTATAATATATTGTACACTTGCTAGTAACGGTAAGAATGCTAAAGCATTTAGGGTATCTTGATTATACTTTTGAATAGTATGCAGATAAGACAGATGCTGACTTGGAATACTGATCAGTCATCAGCGCTCACCCACAAACCACAAATGTACCTCCTTTTTCAATTTCTATTCCCCTTGTTGTTAATTTCATAAAATATGTGACATTATTTCAAGAAAATATTTTATCTTTATACCTGAAATGGTTAACAAATGAAGATGCATAGGGAAAGAATTATTTTCTGTGTATAAAATATAACCTAGTCTTTCAGTATTTCTCATTCACTGATATATACTTTCTTTATTTTTCTCTGGATCAAACAATTTGTGAAATAATAGGTATGGGTTACAAACAATATGTAGAACACAATAACTTGTTGATTATATGAATTGATATGTTAGTTAAACATTTCTCTTTTATGTCAGTATATGTCTGATAACTTACCAAATTTCAATTTTGAAATTGTATCTTGTATCTCTAAATACAAGAAAATTTGTATGTTTCTATAATAGATGTTCAGTTACTATAATAAACATGAAAGCAATGAAAATCTGTTATTTATAAATTGAAAGTAAGTTCTAAATTATCTCCATTAATAAGTTAATCACCACAGATTCAGAACAGTGAGGATGCAATTCCTGTCTCAAGCAGTCCCTATTAAGCAGATATGATTCAACATCTGGGAAAGAATAAGCTAGTACTCATCCTACAAATTTTAAGGCAAAGATGGTTAACACTGGCACAGGAGAAATAAAAAGAATATTTGCACCATTTTCTGACATTTATGGAACATTTGAGAATATGTGTTTTTATTGTTGTTGAGTTCAAACATATTACAAACACTGAAACTAAATGATTGAAAATTTCAAGGTTTTTTCTCCTAATGGTAATCATAGAATTGGACATGAAAATCAGTGTTGTAAAATCTACGAAATGTGTTTGCCAAAGTGACATAAAGCTTCTCAGTTAAATGTGTATATGTGTGTGTTTGTGTTTAAATAGCCCTGATTTTATATTAGTCTACATTTGAGCATTCAAAAGAGTTCTGTTTATTATTCCTTTCACCCATAGGTGACATGAAAACCAACAGGAATATTTTATATGTTCTGTGGATTTTATTTAATCTACTATTTATGATGATGATAAACTGAATAAAATCTAACAGTTTCCAAGTACATGCAGTTGATAATATATTTTATGTACACATGTATGTGTTTGTGTGTCTATGCATTCATGCACATCTGCATACAGGTAAATGTGTATCATATAATTTCCTAAAATGACCCAAACTAGACAATGAGCAAAAACCAAGAAGAAAAGCTGAAAGAATATTACTGACATTAAGGTTAGTCTTTACCATGGTGCCCTGTTAAAGAATTAATATGTTCTAAGACATGAAACATTGCTGAACAAATATCTACATGATATAACATGAGAATAGGGTCCAGTCTATTTACCTGTACAACTTTTCTATCTTTAATATCATCGTAGATTTTTTCCATTATTATTATTATTTAATTCACAGATTTATTTTCCTTACTAGAAAATGTTATCTTTTATTCCCATAATAAGATTTTATGACCATTCTGATAAGATACTATATTGTAATCTGTTAAGGATTATTGAAATCAGACATGGGTTATTATTGATAATTTTATTGAAAGTTTAAATGGTGAGCAATAGGCATATTCATTTCTATATTTCAATACAGCATTTAGTTTTTTTGTATTTTTTTAGGATAAACTGGATTCACATATTCTCTGAGTGGATATTTTAGATTTAGAGTTGTCTTTGAAAAGAAGAGAAATGACGTAATGCTTATTATGAAAGTGCTGCTGAAGGAACTCAGCTCTGGGAATGAGCTACCATTCTCTTTCCTGAAAGACACATGTAACAGAGCACAGAGCACACTGTAAATAATTCTATTGGCCCATGCTTGTCTCTGTGCTGTCAAGAAATGGAGAATGGAAATAGGCCAAAATGGTGAATACAAAGAAGTGTCCCAAGTAAAAGTTTGACAAGATTTCACAAGTGTTAAGCTTCCTTTGCCTTCTTATGTTTTTTGTTTATTTTTTGTTTTGCTTTGTTGTTTGTTCTAGAAAGCAGAAAGACATTCCCAGAATATTTCTTTCTTCCTTATTTTTTACTAGATTTTATTACTATTTTATTTTATTTTATTTTATTTTATTATTTTATTTTATTTTACATTTGAGTTGTTACTCACTCCTGGTCTCCCTTCCCTTGCCACAGTTCTTCATCCTCCTCCTCCTCCTCCCTGTCTCCAAGAGGATGTTCCCCCTAACTCCCTGCCCATCCTCCATATTCCCTGGGGGCGGGGCTCAAGTTCCAGCTGTATATGATGTGTGCTGGGCTTCAGACCTGCTCCTCTATGCTGCCTGGTTTGTGTCTCAGTGTCTGAGAGATCTTGGGGTCCAGGTTAGTTGAGATTTCTGGTTTTCTATGGGTGCTGCCTCCATCTCAGCTTCTTCCAGCATTTCCATAATTCAACCACAGGGGTCCCTGACTTCAGGCTAATGGTTGGGTGTATCTTCATCTGTTTTAGTCAGTGACATGTTTGGCATCTTGGTGGACAGCCCTGCTATGCTCCTGTCTGTAAGCACACCACAGTATTAGAAATAGTGTCAGGCCTTGGTGTCCCCTGTGTGATGAATCACAATTTGGGCTGCCGTTCCTTTAGTCTCTTCTCCATTTTTGTCCCTGTAGTTCTTTTAGGAACAATTCTGGGTCTGAGGTTTTGACTGTGGGAGGGCAACACCATCCCCCCATTTGATGCTCTATCTTTCTATTGGAGGTGGACTCTATAAGTTCCCTCTCCCCATTTTTGACCATTTCATCTAAGATTCCTCTCTTTGAGTCCTAAGAGTCTCTCACTCCCCAAGTTACTGGTATGTTCTAGAAAGTCCCTCCCACCTCCCACCTGCATTGGTTGCATATTTCTGTTCATTCTCCTGCCCCACAGGGATTCTTTCCTGTCTCCCCCTTCATACCCTTTCCCCTCTCGCTTTCTCTCCCCTGTCCTTCCCAGGTCTCCCTCCTTCCCTCTGCCTCAAATGATTTCTATCTTCTCCCTGCCAAGTATGACTGAAGCATCCTTACTTGGACTCTTCTGCTTGTTAACTTTCTTAAATTCTGTCGATTGTATCCTATAATGGCTTGGCTAATATCCACTTATTAGTGAGTACATACTGTGTATGTCCTTTTGGGTCTGAGTTACCTCAATCAGGATGATATTTTCTAGTTCTATCCATTTATCTGAAAACCTCAAGATGTTCTCTTTCTTAATAGCTGATTCTTAATAGCCATTCTATAGAAAATAAACCACATTCTGTATCCATTCTTTTGTTGTGTGACATCTACGTTATTTTTAGCTTCTGGCTATCACAGATAAGGTTGTTATTAACATAGTGGAGCACATACCCCTGTGAGATTGTAGGACATGTTTTGGGTATATGTCCGATGGTGGGACATGTTTTGGGTATATGTCCAAGAGTGGTTGTAGCTGAATCTTCAGGTAGATATATTTCCAATTATCTGAGGAACCTCCACATTGATTTCCACAGTTGTAGCACTTTGCAATCCCACCAGAAATGGAGGAGTGTTCCTCTTCCTCCACATCCTCACCAACATGTACTGTCACCTGAGTTTTTGATCTTGGCCATTCTGATTGGTGTAGCTGGAATCTCGGGGTCATTTTGATTTGAATTTCCCTGATCATTAAGGACTTACAACATTTCTTTAAGTGCTTCTTAGCCATTCAAGATTCCTCTATTATGAATTCTCCATTTACCTCTATACTTCGTGTATTTTATTGGGTTGTTTGGTTTTTTTGGAGGTGAGTTTCTTGAGCTTTTTATATATTTGGGATATTAGTCCTCTGTCAGATGTGGGGTTAGTGAAGAGGTTCCCCGCCCCCCAGCCTGTTGGTTGCCAATTTTTCCTATTTACTCTCATTTTTCCATTACAGAAGCTTTTCAGTTTCATGAGGTCCTAGCACTTCTAATGTTTATTCAATGCATTCTTAAGAGACCCTCATGAATAAAGCAAAAAATGGATGTTCAAAGAACATTCTTGTAAATAAATTAATATGCAATTCAACACCAAAGCTCATAAATAGGCCAGAATAATTTTGTATAAAAAAATCTTAAAACTAACTTCTTTAAGATTTTGTCTTTCAAGTTCTTGGTTCCATCACTATTTGAATTTGTATACACAAGTGTGCTCAAGTTTGGAGGTATAAGGCAGTATCAGTTATGAGGAGCCTGAAACCTTAGAAGATGGAGTAGAATAAATCACTTGCTAGAGCTTCTATCTTCCTCTGATAGCAAATATATTAATGTTATAAAAGAGAAAATTGAGGTTGTTTAGAAATGAAGTTCATATGTCCTTCTGGACAGATCTCTACAAAATCACTTCTCAGACTCTGTTTTCATTGTAGTCATGAAAATGCCAAGGTTGGGAAAATTTTAAGCAAAATTCTTGTGATCTTGGAATAATTTTAAACAAAACCCTTCTACTGTTAGGATATTTACTTATTAGTCATATAACCTTAATGTGAAAGAAATAATGGTTCCTTTAAGGCCCCTATGGTTGAATTGGGGAAAAGCTGAAAGAAGCTGTGGGGGAGGGTGGACCCCTGGGAAGACCAGCAGACTCAACTGACCTAGACTCCTGATACTTCTCAGACACTGATCCATCCACCAGGCAGCATACGCCAACCAATATGAGGCCCCTGACACATATAAAGCAGAGGACTGTCTGGTCTGGCCTCAGTGAGAGAAGATGCATTTAACCCTGGAGAGACTTGAGGCCCCAGAAAGTGGAGAGGTCTAGTGGGGTAGGAGTTAGGGGGTGGGAACATCCTCTTGGATAGGGCATGGGTGGGGGCAGGTATGGAATGGGAAGCATTACAGAGGCAGACCCGGAGGGGGATGAAAACTGGATTGAAAAAAGATTAAATAATAATAAAAAAAAAACAGGCAGAAAATAAGGACTTGTTTCTACTGCAATTATTTACTCCTGTAATAGATAAAAAACACCTAGAACAATCATTTTCTTCATATATATGTATAAATAGATGAATGATAATTTTGCATAAGAGACACCTTCTGATATTTTGAAATACTTTTAGTAAAGTAAGCTATATATTACTAATATGGAAAGTTAAAGATAGATTTATTATAAATAATATTTTTCAAATAAAATTGGTGTTTTCCCTGATAAGAAAACTCAAAAGATTTATGACACAGAAATTCTACTGAATTTTTAAGAACATTCCTCCCACTGAGATACTAAGTTTAAAGTTCTTAAATATTCAATTAGGGACCTAAGGAGAGAGAAAGAGAGAAAAAAAATAAAACCTGACCAAATGATGACTAATTAGAATGACAGGCATTCTTCTGACTCATGGGGCAGTCACAGCACCTCGGCAGTAAAAATAGTGTCTCATTAGTCTTTTAAACATTATTCCCAGGTTTCTGTGAAATTGATATTTAATCACTTTCTCAGTGTACAGCAGGCACTTATTGCACAGAAAAGACATGGGGACCGAGAAGTTTATAAAATTTCTGTCAATCTCCTCTCAATTTGAAGAATGATTCATTATAATGGGCCACCAGTGGCAAAGGGAGGCTGAACAGGAACCTGTAATTAACTTCCCTTTCTCTGTTATTGATGGCATTTGTTGGGCCCTGTGATTAGATGGCGCATCTTGGGGGATGTGCCCTGTGGAACACACTGTGTAATATTCTAATATGCCTAAGTCATAGCCACATACATCATTATGACTCTAGATATTGCTTTTTTGGTAATTTGGGGCTACTTTAAATTATTTGGAAACTAGGCATACTACTCAGAATCGAGCATTTAGAGAATTAATGACTAAAGAAAGAAAACATGTGTTTAGATTAGAATAAATTTGAAAAAAACAAATAATGACCAAAATTATATAGGATAATATGTAATTTGTTGCATGATCAATTAATAATTTTAATATTTGAACGACAATTATTTCTTTGGAAGTACTGAAAAAAAGATATTTATTATCATATGTGATAAGTCAGCAAATACACAGTTTTAAGAATAACCTAAATTTGTCTATAAATAAAAAATTTAGGCTTTGCTTCAGCAACTACTTTTCTCTCTACCTCTTCCCACTACAAAGAAACATTTCCACATTTCAATGAAAAGACTACAAAACAGTGAACATGCTGAATATTTTTTATTCTTATTACTCATTAAACAATTTTTCTCTCAATAACAGCATAAAACATCTTGCTATTGGCCACTCTCCAAGGTGGTGAATTGTTCATTTCTGGTATTAGTTTCTATCTTAATGTAACAATTCTGCTTGTCAAAGAAAAATAGTCCTGAAATATTTGTCACAGCTTCTATCGCTGAGTTCATCTGTCTCAGTTCTGCATTACTAGATATTGCAGGAAAGCACATTTTTCAGAGACAGAGGGCAACCCTGCAGCACCCTCTGCAAAAGCTACAGAGTCTATGTTTATGGGGTCTCTATGCTAATAAGATAAGGCTAAAAACACTGTATCAATGCAGTAACTTTGAGGCATGCAGAACAGCTGCCCCAGGAACTGCTAGGGAAACACCTGTCATCTGAGGCTGAAAATGGAATGATATAAATAAATACTATAACTTAAGTTCTGTCAAAGTATTTGTCCATGTTCTACCACAACATTTCTCACTGCAGCATCCTGAGTAAAACTGATCTATTGTGACACTGAAATTTAACTTAATAAAGAAAAAATAATAATAAGTATTTGCCTCAGCTAGAAATGAACCTGTTTTTGCTTTTAGTCTTTCAACAATAATATTACTCTCTGACACTCTCCAAAAGCCTACTTTTTTGAGTTAGTATTCTTATGTGTTTCAATTTATAATACCCAGTATAAGACCTCTGCATTATGCAAATCTTCCTGTGTAGTTATACAAGCTTTACACGTCAGGCTGAAACTAAGACCTAAATTTCACAATGTGCATTCTAATTTTCTATTAAGTGAGAACCCTCTAAAGACCATAAAGGGGCCAAATTATCTAAAATATTAAAGGCTTATTATATTTCTACTAAATTATCAATTTTGTAAAACAATTAAACAGGGAAAGCCAATTAGTGTAAAAGTGGTCTTTAGAGTATAATCATTAGTTAGAAGCTCATTTGATAAGGTTAGGTCCAAATCTAATAAGTTAAAGCCCCAGCAGTACCCTAATATAGTCTTGGCGGCAGTTTTTAACACTATCTGTCTCCAAATAGAAACCACAGAAATTAAGGAAATTAAAAAAGAAGTTATTTTTGCCACAATCAACAGAATCTCTCTAGAGCTATGTCAAGTATAAATTGGTGTAGTTTTTTAATTATAATCACCAGAAATTTATTTATACTATGAATCAAAATTATTATTAGTTTCAATTCCTTTTGATGTGTTCTGCAGATTTCAGACTGAAGGATTGCAAAGAAAACAGACAAAATTAATAAAGCAAATACTTGGTTATCTTAGGGAGGGTAAAGTAACATAAAATAAAAAATATACAAATCTATTATTTGCGATTATTTTTACAGATATATGCACCTCACTTAAGTTCAGAAAAATGATGAGCATGCACAGAAGGAGAATTCAGGCTTTAATATAGTTGCATGTATATATGGGATATCATAAAGAAGCATTTTAATTTTTGTAATTGCTCTGTAGATTTTTTTCAGGAAATTTCAAATTCAAACATAAAATTCAACATAAAATAATTCAAAAAGAGAATAACTGCATGGTGATGCTTATGAAACCGATGTGTAGACGTTTTTGTGTGGGGTACTGTAGAAGATATTGGAATCACAAACTGTTTCCTGATGACTGATCTGTGTGTCTTCACCTGCAGATGCATTGGTGGGTAGATGTTCCTACAATGCCAACTATCTGCTCACTGTATTTTCCAATTTACAGATAAATTCAAACATAAAATATTTGCAATATTTTAAAACTCACAATACAACTCATAATATTTGCCTTGGCATAACTCACATAAATATTAGAACAAAATTGTGTGTTAGCATAACTTATTTTGATGCAGTCCTGAAATACATGGAAAGTGCATGGGAACCAGAAGCAAGACAATAGTAAAATTTGTGCCGGTTTGGGTTATATGATGAGACATTGTCTCAAGAGGAAACAAGGGAGAATACCAACCAGTAATAGAATTCACTGACTAGCAAACACAAACATTTAAACGCCAGTATCTAACAATCTGAGTTACATAATTATTTTTCACAAAGAATTTGGATTATGATTCAGAAACAGGGAGCATAACAATTCCTAACCTGTTGTTCTACTAGAATAAAGAAAGGGGTGTACATTGTTTCAGGAACTGGTTCCTGTCTTCTAGTTATCTTGTACTAGTTATAACATTGATATTAAATTCACTGTAATTTTCTGTTGTAAATGTTTCTACTTCAGTTATATGTGTTTCACTTAGGTGTTATGTGAGTACATATGAATAAAAATGGTGCATTACAGGTGAAAACTTTCATGTTGTCGGTTTACTTCTCCATGAGCTCTGTAAATTGGAAAATAAAGCGAACAGACAGTTGGCATTGTAGGAACATCTACCCACCAATGCATCTGCAGGTGAAGACACACAGATCAGCCATCAGGAAACAGTTTGTGCTTCCAATGTCTTCAATGTCTTCTACAGTACCCCACACAAAAACGTCTACACATCGGTTTCATAAGCATCACCATGCAGTTATTCTCTTTTTGATATCTTTTTAATTTATACACTTTTATGCATAAAAGTTATATCATATTTCTGTAAACTGGTACAAATAAGAATTCTTTTTCCATATATCTATTTTGAAATATCTGTCATTGTCTGCTTACATTTTTTATTGATGTTTTATTCCTTTTCAACAAAAGTGTTCTGAACCTAAATGTTATTCATATTTTTGCATAAATAATTATACCAAATCCCTTAGGTAATTAAAAAATACAGCAAAATTTGCACTTGTTTGTACATATTAATAATGAGAGCGACGATATGCAGGTTAAAGGTTAGCATGGAAAAATTGGACATGGTACATGAACAAAAAATGAATTATTACATGGCTTATAATTTTATTACTACCACTTAGTTAATTATGCTGTATATCAATCTAATTATTAAGGAAGCAGACTCCTACTTCAGTGTCATATTCAAATAGCCATAACTTACTCTACACACGTAGAGCTGTGATCAGTGATAAATCTCACAGCATGGTAAAAAAAAAATTGCAATTTGTTTCACTCCTTGAGAGCTCCACACATACATACATTCACTCTTCCACATTTTGTTAATTAAAACAGGCCATGAGCCATCTCTTATCTACTGGAAAGCAATTGTTTTGGGTACATTGCGTTTAGGAAGTTCTAAAGGAGCAACTCTTTTAGAAAAAAGTTCTACTCAATTCCCACAAGAATAATAAAAAATGCTTATATAAAATAGTTAAAATTTCTCTTGAATTTAACAAAGTATATTTCAAAAGCTTTCCTACAAACTTGCTTTCTAGGCAGCTAAAATTCAGTGTCAACTGTTAATACAATGGAAAATCTTATGACATAAGACTTACCTGCATTTTATCTATATATAATAGAAACTAACATTAAAAATTTTTTAGATTATCTCATTATTTACCTCAGTTTAGCTGGTAATAGAAAGCCAATGTAAGGGCTGAAGCAGTAGTCACAAAGGCACACATATCCATCCATAATTAAAAAATAACAAGTCATCCAAGAAATCAATGTGATCACTGTTTTTGCTGTGATATTTGATATTCTCTAGGTCCATCAAAAGCAATAGTAGTGTTGTGATAAGTTCTCTCATAGTATATAATTCCAGCCAGTAAGTTGGCTCAGCAGTTTGATCTCTGGCTCTCCCCATTAGTAAGACTCAACTGCAGATAGCTGTCCTTTGCCAACCACCACCCAGTCATATCCTGACACTCATACACATGGCTACATACACATTCAATAAATAAATGAGTGAATGAATAAATAAATAAATCATTTGGGAAATAAAAATGAAATAATTTGGGAAAATTATAAACTGGCAATTATAATTCAGATCTAATGACATTAGTTATTTTAAAAGTAAGTATCTTTCGATCCCTCCCCTCAGAATTCAGGGCATCCTGCAAAAAAGGAGATCAGAAGAGTATAAAAGCCAGAGATACTGGTGGAAGCAAGAATAAGACCCTCTATGTCAAATGATAAAAGCTCATGTGAAGTGAGCCTGAAGTAGAAAGAATAATGCCTGCAAAGGTGTGTAGCAGTTCATCTGTGTATATATTATAGCTTTTAATTTTTATTTAGTATTTTATGGGGGGGGGACTTTCTGAGTGTGCAAATGAGCAGTCTCTAATCTAGTGCCTTGGACTCTTTTTCTTCTGTTGGTTTGCCTTACCCAACTTTGATATGAAGGTGCTTATTTTATCAATTTATATTTTATTTTGTTATATTTTATTGTTTTCTTATTGATGGCTAACATTTCTAATGATAGAAAAGGAATGTATCCTTCTGGGAGAGTAGATTGTGTCTAATTGGGAGGCCTGGATGGAGAAGAAACTGTAATCAAGATATATGAGAAATGACCCTATTTTCAATTTAAATAATTAGAATCAAATATAATACAAATGTTCCAGTGTCTGGTTGACTTTGAAATCAGCATTGCTAATGCTGACTGAATGTATGAACTCTCAAAGACTCTGGCAGCATGCATAGGACATGCAAATAAAAGCCAGCCTAGTCTAGACCCCAGTATTAAGAGGCCAAGCAGACAAGAGATCCTACTCCTAACCTAAAAGATATTTTTCCTGTATTGCTTCTGGCAACAAAATAATAAATTTTCCACAAAGAAGTGTCATTGGTTATTTCAATGACACTCCAGGCCTGGCCAACACCAAATGAACTTCATTAGTTTTATGTAGTTATTTGTTTTTCTTAGGGAGTATTTAGGGGTATCTCTATTGGTGTTAGCTTGTTTGTTTTGAAGAAAAAAAAGAAAGAGAGAGAGGGAGAAAGAGGAAGGAAGGAAGGAAAGAGTGGGAGGGAGGAAAAAGAAAGCAAGCAAACATGATATTGGGTAAGTAGGAAAGTTGGGAGGATCTGAGAGGAGTTGGGAGAGGGTAAACATGCTTATGATATATTGTATGTAAATAAATCTCTGATATAAAAAAGCTGATTTGTTTTTGTTTTTGTTTATTGTATATCTGAGTTTGTATATGTGTAGGCAAGTGTATCTGCAATAGCATATGGATGTGGTACTTATGTGTATGTGTGCTTGTGTGTGATTGTACTTGTATGTGTTTGTGTGTGTGTGTGTGTATATATATGTGTGTGTGTGTGAGTGTGTGTGTGTGTGTGTGTGTGTGTGTGTGTGTGTGTGTGGTTTAGCAGAGGTCAGTCTGAGGTATAATTTCTCAAGAGCAGTCCACCATCTTTTTCTGTTCTGGAGAGAGGATTTCTCACTTCTTGAAACTCTCTCCCCAGAGATTGCTCTTCAAGTACTCACCCTCACACCTTTATATTTTTGCATGGGTTTGCTAATCTGACTCATGTTCTTAGAATCTCATGCCAAGCACTTTATCTTCTGAGCTATATCCCCAGCTCCAGTAGCTGTGAGTAAATGACACATAATATTGTTATGGCTTTCAATTGAGTACAGCAGAAATTTAAAGAAACTACAGGTTAGTTGCTGATGTTTGAAACACTACTCACTGAAAAAATACTTCATTGTACATATTACAATTATTCTCAAACACTCACTTAAAAAGTGATCATGATTAATTAAGCAGAAGTTAATTCACTTACTCACAAAGGTACAACATGTACTAGGAGCACTGAACATTAAAATGTAGTCATTATGTTGAGCTCAATATCAAGTGCCTAAAATATGAGTATTTAAGTAGTTCAAGAAGGATATTAGTTGAGCCAAGGAACGTGAAGCAATTTAAGAAGGAAAGCAAAACTCAGACTTCAAAAACAGATCAAAATTTTGCTAAGCAAAGTATGTTTTACATCATGAAAACTTGGAATGTAGAATACTTTATATTAATGCCTAAAGCAATTGACCTTTATTAATAATGTCAAAATTACTTAGAGTAAATTATCAAAAGGAAGCATGGTTGAATAAGTAACAGCAGAGGAGAAATTTCTTATGAACAGTTCAACATTAAAGCAGAGATAGCATCCAAGAATGTGCAAACATAAAGACAGCCATGTCCATGCTCAGACCTACTGACTCAAATTCATGGCTCCTCCTCTAAATATTAACACTACCATACTTCAAGAGGTGGTCACTTATACTGGTTTGGTTAGAAAGTATCTCTTCTCTCACATTATGTAAACTAAATGACTCATTCCATACTGCTTCATCAAACTTGTTGTCTCATGAAAACAAAGAGCAGGCCAACCCAAATCCTTCCTGGTACTTTGATCATACATGATAATATTACCAGTTGGGATTCTTTAGCTCATGGAAGTGAATACAAGTTTGATCTATGGTTATTACAAATTACAAAATGTATTAAGACATCAAATTTTGTTCAAATCCATTCCTTGTTTTAGGCATTCTTTAAAGAAATAAATGTTTCATTATAGCATTTCTACACATAAATCTCATAATAATGATTTAATAGTATATCTGAAAAAAATGAAGATGAAGGATCAGGAGGAGAATGGGGAGAAGGAGGAGAAGAAGGAGAAGAAGGAGGAGGAGAAGGAAGAGGAGGAGGAGGAGAAGAAGAGGAAGGGAAAGAAGGAGAAGGAGAAGCAGAAGGAGAAGGAGAAGGAGAGGCAGAGGCAGAGGAAGAAGAAGAAGAAGAAGAAGAAGAAGAAGAAGAAGAAGAAGAAGAAGAAGAAGAAGAAGAAGAAGAAGAAGAAGAAGACACACCAAAAAGGAATAAAATCAGGGCTAAAATCAATCAATTAAAAACAAAGACAAAGGTGTTTCTCAGCCATCAGAATTTCTTCAGGTGAAAAGTTTTTGTTTAGCTCTGTACCCCAATTTTGGATAGGGTTATTTGGTTTTCTGGGGTCTGACTTCTTGAGTTCTTTGTATACATTGGATATTAGCCCTCTGTTGGATGTGGGGTTGGTGAAGATCTTTTCCCAATTTGATGGTTGCCGATTTGTCCTTTTGACAGTGTCTTTTGCCTTACAGAAACTTTGTAATTTTATGAGGTCCCATTTGTCTATTCTAAATGTTCAACATCATTAGTCATTAGAGAAATGCAAATCAAAACAACCCTGAGATTTTACCTCACACCATTCAGAATGGCTAAGATCAAAAACTCAGAAGACATCAGGTGTTGGCGAGGACGTGGAGAAAGAGGAACATTCCTCCACTGCTGGTGGGATTGCAAGCTGGTACAACCACTCTGGAAATCAGTCTGGCAGTTCCTCAGAAAACTGGACATGATACTTCCAGAGGACCCAGCCATACCACTCCTGGGAATAGACCCAGAAGATTCCCCAGCATGCAATAAAGATACATGCTCCACGATGTTCATAGCAGCCTTATTTATAATAGCCAGAAGCTGGAAAGAACCCAGATGTCCCTCAACAAAGGAATGGATACAAAAAATGTGTTATATATACACAATGGAGTACTATTCAGCCATTAGAAACAATGAATTCATGAAATTTTTAGAGAAATGGATGGAGCTCGAGAACATCATATTAAATGAGGTAACCCAGTCTCAAAAGAATACCCATGGTATGCAGTCACTGATAAGTGGATATTAGCCTAGAATCTTGGAACACCAAAGGCACAATTCACATACCAAATGATGTCTGACAAGTAGAAAGGAGTGGACACTGGTGCTGGAAAGGCTCAAAGCCTCAGTGAAGGAGAATACCAGAACAGGGAAGTAAATAGGGGTGGATGGGGGAACAGAGGGAGGGAAAAGGGTATGTGGTACTTTTGAGGGGTGGGGAACCAGGAAAGGGGAAATGAAAAGTAAATATAGAATATATATAAAAAAATAAAACCGTAACATCAAAAAAATTTTTCTGGCTATTATAAACAAGGCTGCTATAAACATAGTAGAGCATATGTCTTTATTGTATGCAGGGGAATCCTCTGGTTATATGGCCAGGAGTGGTATGCCAGGGTCCTCTGGAAGTGGCATGCCCAATTTTCTGAGGAACTGCCAAACTGATTTCCAGAGCGGTTTTAACATTTTGCAATCCCACCAACAGTGGAGGAGTGTTCCTCTTTCTCCACATCCTCACCAGCACTTGTTGTCTCTTGAGGTTTTAATCTTAGCCATTCTGACTGGTGTGAGGTAGAATCTCAGGGTTGTTTTGATTTGCATTTCCCTGATGACTAATGATGTTGAACATCTCTTAAGGTGTTTCTCGGCCATCCAAATTTCTTCTGGTGAAAATTCTTTGTTTAGCTCTGTACCCCATTTTTTATAGGGTTATTTGGTTCTTTGGGGTCTAACTTCTTGAGTTCTTTGTATATATTGGATATTAGCCCTCTGTCAGATGTGGGGTTGGTGAAGATCTTTTCCCATTTTGTTGGTTGCCGTTTTGTCCTTCTGACAGTGTCCTTTGCCTTGCAGAAACTTTGTAATTTTATGAGGTCCCATTTGTCAATTCTTGATCTTAGTGCATAAGCTATTGGTGTTCTCTTCAGGAACTTTCCCTCTGTGCCCATGTCCTCCAGGGTCTTCCCAAGTTTCTTTTCTATTAGTTTCAGTGTGTCTGGTTTTATGTGGAGGTCCTTGATCCACTTGGAGTTGATCTTAGTTCAAGGAGATAAGAGTGGGTCAATTCGCATTCTTCTGCATGTTGACCTCCAGTTGAACCAGCACTATTTGTTGAAAAGGCTATCTTTATTCCACTGGATGGCTGTGGCTCCTTTATCAAAGATCAAGTCTGTGGGTTCATTTCTGTGTCTTCAATCCTATTCCATTGATCTACTTGCCTGTTGCTGTACAATACCATGCAGTTTTTAGCACAATTTCTCTGTAGTACTGCTTGAGGTCAGGAATATTGATTCCCCCAGAAGTCCTTTTATTGTTGAGAATAGTTTTAGCTACCCTGGGTTTTTTGTTGCTCCAGATGAATTTGAGAATTGCTCTTTCTAGATCTATGAAGAATTGAGTTGGGATTTTTAAGGGGATCACATTGAATCTGTATATTGCTTTTGGCAAGATGGCCATTTTTACTATATTGATCCTGCCAATCCAGGAGCAAGAAATATTTTTCCATCTTCTGAGGTCTTCTTCGATTTCTTTCTTCAAGGACTTGAAGTTCCTGTCATACAGATCTTTCGCTTGTTTGGTTAGAGTTACGCCAAGGTACTTTATGTTGTTTGTGGTTGTGAAGGGTGTTATTTCCCTAACTTCTTTCTCAGCCTGCTTATCCTTTGAGTACAAGAAGGCTACTGACTTGCTTGAGTTAATTTTATAACCAGCCACTTTGCTGAAGTTGTTTATCAGCTGTAGAATTTCTCTAGTGGAGTTTTTTGGGTCGCTTAAGTAAACTATCATATCATCTGCAAATAATGATAGTTTGACTTCTTCCTTTCCAATTTGTATCCCTGTGACTTCTTTATGTTGTCTAATTGCTCTCGCTAGAACTTCAAGTACTATATTGAAAAGATATAGATGGAGAGAGAGGGCAGCCTTGTCTAGTCCCTGATTTTATAGCCAGAAATTGGAAGGAGCCCAAATATCCTTCAAAGGAGGAATGGATACAGAAAATGTGGTATATTTATACAATGGAATACTACTCAGCAATTAAAAATAATGAATTCATGCAATTCGTAGGTAAATGGTTAGACCTGGAAAATATCATCCTGAGTGAGTTAACCCGATCACAAAAGAATACACATGAAATGCAATCACTGATAAGTGGATATTAGTGAGCCCAGAAGCCCTAAATACTCAAGGCACAATTAGCAAGTCAAATGATTCCCAAGAAGAAGAAAGGAGAGGACCCTGGGCCTGTAAAGATTGGATCCAGTTTTGTAGACCCAGAACAGAGAAACCGTGGGGGGAGGTGGAATGATTGGGGAATAGTTGGGGGGAGAGGAATTATGGGACATATGGTGGGGTGGGGACTGGGAAAAGGGAAAGCCTTTGGAATGTAAACATAGAATATAGAAAATAAAAATTAAAAAAAATTTTCTTACAGTCAAACTGATTGAAATAGAAAATATCATCCTGAGGGAGGGAATCCAGACCCAAAAAGACATGCACAGTATGTACTCACTTCTAAGTGTATAGTATATCCACACTATACTCCAAAGACATAAAGAAGCTAAACAAGATGGAAGGTCTAAACAAGGATTCTGGGATCTTATTTAGAAGGGGGAACAAAATAGTAATAAGAGGTATATGGAAAAATGGAGCTTGGTAGAAGAATAGAGGGAGAGGGAAATGGGGGTGATGAGGATCAATTAGGGATGGAAGAAAGGCCCAGAGGACCAGTAAAATGAATGGAAATCTGCACTGACTGTGATGCGGACATGCAGGGATGTTGCTAGTACATGGTAGAGACCTAGTATTGGGTAGGTTCCCAAGTCTATGGGGGTGACTTTAGTGAGACTCATAACAGTGGGATATATAACCTGAAATGGCTACTTCCTATAGTCAGGCAGGGTCCCTAGTGGAGCAATAAGGACACTAACCCACCCACAAAATCTTTGACCCCAAACTTGTCCTGTCTAAAAGAAATACATCAACAAAGATGGCACAGAGACTGGGGAAATTGCAAATTAATAACTGGCCCAACTTGAGACCCATCCCATGGGCAAAGAACCAATTTCTGACACTATTAATGATACTCAGTTATCCAAATAGACAGGAGACTAACATAACTGTTTTATCCTTCCACTACCAAACCCCCATACTCCCTCTTATACTATCCTTTACCCTTATTACATGTATGAAAATATGTTTGTCTTTGTGAGACAATATGATTAGCAATTTCATAACATGAAACATTTCCTCCTTGTGTTTCAAAAAATGTCCCTCATTTATAATCTCATCGTTGTTTTATCTATTCTGTTATCAATGGGGCCCTACCCAAATTTACAAATGGTTACTGGGTGAGTGGTCTGATGAACATGGGTGTTCTGATTTGATTTTTTAAATACATTTCCAGAAGTGCTATTGTTCTATCATATTGAGATTCTTGCCCTAAGTTTTTGAGAAATCTTTACACTAATTTTCATAGTGTATAAAGTAATTTGTATTATCACCAACAATTTACAATAGCTCCGTTTCACCAGATCCTCTTCAGCAGTTTTGTTATTCCTATTTTCTTTTAACAAAACAGCCATTCTGACTGCAATTAGGTTGATTCTCAATGTAAGTATGATTTATATTTCCTTAAGAGCTGTGGATGAGAAGAATATTTTCAAGCGTTATTACTCATTTATATTTCTTCAGTTTAATTTAATCCAATAACCAATTTTTTATTGAATTAGTATCTTTAGTTCCTTAAAGTTTGAAACCTTTCAATATTTTTCATACTAGTTTCCTGTTACTTGTGTGTCTGACAAAGACTTCCTTTCATGCTGTATAATCTTTTGATTCTTTTTCTATGCATTTTCAAAATGTGAGATAATCACATTTGAAAATTCTTACTCTTAAAAATCTTTGCCTCAAAAAAAAAAAAAAAACAACTTTGCCTCTACCTTCATCTTAAATTACTTATGATTTCTGCTAGCATGTCCAAAATTGCACATTTTGCATTAGGATCTTTGATTTTTAGTTCATTTTTCTTTTTCTTTTATTTTCTACATTCATTGTTTATATTCCAAATGATTTCCCCTTTCCCAGTTTCCCCATCCCCATAAATCCCATAAGCCCTCTTCCCACAGCCCATTCCCTGATCCTTCTCCTTTCTTCTTGGGAATCATTTGATATGTTAATTCTGTCTTAGGTATTCAGAGATTCTGGGCTAATATCCACTTATGACTGACTGCATTCCATGTGTGTTCTTTTGTGGTTGGGTTACATCTCTTAGGAAGCTATTTTCCAGTTCCAACCATTTGCCTAAGAATTTCATGAATTCATTGTTTTTAATTGCTGAGTAGTATTCCATTGTTTAAACATACCACATTTTCTGTATCCATTCCTCCATTGAGGTACATCTGGGTCCTTTCCAGCTTTTGGCTATTATAAATAAAGCTGCTATGAACATAGTGGAGCAGGTGTCCTTACTGCATTCCTGGGAATCCTCTGGGTGTATGCCAAGGAGTGGTATAACAGAGTCCTCAGGAAGTGTAGTTCACAGTTTTCTGAGGAACCACCAGACTGATTTCAAGAGTGGTTGTACCAGCTTGCAATCCCATCAGCAGTGGAGGAGCGTTCCTCTTTCTCCACATCCTGGTCAACACATGTTGTCCCCTGAATTTTTAATCTTAGCCAGTCTGACTGGTGTGAGGTGAAATCTAAGGGTTGTTTTGATTTGCATTTCCCTAAAGAATAATGATGTTGAACATTTCTTAAGGTGCTTCTCAGTCATTCGAAATTCTTCAGGTGGAAATTCTTTTTTAGCTCTGTACCCCATTTTTAATATGGATATTTGGCTCTCTGGAGTCTACCTTCTTGAGTTCTTTGTATAGATTGGATATTAGCCCTCTGAAGGATGTATGGTTGATGAAGATATTTTCCCAATTTTTGTTTGCTGTTTTGTCTGATTAACAGTGTCCTTTGCCTTACAGAAACATTGTAATTTTATGAGGTCTCATTTGTCAATTCTTGATCTTAGAGCATAAGCTATTGGTGTTCTATTCAGGAACTTTTCCTCTGTGCCCATGTCCTCAAGGGTCTTCCCTAGTCTCTTTTCTGTTAGTTTCACTGTGTCTTTTTTTTTATGTGGAGGTCAGATCCACTTGGAGTGGAGGTTAGTACAAGGAGATCAGAATGGATCGATTTGCATGCTGGTCTCCAGTTGAACCAGCACCATTTGTTGAAAAGGCTTTATTTTTTTCCACTGGATGGTTTTAGCTCCTTTGTCGAAGATCAAGTGACCATAAGTGTGTGGGTTCATTTCTGGGTCTTCAATTCTATTCCATTGATCATCCTGCCTGTCACTGTACCAATACCAGGTCTGGGATATTAATTCCCCAAGAAGTTCTTTTACTGTTGAGAATAGTCTTAGCTATCCTGTTTTTTTGTTGTTGTTGTTTTTTCTTTTTTTCTTTTTTGTTATTCCAGAAGAATTTGACAATTGCTCTTTCTATCTCTATAAAGAACTGAGCTGGGGTTTTGATGGGGATTGCATTGAATCTGTATATTGCTTTTGTCAAGATGGCCATTTTTACTATGTTAATGCTGCCTATCCACAAGCATGAAAGATGTTTCCATTTTCTGAGGTCTTCTTCAATTCTCTTCTTCAGAAACGTGAAGTTCTTGTCATACAGATTTTTCACTTGTTTGGTTAGAGTCAGACCAAGATATTTTATAGTGTTTGTAGCTATTGTGAAGGATGTCATTTCCCTAATTTCTTTCTCAGCCTGCTTATCCTTTGAGTATAGGATGGTTACTGGTTTACTTGAGTTGACTTTTTAACCAGCAGCTTTGCTGAAGTTGTTTATCAGGTCTAGAAGTTCTCTGGTGGAGTTTTTGGTTCACTTAAGTATACTATCATATCATCTCTGAATAGTGATAGTTTGACTTCTTCCTTTCCATTTTGTACCCCTTTGACCTCCTTATATTGTTTGATTGCTCTAGCTAAGACTTAAAGTACTATATTTAAAAGATATGGAGAGAGGGGGCAGCCTTGTCTAGTCCCTGATTTTAATGGGATTGCTTCAAGTTTCTGTCCATTTAGTTTGATACTGGCTACTGGTTTGCTGTATATTGCTTTTACTATGTTTAGGAATGGACCTTGAATTCCTGAACTTTTGAAGAGTTTGAACATGAAGCAATATTTCTTTGTTGGAACTTTGTGTAGTTTTGGTATCAGTGTAAATGTGGCTTCTTAGAGTGAGTTGAATAGTGTTCCTTCTGCTTCTATTTTGTGAAATAGTTTGAAGAGTATTGGTTTTAGGTCTTCTTGAAGATCTGATAGAATTTTGCACTAAAACCATCTGGTCCTGTGCTTTTTTTGGTTGGAAGACTTTCTTTGGGGGTTTTGGGACATTTTTAGATAATCTATTTGATCCTGGTTTAATTTTGATATTTGGTATCTGTCTAAGAAATTGTCCATTTCCTCCAGATTTTCCAGGTGTGTTGAATATAGGTTTCTGTAGTAGAATCTGATGATTTTTTGAATTTTCTCATTTTCTGTTGTTGTAGCTCCTTTTTTATTTCTAATTATGTTAATGTGGATACTGTCTCTGTGCCCTCTGATTAATCTGGCTAAGGATTTAATCTATCTTGTTGATTTTTGCAAAGAACCAGCTCCTGGTTTTGTTGATTCTTTGTATGGTTCTCTTTGTTTCTGTTTGATTTCAGCCCTGAGTTTGATGATTTCCTGTCTTCTACTCTTTAGCTCCTTTTTATTCCAGCGCTTCCAGGTGTGCCATTAGGCTGCTAGTGTATGCTCTCTCCAGTTTCATTTTGGAGGCACTCAGGGCTATGAGTTTTCCTCTTAGCACTACTTTCATTGTGTCCCATAAATTTGGGTATGTTGTGCCTTCATTTTCATTAAATTATAAAAAGTCTTTGATTTCTTTATTTCTTCCTTGGTCAAGGTATAATTGAGTAGAGTACTGTTCAGCTTCCATGTGTATGTGTGCTTTCTGTTGTTTTTGTCCCTATTGAAGACCACCTTTAGTCTATAGTGATGTGATAGGAGGCATAAGATTAGTTCTATCTTCTTATATCTGTTGAGGTCTGTCTTGTGATCAATTATATGGTCGATTTTGGAGAAGGTACCATGAGGTGCTAAGAAAAAGGTATATTCTTTTGATTTAGAAAGAAGTGTTCTACATATATCTGTTAAATACAATTGATCCAAAGCTTCAATTAGTTTCACTGTGTCACTGTTTAGTGTCTGTTTTCCTTATCTGTCCATTGAGGAAAGTGGGGAGTTGAAGTCATCCACAATTATTGTGTTAGGTGTAATGTGTGCTTTGAACTTTAGTAAAGTTTCTATTATGAATGTTGATGCCCTTGCATTTGGAGCAAAGATGTTCAGAATTTGGAGTTCTGCTTGGTGGAGTTTTTCTTTGACCAGCAAGAAGTGTACTTTCGTGTCTCTTTTGATGACTTTAGGTTGAAAGTCAATTTTATCTGATATTAGAATGGCTACACTGCCTTGTTTCTAGAGGCCATTTGCTTGTAAAATTGCTTTCCAGCCTTTTACTCTGAGGTAGTGTTTATCTTTGACACTGACGTGTGTTTCCTGTACACAGCAAAATGTAGGGTCCTGTTTGCATATCCCGTCTGTTAGTCTATGTCTTTTTATTGGAGAATTGAGTCCATTGATGTTAAGAGATATTAATGAATAGTGATTATTACTTCCTGTTATTTTATGTTATTTTTATGTTTGAGTGGTTATCTTCTTTTGAGTTTGATGAAAGAAGGTTACTTACTATCTTGCTTTTTCCAGGGTGTAGTTTCCTTCCTTGTATTGACATTTTCCACCTATTATCCTTTGTAGGGCAGGGTTTGTGGAAAGATATTGTGTAAATTTGGTTTTATCATGGAATATCTTGGTTTCTCCATCTAGAGTTTTGCTGGGCATAGTAGTCTTGGTTGGCATTTGTGTTCTCTTAGAGTCTGCATAAAATCTGCCCAGGATCTTCTAGCTTTCATGGTCTCTGGTGAGAAGTCTGGTGTAATTCTGATAGATCTTCCTTTATATGTTACTTTGCCTTTTTCTCTTACTGCCTTTAATATTCTTTCTTTGTTTAGTACATTTGGGGTTTTGATTATTATGTGACAGGAGGTATTTCTGGTTTGGTCCAGTCTGTTTGGAGTTCTGTAGGCTTCCTATATGTTCATGGGCATCTCTCTCTTCAGGTTAGGGAAGTTTTCTTTCAGAATTTTGTTGAAGAATTTGCTGGCCCTTTAAGTTGTAAATCTTCACTCTCATCTATACTTTTAATCCTTAGGTTTGTTCTTCTCATTGTTTCCTTCATTTCCTGGGTGTTTTGGGTTACCAGCTTTTTGCATTTTGCATTTTCTTTCTTTCTTTCTTTTTTTTTTGTTTGTTTTTTTGTTTTTTTGTTTTTCAAGACAGGGTTTTTCTGTGTGGTCCTGGCTGTCCTGGAACTCACTCTGTAGACCAGGCTGGCCTCGAACTCAGAAATCCGCCTGCCTCTGCCTCCCAAGTGCTGGGATTACAGGTGTGTGCCACTTCGCCCGGCACCTTTTGCATTTTCTTTTACTGTTGAATCAATGCTTTCTATGATATCTTCAGCATCAGTGATTCTTTCTTCTTCTATCTCTTGTACTTTGTTGTTGATATTTGCATCTATGGCCCCTGATTTCTTCCCAAGGTTTTCCATCTCCAAAGTTGTCTCCCTTTGTGACTTCTTAGTTGTTTCTACTTCTGTTTTCAGATCCTGGATAGTTTTGGTCATTTTTTCACTTGTTTGTTTGTGTTTTCCTGTAATTCTTTAAGAGATTTTTGTGTCCCCTCTTTCATGGCTTCTGTCTGTTGACCCAAATCTTTAAGTGATTTTTACATTTCCTATTTATTGGCTTCTATCTGTTGACCCATATTCTCCTGAATTTCTTTAAATGATTTTGGTGTTTCCTTTGTAAGGACTTCTACCTTTTGATTAATGTTCTCCTGTATTTCTTTTATACATTTATTTATATCCTCCTTGTGATCCTCCAATATCATAATGATATGTGATTTTAAATCCAGATCTTGCTTTTCTGGTGTGTTGGGGTATCAAGAACTTGCTGTTGTTGGAGAATTGGGTTCTGATGCTGCCATATTGCCTTGATTTATGTTAATAATGTTCCTAAGGATGCCTTTTGCCATCTGGTTATCTCTGGTGTTAGTTGGTCCTGTTGTTACTGGCTGGTACTTGAACCTCCTGTGAGCCGCTAATTTCTGTACCTCTGGATGACTGGGTTTCCCCTGGCACAGATTGCTGATGGGCTGCCCTACTCTTGGGTGCCCATGGAGTCCTGGTGTATCTTGCTCCAAGCAACATTATACTCGGGTTGTCTCTGTGTACCTAGTGTTGCCTGTTTGGTCTATCCAGGAGCAAAGATGGAGAATGGCAGATGCTTCGGGGACCCTTTCCAAGTGCTGATCACTCTGCAGGGCAAACAGCCCAGGATAGGACTGGCCCACAGATGGCCTGCAGAGCTACCCAGGCCTTGAGCACAGGCAGAAGCCTGGCAGGCTGTATCCTGAGCGATGTTAAACTCGGGATATCTCTGTGTATCTGGTGTTGTCTGTCTGGTCCTTCCAGGGATCTAGTTGATTTTTTTTAAAGGTAAAAATAGAAATCTAGTGTCAATCATCTGTAAGTGGGTACTCATGCCCGTTTTGAAAGACAGTGTTTTATCAATTTATCAATAATTATCAAGAATCAGATGGCTACAGCTTCCTGGAATGACATTAGGATTTTTTTTTGTTCCATTCTTTTTACCAATAAATATGTCTTCAGATTTTAATGTGAGAAGAACTCAAGAAATTAGACTCCAGAGAGCCAAATAACAATAATAAAAATGGGGTACAGATGTAAACAAAGAATTTTCACCTGAGGAATATCGAATGGCTGATAAAGACCTTAAGAAATGTTCAACATCATTAGTAATTAGGGAAATGCAAATCAAAACAACCCTGAGATTTCACCTCACACCATTCAGAATGGCTAAGATTAAAAACTCAGGGGACAGCATGTTTTGGAGAGGATTGGAGAAAGAGGAACACTACTCCACTGCTGGTGGAATTGCAACCTGGTACAACTACTCTGGTAATCAGTCTGGTGGTTCCTCACAAAACTGGGCACTAAACTACCGGAGGACTCTGCTATACCACTCCTGGATATATACCCAAAGGATTCCCCAGCATGTAATAAGGATACATGCTCTACTATGTTCATAGCAGCCCTATTTATAATAGCCAGAAGCTGGAAAGAACCCAGATGTCCCTCAATGGAGGAATGGATAAAGAAAATGTGGTATATATACACAGTGGAGTACTATTCAGGCATTGGAAACCATGAATTCATGAACATACTAGACAAATGGATGGAGCTGGGGAACATCATCCTAAGTGAGGTAACCCTGTCTCAAAAGAATAATCATAGTATGCATTCACTGATAAGTGGATATTAGCCTAGAAGCTTGGAATACCCAAGACACAATACACATATCAAATGGTGTCCAAGAAGAAGGAAGGAGTGGCTCCTCTTTCTGGAAAGGCTCAGTGCAGCAGTGTAGGGGAATACCAGAACAGGGAAGTGGGAAGGGGTGGATGGGGGAACAGGTGGTGAGAAGAGGGCTTATGGGACTTTCGGGGAAAGGGGAGCCAGGAAATGGGAAATCATTTGAAATATAAACAAAAATATATCAAAAAAAAGAAATGTAAATAAAGAAAATATTTAATAAAATAAATAGTTTAATTAAAAATATCTACTTAATAAAGAAATAAATAAATAAGAAAATAATTAACTAAAAAACAAAAAGAAAAAAGAGAAAAATGAGTCATCAAAGTTCATATCAAGGGTTGCAAAGTACAG
This sequence comes from Apodemus agrarius, assembly GCA_964023405.1. Classification (NCBI taxonomy): domain Eukaryota; kingdom Metazoa; phylum Chordata; class Mammalia; order Rodentia; family Muridae; genus Apodemus; species Apodemus agrarius. The sequence continues at coordinate 126,703,676 of OZ030009.1, forward strand.
AAAAATAGTCCACTGCTGGAGGGACGGAAATTGGTACTGAGCTCAGGAAAATATTCCAATGTAATGAACTCATCGATGAAATTATATTCTTAATTATACTCCAACATAAATGTGAACATATCGACACTGATGAAATAGCTTCAGAGGTGATTTTTCATGAAATTATAGATCTCAAATCAACGTCAATTTTTGTTAGAGTGCTTATGTTACATGTTGAACAATAAAATGATGAGTAAATGACAATGGCTGAACTGTATAGACAGTAGTTCAGTTGAGACTATGTGTGACTATTGTGTGAGCTGTGAGGACAGTGACTGCCTTTGGGGAAGAGGGAGAGATGGTCAAGAGAGGGAAGGATTGTGGTTGGAGTAGGGCTTGACTGCAGTGAGTTCTTCCTTCAAATGAAAAACAGTAGCACAAGTGCTTCTGGACAGTATCCATCCAATGAGCTATTTCTTTGTAGTTTTGCTCACTTTTAGTACTTTTGGCACTTCAATAAAACAGTGAGTTTTTAAATCTCAAAAAAAAAGAACAGAAAATGGTTAAAAGATAAGGGATGGAAAGAAGGAGAAAGATGAGAAAAAACTGGACAGGATAATCAACACTGAAGACATTTCACCCAACTACTTAAGAAACTTCATAAAATCAAATATGTAAAAATATTAGAAGGGTTTAAATAGAGCTAACAAACATATAGCTGGGTGACAATATCCCTGCAAAAGCACTGTAGGCTAAAAAATAAAAGATCTAGCACCAAAAAATGCGATATGGAGTTATTAGCCAGTGAAGTCCCATAGATCCCTAAGCATTACATAAAGTTTCCAATGCCAAGAGTTTTTCTCTAGAACTTGACATTAATATCCCACTGATAAATACATCACACACTTGAGTCATAAAATTGGGAGACATCTACCTGGTCATGACCTGAAACTATCATCACTACTGGCTAGATTTTGTTGTGCTAGAAAGTGCTATGGATACTACCAAATGAGAAAATTTATCACCAGTCTCACACAGACTGTGAACCCCAGGAGACACAATAACAATTGCATACTAAAGTATGTTCCCTCTTACAGCAGTGGTATGACTGTTATGGGAGTAACCAGATACTTTATGCTTGGTTGTAAAGCATGACACAAATATTAAAGTCACATCTGGCACCATTATTAGGACCAGGAAATCTACCACTATTACTTTCCCAAATAGGTACAGCTTTTAACCCAACTCCTAATGATTTGATTTATATTCATAGATTAGCAAATGTCTCACGTGTCATCTGAAAACCATCTATTTGCGATATATGGCAACTGATTAATTCTTAGAAAATGAGAAACTATTGAATTATCAGTGCTAATTGGGATATCTTTATCCTACATTCTCACCAGGCTAGGGGACATTTCAGAATAGATGGCAAAGACAATTGTAAGAATAAGAGACAGTAATGACTACAAAGAAAGCATATTATCTGAATACAGCAGGAAGGTTACAAAGGAAAAATCCCTCCATTTGAGATGGAATGAACAAAGGTTTGTACAGACATAAGCCAGACAAAATCCTATCACGGAACTGGAATACAGGGCTGAGGGATTCTTGACAGACGATGGCTGCTGGGAGAGCAAGGATTGAGATTCTTATTTTTTTTTATTTTCTATATTCTATGTTTACATTCCAAAGGCTTTCCCCTTTCCCAGTTCCCACCCACCATAGTTCCCATAGTTCCTCTCCCCCCAACTGTTCCCCAATCATTCCCCCTCCCCCCTCGGTTTCTTTACTAAACTGGATGCAATCTTTACATGCCCAGGGTCCTCTCCTTTCTTCTTCTTGGGAATCATTTGACTTGCTATTTGTGTCTTGAGCATTTAGGGCTTCTCGGCTCATTAATATCCACTTATCAGTGATTGCATTTCATGTGCATTCTTTTGTGATTGGGTTAATTCACTCAGGATGATATTTTCCAGGTCTAACCATTTACCTACAAATTGCATGAATTCATTATTTTTAATTGCTGAGTAGTATTCCATTGTATAAATATACCACATTTTCTGTATCCATTCCTCCTTTGAGGGATATTTGGGCTCCTTCCAATTTCTGGCTATTATAAACAAGGCTGCTATAAACATAGTGGAGCATGTGTCCTTATTGCATGCAGGGGAATCCTCTGGGTATATGCCCAGGAGTGGTATGCCAGGGTCCTCTGGAAGTGACATGCCCAATTTTCTGAGGAACCGCCAAACTGATTTCCAGAGCGGTTTTACCATTTTGCAATCTCACCAACAGTGGAGGAGTGTTCCTCTTTCTCCACATCCTCGCCAACACTTGTTGTCTCTTGAGTTTTTAATCTTAGCCATTCTAGGTATATCTCCTGGTAGAATGGCCACACTACAGTTAAAGCTATGCATCCAAACATATGTGGGCTACATAAACATCACTTGATACTTTTTGTTTTTGTTCTGTCAGTTGTCAAGGAACACAAAATTCAGTGGATAGGGAAGGAGCATGGAACTTGGACGGATTTATGGAGATGCATAGGATCAAATTAAATTTCATGAGATTTTCAATGAACTAACCAAAACTATGGGACAAAAGGGGAATGGGACATAAGGCTTAGAGGAAAATTATGAGTCGGGTCAGAGGAGTGGGAGGCAAACTACAATTGGACAAAATATGTGACATGGTCAACACACTAAAAAAGTATTCTAACTAACAAGTAATGAGTTAAAAATAAAAGCACAGGTGAGCCTGTGCAAAGGGATACACACACACACACACACACACACACACACACACAGAGAGAGAGAGACAGAGACAGAGAGAGAGAGAGAGACAGAGAGAGAGAGACAGAGAGAGAGACAGAGACAGAGAGAGAGAGACAGAGACAGAGACAGAGAGAGAGAGACAGAGAGAGAGAGAAAGAGAGAGAGAGAGAGAGAGAGAGAGAGAGAGAGAGAGAGAGGAGTGAGCTTGGTGTCATAATGTCCAATAGACACAGAAATAGCATTGAGAGGAGAGACACACTAATTAAAGGAGAATATGAAGAAATAACTAAAAGAAAAACATCTGTTAAAGGCAAAAGGGTAGAAAAGAAAGAAGCAAAAACTGCATCAGAGAAAATTCAATAATAAGAGAAGAAAGGAGTGATGAGTAGAAAAAGGAAATGAAAAGGTAAGGACCAAGGCAAAGGAGAGTAAAAGGGAGACAGAAAGACAACAACATTGAAGGTGGACTCTGTGTAATGGCAATATGTTATGCCAGAATATATTGTGTGAAAAAATGGGAATGGAGATGCATATTGTGTCTACACAGGATCAAAAAGAGAAAGGGGAGGGCCCAGGGGCCCTATGAAATACCCAAGTCAAGTCTGTTTAGTCGATGCCTAGCCTTCAGCCTTTCCTAGCAATAGAGATAAAAACTCTTATGTTTCCTTTTTCTTTGGCTTCATATTTTTTGTCTTTCCCGAATTTTAAGGCCTTGTCTATTCGAGAGAATTAGCTCCGAGATTCCCTAGAGTATGCCAGCACCATTTTACAAAGGATAACCAATCATGTAAAGAATAATTAGGCCTGAGAACAAATAATTAACCTACATGCTTAGTTTCTATTTTCAGTAAATGGCCTCTAGAAGAGTAATTTGACTGAACATTCTAACACATCCTTATTGTAACCTGCCAATAACCTCTGAGTTTGAGAGACCATTTTTAGACTGCCATTTCTAAGAGACTAATCCTGTGTTCTGTTCCTTGGGTGACAAAGCTATCCAATATTTTGGTATACACTGTAGAACACACTGTAGAATACTTACTTTACAAAATCAAATTATTATTTCACAATAATTTATCAAATTTTAATATATAAAATAATTAATTATATGAATAATAGTAAGCATGAATAATATTTTAATTAATAAACTTTAACCCACATAGAACTCCAGAAATGAAAATTCTTGTCTACTCCTCATTTTGTGAAATAATCATCCAAAGCTCAAAGGTGATCTTCACTTAGGATTCACAACTACAAAGTAGAATAAGTATTCAATAACTGCCTAATAACAAAATAATCATTTTTTCATATCATATAAATAAAAATTAACAAATCCCAATTATAAACTGAGGGATACAATTGAGAATCTGTAATCATGACTTATAAATAATATTCTCAAAATCTAAATCTTGTATATATTTTAGAGAAGAGCCTCTTAACATAAGAGAAATTCTTTTAAACCTCATTTTCACATAAACTCAATCATATTTTAATGTTTTATCATACATTATTTCAAAATACCTGAAAAGTATATCTTGTTAATGGGTAAGCTGATTATTTTGTAATCTCAAAGTGAGTGGTCCTCAACCTTCCAAATGCTGTGACCCTTTAATACTGTTCCTCATGTTGTGGTGACCCCAACTATAAAATTATCTCACTGCTACTTCATAACTGTAATTTGGCTACTGATGTGAATTGTAATGTAAGTATCTGCTATGTGACCTCCAAGGAGGTCATGGCCCACAGGTTTAGAAACTGCTGCTCTAAGAGTATCATCAGCATCCATCTTGTCAAGTATGAGTTATGTCTACCAGGCACAGGTTTAAGACCTCTGTGTGCATTACCTAACTTTAACCCTCAAGGAACTTAAGTGAAAAACATTATATTACCACCCGCATTTTGGGGACTAACAATCTGATGCAAAGGTGAGCTTCACTTAAGGATGCACAATTTCGGTGTAGAACAAGAATGCAAAAACAACCTCAACTGTGACAAATCTGGAATCCTCAACTGGCTGAGACAACAAAATGTCAAATGACAAGTTTAACAGATTTGAATGGAACTTTGAGTTAAGCATTTGCTGTTGTAAAATTGCTTGCTAATAACCCTTGGGGAAGTATTGATATACATCAATGACTATCTTTGACATTAAAGGCCGCTGTGTGGGTGAGACTTGATCTTTAGTTACCTTGTGAGAAAGTTTTACATTGATATTACAAAAAATTTCATATAGAAATGAAGCATTTTTAATAAAACCAAGGTATTTTATACATCTGGATTCTGAAAATAGCAACTATTTTCTTTGGCTTCTTATGAAAGTAATACATGCTAATATATTCAGAAGATTTAAAATTTGCTTTTCTCTATATTTGTCTCTTTAACTATAACATTTTCTTTTGAACTGACAGTGGTTAATCTTGGCTGTAAACTTGAATATATCTGTAATCAGCTAAAACTTATGCAGCTGGGCATACCTGTAATGGATTTTCTTGATTGGATCATTTGATTTGTCAAGATCCACTGTAAATCTAAGCCACATCTTCTAGTACCAGCCCATATGAAAGGAGACACAGAAGAAGGAAGCTTTGCTTTTTGTCTTTATTCTCACGAGGGAGTTTATCTATCCTGTTGCTGAAACATTTTTTCCCTTTGTTAGAAACTACTTCTTTGTATTTCTAACATAGACTTAAGATGAACAGCTCTCTAGGAATCCTCTAGGACTCTACCACTATATTGCAACTGCTGAGATATTTAACCTCATAGACTTAACATCTGCTAGATTCTTGAAGATAGTCATTCTTGCATTAGCTGCAGCATAGCATAAAAGTCACTCAAATTCATTTATTTTTATCACTAGTGTTTCTTTATAAAACATAAGTAATACATACTGGTAATCAGTTGAACAGACCTCCCAGGTCTCTGGTTGCTTGTTTTCATTCTTTCTGGAGGCTCTCAGGGGTTCATTCCTTTTTCCTCACCCAATACCAGATCAAGTTCCCCTTTCCCTCTCCCCTGCCCCCTTGGGCTTTCCCTCCCAGGTCCCTCTCTCCCCCTTCCCTCTTGTGATTGCTTTCTTCTCCCTCCCAAGTGGAATTGGGGCATCATAATCACTTGGGCCCTTCATCTTGTTAAACTTTTTGAGTTCTGTGGACTGTATCTTGGGTATTCTGTACTTTTGTTTTTTGTTTATTTAGTTCTTTTTTTTTTTTGCTAATATCCACTTATTAGTGAGTACATACACAGATATAAACTTTAAACTTCTGTCCCAGCAATATATTTTGCCAAAGAATCTTTATTTATTAAAACATAAATAGTGCCACCAACTAGAAACCAGGTGTTAAAATAAGTGAGATTAAGAAGATCACAAAAGAATGCACATGAAATGCAATCACTGATAAGTGGATATTAATGAGCCCAGAAGCCCTAAATACTCAAGACACAAATAGCAAGTCAAATGATTCCCAAGAAGAAGAAAGGAGAGGACCCTGGGCATGTAAAGATTGCATCCAGTTTAGTAAAGAAACCGAGGGGGGAGGGGGAATGATTGGGGAATAGTTGGGGGGGAGAGGAACCATGGGAACTATGGTGGGTGGGAACTGGGAAAGGGGAAAGCCTTTGGAATGTAAACATAGAATATAGAAAATAAAAATAAAAAAAAGAAGATTTACATAGAGGCAGATACTCACAGCCAAACATTGGACTGAGTATGGGGACGACAATGGAAGAGTTAGAGGAAAGGACTGAAGGAACTGAAAGGGTTTGCAACCTCATAGGAAGAAGAATAATATCAACCAACCAGATTCCCAGACCATGTTTTCTTTTTCTTTTTTAAAATTTTCTATATTCTTTGTTTACATTGATTTTCATATGGATTTTCCCTTTCCCGGTTTGCCCCTCTCATCCTTTCATGCTAAATGTCTTGGAAAGAACAGGAATTCAAGACCCAATACCAATGCAGTTTTTAACACTACTGCTCTGTACTATTGCTTGAGCTCGGGGATACTGATTCCCCCAGAAGTTCTTTTACTGTTGAGAATAGTTTTAGCTATCCTGGGTTTTTTGTTATTCCAGATGAATTTGAGAATTGCTCTTTCTAACTCTATAAAGAATTGAGTTGGGATTTTGATGGGGATTGCATTGAATCTGTATATTGTTTTTGGCAGAATGTCACTGACATTTTGAAGAATAGTATTGAACCTATATACAGATTTGATTAGTATGATGATTTTACAGTACTTCTTCTCTTTATTGAGTGCACATGGAAAATATTTTATTTGTCTTTGTGTGTGTGTTCAGACTTACTCACCAATATTCTATAATTTTCATTGTAACGGTTATTTGATATTCCATCAAATAAAATTGTTTCAAGATATTTTCCTTTTTGTAGTTGTTGAGAGTTGGGTTGCTTTCTTATTTTATTCTCAACAATTGAGTTTTCTGTTTATAAAAAGATCTTGCTGGTTTTCATGTAGGTTGTATATTCTGAAACTATTAGGATCATGCCATAATTTTAATAGTCCTCTATTATGTCTTTAGGATTTTGACACATAAAATAGTATCACGTGCAGACAGGAACAACTTGAATTCCTCTGTTTCCTTTCTACATGAAAGTCTTATTGTTTTTGTTGCCTAACTCCTCTGATGCAAAGAGTAGTGAAAGAAAATTTATCACATTTAATTGAAGAGAATTATTAGATTTTTTTTAGGATAAAAGGTGGAGTATCAGTTTTTTATTATTTGGTTATAATAAATGCCTGTCAAAGAATGATGATTTTTTGTTTGAGAGTAAAAGTCAAACTGAACTAATAACAGTAATGATTAAAACGATAATGAAAAGACCAAACATTCACATAATATGAATGCATTGCTATTATATCTTGTAACTATAAGTTAAATACAAGTTGTCTATATGAATACTTTTCAGTATTTAAAATGACTACAAACTTTCTGCAAGTGTTTTCATCTAATAACTGTATTCTCTTTCAAATCTTTATTCAAGTTAACCATGTGTGTTTTTGGCTTTTTGAAAAGAGCTTTCAATAACAAAAATGGTCATTTTTTTATTTCTTAAGTTTTCTGCTTCTATTCTGCAAGTAAAGAAGATGTAGTATTTGTGTGCTTCTTATTGAACATTGTAGACTCATCGATAAGTAATTTTGCTAATCTAGGAAGCTGAAAACTGAAGTAAGACCAACTGAAATAAAAACAAAAAAACAAGTGATTGCTCTATGTGGTAAAATTCATATTAATATCTTTTGAAAATTCTCTATGAAATAATATGTATGCCTAACATTTTGAAATCTCTTCAACCCAGTTATTACTAAAGGTGGGAGTTTTAAATGGGGCTCAGAATACCTGATATATGGGTATATTTAAATTAAATTGATTTCCAGTTGCTCCTGTCAAACTCTTCTTAGCATCATCAAGTGGTAGTAGTAGTGTGTGTATAATAATAATGTATTTTATTCAAATTCCTTTGTTTACACACGTATGATAAGAATTCTTTCTCCTATAAGAATACATGCATTTTAAAGGACTGGGCAGATAAGAGTTGAAACATGCAAAAATTGCAATTAGTGAACTAATTCTAAATTAGTGATCCAGGGGATTGGACAAGAATCCTAAATACAGCATAAGGAAAGTATTACTCTGTTGTAAAGCTTTCAATAAAACCTTATGCTCATTTGGCTTCTCAGAGCACCAGAGGAAACCTGTCTGCATAAATGGTAACTAAGTCGCAACATGCTTAATGTTATTTCCCTATTAACTTTATGTTGTATAATGTTTTCATAATGCTGTGAAATGCTCACAATGAAGGGTAATGACTACAATAACACTTTATCCAATGCTTTAATTTGTCCCATGAATCGCCCAGGCCAATGTAATTGCTATGTTAATATGATACTGTTGTACAAACAGGTCATGCGCAAATGGAATGTGTCCTTCTTAACCAGGCCATGTTAAGTACTTCTGTGAAAGGGTTTTTCATGTAGCTTTACATAAACATACCATATTGTTCATTTTCTTAGGAAATGCACACATTTTCACAATTATTATATATATTTACAACTCCTATAAATAAATATATATGTATATAAACTAATTTTGTGCAAAACAAAAGGTATACAATTTTAATAATGATCCATATAAAAATGTTTGCTCCCACTACAGCTTTTGGCCACTTGCAGCAACTTTGAGGATATTTATACTTAAGTGAAGATGTGAGACATAATAAGTAATAAATGGGAGCAATCATTATATTATATTACAACATAATGGAAGATTTTATATAAGTAAATTGCTGTGTGGAAAATGATTTGAATGATCACTGGGAATTGCAATGATTAGGGAACACGTTTCAACAATCATGGAATGAGACAATGCTGGTTTGACTACTGATAAAAGGAATATGATTATGAATAATATAAAACATGCTTAAAATTACCTGAAAGAGATTTAGTGTCTTTAAGACTCAACAGGATAAAATATGACCTATCTTAACTCTCTTCAAAGAGTCATAACATTGTCAAAATCTTGTCTAGAGATAAAATAAGATAAATTGAACTTCCATAGACTACAATAGACATCAAAGCAAGCAATCTCCTAGATAAAAAAATTTCTCCACTCTTGTATGCCTGATATTTGGGGCCCACAATTTATAGAAATTCCTTCAAGCAGGGTGACACCTGTGGTACTAGAACTATCAATTCATATATATCTAATCTTTTTTAAGAAAAACTATAAATAAAAATAAATAAAAAATGATTTATGTAGTCAGTACTACCTTTTAAAAATCTTTGTTTAGATCTATTATATTTTTAAATTATGTGTATGTGGGAGAGGGTAAGGTGGGTGTATAAGTATAGGTTACTGCAGAGGCCAAAGGAAGTTGTTCAATCCCTTGAGTTGTAGATGATTTTGAGCCACTTGATTTCGTTTCTGGGATTTCAGAGACATGCATGGGAGAAGTTATATACATGAAATAACATAAAAACTGATCTGAAATACATATTAAAAATTAAAATTGGTGCTGCTAGCCAGCATCTCTGTAGACAACAGCTCCTTCACGGACTGAAGGTGGCATCTTCAGAGGGAAGATTCGTCCAAGTCCTGGTGGATCAATATGTCAATGCGATTTTGCGGGTTATCTCTTCTGCCTTTGTAGCCATGTGGCCCATTTCTTCGAGAAGACAAACATACAGTGGTCTGCTTGCATCCAAGAAAATTCTGCCATTTTAAGGGTCTATCATCTGTGGAGTATTCAAAAAGCCAAAGTTTAATGACTTTTAAGAGCAAGCAGTGCTTTTTTTCTCCTCTTTTGATTTTTGTGTTCATGCGTCCTACAAAAGTCATTCCTTTCTGTGGTAAAGTCAATGGATTTCAGAGTGTGGACTGTGAAGTGATGGCAGTTGTAGTAAATTCGCACTTTAACCACCTTACATCCATCAGTACACCATGGGGGCATGACCATTTGGGTCACATAAACATTGCACGGTTGAGTTAAACTAAGGAAATAGCCTGCAAATACAGGGAGTAATTCGAAGGGTGCTGGTGTGACTCTCAGAGACCTCTTTATAATTGGCCTTAATGGTATCATTAATTACTTGAGTGTCAGTGACAAACCAGTGGCCTGCAGCCTGGAAGCAACCTTCCACTTGATAAAGGCTCCTAGCTTGGGAAGACCCATTGAGATCTTTGCCTTCCCAAGGGAACCTCGAGTCCCCTCTGATAAACCAAGTCCAATGACTTCCAAATAGAACCTTGTAAAAGTGTATCAGTTGGTCAGTCCATGTTTGCTTGTATCTTCTCTCTTGATAAATCCAGAATTAAAATCTCAGCATGCCGAATAGTATTTATACATAAAAAAGCAATCATACCTAAGTTTATAAATCCAGCCCCACAAGAATTTTTTTATAACATGGACTAGGGATTTGTTAATAAGGCTACTGTTTCCATAGTGGTCCTAACTGGAGATATTTTAATGGCTAATCAGTTCCCAAAGAATGCCTGGATGCCCATTTCTTAGGTCATGTCTTTAAACTGTAAATATTCTCTGTATTCTTCTGTTAACCTTGATCCAAACTGCAGTAGCTTTTATTAAGATCCTAACATTGTCTATTGCATTTCTGAGTACTAAACTAAATTCCCTTAGGTTAACAAAGGTTATATAGTATTTACTAAATACCATCAACAGTCTGAGTCTCAGTGCATGTGTGATATAAGCACATGTGAATCATTTTATGAAAAACACAGAAACAAAGTGACTTAGTCATGTATGATCTCATCACATGACAGAGTATTTATAGTAATTTCTCATAGTGTATTTATTCACTGACAGTGTTCATGTGTATTCTTTGAGGTATAACCTTGAATGGCTATGCTGCATCCAACAACTGGATTTTTTAAAAACACCATAATCATAAGTCTTCAAGTGATGAATATAAAATAGCATTAAAATATTTGCCTTTTGACTTAAAAAATCTTTAAATGGAAATCATAATTCAAGATTTTTGTGCTTAAAGCTGCATAAAACACAATCACATTAAACTAGGTATTTAAACTGTCTAGAACAAAAAAGGAATAGAAGAAAAGATTTAAAAAGCATGACTTTGGATCACAGAATGTTTTGCTTTAGTGGATTTTTTCCACATTAAAAAATCAATTTATTAGCTATACATCATAAATAGAACTATGATGATTTCTAAGACTGCAACTATTTTCACAGACTTATTATCATCATGGAACAGGACAATAAATTATTAATGATGTAAGAGCAGGTCAGAGGGGAAGACTGTTCAGGTGAAGCAGTTCTTAGAAAAGGGCAGCTCCTGTCTGGGAAACACTCATCCCATCAATATTTTAACCTGTGCTAATTATTCTGCTGATGCATTCAACATTCACCAGGATTTATATATTTCTAAAGTCTGGAACTTGAGCTGTGGAAAAGAAAATCAGAAGATAGCAGTATAAGGCCAGAGGGTATGGAAATCGGGGGGAAAGGACCTCAGGTAAGCAATGTAATCAGGGACCTCAGAGACACAGAGAAGTCTGAGCAAATTTCCAGAGATCTGAGAATGTCTGCCCAACAGCTGGGGTGATTGTGCTAAGGTATTGATTCTATGGATACTTAAATAAATTGGCATACTACCTGTTTCGAGACAGGGTTTCTCTGTGTAGCCCTGGCTGTCCTAGAACTCACTCTGTAGACCAGGCTGGCCTCGAACTCAGAAATCTGCCTGCCTCTGCCTCCCAAGTGCTGGGATTAAAGGCATGCGCCACCACGGCCTGGCTTGCACATTACCTGTTTTTTTTTTTTTTTTTTTAATGGAAACCTTCTAGATTTCTAGGAATGCTAGGTAATACAAACTACTGCTTGACTTCTTAGAAATATTTCCACAAAAGGCCTGACCATACTCATTATAAAAGTTAGATTATATTCTGAGTTGTTAGCTAAAATTACAATTATTAGAAATTTCTTCTGCATTATTAAGTTATTCCCATGCTGTGAGTTACCAAGAAAAACTACTCAATGATAACAACCCAATTAATGCCGCTAGTGAAACACTTAGCGAGTTCTTTATTGATCTTGGTTCCAAATACTTCAAAACATTGAATTGCAGCTTTGTTGAACTCTTCACCCTACTGGTGTTCTCTGGAGTAGAGCTCATTTCCAGTTCAAAGGTGTCTGTCTTTGACATATAGGTTGGAAAAAATATTAAAATTGCCCAAAGGCTAGAAAAAGTTTATCTTTATTCAAGCTTCTCATTTTTAATATTTTCTCTTATATTATTTGTTGTAATATACTACTTGTCATTCATTCATCTTTAAAATACATGTAAATTTTTAAATCCATTTTTGAATGATTATATATTATGACATGGATTATAAATCTTAGATTATAGATATTATAATAAAATAATTTGTATATTATGATATACTACCAAAAATCTAAGCATAATAATATGAGGATGACAGGAGGTAGTGAAATACAGTTCAAGAAAGTCTAATTAGACCCTACCAGAGGATTTAAATTTCAACTTCATCTATTATTGGGGTGTCTCTTTTATATCATATAAAATTTGTCAATGCAATTTTTCTTCTTTAAATAAAAGACTATACCAGGAGGAGTTGTTTTTGCCATTAAAATAATCTGTGTGAACAATAAGTCAGTGCTGACTAATTCAGTGTTTATATCTGCTGTAGAGAATATGTATATATATATACATATATATATATATATTATGTGAGTGTGTTTATTCATATCTATTGTAAATTCTGAATACCAACTTTATTGGGTTAGTAAATGAAAAATTATCTAATCTATACTATCTTTGTGTATAGAACCTTATATTCAGAAAAGAAAAGACTTCAGGAAAAAAATTGAACGAAGATGAAAACTGTATTTTATAAAAGCCGTAGATTCCTATTCCACTTCTCTAAGTCTTGTTCAACTTACAAGTAAATACATGTGCTTATGAACTGACACAGACTTAATTTAGTCACTTTGAATGAATGGATTTTATTCTAACTTCTGTGAGAACCTATTTAAATCTTATCTTTACCTGTCCTGAAATATGTGAACTGTTTTGCTTGTAACTAAACTTAAATCACTTTATAGTGTTTCACTATCATAATTCCTCTCTATTTTCTCATTAATATACAACATCATGAACACTTTAATATGTTGATCCACATTCACCGCCTCAGAAGGGCACACAGTCTTCGACTGCCGAGGCTTCACATTCAGAGTCACTGTCAAAGGTCAAATGTAAGATATAATGCTTTGAATGATTTTATAACATAATCTTTTAATAGTTTATTTTGACCTAAAAATAAGGATCATTAGATAAATAGAAATTTATTAGAAGTAGATAACATTTAGTTCCAATCAAGGTGAACAATCTACATCATTGTAATATTGCACTGCATGTTATTAAAGCAGACTCCATGCCCACTACTTTACTGTTTTATGGCAAGTAGATATTAATTTAAATATTTTAAATACTGCCCTATGCAGTATTTAATCAAATAAATTCATTCTGATCCAAATTCTGCCTAATTTTCATTCTGATATAAAAGTGGTCGTGTATGCTAAATAATGTTCACTGCTTATTGTGAACAAAACTCAAATAATCTGAAAGGAACAAGGCTTTATTGTACTGATACAGAGTAAGCCAGCATTCCAACATGCCATTTCCATCTCCAGAAGTTGTCAGACCATGCATTATGATTCTTATCCCCTCATTCCTATTCTGGCACGAAATAATCTGAGAAAATTAAGGTGTAAGAACTTTATTACCTTATGTTAGGTTTGGAAGAAAGATGAAAAACTCCAGTCCTTTAATGTATGTGCTCAGCACATAAGAGCTCCATTTTGAAGGTGAGGCCCTGTCCTTCCTTGTTTTCCTTGCAGGACGATCTTCCATGTGTTGGACAGACTTTTCTCTTACATTGTTACCTAAGACATTTTTACTTCAGGCATTATGCTTTGAATGTGTTCCACTGATCCAGCTAAAATTTTGAGATAAAAATAGACTCACTGTCTCCAAAGATGACTTAATTAACTAGTCTTCAATATTTTGGTAAAATTTATTTTGTCAAAATTAAATGGATCTGTATTATACTGTTATGAATTATGATGGAAAATTTCCATACCAAGATAATTTTGGTTCTTCATCTGCCTAAATCAGCAAAGAAGTTTAATCAAATTTATTTTCTGGGAGGGAGCTCTTTACAGTAGTAAAAGAAGTGTTCGTGAACTGAGCACAGGCCCCTCCCCTAATTGATTATACGCAGGCTCATAAAAGTGCAGAGTAAATGAACTGCACACATTTCATCATGTGGTTATAAAATGGATTCATGGGAGGTGGCTAGATTCATTACTCCTAATATTGAAAGGCTACAATAAAAAATTGGGGGAGTAAATTTTAAAATATGTATTTCCCCAATGTCTCTATTATAAAACAGTAAAATCTCACTGGAAACAGTAAGTTTAAATTTTAACCATATGCTCAGAGCTCATATATGTTCCGGTGCCAAGCAGCTCTTTTTCTAGAAACCTCTTTTATTTTGTCCTCTTTATGAGAATCAATTATTTTGATATATTACTAAAGGCGAATTAGACATGTGCTTGCAATGCAGGGATATTCCTAGCCAACACCATGCTGAGTTCTTGGGAAATCTCATAGCCTAGTGCTTTACTGGCCTCTATTGCCACAATCTAAGAATGACACCTCCAAAAATGAGGTATAATGGCAATTTCACTTTTGATTGTGTTTAAGGGGGAATAAAACATCTAAACAGCTAGCAATAAGGAACCTAATATTTCTATGACTGTACAAAGAAATCTAACTAATTCTTTTGGAATAACTCAGCTCATATAATTGTCATACAACAAATATCTATTTAAATTTTAAAAAATCACTTTCTAAAATGTTTTGGTTTTGCTTTATAAATAAATTACCTTATGCATCCTATCTTGGGTCTCCTATTCCTCAACATATCAAACTAAAGATAGTCTGACAGAGAACATCAAAGAATTTTGCTGAATGGAGTTTTAATATTCATTCCTTCATGCTAACGAACTGTGTTTTCAATAATCCACATAGAATGTATTGTAAAACACACTCAGATCTTAGAAAATTTAGTGTGCAGAAGCAAAGCCTCATTCATCACTGTGTGGAAATGTTAATAATTTAAATATCAATATCATCGAAGTTCAGTTAGAAAAATATGATGCAGTTTTAAGCAATTACATAAAATTAC
Organism: Apodemus agrarius; assembly: GCA_964023405.1. Classification (NCBI taxonomy): domain Eukaryota; kingdom Metazoa; phylum Chordata; class Mammalia; order Rodentia; family Muridae; genus Apodemus; species Apodemus agrarius. The sequence continues at coordinate 126,719,197 of OZ030009.1, forward strand.
AGTAGAAAGCTTATACAAAGGGAAAATGGATGGTCAAATCATTACAAAATACATGAATAGAGAGTTTTTAGTAGTTGATGTAAACATTTCAAGATTCACAAAAGATAGATACCAAACATCCCAGATTAAAAATCCAAAAAAGCATGGGCTTAATAACATGTGAATATTAGGACACTTGTGGGTTAACTAAACAAAACAGAGCTTTCATTCCAGAGAGCTAGAGTTAAACTGTTTCAGTCATGCTTTACATATACATTGAAGTTTAGGTACTTCAAAACTTATATATACAATTAACTATTGGATATGAAAGAAAAGGTATTACATGAAGACTATCCTGGGTGTTTTAAAATTGTCACAATTCAAATAGGAAAGAGAGTGGAAAGAATAATCTTAGAAGTGTGAAGCAGGAGCTGGCTTCTGTGCCAGACTGGTTTCGTTTAAAATATATATTTAAATGTGTTAATAGCCAGAGGCTTATCTAGTAGAAGAATTCTTAGAAAGCATTTGGGCTTCGTATAAAATAATTTGCTCCAAAAAAGAAGTAAATAAATGCATGCAATGTTACTAACAGTTCTAATAAACTAAAGACTGAATTTTGACTGGTATAGTGACAAAGAAAATCTTGCTGTCAGCATTGGATAAAAAAAAGTGTATGTGAAGAAACAAAAAGAATAGAATAGAACACACCTAAAAGAGAATGGATGGCTGGAAAGATGAAATTAAAGAGAAAGTAGCATGAATTCTAGCACACATGCAGAAGTAAATTTTCAGGATAGCAATGTTGATAACTATATAATAAAGGAGACATCGAGTATCAACTGCCACTGGCAAAGCTCTCTCTAGTGTCACAACCATTCCACACCTGTAATCAGTACAGATCATACAAGAACACTAAGAATCTGGTAGAAACATGTCTCTCAGTTTTCCTCAGTTGAATCCAAGCTTAGTGAATGCACACTGAAGCATTTTTTTTTTCATTTTCTTTATTGGTTATTTTATTTACATTTCATTTTTTAAAATTATTTTCTATATTCTTTGTTTACATTCCAAAGGTCCAGTTCCCCCCTCACCATATGTCCCATAAGTCCTCTTCCCTCCGCCAATTCCCCAATCACCCCCCATTTCTCACCCCCCATTTCTTTTTTACATTTCAAATATTATACTCCTTCCCAGTCTTCCCTCCACAAACCTCCTATCCCCTTCTCCTCTCCCTGCTTCTATGAGCATGCTCCCCACCCACGCATCCACTCCTGCCTTGGTGCCCCAGCATTCCCCTATACTAGGCCATTGAGCCTCCACAGGACCAAGGGCTGCCCGTCCCATTTATCTCAGTTAACCCAATCCTCTGCTATATATGCAGCTAGAACCATGGGCCTCTCCATGTGTTCTCTTTGGTTGGTGGTTTAGTCCCTGGGAGCTTCCTTGTATGCATCCTGTGTTTCCTTTCTGTCTGCATCTTCTTTCATGAAACAATCAGGATTCATGCTTAAAAGTTAATTCCAAAATTGGAAGGAGCCCAAATATCCCTCAAAGGAGGAATGGATACAAAAAACGTGGTATATTTATACAATGGAATACTACTCAGCAATTAAAAATAATGAATTCATGCAATTTGTAGGTAAATCGTTAGATCTGGAAAATATCATCCTAAGTGAGTTAACCTAATCACAAAAGAATACACATGAAATGCAATCACTGATAAGTGGATATTAATGAGCCCAGAAGCCCTAAATACTCAAGGCACAATTAGCAAGTCAAATGATTCCCAAGAAGAAGAAAGGAGAGGACCCTGGGCCTGTAAGATTGGATCCAGTTTTGTAGAGCCAGAACAGAGAAATCGTGGGGGGTGGGGAGGGGGAATGATTGGGGAATAGTTGGGGGGGAGAGGAATTATGGGACATATGGTGGGGGGGGAACTGGGAAAGGGGAAAGCCTTTGGAATGTAAACATAGAATATAGAAAAAAAAAGTTAATTCCAGAAGGAAGTTGTAACTTCTACAGTTTTAAATATATATATGATAGAAGAGTTGTCTGAACTTCTACTGTCTTATGGATTTATCAAATTATTTCAAGATTCTCTACCTGTCTGGTTGTGGGGAAGGAAAATCAACCAATTTAGCGGCTTAAGATTGTTTATTGGGCCAGGCAGTGGTGGCACACGCCTTTAATTCCAGCACTTGGGAGGCAGAGGCAGGCTGATTTATGAGTTCAAGGCCAGCCTGGTCTACAGAGTGTGCTCCAGGACAGCCAGAGCTATACAGAGAAACCCTGTCTTGAAAACAAACAAAAAAACAACAGCAACAAAAGATTGTTTACTGGTAGACTCTAGCTGGTAGAGGTAATTGGAATCTAAATATCAGCATACCCCCTCCCAAATTTCACTGCCTGCTGGTATGGTGTTAAAATAAAGGCAAAATTTACTCTCAATCATGAAAAAAATGAAAGACTGAAAAATATTCATGAAAGTAATGAATACCTCACTATCTACTTTTCAATATCTCTGAAAGCAAATTTGAGAGGAGTGCCTCTCTGAGGTAGAATTAATAAAGTTTTGATGACAAATGGGTCAAACCTCTGTCAGGGCCTTAGTCAGAGAACCTAATCAAAACAGATCTCCAAACTAAAATTAGACTCCTTATGTGTGAGGAGCTGGATTTGACACAATCCTTAGTAAGAAGCTGTAAAATCTTTCTAGCCAAATAATGTTTTAAAGCCTTTCAGCTCATGATGAGAACATATTGAAAGAATCCTTAATGACAATTAGCAAGTATACTCTTTATAATTTGTAATGACAATATTGAAGTGCTTTTCGTACCCTAAAGGACAGATTCCTGATTAAGACAGTTCAAATGACAACCAAATATGCATTGATAGAGTAGGTCTTCTAAAAAACACAAAATTTACACTGATAGAATATTCAGTTTTATTCAGTGATTGCTACTCATTAACCTAAAATCAGGGCCAGATTACATTGCATTTAGACTAGGATCCCTAACTTGTAACATTTGCATGAATGCGTATGTAATATGTCTACTTGAACTTCTCCCTGGTTAGAATGTAGACGACGACGTAACATTTGAAAAATCATAATTTTATTCTATGATGGGCTTTCATAATTGTATGAACTTTCAAAATAGTCTTTAAAGAGGACAACAAGTAGTTCAGCAAGAAATGGTACTTGGCATCAAGACTAATTTGTGAGACTGTAAGACCACTGACCCTCAAGACAGACTTATCCTGGGAAGAAACAACCTGTTTACTCATCTCAGAAAGGAAAGCCACAGTGGAGCATAGTAACAACTGCACTAATGCTCAACTTGGGGAATCCATGAATTTTTGCTGGAGTTGCCAACAGCTGTAAGGTGAGGGCTTACTCATAACAACAGGTCTAATTTGAAAACATCTGTAGCACCAGATAGTAAACAAGGGTGGTGTCATCTAAAAACCTGCAATCTTAATCAGTAACTTTCATGAGCCAAACATCAGATTTTTTCTGCAGTTTGATTGACAAGATTATAAATCTCCAGAAACTGTTTACTGTGTTTCACTTCTAGATAAAGGTCCTATCTAGATAAAGGTCCAACTGTAGTTTCTTGTTTCCTCCAAATATAACAACTTCTGCCTACCTCCTAGTTACTATATGAGGCTCAAAGTCTCCCTCTGACCCCCTGAAGAAAACATTTTAATTTGAAATAAAAGGCCATACAAATTCTGATGATTTGAGTTTGATCCCTGGAACTCATACAGTAGAAGGAGGAACCTTCCATAGGATGTCTACTGACTTCCATATACAGTGACATACTCGTTAACATTCACGCACATGTGCACAAATATACATACACATACACATACAAACACAAATACATATGCCTGAACATATACACACACAAAGACAAACACTCTCACACATACTCATGCACACAGACATGCACATGACCACACAGAATAAATGTATAAAGATTAACTATTGTGAAACGGAAAACTTAATGCACACTTTCTTCTGCATGCTGACCTCCAGCTGAACCAACTCCATTTGTTGAAAAGGCTTTATTTTTTCCACTGGATGGTTTTAGCTCCTTTGTCAAAGATCAAGTGACCATAGGTGTATGGGTTCATTTCTCGGTCTTCAATTCTATTCCATTGATCTACCTGCTAGTCACTGTACCAATACCATGCAGTTTTTAACACTTTTGCTCTGTAGTAGTACTTGAGGTCCAGAATACTGATTTCCCAAGAAGTTCTTTTGCTGTTGAAAATAGTTTTAGCTATCCTGGGTTTTTTGTTGTTCCATACGAATTTGAGAATTGCTTTTTCTAACTCTATGAAGAACTGAGTTGGGATTTTGATGGGGATTACATTGAATCTGTATAATGCTTTAGGCAGAATGGCCATTTTTACTATATTAATCCTGCCAATCCACGAACATGGAAGATTTTTCCATGTTCTGAGGTCTTCTTCAATTCCCTTCTTCAGAGACCTAAAGTTCTTATACAAATCGTTCACTTGTTTGATTAGAGTCACACCAAAATACTTTATATTGTTTGTGGCTATTGTGAAGGGTGTCATTTCCCTAATTTCTTTCTCAGCCCATTTATCCTTTGAGTACAGAAAGGCTACTGATTTGCTTGAGTTGATTTTATATCCAGATACTTTGCTGAAGTAGTTTATCAGCTGTAGTTCTCTGGTGGAGTTTTTGGGTCACTTATGTATACTATCATATCGTCTGCAAACTTTCAAATTTCAATGATTTATACTTAAATATATTCTTCATTTGAAAATTTGTTTTTAGAATATTATAAATATGAGAATAACTTTAACTCTACATTATTAATTATTGTCAATGTAGAAAAGGCCTATTGTCAATGTTGAAAAGGCCTAATATTTATCTAAAAGTATGTTTGATATTCTACAAATAATAATTTGTAGCAAAGACAATATTTTTTAAATTGTATCACTATCTTTTCTTGTAATTCTATTATGTGAAGCTGCCTTAATAAACTTTTAACTAAACCTCTGAAAATAGAACCAGGAAAATATTATTTCCTTGAATAATTTATTATTTTAATTTTATTATTTATTATTTAAAATTCATTATTTTAAATTATTTCTCTGAAATAAACAAATTATTTTTATTAAATAAATTATTATTTCATTAATAATTAATGGTTAAAAACAAAATTAATTCAAGTAAATTTCAGGCACCAACAAAAATTATGATCACACCAAAATGCTTTAGATTTGTGTTTGATAGTTCCAGACTTACTAGAGGTAATTGATGAGTCAGAGAGAGCAAAAGAGCAGGACAATGACAGGTGAAGATGGGAGGCATTATTAGGCTGCCTCAGAGTGTATAATCTGAGTAGTCCTTGAAGCATGAGAAGATTGGTCCAGCCTGTAGCATCCTAGAGTAAATATGTCCAACAATATTCCCTAATACACTAGAGAGGAATGTAATCTCGGAAAAAAGATGGCAACCACCATATACTTCTCTACTAAAGATGCAGAAATGACATAAACAAAATGAAAGATATGAGCTACCAAAAGTTCAAGTAAGGGCCCCTGCCATCCATGAATAAAGCTCAAATTTTGAAAGATGAGAAAGAAGCTTCTCCAAGGCCAGTTTTCCCCTTCCTTCGTTTCTCTTTTTAATTTCTTTTCTGTGTGACCCTGTATTTCTGTACAAACATTTAAGAGGAATTTTACTTTATAATATATGTTAAAACTGTTTGTTTTTCATTTCTAGTGTCTTTTATACATTTATCTAGTTTTAGCTATGCATTTTTCATAGTGTTTGGAGTTTTTTTTCTTTCTTCTCCTTATTTTATTTTCTCTCATGTTTCCCCCTCACCTCTTTGTATCTACATTTAGTTTATAGTATTATGATCTATTTGACTTAAAAATGCTCATATTTGTTATTCTCTTTCTGATATTTATCGTATTATGATTTTGAACTGTTTCAGAATTGGGAAAGCTTTTTCCCCGTGTGTGTGTGTGTGTGTGTGTGTGTGTGTGTGTGTAATTTCTAGTTAACTATTCTTTATTCATTTATTTCTTTTACATTTTCTCTGCCTGGAAGCTTCTGTAAAATCTTATCTAGGCCTAGAAGGTTTTCAGCCTCTGAGACTTCATACTGAATAAGCTCACACTTACTACCTCTTTCTGTACTCTAGCTGTATGGTAAGTCAGATGTTTTAGCTCAAGACTCTTCTCCAAGCTAGCTAATTCAATCTGGCTTTTCTCTGATTCTCTGGAATTGTGATGTTTGCCTCGTACTAACTTTGTTCAAATTTTTGGTCTCTTTCTCATTCTTTGACTTGTTCTGTCTTTTTCTAGCTTGTTCACTCTTCAACCTGTCTCTGTAAAACTCTCCAGGTAAAACTGCCTCTTCTTTTCTCTCTGCACTGCTACCTGAAGTAGCATCTCTTTCCTCTTTCTAATTCTGAAAGTTGGGCATATCCTATTCTGTCAAAGCTTCTATGATTTGTCACTTCATGTTTCAATTTAGACATCACTTTCAAACATGAGTACTTCCTTCTACAAACTAGCTTTACCTTCATTGTTTAGGATTGAAAGTGCCTACTACAACAAGATGAGTCACACCACAACTAGAAATAGGAGTTCACAATGTGCTCAAATATACTGCAACAACACACAAATAGCAACATAGAAACTTATAAAACACAACATGAAAAGGAGGAGCAGGATGCCTCCAAATGACCATAACCTCAATCTCAGAGAATGACCCTCTCTCAGAGAATAAATAGGGGAGCACAGACTCTCCACACCAACTCCCTTCCACAAGTACAGGCATATCCATACAAGTGTATATACTACACACAAAACAATGGTCTTAATACACTAATAGAGACATAGATGGTTTGACCACAATTAAACATCAAACTCAGATGTCTAAGAGTTTCTACTACTGCCATGAAATACCATGACTAAAATCAAGTTCAGGAGGAAGGGGTTTATTCGTCTTGCATTTCCATATTGTTGTTCATTATTGAAGGAAGTCAGGACAGGAACTCAAACAGGATTCTGGTGGCAAGACCTGATTCTGTGGTCATGAAGATGTGCTGCAAACTGGCTTGCTCACAGGGCTTACTCAGCCTGTTTTCTTATAGAACACAAGACCACCAGCCTAGGTTTGGTGCCACCCACAATGGGCTGGGTCCTCTTCCAACCATAAATAATTTAAAAAACACCTTACTGCTGGAACTTTGGATGCATTTTATCAATTAACATATCTTTCTTTCAGCTGCCTCTAGTGTGTGTGTCAAATTGACTCAAAACTAGCCGGCATACCCAACTTTATTTTGTCTCAGAAAAACATACTTTAATTGATAAAGACATTCGTAATAAGAATCAAAAATAGAAGACAATGAATGGAAACAAAAACAAGCTTGTAGAAATTTTCTGACACCTGATAAAGTTGATTTCAAATCAAACTTAATCAGAATGATTTAAAAGGCCATTGTACAGCAGTAAATGGAGCAAGTAATAATGAACATACAGAAAAAAATGTAAATATTCATGTTGGGCTTCCCAACATAATAATATAAATTCTAATGTACAAAATGTCAGATAGGCCCCAATGGAATGATAGTAGATGAGTTCAATGTCTCATCTCCATGTTGAGATAGGTCATATAAATTAATAATATAACTAGAAATAAATTGCAATAGAAAATATAAAAAATAGAGATGTATCAATATGTTTTTGATTGACCACTGTATCATCAAGGAAAACACAGAAGACTTCCTTTTTTAATACCTACAATTAAATAATAACAAAAAGACAATGTACCAAAATCGTATGTACATTTAAGGCAGTTCATATAGGAAAGTTTATACCCATGGATGCTTATATTGCTTATATTTCAAAATAATGAAGTCTAAAATGAAATATCTAATGGTACAATTCAGTATTCTAAATAATAATAGTAATAGTAGAGTAGTAGTAGTAGTAGTAGTAGTAGTAGTAGTAGTAGTAGTAGTAGTAGTAGTAGTAAAATCCTGTGGTGATTTGAATAAGGATTATCTCCATTGTCTCAAATGTATGAAGATGTAGGTTTCATTTCATTTGGTGGAATTATCTAGGGAGGATTGTGACCATGCTGGAAGAGATGTGTCACTGGATACAGGCTTTAAGGTCTGAAAAGCTCAATTAGCTTCTTCCACACCCAGCTTACTTTTGCTCCAGTTCCACTCCTTACTATCTGTTATTGCTCCCCGCTTTGATGATCATAGACTCTCTGAAAGGACAAGCCTCTAATAAACTCTTTCTTCTATAAATTGTTGTCATGGTGTCTTCACAGCAACAGGAAAAAAAGCTGAGCCAAATTGAAAACTAAAGTCAGTAGGTGATAATTGTAACAATCATCAGGACAGAAATAAAATAGAAATTGAAAAAGCAATATATATATATAATTGGTCAGGATGATCTTTGAAAAATAAATAAGATTGATAAATGAATAAGAATACCTGGAAAAGTTAGGGACCCCCTTTTGAGGTTCTTAGTTTCATTAGTAACCAAACTTACAATCAGACTCACATAGCTTGAGGGTGATTTTATTAAAGTTTGAGAGAAAAACCACAGGGTAGGCAAGATGTAAAACGTTGGAAGGTTCCTGGAGAAGGAAGATGGAATGGAGAAAGAAAATATACCTGGTCTTTTAAGTTATGGCTCCAGCATGCCAGGAGGTTTCAGCAAATAGGTGATGTTATAAGTATATAGGCTGGTCGAGATGTCAAGTGAGAAAGCCCAGAGCATTGGAAAATATGTACTAGGACTTTGGCCAGTAACTGAAAGAAAAAGACATAAAGAAGAGTAACTTCACTTTTTTTGACTGCAGTTCAGAAAGGCAGGGCAACTGTGTTCTCTGCAAGTTGATTCAAGCTTTGGCACTGGAGGGAGGGAGTTTCAAAAATGGAATATGGATGATCTCATTAAAAGAATAATTATTTCACCCCTTCCCCATTATAAAGCTTGGAATATCATATCTTTATTTACAGTTAGAGAAAGTTAAGATTATATCCTTAGGACCTGGAACCTCCAAACAGTTCTGAAGCTTTCATAATGTTATATGATAATTTAAGTCCTGTAATTGATCTAACTTCAATATGACCTAAAAAACAAACAAAAACAAACAAACAAACAAACAAACAACCCAACTCTGTCTAAATTTGTGATGCTTGATATTGCTGAGGCACTAGAAGAGAGACAGCCTCACTGATAGGCAGATACAGGGACAATAGTCATATCTAGAGAATAAAGATGGTGAACTTCCAAGAGTACTGGCTTCTTTAGTGCCCCCTAGATCAGAAAGAAAGTCCTGTCAGCTTCAAACAAAGGCATTACAGGGATTTCTTGTAGTAACAGGCCCCTGCTGAAGGACTGGCTCTACAGGCTCAGGACATGTTTGCACAATAGTTATGGATGTGTCCTATAAGATCCTGTATATGCCCTAAAGGACATGCATGGTATATACTCCCTGGTAAGTGAATATTGGCCAAAAAGTACAGAAAACCCAGGATACAACCCACAGACCATAAGAAGTTGAACAAGCAGGAAGGCCAAGTGACAGTGCTTCATTCTCACTTACAAGAGGGAACAAAATAGTCACTGGGGGCAAAGAGATGGAGGAACCTGGGTAGGAGACAGGAGAGGAAGGGGAGAAGGGAAGCAGGATCAGGTATGGGGTGGGGCGAATAGGAGAGGCCCAAAGGCTCAGGGAAATGAATGGAAATATGCAGCCTGAGGGGTGGGAGGTTCAGGGACTCTAGAAAGAACCAGAGACTTCCTGGGAGGTGAGAGACTCTCAAAAATCTATGAGCAAAACCTTAGCCAAAATTCCCAACATTGGAGAGGTAGATCTCGAAAAGTCCACCTCCAGTAGATAGACAAGAGTCTCAAGTGGAAAGATGGTGTTACCAATCCACAGTCAAAATTTTGGACCCAGAACTGTTCCTGTTTAAAAGAACTGCAGGGACAAAAATGGAAAAGATGATAGCGAAAAGGCAATCCAATGACTGTCCCACCTTGGGATCCATCTCATGGAGGCAAACCAAGGCCTGACACTATTACTGATGCTAAGATATGCTTACAGACAGGAGCCTAACATGGCTGTCCTCTGAGAGATTATGCCAGCATATAACTGAGACAGATGTAGATACTTACACCCAATCATTGGACTGAAGTCAGGGACTCCTATGGAGGAATTAGTGGAAGGATTGAAGGACCTGAAGAGGCAGGTGATTCAATAGGAAGACCATCAATCTCAACTAACTCTGATTGCTGCGTGTTCCTAGATACTGAGCCATGAACCAGACAGCATACACCGGCTGGTCCCAGGCCCCTAGCACATATATAGCAGAGGACTGCCTGGTCTGGCCTCAGGGGGAGATGATGCAAATAATAATTCTTTTTTTTTATTTTCTATATTCTATGTTTACATTCCAAAGGCTTTCCCCTTTCCCAGTTCCCATCCACCATAGTTCCCATAGTTCCTCCCCCCCAACTGTTCCCCAATCATTCCCCCTCCCCCCTCAGTTTCTTTACTAAACTGGATGCAATCTTTACAAGCCCAGGGTCCTCTCCTTTCTTCTTCTTGGGAATCATTAGACTTGCTATTTGTGTCTTGAGTATTTAGGGCTTCTGGGCTCATTAATATCCACTTATCAGTGATTGCATTTCATGTGCATTCTTTTGTGATTGGGTTAATTCACTCAGGATGATATTTTCCAGGTCTAACCATTTACCTACAAATTGCATTAATTCATTATTTTTAATTGCTGAGTAGTATTCCATTGTATAAACATACCACATTTTCTGTATCCATTCCTCCTTTGAGGGATATTTGGGCTCCTTCCAATTTCTGGCTATTATAAACAAGGCTGCTATAAACATAGTGGAGCATGTGTCCTTATTGAATGCAGTGAATCCTCTGGGTATATGCCCAGAAGTGGTATGCCAGGGTCCTCTGGAAGTGACATGCCCAATTTTCTGAGGAACCGCCAAACTGATTTCCAGAGTGGTTTTACCATTTTGCAATCCCACCAACAGTGGAGGAGTGTTCCTCTTTCTCCACATCCTCGCCAGCACTTGTTGTCTCTTGAGTTTTTAATCTTAGCCATTCTGACTGGTGTGAGGTAGAATCTCAGGGTTGTTTTGATTTGCATTTCCCTGATGACTAATGATATTGAACATCTTTTAAGGTGTTTCACGGCCATTCAAATTTCTTCTGGTGAAAATTCTTTGTTTAGCTCTGTGCCCCATTTTTTGATAGGGTTATTTGTTTCTTTGCGGTCTAACTTCTTGAGTTCTTTGTATATATTGGATATTAGCCCTCTGTCGGATGTGGAGTTGGTGAAGATCTTTTCCCACTTTGTTGGTTGCCGTTTTGTCCTTCTGACAGTGTCCTTTGCTTTGCAGAAACTTTGTAATTTTATGAGGTCCCATTTGTCGATTCTTGATCTTAGAGCATAAGCTATTGGTGCTCTGTTCAGGAACTTTTCCCCTGTGCCCAAGTCCTCCAGGGTCTTCCCAAGTCTCTTTTCTAATAGTTTCAGTGTGTCTGGTTTTATGTGGAGGTCCTAAGCGACCCAAAAAACTCCACCAGAGAACTTCTACAGCTGATAAACAACTTCAGCAAAGTGGCTGGTTATAAAATTAACTCAAGCAAGTCTGTGGCCTTCTTGTACTCAAAGGACAAGCAGGCAGAGAAAGAAATTAGGGAAATAACACCCTTCACAATAGCCACAAACAACATAAAGTATCTTGGCGTAACTCTAACCAAACAAGCGAAAGATCTGTATGACAGGAACTTCAAGTCCTTGAAGAAAGAAATCGAAGAAGACCTCAGAAGATGGAAAAATATTTCTTGCTCCTGGATTGGCAGGATCAATATAGTAAAAATGGCCATCTTGCCAAAAGCAATATACAGATTCAATGCGATCCCCATCAAAATCCCAACTCAATTCTTCATAGATCTAGAAAGAGCAATTCTCAAATTCATCTGGAGCAACAAAAAACCCAGGATAGCTAAAACTATTCTCAACAATAAAAGGACTTCTGGGGGAATCAATATCCCTGACCTCAAGCAGCACTACAGAGCAATTGTGTTAAAAACTGCATGGTATTGGTATAGCAACAGGCAAGCAGAACAATGGAACAGGATTGAAGACCCAGAAATTAACCCACAGACTTATGGTCACTTGATCTTTGATAAAGGAGCCACAACCATCCGGTGGAATAAAGATAGCTGTTTCAACAAATGGTGCTGGTTCAACTGGAGGTCAACATGCAGAAGAATGCGAATTGACCCACTCTTATCTCTTTGCACTAAGAGCAAATAATAATTCTTAAGAGACTTGAGATGCTAGGGAAGGAAGATACAACCTGGGAGTGGGGGAGCACCCTCTTGGAGGCAAGGGGGGAGGGAGAATGGGATGAAGAACTGTGAGAGGGAGGACTGTGAAGTGGGCAACAGCTAGAATGTAAATTTTAAAACAAAATTCAGTATATGGTGTAATATCTGTTGAGACTTGATTTGGGTCTGAGTATTTGGTCAGTTTTGGAGTGATTTTGAAGAGGTACTTTCAGAAAGTTTATTTTGTGTATGCTTCAGTGACATACTTTGTAAATATCTATTAGGTCTATCTGGCTTCTAAGGTCAGTAAGCTTAAGAATTTCTCTGAATGATCTCTCTAATGACAAGAGTGTGTATTGAAATCTCCTAATATCATTGTTTGATGTTCATTGTGTGACTTTAGCTTTAGTAGTGTTTCTTTACAAACTTGTTTATCTTTATTCAAAATGCCTAGATGTTGAAAATCAATCTCTTTTTGGTAGATTTTTCCTTTGATGACTATGTAGTATCCTTGCTTATTTGTTTTGATTGATTTCTGTCTGAAGTATTTTTTTGTCAAATATTTAAAGGGCTATACCAGCTTTCTACTTATGTCCATTTTATTGGAATAACTTTTTTTTTAACTCTTTACCTTGAAGTGATATCTATTTTTGGTGTTACATTGTGATTCTTGAATGCAGAAAAAAATGGATCCTGTTTTACATCCATTTCTTATCTGTATGTTTTTATTGGGTAATTGAGTCCATTGATATTGAGACATATTGATGAATGAATGTTTGTTATTTTGTGTTATTTCATTATTGTGGTGGTAGTAGCAGAGGTGGTGATGTGTGTGTTCTTTTGAGTTGCTATTCTTTGCTTATTTCTTACACTGTGTTGAAGTATAGTTGGCCTATTTACATTAGGGTTTTCCTTTCTGCTTCGGCTGTAGGGCTAGATTTGTTACTATCCAATATTGTCTGGATGTTTCATTTAAGGAATGTCTTAGATGTAACACTTTCTTTAACCATGGTATCCATTTCTTCTATCATGCCTGAGATAATTTTGTCCTGATCTTGAATTCTTCTGGAGAACCCTGCCCTTGAGATTACTTTTCTAATTCCTAAATTTTAATGTCCAGATTTCACTCTATTTGAGTTTTTTATTGATTTTTATCTCCTCAGTCATGTCTTGAGTTGTTTTACTTATTTTAATTTACCGTTCATGTCTTCATATATTTCATTAAGAGTTGACTCATTTCTTCTTTAAGGCCCTCTGTAATATCTATAAATGCTATATTCAGTCATTTTCTCATGCTTCAGTTTTCTGCAATACTCTGGGCCTGATCTAGAATGTTTGTTGTACTCTAGTCTAGGTGTATTGTCCTGGCTTTATTGATTGTGTTTTAGGATGACATGCAAGCATATCATTTTGGGAAGATTGTAATTCTAGGTATTGATATCTGGTCTTGTCTTCATTACATAAGTATTTTCCTTTAGTCTCTGTTGCCCTCTCTAGTTCTTAGAAGGGAATATGGCTGTGTGTTACCTAGTAGGAAATTCTGGGATCCTGACAGCTATGGTCTCTGGGGTTCTAAGTAAAATGTGTGTATAGGTATTGTGAGATGAGACATTGGAATGGGGATAGACAGGAGAGATGAGCTGAGGAGCTCCAACCACTCTGGAAATCAGTATGGCGGTTCCTCAGAAAACTGGGCGTGATACTTCCGGAGGACCCAGCCATACCACTCCTGGGAATATACCCAGAAGATTCACCAGCATGCAATAAGGATACATGTTCCACTATGTTCATAGCAGCCTTATATATAATAGCCAGAAGCTGGAAAAAACCCAGATGTCCCTCAACAGAGGAATGGATACAAAAAATGTGGTATATATACACAATGGAGTACTATTCAGCCATTAGAAACAATGAATTCATGAAATTCTTAGAGAAATGGATGGAGCTGGACAATGTCATACTAAGTGAGGTGACCCGGTCTCAAAAGAATACCCATGGTATACAGTCACTGATAAGTGGATATTAGCCTAGAAGCTTGGAACACCAAAGACACAAATCACATATCAAGTGATGTCTCACAAGAAGAAAGGAGTGGACACTGGTGCTAGAATGGACCAAAACATCATTGTGGGAGAGTACAAGAACAGTAAAGTGGGAGGGGGTGGATGCGGGAGCAGGGGGAGGGAAAAGGACATGTGGGAACTTTGGGGGTGGGGAACCAGAAAAAGGGAAATGAATTGTAAATATAGAATATATACAATAAAAAAAGAAAAAAGAAGAAAGCAGAAAGTTCCACAAGGATTTTCTTAGTCTCCTAGGAATGGGGACAGAGAGTAAAGAAAGTCCATAACAAGTTACCTGCTATAAATCTGGGGATGTAGTTGAGACTGGACTTGGAGGAATGTAGACGATAGTAATGATTTGCTATTAGCCTCCCTGCTTCTCTGCCTCTAGATTTACAGGGAATACTTGTTAGAGTTCAGGTCAGTATTAAAACAATGAGTTTGGAAAAAGAAGCTTGAAAGGACGATCTATATGGTATACTGTAGATGGTGGGAGATAACAGAAGGTGGCTAGTCCAACAATGGCTGTGGTGTTGGGTAGTTTTATTTCAACTTGACACAAGCTGATGTCATTTGGGAAGAGAAATGTTCAATTAAGAAACTGCCTCTATAAGATCATGCTGTGCACATCCTATAGGGCATTTTGTTAACTAGTGCTTGATGTGATAGGATCCATCCCTGTCTTAGTCAGGGTTTCTATTCCTGGATAAACATCATGATCAAGAAGCAAGTTGAGGAGGAAAGGGTTTATTCAGTTTACACTTCCACACAGCTGTTCATTACCAAAGGAAGTCAGGACTGGAACTCAAGCAGGTCAGGAAGCAGGAGCTGATGCAGAGGCAGGCCATGGAGGAATGTTCCTTACTGGCTTGCTTCCCCTGGCTTGCTCAGCCTGCTCTCTTATAGAACCCAAGAATAACAGCCCAGAGATGGTACCACCCACAAGCGGCCCTCCCCAACTTGATCACTAATTGAGAAAATGCCCCACAACTATATCTCATGGAGACATTTCCCCAACTGAAGCTCCTTTTCCTATGATAACTCCAGTCTGTGTCAAGTTGACACACACACACACACACACACACACACACACACACAAATAGCCAGTACAACCCCATTGTACATGATACTATCCCTGGACTGGTAATCTGTGTTCAATAAGAATACAGGCTGAGCAGGTGAAAAGGAGAAATGTAGGAAGCATCACCTCCCCAAGACCTCTGCATCCTGCCCTGTTTGTATTCCGCACTTGACTTACTTTGGTGATGAAGAGTGGTATGGAATTGTAAGCCAAATAAATCATTTGCAGTAGTTGTTCAATCTGAAAAACTAGGTGTGTCAACTGGTCTTCATTAGATGCTAGAATTTTGAAGAAGGATGCTATAATGCCACTAAAGGAATCAACTTGCTATTTAGAAGGAGAACAAACCAGCAAAGCAAGGTCTACATAGGCTTCCAACAGAAACTGTAACTCAGATTCCCACCTTTTTATTTAAAGTTTTTAATTAGATATTTTCTTTATTTACATTTCAAATGTTATACCCTTTCCTTGTTTACCCTCCAAACATATCCAATCCCATCCCCCATTCCCCTGCTCACCAACCTACCCACTCCTGCTTCCCTGTCCTGGCCAGATTCCTACCTTAAAAGATCTGGGTTTAAAGCATGTCTTCCCATCTCAAAGATCTGAATTATAAATGAATCTTATAACTTCAAATGACTTAAGAAAACACTCCCTGATAGGTGTAACCAGCCATTTACATTTTAGGAAATTATAGGTGAGTTCAAGTTGACAAGCAAGAATAGCCATCTGAAAAGGAGGAGGACCCTACTGGCTACCAACCGGCCATAGCACATGAAGTCACTTCAGGACTTAGTACATCATCTTCTACTAAGGCCAGACAGTGCAGCCCAATTTGGAGAAGAGTATCTACAGGGAGGCATCAGAATCATGGGCACTCCCACTCTCCATTTGTGGGAGCACCCACATGAAGACCAAGCTGCATATCTGCTGCATAAGTGCAGGGAAGGGTTAGGTCCAGCCTATGTTCAATCTTTGGTTGGTAATTCAGCCTCTGAGAGCCTCAAGGGTCTAGGTCTGTTATATTTTAACATGGACTCTTACATTGACCCTCCTGTGATGTACTCTAGCTGTCATGGGTGATCTAAGTCACCCATCTTGCCAACTCAAGAAGTTATGGTAGTCTACAACCCCCAAACCCTCACAACTGCTATGATGTCTTCTAAGAAAGAAGTATGGTGAACTAGAAAATAAACATACCCTTGATATGCAGACAGTCACAGACAGGGACTTTGGGTCATAAAAATTTCAAACTTAAAAATCACTGCCACCTTCAGAAAAAGGTCTGGTAAGTTTTTCTCCCACAAGAGGCCTGAATACCGATGGACAAAATAGATGTGTTCAAGACTGGATCATGTTAACACAGCAGTGTGTCATTTAAATATTCTGTCTTTGTGACTTATTAATACTCTGTTTCCCTTTTTGTTGTGTTTTGGTCATAATTTCTAATGAAGCATCCTCTCCCCTACTTGAAATCTGGCCTATATCACTCCCCAAACTTTTAGCTCATTCATGTACATATAGAGACAGTTGAAACAATGGGGGTTGTGGGGACAAGCTTTCCTAAACTGGCTGTCCCTCTCTTCTTTCCTCTTAAAAACTTGCTCTTCCCCAGTGTCTATTCAAGGAACTTTACTAGTCAAAAAACTTATTTCACACAAGACTTGTTTATGTGTGCATAAATGGCTCTTTCCCATGTTTATTTGCATATTTATTCTCCCCAAATTTACCAATGCAACCTCAACAATGCCACCTGTCTTGAGTACTTTTCAATTGGTGTGAAAGACATCAGGGCCATAACAATGTACAGAAGAAAGCTTATTGGGGCTTATAGTTTTTGAAGGTATGTCCATGGCCATCATGGTGGGCCTATCACAATTAACAGTTAGGCATGACTTAAAACCTGTAGTTGAGCATGTATGTATCTGATACATAAGCAAGAGATAGAGGGTCTAAGAGGCAATGGCATGGGCTTTGAAATCTTAAAACCCAACCCAGTGACATACCTTCTCCAAAAAAGGTAACCCCTTCTATTTTTCCAAAACTGGTCTCCACCAACTGGGAACCAAGCACTCAAATATTTGATTTTCTAAAGGCCATTCTCATTCAAACCACCAAACTACTTTGGTTCCACACAACTATCTGAAGACTCTCAGACAGGTCTTCTGGCACTGTCTGCCTCACAGGTCTCCCCATTTTCAATCTGTCATGATTTGAATATGCTTGCCCAGGAAATGGCACTATTTGAAGGTGTGGCCTTGCTTGACTAGATACATCACTATGGTCTTGGCCTTTAAGACTTTTATCCTAGCTGCCCGGAAGTTAGTCTGCTAATAGTAGCCTTCAGATCAAAATGTAGAACTCTCAGCTCTTCCTGTACCATGCCTGCCTGTATGTTTCAGCTTCTTGTTTCAATGTCTGGACTGAACCTCTGAATCTGTAAGCCAGCCCCAATTAAATGCTGTCATCTAAAAAGTTTCTTTGGTCATAGTATCTGTTCACAGGAGCAAAATTCTAACTAAGACAGAATGTGGTAGTGGGCGTAGGATATTGTTGTTATAGGCCTAACCATGCTTTTGTTTGGAAGAATGATGAGATTGGGACTTTGGATTTGGAAAGCAATAGAATGCTTTAAGTGGAGCATAGTGGGCCATCCTAGTATGGAAGACTTTGTTGATGAGGTTAATTTGAATTGAGGAAGCATGGCCCTAGAGATTTCAGAGGAAAAGACTTTTAATATGTGGCCAAGGACTGGTTTGTGATATTTTGGTGGAAAATATGGCTTTATTTTCCCATTGCCTGAAAAGTCTACCTAAGGGTAAAGAGATTTATACTAATTACTTTGACAAAGGAAGTCTCAGAAAAAGCCAGTATGATTTTGTTCTCTGGTTAAGTCTCATGAAGAGCATTTTGAACAAGAGTAGCAAGCTTAGAAAGGAAAAATATAAAGGGACACCAGGATGTGAAAAGAAGCTAAATCCAATGTTCTAGGATATTGAATTGAATTAGGGGAGTAGTGACCTTGGGATAAGATCCCACCCTGCTAAATTTAGTTCTAGACATGGTGGTACACACCATTAATCCCAGGAGACAGTCTCCTGAAACTTGCTCTGTAGATTAAAGTTCAATCTACACAGCAAGTTCCAGGACAGTAAAGTTTAGGCAGTGAGGGAGTTGGAAAACAGAAAGCTGGAAGTAGAATAATGGGAGGGCATGTTCTAGTCCAAGGAAGCAGCAGAACTTGGCAGCTTAAACCATGGGGCTCTGGCTTTAGAGTCCAGAATAGAACGGGCTACTAAGACAATTGTTGCTGGTTAGGGATCACTAAGAAATTAGTGGTGATTAAGAAGAGACCAGTATCACTGAGATGAAATCTTCTGGGAAGAGTTTCTGAGCACAAAGAAGCTATGTTTCAGAGATAGCCAAGGTTGTACTTTGTACTGCAGCTGTACTTGGTAATATATAAGAGTTGCCAAGGTGTTCTTGGTTTTGAAGGCATGAAGGGGTCATGATTAGCAGCTGAAGCTTGGCACTGTGAGAGGCCTTGGAAAGCCACTGGTGAAGGTGTAGCCTCAGTTGCAATTGATGGCCCAGGACTGAAGGGGTCATGCAAAGGATTTGAGGCTTGGTATCATGAAGAGTGCTACAGAGGGTAGAGCTAGAGAAGTGACACCAGGCCTTTGACAGAGCCCAGAAGATTATGTGTGGATCCCAGACATTGAAACAGGAAGTTATAACATTGAAGCTACCTTGGAGATCCCAAGATTTTCAAGATGTCAGGGCCATGGCATATCTCCTAAGAAATACTGCTAAGCGGGAGTGGAAACCAGCCCAGGAAAAGAAGTTTGTTGCAACCAACAAGGAAGAAAACGGAGTTGGAGATCTGAAACTTTGACAACAGATTTGGAGATGTGTAGCATTGGAGTTTGCCCAGTTTGTTTCCTGTCTTGATTCGGGGATTAGAATTAAGGGATTGGATGAATCTCAGAAGAGACTTTGAACTTATAGACTATGTGGCCATTGGATGTTGGACGAAATGTACATGTTTATTATGCTATATCTAGATACAGTTCCATAGAGTAATGTGTTTGAACAAGCCTATCTGCGCCAGGAATTGGAAAGTCATGGTTTGAATAAACTTGGCCCAGGGAGTTGCACTATTTGGAGGTGTGGCCTTGTTAGAGCAAGTGTGTCACTGTGTGGGTGGGCTTTAAGACACTCATCCTAACTGTCTGAAAATCAATCTTCCACTAGCAGCCTTTAGATGGAAGATGTAGAACTCTCAGCTCTGCCTGCACCATACCAGCTCGGATGCTACCCTGTTCCCTCCTTGATGATAATGGACTGAACCTTAAACCTGTAAGCCAGTCCCAATTAAATATTGTCCTTAAAAATAGTTCTCTTGGTCATGGTGTCTGTTCACAGCAGTAAACTCAAAGACACAATCTTTCTGAGACCTCTTTGTTCCCAGTATTGTTATAGATGAAGAAAAGGATGTCACTTCCCTACTCCTGGGAAATCCTTTCAAATACGCAAATGCAAATGCCTCTCTCTGTTCCAACCCAACTCTGCTACCACCCTTAGTCCATTAAAAACATAGTCACCAACTATCTAGATAATATCACCTGTCATCTACCTGATGAGCCATCCAACTCATCCTTTTTCTTGACAGGATGAGAATTTTCAGGACTAAAAATAGCATGACTGGTGGTTTCTTTGCATCAATTAATTTCTCTGTCTCACCACTTCTCAGAAAGCCCTTAAGAAATTTAAGATCAATTTGACCCTTGTAGGGATCAAAAAAATTCTTTGTCATACATATTCCTCCAAAATTGCATAAAATTAGGCCTCTTTACCATTTCAATGATGGGATTTGTGCCCTCTACCAAAAACAGTGTTGGTTCTACACCAACAGCTCAAAACTAGGTTTAGATAAAAAAAACTTAGAGACCAGGCACAGAAATTTTGCTAAAAATCCTTTACTGTCCATGAGCAAGTGAACCTCTCTAATCCTCCTTCCCCTGTGATCTGATCTACTCCCTTCTTCTTTATTATCCTTTTGCTCATATCTTTCTTTTGTCTTTCTGTAAAACTTTTTACAGAAATCCTTTCTGGATTAAATTACTGCAATCACTTTGTCCTCATATTATACAGTAAAAATAATGATATTCTTAAAATTTTTGAGTCCCTTCTAGGCTCAAGAAATTCATGACTGCCACTTCACCAGCAGTAGGTGGCCAGAAAAGACAGGACAAGACTATTCTTTGAATATGAAGAATCTGAAACAAAAAGACCTTCCCTCAAAAATTCTAGGTCCATATAATAGATCCAAGAATAAAAGAAATGCCCACCACATGCCCTGATATGTGAAGGCTGTAAAATGGGTAAACTATCTGTTCTCCTTCCCTGTAGTTTTTCAAAGCTGTCTGTCCAGGAAAGCAGTTCCTAGGTCTGTGAAGCCATGCCCTTCCTGTTCCCTAATCTCAACTACAAAACTGCTCACAGACTTGTGGAGTACCACCACTCCACTTAATAATGTCTACTGTCACCATTGAAATCAACTAAGTCTCATTCTGTCACTGCCTGCTACCATTTAAACTTTTCTATATTTACTTACTTCTTATAATAATAGCGTCAATAAATAAAATAATAAATAAATTAATTAAATAACCTAGGAAGAAACTTAGTCAAAGTATGGGTGAAAGTTTACACCCACTGACTTTACTGAAGCACCAAGAAAAGAAATTGAAGAAGACATTAGAAGATAGAATGTTTCTCGGCTTGTGGATAAAAAAAAATAAGGGGAAAGCCTTTGGAATGTAAACATAGAATATAGAAAATAAAAATTTAAAAAAGAAAGAAAAAAATAAGTATAGTAAAAATAGCAATTTCACTGAAAGCAGTCTACACAGTTAAAAGTATAATCACATCTAAATCAAAAAAAACATTTATCACATAACCATACATACAAAATTCTAAAAATATAACAAAAGAACACAGGGCTAAAGCAATACTTAGCAGACAGAGCATCGTTGGCAGTGTGTCCAATTATATTACAATGGTGTATTAAAAAGATAGTCTGGTACCACACAAGACCGATCTGCAAACAAAAACAAAAAGTAGAAAAACTTAAATTAACCCTTGAAAAGGATAGTACTGGGGAAAATGAGTTTTTATATGTATAACAATATACACAATGTCACACACGCACACATAAAAACAGTATTTTTTTCAAGTATGTTTGGGAATCGTGGGGCCTGCTCTGCAGTGTATATGATATGCTGAGTATGACTCCAATGAAGAAGACTGACTTCTCCTTTTCCATCAGGTATAAATTGCAAATAGCTTCTTCATTTAAGGTGGAACTTTGGTTCCACCTCTTTCTCTATCCTGGGATTTTTTTCCAGAATTCCTCTTCTACATCCAGTTCCTCTGTCATATGCATTGTTTTTCCATGTATGTCTCACCCTATATGTGTCTGAACAACTGCTTCTTTGCAGCCATCCATCTCTTCTGATTCCTAATACTTTTACATTTTAATTTAATTTTTCTTTTACTTATTTGCTTTCCAACCTGCTTACTATCCCCTTCAAGTCAACTCCCAATCCTTTACCCCTCCCCACTCCCCTTTTCCTCTGGGTGCCGCCCCCATAGGTATCCCCCACACTGGCACTTAAAGTCTCTGCAATGCTAAGTGCATCCTCTCCCACTGAGGCCAAATAAGGAAGCCCAGCTAGACAAACATATCCCATGTACAGAATTCATATCCTATTTAAATCTCTCATTCTTGTCAAGGAGTAACAAAAAAAATGATTTAAAGTCATTTCTCCATAGTTTCCCACTCTCAATACATTGTCCTGTTGTGTTTCTGTCAAATCACCAACTACTGCAAGAAACTTCTCTAAGGAGTGATAATGATGCACTGATTTTTTGAGTGTAACTTTGGAGGGCACAAGGTTCTTTTGCTCACAGATAAGCACTAGGAAATCCAGGAATATTAAATACACATGGTTGTCTCCTCAAAGAAAACAATGTGTAACCTGTTTTCTTCACAGAAAGCTAGGATTAGATGGAGTTAATAGACTGGTGATCTGTAGTGCCACACTATATCTGACTTTCCTAGACTTATTTTTATCTAAGTTCATGTTCCCTATACCCTTGTCTTTTTTATTTTATTTTATTTTATTTTATTTTATTTTATTTTATTTTATTTTATTTTATTTTATTTTATTTACATTTCAAGTGCTATCCCTTTATCCGGTTTCCCCCTCGCCCGAGAAATCCCTCTCCTATCACCCTCCCCCTGCTTCTATGAGGATGTTCCTCTGCACCCACCTACTCCCACCTCCCCCTCAATTTCCCTACACTAGGGCATCTATCAGATCTTCATAGGATCAAAGACCTCTCTTCCCACTGATGTCTGACATGGTTGTCCTGTGCTACATATGCACTCCTTGGTTGGTGGCTTAGTCTCTAGGACCTCTGGGGAATCTGGTTGGTTAATATTGTTGTTCTTCCTATGGGATTGCAGACACTATCAGTTCCTTCAGTCCTTTCTCTAACTCCACCATTGGGGACCTCATACTCAGTGCAATGGTTGACTGCAAGCATTTGAATTTGTATGTGTAAGGCTCTGGCAGAGCCTCTCAGGAGACAGCTATATCAGGCTCCTTTCAGCAAGACTTTCTTAACATCCACAATAGTGGCTGAGTTTGGCGACTGTATCTGGGATGAATCCACAGGTGCAACAGTATCTGCTCTGAATTTTGTCTCCAAATTTGCTCCCTTGAGTATTTTGTTCCCTTTTCTAAGCAGGACTGAAGCATCCACACCTTGGTCTTCCTTCTTCTTGAGCTTCATGTAGTCTATGAACTGTATCTTAGGTATTCCAAGCCATCTTTATGGAAGAAGTCAAATGTTCTTTGTTAAGAATTTTGATGTAATTATGTCTTAAGCTTTGTTTTATACACAAGATTGACTTAATTTTCATCAGGAAACTTTTCCCCAAAACTATGCTATCTTTAAATATTCCTAAAATATGCTGCTCAGTGTCTTAACTCCAGAAGTTTGAAACAATAATGGCTACTGAGTCTTGTATAACTAGATTTCCTTCTCATTTCATGTGGTTTGCTACTCTTCTGGCAATGGTGTTTGCAAAAAAACTGCCACAGATAACAATGTGATATCATGAGTCTTTTGTTGCTGTGCTTCTTTAGCTAAATGGTAATGATTTTCCTTAGGGGCCATGATCATGGCCTCATGTTATTGGCCATGTTAGCAGTGTTGAGTATGAATTCCATCTCATGGAGTGCACCTTAAATGTAGTTAGAAAGTTGTTGGTTACTCCTCTAATAGTGTGCTACTATTACACCAATGTATGTTTTGGTGAGTACATTCTATTCTGCTGTTGTGGATTTGGTTTAATGCTACTTATGTTAATTTGGTTCCCCAAATTACTTGGAAATTTGGACATAAGAAAGGGACCCTGCCTCCATGTAGTTATGATCGGTGAATAAAATGCTGTGAAGGGGAAACTGAGAAAGGGGATAACATT
This sequence comes from Apodemus agrarius, assembly GCA_964023405.1. NCBI lineage: Eukaryota > Metazoa > Chordata > Mammalia > Rodentia > Muridae > Apodemus > Apodemus agrarius. The sequence continues at coordinate 126,743,268 of OZ030009.1, forward strand.
TGAAATGCAAATATATAAAATAACCAATAAAAAACTGAAAAAGAAAAGCTGCTGGCATCTACGGGCTGGGTAAAGAGACAGGGGTGGAACTTTAGGATTCTTGGGCTAGTGATTGAGGAAGGAGCAGGAGGAAGGACGGAGCTACCATGCCTGGAAAAGAGTAAAGACCAGGTCTGAGAAATGTGGGACAGAGAGACAGACAACCTGGAAAAGCAGGGGACAAGCAAACCTACCTCCCACCACCACTGGGGCTAGCACAACAAAGATGGAATATAGATTTTAGTAAGTAATAACCCAGGAATAGTGGAGTGGAGTGTGTTACCTGCATGGACGTTTGGGAGTGCCCTCGCCATTGAGCTGGTTAAGGTATATTAAAATATATAGTTGTGTGTGTCTTTCATTCAGAAACCCAGAACATTGTGGCAGGTAGCCAAGAACATGCCCTGTGCAGATACCATGGCAGCCACGATAGCCACTGTCACCTCTGGGACAATTGGAGTATGGTTTAGTTGGAAATAGGAACATTCTGGTACCATTCAAAGTACCTCTCAATCCAAATGACTAGCACTCATGGTTTTCATTTGTCTTTTCAAAAGGACTTTTATGTTGATTTGTCTTTCAAATATTCTCCTTTACTCTGCCCTTTCATCCTACCCCCAATTTAATCCTCCAAGTCTACTTTCCTCTTTTATATCATTATGACACCATCTTTAATTTTCTCTACCTGTGAAAATACTCCATCTCCTGATCCCTTACCTGCTACCCAACCTTTGTGATTATATTAATTGAAACACATGTAGGAAGTATAAGACATTTTTTCCTAATTCTGTGAAGAGTTTTGTTGGAAGGATGGTGAGGCTTACAAAGAAGCCAGAGGTTGATTTGAGTAAAATGGCCATTTTGCAATATTAATCCTATTTTTCCATAATCCTGGGAGATCTTTTCACCTTCTGATGTCTTCTTCAATTCTTCACTTCAATGTTTTAGAGTTTTACAGTTATCACAAGATATATTTTAGACTATTGTGAAAGTATTGTCTTCCTGATTTTCTTCTCAGAATGTTTGTCCCTTGTATATAGGAAGGATATTGAAATCTGTGCATGGCTTTTCATAGCCTATTTTGATGATGGTGTTTATGACCTGGAGATGTTTTGTGATGTAGTCTTTAATATATAAAATCATATCAACTACAAATAATAAACTTGTACCTTCCACTCTATATAAAATCTCAGTTCAGAATGTATCTAGATGTTTTAAAAATCAATTATTTTATTTATTTACCTTCTAGACATTGCCCCCTCCTGGTCCTCCTTCCCACGGTTTCCCTTGCACTTTTCCTCTACTTTTTCCTTTTGCTCTTCCATTCCTCCTCCTCTGGTGCCTCAAATCTCTACAGGATTAGGCATATACTCTTCAACTGAGACCAGGCAAGGCAGTTTTCAGCTACATATGTACAGGGGCCTCAGACCAACCTGTGTTTGCTCTTTGTTTGGTGGTTCAGACTCTGGGAGCTCCTAGAGATCCGGGGCTAGTTCATACTATTGGTCTTCCTGTGGTATATATATTGGATATTAACCATTTGTCGGATGTGGGAATGGTGAAGATATTTCCCCAATTTGTTGGTTGTTGTTTTGTCTTTCTGACAGTGTCTTTTGCCTTAGAGAAACTTTGTAATTTTAAGAGGTCCCATTTGTCAGTTCTTGATCTTACAGCATAAGCTATTGGTGTTCTGTTTAGGAACTTTCCCCCTGTGCCCATGTCCTCCAGGGTCTTCCCCAGTTTCTTTTCTATTACTTTCAGTGTGTCTGGTTCTATGTGGAGGTCCTTGATCCACTTGGAGTTGATCTTAGTGCAAGGAGATAAGGGTGGGTCAATTCACATTCTTCTGCATGTTGACCTCCAGTTGAACCAGCACCATTTGTTGAAAAGGCTATCTTTTTTCCACTGAATGGTTGTAGCTCCTTTATCAAAGATCAAGTGACCATAAGTCTGTGGGTTAATTTCTGGGTCTTCAATTCTATTCCATTGATCTACTTGCCTATCACTGCACCAATACCATGCAGTTTTTAGCACAATTGCTTTGTAGTACTGCTTGAGGTCAGGGATATTGATTCCCCCAGAAGTCCTTTTATTGTTAAGAATAGTTTTAGCTATCCTGGGTTTTTTGTTACTCCAGATGAATTTGAAAATTGGTCTTTCTAGATCTATGAAGGATTAATTTGGGATTTTGATGGGGATTGCATTGAATCTGTAGATTGCTTTTGGCAAATGGCCATTTTTACTATATTGATCCTGCCAATTCAAGAGCATGGAATATTTTTCCATCTCCTGAGGTCTTCTTGGATTTCTTTCTTCAAGGACTTGAAGTTCCTGTCATACAGATCTTTCACTTGTTTGGTTAGATTCACGCCAAGATACTTTATATTTTTTGGCTATTATGAAGGGTGTAATTTCACTAACTTCTTTCTCATCCTGCTTGTCCTTTGAGTACAGGAAGGCTACTGATTTGATAACCCTATTAAAAATGGGGTACAGAGCTAAACAAGGAATTTTCACCAGAAGAAACTCAGATGGCTGAGAAGTACCATAAGAGATGTACAACATCATTAGTCATCAGGGAAATGAAAATCAAAACAACTCTGAGATTCCACCTCACACCAGTCAGAATGGCTAAGATTAAAAACTCAAGAGACAACAGGTGCTGGCGAGGATGTGGAGAAAGAGGATCATTCCTCCATTGTTGGTGGGATTACAAGATTGTACAACCGCTCTGGAAATCAGTCTGGAGGTTCCTCAGAAAATTGGGCATTACACTTCCAGAGGACCCTGTCATACTACTCCTGGACATATACCCAGAGGATTCCCCTGGATGCAATAAAGACACATGCTCCACTATGTTCATAGCAGCCTTATTTATAATAGCCAGAAGCTGAAAAGAACCCAGATGTCCCTCAATGGAGGAATGGATACAGAAAATGTGGTATATTTATACAATGGAATACTACTCAGCAATTAAAAATAATGAATTCATGTAATTTGTAGGCAAATGGATCTGGAAAATATCATCCTAAGTGAGTTAACCCAATCACAAAAGAATATACATGAATTGCAATCACTGATAAGTGGATATTAATGAGCCCAGAAGCTCTGAATACTCAAGACACAATTAGCTAAGCAAAAGATTCCCAAGAAAAGGGATGGAGAGGACCCTGGTCAGGAAAAGACTAAATCCGGTTTTATAGGAGAGTATCAGAACAGAGAAATGGTGGGGAGGAAGGGTGCTTGGGGAATGGCGGGGGAGGACTTATGGGATATATGGTGAGGGGGGAACTGGAAAGGTGAAAGCCTTTGAAATGTAAACAAAGAATATAGAAAATAATTTAAAAAAAAAGAAAAAAAGAATGGATACCAAAAATGTGGTTCATTTACTGCACAAATGAAATGCTATTCAGCTATTAAGAATGAGGGCATCATAAATTTTGTAGTCAAATGGATAGAACTAGAAAATATCCTCCTGAGGAGGTAAGCCAGACCCAAAAGGATATGCTTGCTATGTATTCACAGATAAGTAGATATTAACCAGAAAGTACAAACAGATTACCTAGGATACCACCCACACACCAATAAGATTAATAAGAAGGAAGGTCCAAGTGAGAATGTTTCAATCCCATTTGGAAGGGGAAACAAAATAATCATGGCTGGCAGAAGGAGGGAGGGATCTGGGTAGGAGAGGGGAAAAGGAAGGGAAAGGGGGAATCAGGAGAGAAGTCCAGAGGGCTAGGAGGAATATTCAGCTTCTGGATTGAGGGGTCAGGGACCCTCAGGTTCAAAGACTTTAGAAGTAAGACATGAAAATTGTAAAATACTTCAAAGTGTAGGCATGTTTTATTTGCTTTGCTTTGTTTCATTTTGTGCTTTTTAAAACCAGAGATAATTACAAGGGCTTATGAATGGGATTGCACAAAATTTAGAATCTTCTGTACAACAAAAGAAATACTCAGCAGATAAAGACAGTCTATGGTTGTATGATGTGATTTTTTTCTGAATTGCAACATTTTCTGCAAGAATAGTTGATCTATCCATAAGAACAAAACCGTAGAAGATTCTTGAGTGTCACTACCAACAGTATCAAAAGGAGTAAATAGTTGCTTATAGTGGAGTCTCTGAGTGGTTGAATTACAGAAAACTTTTCTGTCTGGGTTGCAGTCTGCAAGCAGAGTAGAGAACTAAGGATTACAGTGTTTGGAGGTTCTCTTTCTTATTAAAAATGTGGATGTTAGATAAACATTTAATAACAGATATAATTATTCTAAGATTACTATTTCTTTCAATATATTTTGTGCATGTAATTAAGAAAAACTTTTTAAAAGAGTTTGTAAAACTACCATTAATAAAGCATTTCAACTATACTAAGCCCATGCAGTGTAAGAAAATAAAAATGTAATAAATTCTCACACTTTCATTTTATTTTTTAAATTTTACTGGATGAAATGCTTTTTCAATATCTTTGAAATTATCTTATGAATTAAATTTAAATCTAAGTTGAAATTCACCTCTTCATAGAAAATATCACTTATGTTAATATAAGTTGAAGAAAATAAACTAAAATTAAAATTATTGTATTCATTTATTTTAAAATGTGTATTCTTTTATTTATAACAGAGCACAGTTGACTTCAAACTTGCAATTATTCTGCTGGTAGGATAGGAGCAAGCCACCACATTCAGGCTAAAGTGACACTTCCTAATTAATGATGTCCACTCATACAATTATCTCCACATTATATTTTGTCATTTTTTGTGAGAAATGTAAAATATCAAACCTGTTAGTTTAAGACAAAATAAAGTATGAAATAGACTAAATCAAGTTAACATAGTTTAAGTGAATTTTCCCTAGCCTAGGTCAGGTAGATACTCACATTTCAGTAATTAATCTCTATATTAGTAGAGTGTACTAATGAATGATACAAAAAGTGAAACCTAGCATTTTCAGTTTAAGGATTAGTAAATATTACAGGTTTACTAAAAATGTTATTTTTATTTATAGTGGAGATATTTCACAGTAGTACGTGTTTTTTTATTCTACTATTTAGAATAATTAGATATTTTTCTCTTTAAATTACAAATTTTGAGTAAATTGAAAATAAAATTGTGTTCCTTGTATTTACAAAAATTCAGAAACCACTAGAGGGCAGTCATTACCTTGTAATGAAACAAAAGTCAATTCCAAGTTTAAGAGCATGGGCTCAAAATACAGTGAATGGTTTCAAAATACTAGTTGATGGTGATGGTGCATATCTAGCCCCAGCATAATTTTCCCTTTAGAGAGAAATAAGATAGATTCAAATATAAAATTAGTTAACCTACAAAAACATGTACAAAAATGGTATAATACACATAAAATGTATAGTTTTATTTGCTCTAGTGAAGAAATGGCAAAATTAGAATTAATATCAGACATAAAAATTATGTATTTTTTCACATTCACATGAAATTATGTTGGGTACAGTTTGGTTGTGGCTATTTAAATGTAAACTACTCTCGTTTCTTACTAAGAGTGACTGCAGGATAAAACAGAGACATACATTTTGAAACACTGGGAGCAAGGGCAGTGCCACTCTCTATAGTACAAAATTTGTTACTTCATCATAAAAAATAATTCTATGTACAGAAGAGAATTGGGAAACAGAAAACGATGCTCCATTGCTGGCTTTCTGAATGAAGAGGACGCAGCACAGCCCCACCAAACACTGAGACAAATTCCTAAAGATTCTAGAGCGAATAGTCAAGTCGCATTTTGTTTGCTGTCTTGTAAGAGCTACTGTGGACTGCTAGTCTTCAAGACCATAAAGCTATAACTTTTGATTTTATCGAGCCCTTAAAAATAGGGGTAATTTGTTGCAGCAGGAGTCAGGAAGGAGTACACCATTTTAAACCAGGTGTACAAGAGCGTGAGTAAAATATGTCCTTACTCTAATTTGAATACTGAGGGTTTTGGCACTCAAATGACTACCCACAAACGCTCTAGATTTTTGAAGAAGGAAGTTTCATTTTCTGTGGTTAAAAATACCATATCTATTAAGATGTAAGGGATACATGCAAATCCACACACTATCCATGTATAGAAAAGTGTATGAGACAGAAAAGGAGGGAAAAGCAGCAAACAGGACAATTAGCCTTTTAAGTTTGAAGCACACACTTTTGTAAAATGCTTTTTAAGAATGTCTACCAACATTTATATCATTTTCCTCAAAAAAACCATAATCGCATGAAGTATGTTTAAAAATAAACTTAAAAACATGAGTATGTGAATTCAACAAGTGTGAAAGTTATAACTTTAAAAATCCTACAACCGAGGATAAAACCAAACATGATTAGAAAAAGAAAAAAAAAAGCCTAAGTCAATGAAATGTCTCCCAGTGTTATTCTACTACATTCAGAGATCACTCATGCAACTGTTATCAGAGAGACGTTATCCAGCAACTAACTGGAGCAGATGCAGAAACCAACAGTCAATCACTGGCAGAATTCCAGGAAGCCCATGGAAAAGGAGGAGAAAGGATTGTAGGAGGCAGAAGAGTCAAAGATACCAGAAGAACACAACCAGCAGAATCAACTAAAAAGGGCTCACAGGGGTTCACAGAGACTAAAGCCTACATTAGTTTGTGTATGCTTTGTTTCCTGCATTTATATTGTTTGTGTAGCTTGGTGTTCTTAAGGGACTCCTCCCAGTGGTCATATTTCTGACTCTTTTCTTTGTTCTTGAACCTTTTCCTCCTACTGGATTGCCTAGTGCAGCCTTGATTTCAGGGTTTAAGCTTAGTTTATATAGTCTTACTGTAATTTACAATGGAAGGTTCTGTTGAAAGCCCTGGGAGGCCTACTCTGTCCTGAAAAGAAATGGAAAAGTAGATATGGGGAAGAGGGGAGGGGAGACATTGGGAGGAGTTAAAGGAAGAAAAATTGCTGTCAGAAAGTAATGTATAAGAGAAGAATGAGTAAATGTTTAAAAGTACAAATAATAAAAATGAATATAAGAATATGACATTATACAGTAAAACTAAAGCTATGTATAGTCACAATATTTGATCAAATTTATGACTTAGGAGATTTATGTGAAGTCCTATTTTTCAGGAGAATGTGGTTTCAGAGGATGTCTTACTTCCATCAAAAAGAATGTAGTCACAATACAGTAACAGGAACAGAATGTTTTATCCAGCATGCTTTGATTTGTTATGTAAATAACAAATAATCAGAGTGCTAGAAAAATATAATTAAATCTTATTTTAATAATGTTACTAAGAATGTTAAAAATAATAGTGTATCCAGATTAGTTTTTCATTTTATTTTTCAGAAATTTATACTTTGTACTTTGTCTGTACAGGGATTTTAATCTAGCAAAATGGCTGTTCTAGCAACAGCTCACATTCAAAGACCTTTGACATCTATGCAATTTTGCTGAAATGCAGACACATCCTGGATTGCAGTATGATATAGCTGGAATATTGACATGCCCTTAATACACACCTTTAATTACAAACAATTTAGTTATATTAGTCTATAAAAAAGAGGCCATCATTTTTGAAATGGACATATAATTGGAGGCCAGTTCAAGCTGAAGTTCAGATGAGTTTAGGCTGTGCAGTGGGGTTTTGTTCCTTCATGAATTTTTTCAGTTAAATGTAGGTCAGCAAAGACAGAATGAGCCAGACACTGAGAAGGAGCTAGATGATAGCAGATTGTCAGAATTAGTTTGAGACCAAGGTGAGCAATTTAGTGAGAAGTTGAGAGAAGCCAGAATGAATCAATCATCTTGGAGAGTAGTTTGAGCCAGACTGAGTTGAACCAGGCAGCCAGAGAACAGAAGGAACTAAAAGGGGTGAATTTATTCAGAAGTAAGCCTGAGATGACAATTTTATCGGGTGAATAAAAGATACTTTTACATTTGTCAGAACATCAATCCTAAGCATGAGGGAAGAAACATAAGTATCTTTGTTATTCCTTTAAGTCATGTGAACCTTCAAGTAGAATGAATACATATGATAGATACACACTGCATAGATGTATAGTACACATTGTAGAATATGAGCAATGTAATTTAATTAGCTTCCAGGAGGTGAATGAGAACTTTAATGAATATTACAATCTCTTGGAAGGATGAGACTTGAGTCAGTGTGAGGCAAGGGTAAGCTCCTACTATTCTTAAGTTGGGATCTATTTTCTTTTGTCCTTCAAATATCTGAGCAGGCTCTTGGTCCTTTATGCTATCAAATTTTTAATTATTCCACTTAAAGCTCATTTATTATTGGGCTTTCCAGACTTTATAACAAAAACAATCAGTTTCTATAATAAATTATATATATATATATATATATATATATAAAATTAGTGTCTATATATATGCATAATATATACATATGCAACACATATATTGTTCTATTTTTACCATAACACTAACATATCATCAATGTAAGAGTTACAAAATTAAAATGTGTTTCAGTAGGATCTAAAAATAATAATTTAAAAAAATCTGAGATAATCAAGGGAAAATTTATTCAAGCCTATTCTATGAAGTTAACATTTCTCTGCTACTAAAATCAAGAACAGAACAACAAAAATTATTAGCTAAACCAATAGAATGAGCATAGAGTCCCCAGTGGATCAACTAGAGAAATGAACCAAGGAGCTGAAGAGGTTTGCAGCTGTGAAGGAGGAACAATAATATGTACCAACCAGTACCCCCAGAGATCTCAGGAACTAAACCACCAACCAAAGGGACCCATGGCTCCAGCTACATATGTAGCAGAAGATGACCATTTCAGAAATCAATGAGTGGAGAGGCCATTGGTCCTGTGAATTCTCCAGAATAGGGAAATGTATGTCAGAAAATTGGGGGGAGGAATGAACAGAGAGAGGGGGGATAGGATAGCGGGTTTTCAGAGGGGTATCACAGAAAGGGGATACCATTTGAAAAGTAAATAAAGCAAATAACTAATAAAAATAATTGGTTAATAATTTTGACAAATGTATATGTAAAAATATTCAACAAAATTGTGAAGTGAATCCAAAGGACCATTATAAATATTGCACAAAATCAAGTGGTATTTATCTCAAGGATGCTTGACATATGGAAATCATTAAACATAATAGAACATATCAACAAAATGAATCATTAAAACCACTGATTAGGATTTCAAAATGGTACAATCACTCTAGAAAGCTCCCTGGAGGTTCCTCAGAAAATTACACATACTACTACCTGAAAACCCAGCTATACTATTCCTGGGCATATACCCAAAAGATACTCCAATGTATAACCAGGACATATGTTCCACTATGTTCATAGCAGCCTTATTTATAATAGCCAGAAGCTAGAAAATACCCAGATGTCTTTCAGCAGATGAATGGATACAGAAAATGTGGTACATTTACACAATAAAGTACTGCTCGGGCATTAAAAATGATGAATTCATGAAATTCTTAGTCAAATGAATAGAACTAGAAAATATCATACCATGTGTGGTAACCCAATCACAAAAGAACAAACATGGTATGCACTCACCATGCATAGGTGGATATTAGCCCAAAAGTTCAGAATATCCAAGATATAATTTACAGACCACATGAAGCTCAAGAAGAAGCAAGACCAAAGTGTGGGTGCTTCGGTTCTTCTTAGAAAAGGGAACAAAATACACATGGGAGCAAATATGGAAACAAAGTTCAGAGCAGAGATTGAAAGGCCATTAAGAGACTGTACCACCTGGGGATTCATGACGAGATACAGTCATCAAACTCTGACACTATTGTTGATGGAAGAAATGCTTGCTGAAAGGAACCTGATGTAGCAGTCTTCTGAGAGACCTTGACAGATGCTTACAAATACAGAGTAGGATGTTGCAGCCAACCATTGCACAGTGTGGGGTCCCCAATGAAGAACTTAGAGAAAGGACTGAAGGAGCTGAAAGGGTTTGCAACTCCATAGGAAGAACAACAATATCAACCAACCAGATACCCCAAAGCACTCAAGAACTAAGCCACCAACTAAGTAGTACACATGGCTCTGGCTGCATATGTAGCAGAGGACAGTCTTGTCAACCATCAGTGAAAGGAGAGGACCTTGGTTCTATGAACGATTTTTTTTGTTTTGTTTTGTTTTGTTTTGTTTTGTTTTGTTTTGTTGTTTTTTTATTGGATATATTCTTTATTTACATTTCATTTCCCTTTTCCTGATTCCCTGGCCCAAAAAGGTCCCATATGCCCTTTTCCCTCTCCCTGTTCCCCCATCCACTCCTTCCCACTTCCCTGTTCTAGTATTCCCCTACATTGATGCATTGAGCCTTTCCAGAACCAGGGTCCACTCCTTCCTTCTTCTTGGACATCAGGTATATGGATTGTGTCTTTGGTGTTCCAAGATTGTAGGCTAATATCCACTTATCAGTGAGTACATACCATGGGTATTCTTGTCAGACTGTATTACCTCACTTAAGATGATGTTCTCCAGCTCCATCCATTTGTCTAAGAATTTCATGAATTCATTGTTTCTAATGGCTGAATAGTACTCCATTGTGTATATATACCACATTTTTTTTATCCATTCCTCCATTGAGGGACCAATAGCTTATGCTCTAAGATCAAGAATGGACAAATGGGACCTCATAAAATTACAAAGTTTCTGTAAGGCAAAAGACACTGTTAAAATGACAAATTGGCAACCAACATATTGGGAAAAGATCTTCACCAACCCTACATCTGACAGAGGGCTAATATCCAATGTATACAAAGAACTCAAGAAGTTAGACCCCAGAAAACCAAATATCCCTATCAAAAAATGGGGTACAGAGCTAAACAAAGACTTTTCACGTGAAGAACTTGGGATGGCTAAGAAGCACCTTAAGAAATGTTCAACATCAGTAGTCATTAGGGAAATGCAAATCAAAACAACCCTGAGATTTCACCTCACACCAATCAGAATGACTAAGATCAAAAACTCAGGAAACAGCACGTGTTGGTGAGGATATGGAGAAAGAGGAACATTCTTCCACTACTGGTGGGATTGCAAGCTGGTACAACTTCTCTGGAAATCAGTCTGGCAGTTCCCCAGAAAACTTGACACGTTATTTCTGGAGGACTCTGCCATACCACTCCTGGGCATATACCCAGAAGATTCCCCAGCATGCAATAAGGATACATGCTCCACTATGTTCATAGAAGCCCTATTTATAATAGTCAGAAGCTGGAAAGAACCCAGATGTTCCTCTGTGAAGGTTTGATAGATGCCCCAGTGTAGGGGAATCAAGGGCTGGGAGGTGGGAGTGGGTGAGTGGGTAGAGGAACACCCTCTAGAAGCAGGGGTAGGAGGGATATGAGAGGGGGTTTCTGGGAGAGGGGCAAACCAGGTAAGGGGATAACACTAAGTATAAATAAATTTAAATAAAAAAATTAAAATGAACAGAAAAAGAAAAGAAACTTTAAATCGGCTTTAAGCTAATTTTACACTCGACAGGGAAAAGTTAAAAATCTTATTTCTCTAGTATTTTGTATGAAGGACTGCATTCATATTACTTTAAATTAATGTACTACTAGAAATCATTGAGAAAGCAGTCAGGAAATGAAAAAGAAGTAAACATCTGCCATCAAAGCTACTCAATAATTAATGAAGTTATTATCAAGATCATCCATACTAAAACTGAAAATTCTTTAATTCATAGATTAAATTAAATATTCATCCCACTGAAAATTATGCACTGAATAAATAGTCCCTATCAAATTATAATCCCATTATTTAAATAAGTAGTATATAAGTATTTATTTATATAAAAACAAACTTTATGTCCATTCAAACTCATATTGAGTAAAATCAATACAGCAGGACTCATATTTTCTGACTCCAAGTATAGTTAAAAAATATATTAACTAAAAATAATAGTGGCATAAATGCAGATATATAGACCAAAATACCATAACACCAAATCGTGAGACTAAAAATAAACCTTTTATCTATGTGCAAATTGTTTTTGACAAAGGTACTGTTAATTTTAATGAGGGGGAAACCCATCTCTTTGATAAAGGAAGTTGGCAGAAAAACAAGCAAAAGGGAGAAACCAGTTCTTCGTTCTCAATCAGTTACTCAAAAAATCCACTCATAATACATGAAATTTGTAAATAGATCTGAAGACAGAAAACTAGATTTTTTTGCTTGTAGTTATATAATGATAAACTGTTCAAAATCAGGATTTTTCATTCTTATAGATCACTTTTCTATAAGTGTCCCAAACCAGAAAGGATATTTTTACTATGAGTATGTCTCTTGTATTTTTATTATTCTCTTGGATTCCATAATAAAATGTCACAATTTTGATGACACAAACCCCCAAAGTTATTTTCTTGGTTTCCAGTGTGCCAAATGTAAAGGTAAAGTGCTTGGAGGCCTCCAGACATGCTTCAACACCTTGGAGACTGTGATGTCCTTGATAGATTTTCACTTTTCCAATTCATTTGTAAAGAGAAAGAAAGCCTTATATTACCCTTTACTCTATTTATAACATTTCTATTATAATACAGCTTCATTCTTATTCCCTTAATTGCCTCATTGAATCACTATATCCATAGGCAATAGCACTCTATATTGGAGTGCAATATCTAAATTTGAAGGTATACAATTCAGTACATAATAGTGCCATTGTTTGAACAATGCTACTTGTTTTCATACAAGAACTAGCACATCAAAACACACACACACACACACACACACACACACACACACACACAGTCTTCTAGACCTCTGATCAATTTTCAGTGTCTTACACATAGCTTAGATACTTAGTCATCTTGAAAATATTTGTTATAAGCTTCCACACTTAGTCAGAAAAGCAAATGAAAAGTTCCAAGTCAGACTGCAAAGAAATAAGCCTACTTTATAGAAAGGATACATTCTAGGGATAGCAGCAAAATTTTAACATGAAATTATTTACTGTTATGTTTTGGGAGGAGAGATTTAGGACTTCATCAATCATTGACAAACTACTATTGACAAATAATTGACAAATCATTTGAGCAAATGTTCATAAAATGCAGAGAAATATATCAAACTGGCAACTTATGGGGCATGCATGAAAATGTTTCCTTTAACCTTTCTATTCTAACCTTTCACTGCTTACACTGAGTTAATTGCCACATTGCTCTTCAATTTTATTTACCTATGTTTTTATTTGTTTGCTTGTTTTGTTCCTAAACTTATCTTGTTTCCTGTCTAACCAGCATTCTCTCAGAGTATCTAGTATATCACATTTTGTTCTACTACTACTGGTGTCACAAAAGTAAGCTATAAATTTTCCATTTAATTTTAGCACAGTTTAAGGAGCAAGTTTCCTTTCCAGTGAAAGACTAAGAATCAGTGACATTAAAATTAGCCATGAGAATACATTATTTAGTTTTTCCTTCTTGACTATAGATGTAATGTGATAAGCTATCTTAAACTCCTCCTGCTGTAACTTCACTGCAATACTGGATTATATCCTGGAATTGTGAGCCATAATAAATGCTTTTCTCCATTAAAATTGTGGCACCTATTAAAAAATGTAACTTAGTAGTAACAGATCTCTACAGTGAACTCTTTCTTACACATCAAGTATGTTATTGTTTTCAGGAAATGCAGATTACAAAAAGTTAAAACTGTTCAAAATATGGACAACAACTGACCATGGGATGCTCAGATTCAACTGATACAGCTATAACATTAGTAGACTGGGGGATGAGTCATGTTCCAGACCCTACAAGCAGTAAAATTTGGCAGCTTGAGCCACATGGCTCTGGCTTTAGACTCAAAAATAGAACAGAGAAGTGGGAAGGGGTAGATGAGGGAACAGGGGGAAGGAAAAAGGTATGTGGGACCTTTGGGGGGTGGGGAACCAGAAAAAGGGAAATGAATTGTAAATATAGAATATATCCAATAAAAAAAGAAAGTCTTGCTGGGTCAATTGATGCTGGATAGCTGGAGTCAAGAAATTAGTGATGATTAAGAAGAGACGAGCATCATTGGGCTGAAATCTTCTGTGAAATGTTTTCTGAGATAACAAAGAAGATATGTTAAAGATACAGACTTCACTTGTTAATATGTAAGAATCATATAGGCAGTACTAATTTGAAGGCCTAAAGGGGTCTTGAAGAGAAGCTGAGCTTTGTCACTGTGAGAAGTCAAGGAAGGCCATAGATGATGGAGTAAATTCATTGGCAGTTGAATTTTCAGAACTAGAGGGATCATGCAAAGAAACTGGGGCTTGACACCATGAAGACAGAACATATGAGAGGCTATTGATGAAAGTGAAGTCTAATTGCAGGAAAAAAATAACTCAAAGTTTTGGAGATGCAAGTCCCATGGAATGACCCATTAAGAATAGCAACTGAGTGGAGTGAGTCAACCAGAGCCTAGAGTGCTGCAGGGAGAGAGCGGGAGTAGTAACCAAAGCACTTTGGAGGAGCCCAGAGTATCAAGTGTGGATGTCAGACATTGGTAAATGAAGCTGTGAAGTTGAAGTTGTCTTGGAGACACCAAGATGTTAAAGATGCCAGAGTGAGTGTTTGGATACTGGCCAAGGAAAGCTGCTAATAGGGAGTGAAAGCAGCCTATGAGTATGAATTGTACTGCAGTCAATAAAACTGAAAGGAGTTGGACATCAGACTTGGGGATTCAGAGTTCGGAGTCTGCCCATCTGGATTTTGGTCTTGCTTTGGTCCAGTGTTTCTCTATTAAGTTTTGGAATGGTAATATATATCCTGTGATGTTAGAAGTCTGTGAGTTGCTTTTTGCCTTTAATTTTATAGGGGATTACAGTTAAAAGACTGAATGAATTTCAGAAGAAACTTTGAGCTTTAAACTTTTAAACATTGTTGAGATTGTGATAGTCTGTGGGGACTTTTGAAGTTGAACTAAATGCATTTTTGCATCATGTTATAGATACTTTACTATGACAGTCAGGGAGTGGACTGTGGTCATTTGAATAGTTTTTGCCTCCATAGATTCATATGTTTAAATGCTTGGCCACAGGGACTGACACTACTAGGAGGTGTGGCCTTATTGGAAGAAGTATGTCACTCTGGGTGTGGGATTTGCGGCCTGCTATTCTTAGCCTCCGCCCAAGGCAGAAAATAGTCACCTTCTGGCTGCCTTACGATCAAGATATAGAACTCTCAGCTTCTATAACATGAAATCAGGTTGCAGGGTGCCATGCTTCCTACCATGATAATAATGAATTACACATCTGACATTGTAAAACCACTTCAATGAAACATTGGTTTTTATAAAGTTGCCTTGAACAAAGTGTCTCTTCATAGCAATAAAACCTTAACTACCGTACTCTAACACCATAAACCACAGCTTAAATAAATAGTTCAGTGTTCCTTTTTTTTTATTTCCCTATAGGCTTTCTAAATTTAACTTAGAAAATATTTCCACCATGTCCATGCAGGTTACACTGTTGAAATTCCATGGATCATACACACAGAAAGTCTTGATATTGGAATGGGACTGATTGGATAGGAAAAGGATATTAATAGGAGGAGGGGGATACAGCACTGCCCCCATGGAAAGGGAAGCACTAAAATTATTGTGCATGTGTTTGAAACTATCAAAGAATAAAAAAATAAAAGATAAAACTGAAGAATGTCTACTATATTAATTAAACTGAACTTAACATATTAAAACTAACCAGGAAACAAGCAAAAAATCTTAGATGAGATAGAATTACCAAAGCATATATATAAACTTATATATGACGAAAATTACCTATATAAACACCGGTCCAATCAGAAAACAAACAGCATCTTTTAAATATTTATGCCATAGAGTCAACATGCCATGAAGAAATACAAAAGCACACAGTGATAATACAAATAGGGCCAAGGACCACAATGATATATTAGTGAAGAAAAAATGAGAAGTCCTAAGTACAGTTCTGTATAATTCCAGAATTAAATGTTTCAAAAGGACAGATGATATCAAAAAAATTAAAACATATTAGCAGGAGCTCTTTTGATTTATTTGACACATATGATAATACTACACACACACACACACATATGTATATAATCACAATTATGTTTAAGACAGTGTGCATTTGTTACCTCTAACTCATCATAACATTGAATAATTCTTGACCACTTTGTGCTCTCCCTATATTCTGATAGGATGACACTCATGAAAGTCAGATTAGACTACATGGTGACATGTCAACAGAAAGACAGAGATGAAGGCACACAGTGTCTTTCCCAATTGTGTGCAATATCTCTGAAAGAGCTGTGCCTACTCACGTTGGTCCTTTCCCAAATGTGTCCAGTCTAGAGACTCATCATATATCTCAACTTCTTTACCTTCTGCTTCATGTGTGAGAAGAAACATTTTCTAGTTCTGAAGTGTTCTTGATGCCTTATATAATTTGTAGGCTGTTATAATATTGCCTACAGGCTTATAAAATAGTCATTAAAGTCTCTGTTACTTAAAAATATAAAACATGCACAAAAACAAAAAAAAAATACATAAATGTAATATATTCCTAAAATCTATTAAGAACTGGAGGCCGGTGTTCAAAAATGTCAAAGTACAGTGAAGACTTGAGGATTGTGGGACTCCCAACTGTTAATGAAGTACTTTTCTTCATGACTTGGCTTATCCATGCCTTAAAAGTTCTGGTAAAGGGAAGACGGTACTTTAGGGTAAGATCATATGTAAGAAATAGACAAAGCAGTGAGATTCTTTACATTCACCTAAGGTAAGGCTAATAATGTATTGATCATTGCTGCTATAATATTCAGAAAGTACTAACCAAACAAATAACTATAAGACAGTGACAAATAACTATAAGAGCATTGGAATCTTCACTTAACTCAGGTTTGAACTGTCATTTACAAGGTACAAAATGGACAACAGATAAGAGGAGCCTAGATATGTGAAGTGGGTCTGAGACTTGACTGTTTGCTAGAATTTTTCCTCTCTCTATCACTGTTTGTATGACTGAGCTTTTCCTAAAAATCTACTGCCTGTTTTATGTTTATATGCTTTTAGTATTGAAAGCCAAAGAAATCCTTCATCTCCTTCTTTTCCCAAAGTATTAAATGATAAGGAAGAAAAGGTCATAAGTTTTATCAATTTTCCTTCACATAGTTTTTTTTTTAAAGATGACTTGGCAACCAATGCAAAACTCTTCTTTTATCTCCTGTCCCATTGTACTATGAAAAAATATTGACAGTTTCAAGGAAAAACTACATATTGATGTGCACAAAAGACTGTGATTCAGTTGTTGAGTTATTGATTTAAACAAGCATAATGACCAAGCATGTGTTCTGTGTGAGAAATTGTCTTTAGTGTGTCTTGTTTTTTTTCTCTTCTTCTTCTTCAATTAATAACTCAGGAGAAATTATATTTGCCAAGAATCAAATCACTGAGATATGCCTGGATAATTTCAATTTTATTACCCCTGGGCCCAGATTTCCTTCCTAAAAATGATGTTCTCTGCTTTTATTAACCTTTTCAATGTGTGTAATAGATTTGGAAGGCAATGTCTTAAATGAATTTAATTAATTGCCAAATCAGTCTATGAATTCATTCAGAAAGACATTTAAACTTTATAGATTTACATTGGAAGACATCCTACTACAGACTCCCAGCAGCCAACGTTTACTGGATAAGCTAAATGTAAAGCCAAGGTGTACCGCTGAGTAGCATGTTTGGCTATGAGCAGCAGGACATGCACCACCTCTCCCTTATTACTTTCACTAAGGAGCGTCCACACTTTGGATCTGTAAAGTTTAGAAGGGTGGGAGACCAGCTTATAGGTGCTTGCAGGGTGACTGGTGAAAGTACAAGCACATTTTTTCAAGTTTAAACTTAGCTTCTATGAGAAATTTATAACCATCCCCACTGGGATATTGATGCATATTTATATTCTAAGCTAGAGGTCTAAAACTTTTAGCAATATCAATGTAATATTTTATAAATTCAATTTTGTAATAGAATTGTCTCCTTTATATCATCCCTACAATAGGAATAGAAGTTTATCTGCTGAATGAATAAGATTTGCTTCAGACAGAGAGATTCAAAAATTAAAAAGAAACCTTCTCATATTCCTCTGTAAATTAAAAATTGCATTTACTAAAAGTTCAACCTAAACAGCAAGTTGATATTCAAAAGAGAGTAGCAGCCCCCTCTCTATATGATAATATGATATGGTTCTTAATATCAGAAAAATAGGACATCAGGAGAAACTTATCCTCATTAAGTATATATATACTAACTGAACTCTGCTCTTGACTTGTTAATAGTGAATGTACAAAGACATTTTTCCTTCAGTTTGTACTTTAAATAAAATTTACGTTTAAAGTTAGTACTCATCATTGGGTGAGCAAGAAAGCAATATCTATGACTATATAAATTAATCAGTTCATTGAAAATTCCAAGAAAACACACCTGTGAGCAGTGTGGTATCTCAGGAAGAGATGGCGAGGAATCATTTTTCCAAGATTGCTGACTGCTAGTAGCCCTTGTTTATGTTAGAAGATTTAATGGAGAACTCAGGTATGAGGGAGTTGCTTTGGAATTGATACTGTCAAGAAATAAATAGTATTTGTGTTTAATTGGTGACTGGCAATTATAATAAGTCGAAGCTACTCCATTAGGCAGAATAGGGAGATATTTCTGAATTGGACAGTGTTTGTCCTAATCTCTATGGTAAAATAATAGCTTATATATTCTTCTATACTTGGTGTGTGGTATCTATTTTATTTCTCCCCTTAAAGGCCATTAAATAAAACTGACCATCTCTCAGCTGCTATCATTTACCAATATCTCCTTCACCACTTAGAAGCTATTAAAATGTGAAATTAAAAATGCAATGGCTAAGGAATAGGAAAGTCCCTGTGGGTAGTGGGAGGGGAACAAATGTGAGTAGTGGGATGGAGAAAAGGGTGCAGTACATGAACCTGTCACAATTCTGTAGGTTTTTATACACTTGTCACAGGGAGCACCACTATTAGGAGGCATGGGTTTGTCACTGTGGGGGCAAACCTTAATACTGACTTCCTGACTGCCTGGAAGTCAATCTTGTCTGGTTTGAGTCTTGGTTTAACTCCTCCACTTTTTTAAACACCCACATATCTATTCTGTTAATTGTTCTCCTAGTATTGTTGATCTTTGGTCCCTACATTTTGAACCTCTTGGTCGCTATTGTTGAGAAACATATAGGTACAGTACATCTAATGGTCTTAAAGCAGAGATACAAAGAACTAGATACAGAAGACCAGAAGTATGAGCTATCAGAATACCAGCAATGGTTTCATGATTGAAGCGTGTACAAAGAAAAGGGTTGAATGAAGACGTCAGCCCAGGAACGTTGGAAAGGTCGTGGAACACTTGCCCCTCTGAAAGGGAGAGGCTAATTAACATTCCTCAGACCACTGTGTGGGGATGGGTGGGGGGAAACCATCCTGAGGTGGGAACACATTCCACAGGACGGACCACTGGTCACCTACCTCATTCCCTAGAGACCAATCAGTATAAAGGTTGCACTGTTCTGCCAATCACATTGTGCCCAATGGCAGCTGCCCTGAGGACTGTATAAAGGTTCGCTGGGGAGCAGGAAAGATGGCTTAGTGGTTAAGAGCCCTGACTGTTCTTCCAAAGGTCCTGATTTCAAATTCCAGCAACCACATGGTGGCTCACAACCATCTGTAATGAGATCTGACTCCCTCTTCTGCAATGTGTGAAGACAGCTACAATGTATGTACACATAATAAGTAAATAAATATTTTTTAAAAAGGCCCATGGGATGGGCTGTGTATGGTTATTCTTTCCCCATTTGCAAGACAACCCCAGCATGCTGGATTAAATAAAATTCCTCTTGCTTTTGCATCAGAAAATAAAGAAGAGTTACATTGGTTTTGGTTTCTGTTAACAGCAGTAAAACCCTAACTAAGACAACAATGAAACTGTTTTTATAAATGAAATACAGTCACAAAAAATTTTTTAAAAAACCAACCCAAATAGCCGCTATACAAACAAACACCACAAATATATTCTAGCTCTCTCTTTAGCACTAAGCTAAGTCTTTTTGGCAACTTCTCTTTTTTATTTAATTTCAGGCCTTTTCTTTTACTTTAAAGCAAATATCAAGAAATAAAATGTCTTCATTAAGAAAATATGTTTTTCAAGTGGTACATTTAAAAAGCTAAAACTTAAAAGATATTCTCAAAATGCTCACTTTACCTCTTCCACTTACCTACATATGTGTTTCCTAACTTGTATATGTATTACCACTATCTAACATTATTCTGTTGTGTTTGAGACATTATTTGTGCTTATTCACTCTTTAAGAACTTGGTTCATATAGTTTGAAAATATGCAACCCCTACCTATTCCAACTCTGCCTAGATTGATTATTCCTTTATTACTCTTCCAACTATGTGTCATTAAAAAAATTACTGTCCTGATATTCTTATATACTTGGTTGTGGTATCTATTTTATTCCTCCCCTTAAAGGCTATAGCATTAAATAAGACTGTCTCCAATCAGCTAACCAATAGCTCCTCAGCTCAACATAGGACTTTCATGCCTTCTTTCCCTCTCTACAATACAATTTGATCTGGCTCCAGTTTGCAGAGACCTTGTGCATCCTGTTAAAACTTCTGAGTTCATCTGTATAAGTGGCCTGTTATATCTGGAAAACATTGTTTCTTACAGTCATCCACCACTATAATAATTTCATGCTATAAAATTATCAGCTTTATTAAGGTACAATTGATATAAAATAAATACATGTATTTATATATGTATAATCATATCCTTTTACCAAGCTTTTAAGCCTTGGAAGGATAAGGTGTGATAGAGGTACATCCTTCAGTGATGAGCACTGCGCAGCCCTTTACTGGGTACTTTGAGTAGTAGGGGTTCTACATACATTACGACATACTACAAAAACAAGTTCCTCTGATGAGAGTGAGAGATGTACTAATCTTTGCAGATAATAGTACATCGTTAGGAATATGTTTAATGCCATGTCCATCTAGCAAAACAATAATAATAGATTCTCCCTCTGAGTCTATGGTCTGTATATATACCATTTCTTGGGCCCAGTAACAGTGTCAGGTATGGGCTTCATGTAGTTGAGTGGGTCTTAAGTCCAATCAGAAAATGGTTATGTATTTCCGTGATATTTGTGCTACTATTGCAATAATGGATCTGTCTTGCACCGAATAAAATATGCACACAATAATTGTAAAAGTAAACTTTACTGATAATTTTCATGCTATAAAATTATCAGCTTTATTAAGGTACAATTGATATAAAATAAATACATGTATTTATATATGTATAATCATATCTTTTTACCATTAATTTATTTATTCACTTTATATCCCAATCACTGTTTCTCCTCCCAGTTCCCCCCTCACACAGTCCTTACCCTCTTATTCCTCTCTCGACATCTTGCCAGAGGGTAGAGGTCTCCCTCTGGCATATCCTCCACCCTGGCACATTTCTTTTAGACCAGAGAAATTTTAGATAGAAAATTTGAAGTTTTGTGGATAGATTGGTGTCTTTATTCCTCTACTGGAGGTCATGTCTAGGTACAGGAGGTAGGTAGCCTCTTCAGGTTCCATATTCCTACTGCTATGAATCTCAGTTAAAGTCACCCCATAGCTTCCTGGGATCCTCCCCCATACCAGGTCTCTGGCACATCCTAGAAATGCACACTGACCCAGCCCCATTCCCAACAGCCTCCAATTTCCATTCATTCTCCTGGCCCCTTGGCTCTCTCTCCTGTCTCTCCCCCCACCTGATCCTCAAGGCCCATTCTCCTCTTTATCCCCTCTCCTACCAGTTCCCTCCCTCTGTGACTCTTTTATTTCCCCCTTCTAAATGAGATTTAAGAATCCTCACTTGGGCATTCCTTCTGGTTTAGTATTTTTGCATCTGTTTAGTGTAGTGTGCATATCCTGTACTTTATGGTTAATCTCTATTTATAAGTGAGCATATGCCAAACAAGCCCTTTGGGATTTGGGTTACCTCATTCGGGATGATATTTTCTAGTTTCATCCATTTGCTTCCAAAATTCAGCATCCTTTCACGCTATAAGTCTTGGAAAGAACAGGAATTCAAAGCCCATAACTAAATATAGTAAAAGCAATATACAGCAAACCTGTAGCCAAATTCAAACTAAATGGAGAGAAACTTGAAGCAATCCCACTAAAATCAGAGACTAGACAAGGCTGCCCCCTCTCTCCATATCTTTTCAAAATAGCACTTTGAAGTTCTAGCTACAGCAATTAGACACATAAGGAGGTCAAAGGTTTATAAATTGGAAAGGAAGAAGTCAAACTATCACTATTCCAAGATGATATGATAGTATATTTAAGTGACCCCCCCAAAAAAAAAACTCTACCAGAAAACTCATATAGCTGATAAAACCTTCAACAAAGTGGCTGGTTATAAAATCAACTCAAGCAAATCAGTAGCCTTCCTATACTCAAAGGATAAGCAGGCTGAGAAAGAAATTAGGGAAATTACACCGTTCACAATAGCTACAAACCATATAAAGAATCTTGGGGTAACTCTAACCAAACAAGTGAAAGATCTGTATGACAAGAACTTCAGGTCTCTGAAGAAAGAAATTCAAGAAGACCTCAGTGAAAGGATAAGGTTGTAAGCTAGGAAGCCCCTGTGACCCCAAAGGAGCAGAGTCCGACCACGAACCTCTGGGAGAGTCCCTGGTGCCTTTTCCCGTCTCCCTCGGCGGGCACAGCTGGGGGCTGGCAGAGTCGCCCTGGGGGGCTGCAGAACTCCAGCCTGTGGGGGCACTTAGGGCCCCCCATTGCCAGTGGGTGAGGGTGGGCGGGACCCTGTGCGCAGTTGCCACGTAAGTGGAAATGACTTAACTAGTTCTTCCCGCCTCTGTGAGAGGCTGGTAGGTTCTCAGAGAGCATGGGTTTGGATGGTTTGAACTGATTGGCTTAGAAGCTTGTGGTAGGCGGGTTCTGTTATAAGCCCATAAAAAGCCTATACAAGTGAGCTCGCGCAGGCTTACTTCTTTTACCCTGCGTGGGGAGGCTGTAACCCCCCAAAGCTCTGGAAATTAAAATCCTCTTGCAAATTGCATCAGGTCTGTCTCTCATGAGTGTTTGGGGTACCGGTTACCGAGGCATTGGGGTGCTGGAGTACCCCAGTTTTTTCTTTCAGATCTTACATCTGGTGCATTGGGCCGGGAAGTGCGGGTGCCCCTACACACTCGAGAAACAACTTGGAGGTAAGGGGATCCCCTCTGAAGTGTGTGTGTGCGTTGGCCGGTCGATGTGATGTTGTTCGTTCGTCCTGAGTGTTCTGTTCTGTTCTGTTCTGTTATTTGGATCTGAATCTGATGAGACGCGCACTTTTAGTTATGCAGCTGTCTTCTTGGACCGTGATGGCCAGGAGACTATGGTATAGGCAGACGTGCT
Organism: Apodemus agrarius; assembly: GCA_964023405.1. Lineage (NCBI taxonomy): Eukaryota > Metazoa > Chordata > Mammalia > Rodentia > Muridae > Apodemus > Apodemus agrarius. The sequence goes on from OZ030009.1 coordinate 126,766,742, forward strand.
AGTGGAGGCCACAAGCTGTAACTCAGGGAGATGTCCCACGAGTGAAGGGAAATCCAGGGACGCCTGGAAAATTCCCATCTGGGTGTTGGGGAGGATAAGGTAGTTCTACTAAATTGGAGAACTTACATGCCCTCCCGGCCCTCTGGTTTTCTGATCTGGTTCTGTTTTCTGTTTGTCTCACTGTTTTGTCAAAAGCCTGACTGGTGCGGAGAGTTCCGACTGGCAGTCGAAACCTCGGGCGTCTAGAGGAAGCTAGAGAAGGCCAAATAAGGTTCTTCTCTTCTCTGTATTTGTTTCCTGCAACTGGCGGGAACATTCGGTATCTGAAACTGGGTTGTCTAGAGGCAAACTCTCTTGAATTTAGATGCCTGATGGTGGCAGTGTCAGGCTGTCTATGTGATGATTGTTACTCTGTGTTTTGTATATTCTTGTGTTCTCAGACTTAGATGACTGACGTATAGGGATTTAGGCTGACTGATAGTTTTGTTAAGAATTTAGACCAACTGAAAAGCCCGCCATGTTAGGGTCTGGCAGCAAGATCAGGTCACGTGACTCCAGCCTGCCATGTTGAGGTTTTGGCACCAAGATCAGGTCGCGTGACTCAGGCCCGCCATGGTAGAACAAGAAAGAGACAAAATATTTAAGCTGTGAGGCCCCCTAGTGGGGGAAATAATTTTTAACAAGACACTCAAAGTGGCGGATGTAGGAATTCTGAGTTTAAGTTACAGATGGCTTATTTCACTTATTTTAAATTATCATAATAGATATAATGTTAAGCTTTGTGGTTTTATTGTTTCTCTGGGAAAGAGGTCAAAAATAAGGGGGACCTCTAGAAGACTAGATTCTGAAACATTAAGCAAAAACTGTCTTGGTGATACTAAAATCTTGTTTTGAAAATTATATTATGTTCAAGGCATAAGTTCTTATTTGATACTGATTTTATTTTGATACAAAATCAAGGTTATCATTGGTATAAATACTAAAAATGTAAAAATGCAGGATTTACACCCAGTCCTTTCTTGCTGTTATTATTATAGATCTGAAATGTTTAAGCCTACGAGTTTGGGGCCATACAAAAATATAAGACCCTGAGTTTAATATTAGGGTGTTTTCGATGTTTTAATTAGAGTTGCTTCTGTTATGGCAAGAGAGAGAGAGCAACGAGATTGCCTCTCTTCATTTACAGACAAACTCAATGTGTCTATAGATTATTATATGACTTAATAATTCCTGATTCTTTAAGTCTGTCAGATGTTTTTGTGCCAGAAGGCTGAAGACCAATGTTTCAACATTCTGAAGTTTCAACTGTTCAGGTGTTTAGCAATGTCTATCATTTGGCTAAGTCTTAAAAGGTGTGTTAAGCTTTCTATATATTTTCAGTTAATATTGGTCACTCTTGGATTTCTGACGGGGATAAAAACTGTTAGTCTCATAGTCAGCCCATGCTCTTTAATCTTGAAAGCTGATATAGATTTACAGAAATGATTTTCAGGTGATATAAAATTTATAGCCAAAACATGAGTCAGGTGTTAATTCTTTTAGTCTTTCAAGATAGTAAAGATGACAAAGGTTCTGTTTGACAGAGATTGGATGTTATGCTCAATTTATATTTAGAGAAGACCACAGAATGGAGCAGAAGATCTGAGACCACTTATCCTGATTCACGGTGACACCCTCACTAAGGACGTATTTCCCAAGAGACTGATTAATCTCTTTGAGACTGTTTTATTTGTAATACAGGAAGCCAGAAAAGAATACCCCATCAGACGAAAGGTAAGAGGCACCTGAAGGACCGACACCAAACTCCATTGGCAGGTGTTGAGGGCATGATAGCCCACAGATTTGGCGAAGGTATGTGAGGTTAAGCAGGGACCAGAGGAGTCACTGGCAGCCTTTCTAGTGCAGCTCAGAAGCATTTTTCTATACACCCCAGACTAGAAGGACTTTAGTTTGCTGAGAAAGTATGTAGAGGGATTTGGTGCAAGTTATTTAGAAGGTCTGTAGAGAAATTTGGTGGTGCAGGTTGTTAGAAAAGTCTATAGAGAGATTTAATATAGTTTGCTGAGACAGGGAGACAGAGGAGAAAGAAAAAAAATGACAGAAAAGGAAGCTACAGAAAATCCTGGCTAAAAGGCAGAAAGGAATCAATGTGCATACTATATGGAGAGACCACTGAGCCAGAGTATGCCCTAACAAGCTGGGAGCAAGAACTCCCAGGTCTTGGGAGAAGTGCCCCAAATGGCAAAGGTGTTATTCCTGGATAAAGACAATGACTAGGGGAGATGGGTGTTATGACCACCTCCTCCAACCCTGGATAACTGTGAGAAAGAGAAACCCACTCAGTTCTTGATGGACACAGGGGCTTAACACACGGTCTTCCAACCCAATGGCCCTGTTTCCAAGAAAAGATCTAGGGTCCAAGAAGCCACTGGCACCAAAATATGCTCATGGACTACCCGAAGAACAATGGACCTAGGCATGGGATGGGTAACCCATTCATTTAAGGTCACCCCAGGATGTTCCTAACCGTTGGAGCAAGGCATACTCTCCAAAATGGTGGGGAGGACAGATATACTTACTGTCCAAAGGGCTGCAGCAACTGGCCCAAAAAGAGAGACTGACCCCTGCTGAAAGTTGCTACAGACAGGAGCAATTTTCTCCGTGAAGGACAGAGACAAGCAGGTGCTGTTATGGTGGACAGCACAAATGGCATCAGGGTAGAAGAATCTTTAACCCCTGGCATGTCAACGCAGAAAGTGGAGCTAATGGCCCTTACCAAGACCTCGGAACTTGGAGACAGCAAGAAAATCAACATCCACATGGATAACAGGTATGCCTTTGCCACAGCCCACGAACCTCTGGGAGAGTCCCTGGTGCCTTTTCCCATCTCCCTCGGTGGGCACAGCTGGGGGCTGGCGGAGTCGCGGTGGGGGGCTGCAGAACTCCAGCCTGTGGGGGCACTTAGGGGCCCCCATTGCCAGTGGGGGAGGGTGGGCGCCACCCTGTGTGCGGTGGCCACATAAGCGGAAATGACTTAACTAGTTCTTCCCGCCTCTGTGAGAGGCTGGTAGGTTCTCAGAGAGCGTGGGTTTGGATGGTTTGAACTGATTGGCTTAGAAGCTTGTGGTAGGCGGGTTCTGTTATAAGCCCATAAAAAGCCTATACAAGTGAGCTCGCGCAGGCTTACTTCTTTTACCCTGTGTGGGGAGGCTGTAAACCCCCAGAGCTCTGGAAATTAAAATCCTCTTGCAAATTGCATCAGGTCTGTCTCTCGTGAGTGTTTGGGGTGCCGGTTACCGAGGCATTGGGGTGCTGGAGTACCCCAGTTTTTTCTTTCGGATCTTACACTCAGAAAATGGAAAAATCTTCCATGCCCATGGATTGGCAGGATTAATATAGTAAAAATGGTCATATTGTCAAAAGCAATATACAGATTCAATGCAATCCCCAACAAAATCCCAACTCAATTCTTCATAGAGTTAGAAAGAACAATTCTCAAATTCATCTGGAATAACAAAAAACCCAGGATAGCTAAAACTATTCTCAACAGTAAAAGAAATTCTGGGTGAATAAGTATCCAGGACCTCAAGTAGTACTACAGAACAATAGTGTTAAAAACTGCATGGTATCGATATGGTAGCAGGCAGGTAGATCAATGGAATAGAATTGAATACCCAGAAATGAACCCATACACCTATGGTCACTTGATATTCAACAAAGGAGCTAAAACCATCCAGTGGGAAAAAATAGCCTTATCAACAAATGGTGTTGCTCCAACTGGAGGTCAGCATGCAGAAGAATGCAAATCGATCCATTCTTATATCCTTGTACTAAGCTCAACTCCAAGTGGATCAGGGACCTCCAAATAAAACCAGGCACACTGAAACTAATATAAAAGAAACTGGGGAAGACCCATGAGAGAGAAAAAGCCTTGAGTTATTAGTACAGGAGAGAGTTTCCTGAAAACAACCCCAATGACTCAGGTTCTAATATCATCAATTGATAAATGGAACCCCATGAAATTTAAAGGTTGCTGTAAGGCAAAGGATACTGTCAATAGGACAAAATGGCAGCCTACAGATTAGGAAAGATCTTCACTAATCCTACCTCTTACAGAGTGCTAATATTCAAAATATATAAATAACTTATGATATTGGACACCGACAACCCACTTAAAAATGGAATGAAGAGCTAAACAGAGAATTGTATGTTTAAATACAGGGATACAGCAATGAAATTTTTTCCACAACAAACAATACATATATCCCATTATATACATAATTCAAATTTCTGATTTTAAAACTTTGCAGGATTCTTGAGGAGTATTTATTTTTCATTCTACTTTGAATATGAAGACGCTATTTTTACATCAGAGGGATAGGCAGGCATACTCCAGCAATAAGCAAATAAAAGCCAGCAAGGATAATGGCTGCTTGTTCTAATCTTTTTGAATCTGGGTAACCACTGGAAGGTGCTTAATGTTCCCTGGAAACACTCTTGCAGACCTGCCCAGGGGTGGCTCTCTCAGTTGATCCTAGAACAAAAGAAGTAGTGAAGGTGAAACATCCCCAAGGAGAATCAGGAGATGCTTATAGACATAAGACAGAAGCTTTCTGCCTCCAATCTGAGGCAGAATCCTTAGCAATCAGAGATGCATCATCAAGAGGGGGCCAGAATTTTAGCACCTGTAGGAGTTCAAAACAAAGAACTCCATGATACACATTAACAATACCAAACACTGTTACTGATTAAAATTTTTAAAAATTTTTGCCTTCTCGTGGCCAGTAGTCCCCTAAGGTAAAGGAAAACAGAGCAGTATCATGTAGGTCCCATGACTCAACTTATTTGTTGTGCTGGCTTAGCAGGAAATCAATATATTCAGTTTCACTCCTCATTCTTTAGCAAACAGTGGTATTTGTTTCTGTTAAACCTCTTATTGCAAAATCATTAATCACATTTGTAGGCGACTTTTTAGAAGACAAAACTCGTGAGACATCAATCAATTTACACCTATGTTAGAGTCCTGTTTTCATGAAACATTAGTCATGCCTCATTCATCTATACTGAGGCTTTATATTAACCATTAAAGACAGATATAAACTTATTAAATGTTCCACTCTATGGTAGTTAGGTGTTGTGTTTCATTGTTCTTTCTGGATTGGCCCATGATCTTCAAGAAAGATATTCTTCAGGTAAGATAGAAATGTGGCCACTTAAGGACACTGACTAGGACAGGCCAAAAATAAGATTATGTCAATGTCATGTCATACTCTGAAGGCGCCACCAGCAAAAACATTCATAAATACCTTTTAAGAATACTGAGACAGGCAAGAAAAGGCCACCAAAAATTCACTATTGAGATATTATCTCAGATAAAATATAAGATATCTTTTGGCTTTCAGAGAAGAATGTAGTTTATAAAGAAGGGCTGTTTCATCTCATGTTTTTTCTAAGTTTTTTCTAAGTTTTTTCTAAGTTCAAGGGAAATATGAAAGGCACATGTAAATAAATGCTCATAACAAATTCACTCACTCAGTATATGTTATTTTCTCAGAAAGTAGACTAGTTGAATTATCTGTGCTGGCAACAGCACAGAGAATAAAAAGTAGTGATGGGGGAGGAGGATTGGGAGAGCAGTTGGCATGGTGAGGGATTGCCTGACCACAAAGACATCTTTCCCATCTTTCTGCTCTAGCAGCTCAGGATATGGGTTATGTATACCTGCTTGGTAGATATTGGAAATTAAATATAAAGCATGTAAACGCATGTTTCAAGGTAGGTGTTATTCTGTTGCTTTGATTTCAGGGAGAGAAGGCATCCAGTCTGAGAAGGATTCCTGGGGAATTTGCACTGGAGTAATCCACTCATGCAAGGAACATACAGATGCTATGTCAGACCCAATGTAAGAAGCAGCAGTAACAACATCAACTTGTTAGTAAGTTTGTCTACATCATGAACCTAAACAGCACAGTATCTAGTTCTAAAATGTCCTTGCAGCAGACATGAATGGGAATATGGTGGCAGCTGAAAGACAAATGTATCCCAAGGTCAACATTCAATTTAAGAATATAAAAATTATGTCACATATAAAAACTATAGTTGAGAACACCAGTCACACTACTTACAACAAATAGAGATTTTTAATAAGTCCAGAGCTTGAAAGCATATTCTGGGTCCCAGCAGGAGCACATGAGATCTCTATTACTTGAGAATTTCAATGTACTATAAATAACCCCTCTAACTGAATAGTCAGAGATTTTTATTTATTCATTGAAGCTTTCTTTCTATTTTAAAAACTGAAGGAGCTGAAGGGGTTTGCAACCCCATAGGAAAAATAAGAATATCAACCAACCAGATGCCCCAGAGCTCCTAGGGACTAAACCATCATCCAAGGAGTACACATCAAAGAACCCTTGACTCCAGCCACATAAATAGCAGAGGATGGCCTTGTTTGGCATCAATGAGAGGAGAGGCCCTTGGTCCTGAGAAGGCTCAATACCCCAGTTCATGGGAATGCTAGAGAGTGTTTGGGTGGGTGGGTGAGCACCCTTGTAGAAGCAAGGGGGAAGATATGGGATAGTGGGTTTGGGAAAGGGAATGGGGAAAGGGGATAACATTTGAAATATAAATAAAGAAAATATCCAATTAAAAAAGAAGAAATAAAATGAGATTATTAATTGAGAAAAAAATAAAACTAAAAGTAGTAATTCCATATATCTAGACATGCATGGCTGTCTCCATTATTAACATTGAGGACTGCTACTCAGCGACTTACAACGTATTATCACCATAGTCTACATTAGGGCATACTTGCATTACACAGCATTTGTACAAATGTTGCATGGCATGAAACTGCCATTAGAATATACTACAATTATTCTTCTGCTCCAAAGATCCTTGTCTCTTTACTCTTCCCTCTCTCTTAACAGATTTTTTAACTGCATTATTCAATATTGGTGGACTTTTCAGAGCAGCTTCTTTTAATTGGTAATATGCATTGATGTTTATTCTGGACTTTAATCCATGCTTAATATGTCCCTTATTTTTAGATTTGAGCACCATTGCCTTGTCCAAATGCATCATGTTTTTTTTTTCTTTCTAACAGACCTCCACATGTATCCTGGGATGGACTTTAATGTATGATAAAACTGAGGCTAGCCTCAGTTTTCTCCTGCTTCCACTTCCCAAGAGCTGGGATTACAGCGTGCTACAATCCTTAAGTAGTTCATTTATATTTTTATAATTGTTTAATATTGAAGTTTAAACTTTTTATTAATCATTCCATTCATTTATATCTCAAATGATATCCTTTTTCTTAAGATTTATTTATTTATTTATTTATTTATTTATTTATTATATGTAAGTACATTATAGCTGTCTTCAGAAACTCCAGAGGAGGCAGTCAGATCTCTTTACAGATGGTTGTGAGCCACCATGTGGTTGCTGGGATTTGAACTAGGGAACATGAGAAGAGCAGTTAGTGCTCTTAACCACTCAGCAATCTCAACAGCTCAAATGATATCCTTCCTGGTTATCCCTCCACAACCCCCACAACCCACATCTTTTCTATCTGTCCTCCCCTTTGCCTCTATGTGTGTGCTCCCCCACCCAGCCACTTCTTCCCTACCGCTTCAGCATCCCCTACACTGGGGCATCAAACCTCCACAGGACCTGAAGTTTAAATTTATTTGCATATTTTAGAGAGTTTACTTTTTAAGATATATATTTTTGTATGTGTTTGACAATTTCTGGATTCCCTTCTTATTCTTTTAAGAGTTTCTGGTATGGCAGATGTTTTATATTTGCTTTATGGACATCTTATCCATATGTGCCTCATTATATATCCAATAAGAGTATTCAAATTTAAGTTCAGATAATTCTTTCATAAAAACATATTTGTTTGTTGGATTGCAATGACCGTTTTTCAGTCACTTTTGGATGACATGACAAATTGCCATAAGTTGCAAACCTTCAATAGCATACTGTTAATTCTCATATTTATGGAACCCAGAATTCAAGACGAAGGTTTGTTGCAATTTGAAATGTGTCTTAATTAAGAGTACAGTGTGGATTCCTCTTTGCTGTTTTATAGGAAAATCTTGCATTGTTGTCCTGATACTGCAGGAAGTATATCTAGGGGGTGTACCAGTTTCTGGTATTCACTTCTACAATGATAATAACTCTATAATAAGAGCCCTTCTACCTCGTCACAGTCACCTCCTATTACCACCCAATTAGGGGTTAGAGGTTAGGGTCTCAATATTTGAATTGAGAATATGTATTTTATAAATGCATCATTATATATTATTTTAAAATTATCAGATAGAATTATATATTAGAACCTTAAAGATCCTGAGGTCATAATTCTCCTCTTTTTTATACTTTTTCATCCTTGAACAAGCATAATATATGTTATATAGAAAATGAAGTATCAGAATCAGTGAAATGAGCAATTGTAGGGATGGATACAGGTTTCTGTCATTTGCTAAAATTCTACTTGCATTCTAGTCTGCACCCAATTCTTCCATTAATTAACAGCTTGTAATGCTTCCTAGAGACTACTCATTCTACAGAGATCCTTGACTCACCACAGGTGGGGAGCTTCTGTCACCGTGCGCTCATTCTCAGATGAATAGTCATCACTGCTTTGGCTTTCACAGCTCTGTGTCCTTTGTTTGGGTCTCTCACTCTTCTCTCCCTGTGTAAGTACTGCTTCTGTTGGCACAAGGTCTCCTGTAGCCTTGATCTTTACCACTCTGTACCCAAGTCACACTCCATTCCACATAGATGTGGCAGGTTGAAAACTTCCAATGTAAGTCAATACGATAGCTTCATTTTTTTGAAAGTGACAAGAATGTGTGTTTTTAAAGAAATTTTATAATTGTCTTTGCTTTCTCTCCCTTCTTATTAAATTAATGAGGATATCGTGATTAAACTTTTAAGAAACAATCTTTTATTATTTTCAAACGTATATTTGTAATGGTATCTTTTAAGAGTAGTTGTTACTGATTTTAACCAGTTTTTTATATCTTGTTCTTTCAGGTCCAGATGTTTTCCTGGACAATTGTAAGGCCATGCACAGAGAAAGAATCTCATATATTTTCTTTATGAACTACTGAAAATGTTCTCTCTATTCCTCTGGGTGGCATAGCAATCCTATACTACATATAGAAACTGGAAATACTGCAGTAATTCTCTTTCTTCATTCAGAGCCACAATCACAGCTTTTGGAGTCCAACAAAACCTGGCCCTACAGAGCTAATTCAACACGATTCCCTCAGAAAGAAGTTGTATATTCTTCTAGACTTGAAAAACATGTCTTAGTAAATCAGTGAATTTGATGTCTTAATTTCTATAAGTTAATCATTTAAAATAAAAAATAACAACCTAGTGATTTAAAGAAAAAGTTTGGTACCTCAAAGAAACTAATAGTAAGGATTAACAGTAAGAGACAGAAAAGGAAATGAGAATAAAATCAAAATAATAATAGGTCTAAGTGATTCTTACCTATATCTCAAGATGATATTATGATAAAAGGGTATTAAAATTTTGATTTCACAGTGTTGAAAAAGTGGGTATTTGAGAAATCAGAGAAACAAAGATTTATGATTTTACAGAATTGAAATACCCGTCACTATTAATATTAATTGGAACCTCAGAATCTGAAAGCCAAAATGTTTCAACTTAGGAAGAAAAATTGTTCAATAGACAGTTCATGTCAAGATAATAATAGACATTAGAAGATAAATTTAATAACAAGAGTGTTACTGGACTCTAGAAAGAATCAGGCAGTAATTGGATTATGTCTTATATTTTTCCCTTTATTTATTTTTTTCACTGTACACATGGAGCACAGTCCCCTCTTTCTTTTTTCCAGTCTCCACCTCACATAGTTCCACTTCCTCCCCATCCCCTTCTCTTCTGAGAAGTGGGAGGCCCAACGTGGAAGCAAGTTACCCTGGAACAAGTCACTACAGGGCTAGGAATTTCCTCTCCCACTACAGGGCAGTCCAGTTAGGGGAATAGGATCCAGAGTCAGGCAACAGTAACTACAATCCCTTCTGCAGTTATTAGGGGACCTGTATAAAGACCAACCTGTTGCTCTCCCTCTCCCTCTCTCTCTCCCTCTCCCTCTCCCTTTCCCTCCATCTTCCTCTCCTTCTCCCTCTCCCTCGCCCTCCTCTCCTCTTATCCCTCTCCTTCTCCTTCTCCCTCTCCCCCTTTCCCTCCCTCTCCCTCTCTCACTCCCCCTTCCCTGCCCCTAACCTTCAACTCCCCCCCTCATCTCTCTCATCTCTGATCATTCTCTCTCTCTCTCTCTCTCTCTCTCTCTCTCTCTCTCTCTCTCTCTCTCTCTCTCCCTCTCTCCCTCTCCTCTCTATTGTGTAAATATGACTATGTTTTTCTTTTTTTTGGGGGGGTTGGGTTTTTTTGGTTTTTTTTTTAATTTTTATTTTCTATATTCTATGTTTACATTCCAAAGGCTTTCCCCTTTCCCATTTACCCCCGACCATATGTCCCATAATTCCTCTCCCCCTTGCTATTCCCCACTCATTTCCCCCCACCCACAATTTCTCTGTTCTGGGTCTACAAGTGCTCATATATCAAACTTGGGCGTGGTTCCTTAGGAACCATCTACCTTGTTTTTTTGAGACAGGGTTTATAATTGAGTAGTTCACTGTTTAGACAAGATTTCTTAGTCAGTAAACAATTCCCAAGGAGCCATCTATTTTTTCCTCCCCAACAGCAGCAAGACAAATGTGGACCATCATAACTGACTTTTATTATCTCTGTTCTGATGTTAAACTCTTCTCCTCATGCTTGCATGACAAGCACTTTATTAAATGAACTGCCTCTCAAACCTTCTTTTTTGATATATTAAATAATTTTCACAGTTCACTTTCAAACTTTCATGATTGTATGTTCCAATCTGAACATTTGTTTCCTTATCCATTCTCACTAAAAAATTTTTTATACTTGTCTCTATAGTGAAAGAAACAAGACATACAAAGAGTATTTTGTCATGTGTTTGTAAATATGTTTAAGTGTTCAACTATGTTTGTAGTGTACACTACCTATAGTAGTATATAAAAAATGTTGAATGGAATAATTGTTTACTTGTATACTTATCATAAAAGAACACATTTTGTACTCTTTATGTCAGATGTTAATGTCACATTTTTATATAATTCATTTGAAAAGTTTAATATTGATTTAATATTACACCTTTCTGTTATTAAACAAGGAATATTTTATTATATCTATGCTGCAGATTGTCAGCAAGCTCTGAAATACATATTTAGTAAAAATTCCATTTATGTAAAATTCTGTTTCTTGTGCTATTGTTCCTTTCAAGTGTTCAAACTTAACAGCACATGTACCATATGAGAGGCTGAGACTGAGACATAGCCTTTCCTTTTGAAGACTGAGGTCTACTTCAGGTTCCTGATTTCTTACTATCACAAAATTCCACATTTTCATCTGCTCAAAACTGTAAATGATTCAATTTGCGGCTGATCTAAATCTTCACAAACTGTTTTTCAAGCCCCAGCAATTCCTAATGGTCAAATCATAAATACCAGAAAATAGCAGTTTAAAACAGAATTGCTGACAAGTCTTTAACTACCCTCACAGTGAATGATGCTGCCATAATGCACTTGATGAGATGTACTCCTTAGAGCTGATCACCAGTGGTGAGTCCATAAACTCCTGAATTAAGCCTTCACTGCTCATGGCTTACACTTTTAAATTAGATTGCCTGCTGCCTGCTCTCCTTAGAGAAATCTGAGCTGCGGCTGGCATACATAGGCAAATATAAACAGGGTAAACTAAACCAGTCATCTCTGTTCTGAAATATATTTCTATCATGCTGCTACTGCAGAAAAAAAATGGTGTGTTCAGCTTACGAGATATGCCTTTTGACACTTGTTATTAAGTAACTGCAACTATTCCTATTATACAAAGGGAGAACAATGGGATTGCTACTGAACAGTGTAGCAACAGAAAGGAAGTGACTTAACGCATTTTCAAAGGATCATTTTTATTTTAAACTACTGTAGTCGATATTTTGGTATATCCTTATTTTCACACCATTTTAAGCATCAAGTGATAAATTTTCACATCTGTATTCATATTGATAATTTTCTTTTTAAAGTGAATTTATTATTTTTAATTGAAATAGATTTACATCACTTTCTGCTTTCATTCCCTTCCTTTACTCCCTCCCAGCCAGCTAGCTACTCTCAAACCTCTCGCACATCTCCCATACTCCCTAGTTGTTAACCTGTTTTATTTATTATTACATATATATGTATATGTGTGCATGTATATATGGACATGCACACATATACCTATATATACACAAGCTATGAATTCATTTTTTTGGTGGTGAACCAGACTAACAGCAGACAAACTGATACTGGACAAACAATAAGGGGACTTGCACATCTGGGAGTGCCTGAGTCTGTCTCCCAGTGGTCATTAAGTGCCTGTTGTTCTTTGTATAGTGTTTAGACATGCAATATTTTCCTTCTCCCAGGTACATGAATTCATTGGTTTTCTTTTCCCGTGTTCCTGCTCTTGTTTATTCAGCCACTTCTAGGAGACATGGTTTCATGGCATTCTGGTTCTTACACACTTTCCACCCATTCTTATATGATGTTTGTTGAGGCACAGAAACAGGGATTGTAATATAGATGTGTCTGCTTTGAATGTGTCTCCCAAATCTGTTGATCTCAGTATTGCATCCAGTTATGGTTTTCTGTGATGGTCTCCATTGTCCATAAAAGTTGGAGGCTTTTTTGATGAGGAGTGGTAGCGACACTCATCTGTGGGTACAAGGATAAGATTCAAAAAGACTAAGAAATCTTAGTTTACCAACATCATAGTAGATTCTTTTAAGTTTGGTAACCTCACAGTGAATTAGCAGAGTTCCCAATACCAGACATATTTCAATTCCATGAGTGGTTCATAAATTGAATTAGACAGCTATTGCTTGATAATAACTTATAAGTGGTTGAAATTTTCTACTACACAAGTATCAGTATCATTTTGGTCTTAGAAACTATATAAAATTGAAAAATACAGACTCCTTAGGAAGAATGGACTTTCATTGAGCATGGCATTTTACCAGGGATATTTGTTAAGTAAAGATGGTTAATTTACACTATTTTTCAAAGATTCAGAATATAAAGATCAAAGTGTATAAAAAAGTTGGATGAACAATTTTCTACATTCTTAAATTAAGATTTATTGAATATCCATTTCCCATGTTTTCTAATTTCAGCTAAAATACGATATTAATTCTCTCATCTTGTACGAATCAAAAAATGAACTGCATTTAATTTGCCCCTAAAAAGTTCTCTCAGAAACATTTTTTTCATTTGTGGTATAAACCATGTTATCAATAATTGAAACTAGTATTATTCTTTTTTATTTTCTATATTCTTAGTTTACATTCCAAAGGCCTTCCCCTTTCCCGGTTCCCCCCCCCACCTTATGTCCCATAAGTCCTTTCCCGCCCCAACTATTCCCCAATCATCCCCCCCCCCCGCACCATTTCTCTGTTCTGGATCTACAAAACTGGATCCAATCTTTTCAGTCCCAGGGTCCTCTCCTTTCTTCTTCTTGGGAATCATTTGACTTGCTAATTGTGCCTTGAGTATTTAGGGCTTCTGGGCTCATTAATATCCACTTATCAGTGATTGCATTTTGTGATTGGGTTAACTCACTTAGGATGATATTTTATAGATCTAACCATTTACCTACAAATTGCATGAATTAATTATTTTTTTTATAGGGGATCTTTGAGCTGCAGCTGCAGATGCCCTGGTGATTCAGAGAGCAGGAGCTGGGAAAGCAACACTTGCATTCTCTAGTTGCAGCTCCTGGAAGTTCTCCCCTGTTGGAAACTGAGAGGTTAGGCACTGTTTTTAAAAATTATCATTAATTATGTCAAATACGAAGGCATACATAACACAGTCTTCCCAGATAGCAATAAATTGTTTTAAATTTTAAGGTTACATTTATTTCTTACTTATTTGATGTGTGTACAAATGTGTGGTACGTGTGTGTGTGTGTGTGTGTGTGTGTGTGTGTGTCTGTGGCTATGTGCATATTGTGCATGTGTTCTTGGGGGCCAGAGGCACTGAATCTGCCCATAGCTAGGACGGCTGGTTGTTTGGATACATATGACCTGGCTACTGAGAACCCAGTCTTGGGTTATGTGCAAAATCAGTGCCCACTCTTTTTTTTTTTTTTTTTAGTTTCTTTTTTTATTTTTATTTATTTTTTTTTATTTTCTATATTCTTTGTTTACATTCCAAAGGCTTTCCCCTTTCCCAGGTACCCCCCACCATATGTCCCATAATTCCTCTCCCCCCATGCTATTCCCCACTCTTCCCCCCCCCCACGATTTCTCTGTTCTGGGTCTACAATACTGGATCCAATCTTTACAGGCCCAGGGTCCTCTCCTTTTTTTCTTCTTGAGAGTCATTTGACTTGCTAATTGTGCCTTGAGTATTTAGGGCTTCTGGGCTCATTAATATCCACTTATCAGTGATTGCATTTCGTGTGTATTCTTTTGTGATTGGGTTAGCTCACTTAGGATGATAGTTTCCAGATCTAACCATTTACCTACAAATTGCATGAATTCATTATTTTTAATTGCTGAGTAGTACTCCATTGTATAAATATACCACATTTTCTGTATCCATTCCTCCTTTGAGGGATATCTGGGCTCCTTCCTATTTCTGGCTATTATAAACAAGGCTGCTATAAACATAGTGGAGCATGTGTCTTTGTTGTATGCAGAGGAATCCTCTGGGTATATGCCCAGGAGTGGTATGCCAGGGTCCTCTGGAAGTGGCATGCCCAATTTTCTGAGGAACCGCCACACTGATTTCCAGAGTGGTTTTACCATTTTGCAATCCCACCAACAGTGGAGGAGTGTTCCTCTTTCTCCACATCCTCGCCAGCACTTGTTGTCTCTCGAGTTTTTAATCTTAGCCATTCTGACTGGAGTGAGGTGGAATCTCAGGGTTGCTTTGATTTGCATTTCCCTGATGACTAATGATGTTGAACATCTCTTAAGGTGTTTCTCGGCCATCCGAATTTCTTCTGGTGAAAATTCTTTATTTAGCTCTGTACCCCATTTTTTGATAGGGTTATTTGGTTCTTTGGGGTCTAACTTCTTGAGTTCTTTGTATATATTGGATATTAGCCCTCTGTCGGATGTGGGGTTGGTGAAGATCATTTCCCACGTTGTTGGTTGCCGTTTTGTCATTCTGACAGTGTCCTTTGCCTTTCAGAAACTTTGTAATTTTATGAGGTCCCATTTGTCAATTCTTGATCTTAGAGCATAAGCTATTGGTGTTCTGTTCAGGAACTTTACCCCTGTGCCCATGTCCTCCAGGGTCTTCCCAAGTTTCTTTTCTAATAGTTTCAGTGTGTCTGGTTTTATGTGGAGGTCCTTGATCCACTTGGAGTTGATCTTAGTACAAGGAGATAAGAGTGGGTCAATTCACATTCTTCTGCATGTTGACCTCCAGTTGAACCAGCACCATTTGTTGAAAAGGCTATCTTTTTTCCACCGGATGGTTGTGGCTCCTTTATCAAAGATCAAGTGACCATAAGTCTGTGGGTTCATTTCTGGGTCTTCAATCCTATTCCATTGATCTACCTGCCTGTTGCTGTACCAATACCATGCAGTTTTTAACACAATTGCTCTGTAGTACTGCTTGAGGTCAGGGATATTGATTCCCCCAGAAGTCCTTTTATTGTTGAGAATAGTTTTAGCTATCCTGGGTTTTTTGTTGCTCCAGATGAATTTGAGAATTGCTCTTTCTAGATCTATGAAGAATTGATTTGGGATTTTGATGGGGATTGCATTGAATCTGTAGATTGCTTTTGGCAAGATGGCCATTTTTACTATATTGATCCTGCCAATCCAGGAGCAAGAAATATTTTTCCATCTCCTGAGGTCTTCTTCGATTTCTTTCTTCAGGGACTTGAAGTTCCTGTCATACAGATCTTTCACTTGTTTGGTTAGAGTTACACCAAGGTACTTTATGTTGTTTGTGGCTATTGTGAAGGGTGTTATTTCCCTAACTTCTTTCTCAGCCTGCTTGTCCTTTGAGTACAAGAAGGCTACTGATTTGCTTGAGTTAATTTTATAACCAGCCACGTTGCTGAAGTTGTTTATCAGCTGTAGAAGTTCTCTGGTGGAGTTTTTTGGATCGCTTAAGTAGACTATCATATCATCTGCAAATAATGATACTTTGACTTCTTCCTTTCCAATTTGTATCCCTTTGACTTCCTTATGTTGTCTGATTGCTCTCGCTAGAACTTCAAGTACTATATTGAAAAGATATGGAGAGAGAGGACAGCCTTGTCTAGTCCCTGATTTTAGTGGAATACTTCAAGTTTCTCTCCATTTATTTTGATGTTGGCTACTGGTTTGCTGTAGATTGCTTTTACTATGTTTAGGTATGGGCCTTGAATTCCTGCTCTTTCCAAGACTTTTAGCATGAAAGGATGCTGAATTTTGTCAAATGCTTTTTCAGCATCTAATGAGATGACGATGTGGTTTTTATTCTTTTAGTTTGTTTATGTAGTGGATTACATTGATGGATTTCCCTATATTGAACCATCCCTGCATTCCTGGAATGAAGCCTACTTGATCATGGTGAATGATCGTTTTGATATGCTCTTGGATTCGGTTGGCAAGAATTTTATTTAGTATTTTTGCATCTATATTCATAAGAGAAATTGGCCTGTAGTTCTCTTTCTTTGTTGGATCTTTTTGTGGTTTAGGTATCAGTGTAATTGTGGTTTTGAAGAACGAGTTGGGCAGTGTCCCTTCTGTCTCTATTTTGTGGAATAGTTTGAAGAGTATTGGTGTTAAGTCTTCTTTGAAGGTCTGGTAGAATTCTGCACTAAAACCATCTGGTCCCGTACTTTTTTTGGTTGGGAGGCTTTCTATAACCCCTTCTATTTCTTTAAGGGTTATGGGACTGTTTAGCTGGTCTACTTGATGCTGATTTAATTTTGGTATTTGGTATCCGTCTAGGAAATTGTCCATTTCCTCCAGATTCTCCAGTTGTTTTGAGTATAGGCCTTTGTAGTAGGATCTGATGTTCTTTTGAATTTCCTCTGTTTCTGTTGTTATATCCCCCTTTTCATTTTTAATTTTGTTAATTTGGATACTATCTCTGTGCCCTTTGGTTAGTCTAGCTAAGGGTTTATCTATCTTGTTGATTTTCTCGAAGAACCAGCTCTTGGTTTTGTTGATTCTTTGTATGGTTCTCTTTGTTTCTGCTTGATTGATTTCAGCCCTTAGTTTGATGATTTCCTCTCTTCTACTCCTCCTGGGTGAGTTAGCTTCTTTTTGTTCCAGAGCCTTCAGGTGTGCTGTTAAGTTGCTAGTGTATGCTCTTTCCAGTTTCTTTTTGGAGGCACTCAGGGCTATGAGTTTTCCTCTTAGCACTGCTTTCATTGTATCCCAGAGATTTGGGTAGGTCGTACCTTCATTTTCATTGAAGTCTAAAAAGTCTTTGATTTCTTTCTTTATTTCTTCCTTGACCAGGGTGTCATTGAGTAGAGTATTGTTCAGTTTCCATGTGTATGTGGGCTTTCTGTTGTTCTTCTTGCTATTGAAGACCACTTTTACTCCATAGTGATCCAATAGGAGACATGGGATTAGTTCGGTCTTCTTGTATTTGTTGAGGTCTGTCTTGTGACCAATTATATGATCAATTTTTGAGAAGGTACTGTGCGGTGCTGAGAAAAAGGTATACTCTTTTGTTTTAGGATGGAATGTTCTATATATATCTGTTAAATCCAATTGGTCCAAAGCTTCAATTAGTTTCACTGTGTCCCTGTTTAGTTTCTGCTTTCCTGATCGGTCCATTGAGGAGAGTGGAGTGTTGAAGTCACCTACAATCATTGTGTTAGGTGCGATGTGTGCTTTAAGCTTTAGTAAAGTTTCTTTTACGAATGAGGGTGCCCTTGCATTTGGCGCATAGATGTTCAGTATTGAGAATTCTTCTTGGTGGATTTTCCCTTTGACAAGCAGGAAGTGACCTTCTGTGTCTCTTTTGATGACTTTAGGTTGAAAGTCGATTTTATCTGATATTAGAATGGCTACTCCAGCTTGTTTCCTGGGACCATTTGCTTGTAGAACTGTCTTCCAGCCTTTTACTCTAAGGTGTTGTTTGTCTTTGACACTGAGATGTGTTTCCTGTATGCAGCAAAATGTAGGGTCCTGTTTCCATATCCAGTCTGTTAGTCTGTGTCTTTTGATTAAGGAATTGAGTCCATTGATATTAAGAGATATTAAGGAATAGTAATTATTACTTCCTGACATTTTGGGAATTGTTATTATTATTTGTATTTGAGTGGTTCTCTTCTTTTGGGTTGGATGAGATGGGGTTTCTATCTTGTTTCTTCTGGGGTATTGTTTCCCCCCTTGTGTTGGTATTTTTCCCCTATTATCCTTTGTAGGGCTGGGTTTGTAGATAAGTATCTTGCAAATTTGGTTTTGTCGTGGAATATCTTGGTTTCCCCATCTATGGCAATTGAGAGTTTTGCTGGCTATAGTAGTCTTGGCTGAAGTTTGTGTTCTCTTAGGGTCTGCATGAGGTCTGCCCAGGATCTTCTAGCTTTCATGGTCTTAGGTGAGAAGTCTGGTGTAATTCTGATAGGTCTTCCTTTATATGTTACTTGTCCTTTTTCTCTTACTGCCTTTAATATTCTTTCTTTGTTTAGTACATTAGGGGTTTTGATTATTATGTGACGGGAAGTATTTCTGTTCTGGTCCAGTCTATTTGGGGTTCTATAGGCTTCTTGTATATTCATGGGCATCTCTCTCTTTAGGTTGGGGAAATTTTCTTCCATAATTTTGTAGAAGATATTTTAGATCTGAGTCTTGTTTTTCTGGTGTGTTGAGATATCTGGGATTTAATTGTGTTTGTCTTGCAATGGCTTCTAGCTTTTCATCTATTTTCTCATGTATTACTTTAAGAGATTTATCTAAGTGTTCCTCTATCAGCATCCTGACCAGTGATTTTAGATCTGAGTCTTGTTTTTCTGGTGTTTCGGGGTATCCAATATTTATTGCTGTTGGGGAACTGGGTTCGGATGCCGCCATATTGCCTTGATTTTTGTTAGTAGTGATCTTACGTTTGCCTTTTGCCATCTGGTTAACTCTGGTGTTAGTTGGTCCTGTAGATACTAGCTGGTGCTTGACCCTCCTGTGGGGTTGTAAGGCTATTTCCCAGCGACTGGGATACCTGAATCACTGTCCTGCGGGGGTCTTGCTCACAGATTGCTGACAGGTGGCCTGAGTCCCCCGAGGTCTTAAACTCAGGATATCCCAGGTATTTGGTTCCGCCTGTTGGGCGGCTGCTCTGCACTGCTCCTGCTCAGGGTTTGCTGTCTGATATCCTGTTTCCCCAGGGGTCTTAAAGTTGGGATATCTCAGTTATCTGGTTCCGCCTGCTGGTCCCAAGCTGCTGGGAAGCTGGCTGGGTCTGGTTTCCAGCTTCCCTGACACTGGCTGGATGGGAGGCTGGTTCGGCCTCTGGCTGGGTCTGGGCACCTGGCACACTGGCTGACTCTGGCTTCCTCACCACCAGCTGGATGGGAAGCTGCAGGCAATATGGCAGCTGCCTGCAGGGAGCTCAGGGTCCGCCCCGCGAGTGCAGAGTGCACCCGCTATTCTGTGCCCAACTCCCACTCCAGGCCTGAGTCCCCGAGGGTCTTAAGCTCGGGCTGTCTCGGGTACCTGGTTCTGCCGCCGCCGCCGGATGGTTCTGAGCACCTGGCATGCTGGGTGACACTCAGGCTTGCCCACCACCAGCTGGGCGGGAAGCTGCAGGCAATATCGAATTAATTATTTTTAATTGCTGAGTAGTATTCCATTGTATAAATATACCACATTTTCTGTATCCATTCTTCCTTTGAGGGATATCTGGGCTCCTTCCAATTTCTGGCTATTATAAACAGGGCTGCTATGAACATAGTGGAGCATGTGTCTTTATTGTATGCAGGGGAATCCTCTGGGTATATGCCCAGGAGTGGTATACCAGGGTCCTCTGGAAGTGACATGCCCAATTTTCTGAGGAACCGCCAAACTGATTTCCAGAGCGGTTTTACCATTTTGCAATCCCACCAACAGTGGAGGAGTGTTCCTCTTTCTCCACATCCTCGCCAGCCCTTGTTGTCTCTTGAGTTTTTAATCTTAGCCACTCTGACTGGTGTTAGGTGGAATCTCAGGGTTGTTTTGATTTGCATTTCCCTGATGACTAATGATGTTAAACATCTCTTAAGGTGTTTCTCGGCCATCTGAATTTCTTCTGGTGAAAACTCTTTCTTTAGCTCTGTACCCCATTTTTTGATAGGGTTATTTGGTTCTTTGGGGTCTAACTTCTTGAGTTCTTTATATATATTGGATATTAGCCCTCTGTCAGATGTGGGGTTGGTGAAGAACTTTTCCCACTTTGTTGGTTGCCGTTTTGTCCTTCTGACAGTTTCCTTTGCCTTACAGAAACTTTGTAATTTTATGAGGTTCCATTTGTCAATTCTTGATCTTAGAGCATAAGCTATTGGTGTTCTCTTCAGGAACTTTTCCCATGTGCCCAAGTCCTCCAGGGTCTTCCCAAGTTTCTTTTCTAATAGTTTCAGTGTGTCTGGTTTTATGTGGAGGTCCTTGATCCACATGGAGTTGGAAAAATACTTGGGTACTTAGATAAAGGTTTAAATATTTTATGATATTAAAATCATAGAAAAATTGAAACCAAATGAATTTGCTTAACTAACACTATAATTTACAATATTATTAAAAGTGAGAATGCAATTCTAATTCATCTTCTTAACTTTCAAATAAAGGGTTTTCAAATAGCTTGAATAAAGATTAAACATGAAATCAGAATGAATCACATTTAGTAAGCAGTAGCAAACATGGTAAGAATTTCGTTTTTTTAATTGACAATAGATTTTTATCTCATACAGTATATCCTGATTAGTGTTTTTCTTTCGTCTACTGCTTCACATTCCTCCTCAATTCCTTCCCATATGGGTCCACACCTACCTATCTCTCATTAGAAAACTAAGAGGATTCTAAAGTGTTGTTATGATATGATATGATATGATATGATATGATATGATATGATATGATAAAACATAACATGTTGAAATAGATAAAACAAACAAAGAGAAGGGAAGCATGATAAAATCTGGAAGCCATAATGTGTATATATATATATTTTTTAAGTAGGGTAAAAACAAAGAAAAAAATATGAATGAAATAAAATAAAAAATATTTAAAAATTAGAAGTAAAAAATCTCTATCATGATATTATAAGAGAAAAAAAATCCCCAAAGATGCTTTGAGTGTGTTTTCTCTTGGTCATCCTACATGCAGCCTACCTACCTTTATGAGTTTTTCCTTTTTTACTTGGGTAGACTCCTTTGGGAAAAACTAAATTTTCATTTTCAAGTATTTAATAACTAGAAATAACTACTGAGTTAGAGATGAAGGTATTAGTACAGTTCCCCTTTCAACTCTAGCAGTATATCTGACACAAACGCATATAGAAACTGTGCATGCTGCCATAGTCTCTGTAGTTTATGTGTTTAGAGGGGTTTGTTTCCCTGGTGTCCTCAATCCCATCAGGCTCTTAGAATCTTTCCTGGTTTGTTTCTATCTGCTGCAGTTGGAAGCCTTTCTGTTTTTTTTTTCATTTTTCTTTTTAAAATCTTGATGTATACTTCTCATCTGCTATATAATCTCTAAGTCTTCCCTGGCTTAAGTATGTTTGAAAAAGTTTCAATCAGAAGAAATTAAGAATGACAACAATTCTAAGTGAGGGAATTTTGCAATAGATCAAGAAACCTTAGTATGTTCTTGGTGTTGTATTTCCCAATCAACGTGCTCAGTATCATTGTCAGACCATATCTAGAGACTATCTGCATGTTGTACAGAATTAATCCAAAATTTGTTCTTTAATACAAAGCACATTTGCATTTTTAAGATCTTTGTGACCATTTGCCATTGTTGTTTTTTTTCAAGACTTCTACCAAATACTTGCAACTGAGATCCAGTCCTATAGACAGTCATGTTCTCTTAACCTGGCTTCCTCTTCATTCCCTCTTCTATTTATATAGTTTAAATACCTCAATATTTTAGAAAACAGCTTACTTTAAAAAGTTTTGTCATATTTTTATCTTATTCACTCATTTGTTTCTTTTTATTTTATATATTTTGACTGTCACAAAAATATTACCTCTCAATGAATATGGTGTTTCAATGGTTAAGAATTTTGATCTTTCAGTATTTTAGTTATGTGCACTCTCAAACAAGACATTTTACCCTTCACTGTCTATTCTAGAATAGTTTTTCTTTCAGTTTTTTCTGTTGTTTTGTTTTGTTTGTTGGTTTTATAGACAGGTCTCATTATGTAGCTCTAGGTGACCTGGAATTCTCTATGTAGACTATGCTGGCCTTTAAACTTACAGGGGTACATCTCTGTCTGCATCTGCACTGCTGAGATTAAAGGCATATGCCACCACACTTTGCTAGACAGCATTTTCTTGATTTAGGACGTTATATTCCTTATCTACCTTTCAGCCAGTGTTAAGCCAGTCTCTTAAAATTATTTCAATTCAGAATCATTTTGCAAGGTGAAATGAGTAGCAAACCTTAAGAAAAAGTACAACCTAGTCAGGCACTGGCTCTCATCTATATCCCAATTTTGTCCAGACCATCTCTTACAAATACTTCATTTCATTTACTACTGCAGCACATTCTTCTTTTTAGTTGTAATATTTAGATCAACACAATGTGGTTTAAACTCTGTGTGAATGATTGTTACCAATAGAATAGAACCTAAATCAAAGCAATCTATTTTATTTCAGTTCTTTGCTGTTTTGTATAATTACTACTCAAAAGCACTTTTAAGTATCTAGTTCATTTACACATGAATTTTCGAAAAAAGCTTCCTTTGTAGTAGACTCTGGCCCAGATTTAGACTCATCTTATCTAAAAATTACCAGAGCAAGGATTAGATAAGAAAAGAAAGTCTTCTCTTTGTGCTGTATTCATAGTAACATTGCTCATTCTGGTTGGGAGAATGCTATTTTTAGAAAATAGTTTTATTTGTAAAATTGAATGAATCCTATAGGACAGTTTCAATTGGAGCTTAGCTCTGAATAAATAAGAATTGGGAGTATTACTACCTCCCCAAAACCTCAAATCAATTTTGTAATAGCACACACTTAGTTCTTTTTTTAACATTTTAGTAATATTGTTTTTATTATACTTTCACTTGGAGTGTAGCTATGTTGAACATTAACCAACAAGAAAATGATACATTTTATGGGAATCAATAGAGAAAAGCTTAAAATAAGAAAAAGAGGTCACCCATGCTGTTTCATAATTATACTATGGATTTTCCTTTCAATAAATTACTCTATGATCACATCAAGCAAAGATATAAATTATCCATAAGGGATTTTACAGATGATCAGTGATGGCGATAAAGCATAGCTCAACTGAAATGTATTATGCTAAAATGGGATCTCAGTTCCCAAAGGGGAGAAATCTAATCAATAACTTGCTGAAAGAAAATTTATTAGAGCAGATCTGCAGTAATTTTATGGAGAAATAAAGCAGGCAAATATTAAACACGGCAGCTAAAATTAATGTTTGATTTCTGCTCCATGAAAACATTAAACTGGTCTTAGTGAAATTCTATACCAGTTCCTGAATGCTTGCTTTCTGGCGCCAACACAGAGCATAAACAACTCATTGCGTAGAGGATGACCTGGTTTAAAATTTTATGTGTAGGATAAGCAGGATGATTCATTTCACAAAACAGATATTAATCAGCTTCTGCTCTGCTCCCCTCAAAGCTCCATAAGGAGAATAATGGTGAAATTCGAGGACTAAATATGAAAGGTGCCTGAGTGTTGGGTTTTTTGTCTGTTTGATTGATTGGCTTTTTTTCTCTGATCATCAGGAGACAATTCTCATTTGAATTCACATATGCACACTTTTACAATTTGGTCCTTATCAATAAATAACAAAGAAATTCAATATAGAAAGTGAAGTGTCCCTTCTTGGTCTTTATTTCTGTGACAAAGCAGCCTGACTAAAAATAAATTTGGGGAGGAAAGGGTTTAATTGAATGACACATCTGAAACATAGTTCATTATAAACAGAAGGAAGATAAGGAACTCAAGTTAAGATTCTCAAGGAGATTATTTTGATCCCCCTTCTAAGTAGAACTGAAGCATCAACACTTTGGCCTTGCTTCTTTGTGAGCTTCATATGGTCTGTAGGCTGTATTATAGGTATTCCAAGCTTTTTCCTAATATCCACTTATCATTGATTGCATACCATGTATGTTCTTTTGTGACTTTGCTACCTCACTCAGTTTGATATTTTCTAGTTCTATCCATTTGCCTGTGAATTTCATAAAGTCATTGTTTCTAATGGCTGAGTAGTACTCCAATGTGTAAATGTACCACATTTTCTGTATCCATTTTTCTGTTGAGGGACATCTGAATTGTTTCCAGCTTTGGGATATTATAAATAAGGCTTCTCGAAATATATTGGAGCATGTATCCTTGTAATATGTTGGAGCATCTTTTGGTATATGCCCAGGAGTTGTATAACTGGGTCCTTGGGTAGTGCTATGTCCAATTTTCTGAGGAACTGCCAGACTGATTTCCAGAGTGGTTGTATCAGTCTACACTCTCACCAGTAATGGAGGAGTGATCTTCATTCTACACATCCTCACCAGCATCTGCTGTTACCTGAGATTTTGATCTTAGTCATTCTTATTGGTGTGAGGAGGAATATCAGGGTTGTTTTGATTTGTATTTCCCTGATGACTAAGGATGTTGAGCACTTCTTTAGTTGCTTCACAGTCTTTCAGGATTCCTTTGTTGTGAATTCTTTTGTTTCTCACTGTATCCCATTTTTAATAGGGTTATTTGTTTCTCTGGAGTATAACTTCTTGAGTTCTTTGTATATATTTGATATTAGTCTTTTATTGGTTGAGATTGATAAAGATTTTTTTCCCAATCTCTAGGTTGCCATTTTGACTTGATGACAGTTTCCTTTGCCTTACAGAAGCTTTTTAATTTTATGAAGTCCTATTTGTCTGTAGTAATCAAGGGAGGTAGAGAATGGGAGGGACTAGGGAGGAAGAGAGGAGGGAGAGAGGAAAAGAGGAGGGTTAGGATCAGGAATGGAAGGAGATCTGGGAGATATACAAAGGGTCAAGAAATTGAACAGAGGTGTGTAGCAATGTGGGATGGGGAACTGGGGATAGCCAACAGAAAGTCCCAGACACCAGGAAAGCAAGAGGCTCCCAGGACCCAACAGGGATGACATCAGCAGAAATACCCAACAAAGGGGAGAGAGAACCTGTAAAGACCATATCCAGATGTTAGGCATGGCCCCCCTTTGAGGGATGGGGCCACACATGCTTCTCAAAATTTTAACCCAGAACTCTTCCTGTCTAAAGAAAACTCTTTGTCCCTACAAAGAGTTGAGCAGAGACTGAAGGAAAGGAAATCCAGAGACTACCCCACCTGGTGATCCATTGCATATGCAGCCACCAAACCCAATCACTATTGCTGATGCCAAGAGGTCCTTGCTGACAGAAACCTGATATGGATGTCTCCTGAGAAGTTCTGCCAGATCCTGACCAATACAGTTGCAGATGCTTGCAGCCAACCATTGGACTGAGCATGGAGACTCCAATGGAGGAGTTTGGGGAATGATTAAAGGAGCTGAAGGGATTTGCAACCCCACATGAAGAACACCATCATCCAACCAGACCACACAGACTTCCCAGGGACTAAACCACCAACCAAAGAATACACATGGAGGGACTCATGA
The DNA here is from genome assembly GCA_964023405.1 of Apodemus agrarius. NCBI lineage: Eukaryota > Metazoa > Chordata > Mammalia > Rodentia > Muridae > Apodemus > Apodemus agrarius. The sequence goes on from OZ030009.1 coordinate 126,792,651, forward strand.
CTCCATCTGCATATGTGGCAGAGGATGACCTTATCAACGGGAGGGCAGGCCCTAAGTCCTGTGAAGGCTTGATGCCCCAGTGTAGGGGAATGCTAGGGTGGTGAGGCAGGAGTGAGTGGGAAGTTGCGGGAGCAGGGGCAAAGATTGGGATGGGGGTATTTGGAGAAAAACTGGGAGGGGTTATAACATTTGAAATGTAAATAAATAAAATAGAAAGAAAAGGATCTCAAGAGGAGGTAGAACCTGGATTATCTCCAGTAGATAGGCATGCTCCAGATTGAGCGATGGGGACACTCACCCATCTCAAAAATTTTAACCTACAGTTGTTTCGGTTTAAAGGAAATGCAAGGACAAAGAATGGAGCAGAGACTAAGGAAAGACCATAAAAACACTGTCCCACCTACAGATCCTTGCAGACTCCAAACCCCAACACTATTGCTGATACCTAGAAGTGCTTACTGACAGGAGCCTTGTATACCTTTCTCCTGCATCTGTAAATACAGATGAAGATATTCAGAGCCAACCATAGAACTGAGCCTGGTGACATTAGGGGAAGGATTGAAGGAGCTAAAGGGAATTGCAACCTCACAGGAAGAACAATATCAATTACCCTGACCACCTAGAGCTCCTAGGGGCTAAACAACCAATCATAGAGTATATATGAATGGACCCATATGTAACAGAGGGTTGTCTTAACTGGCATCAGTAGGAGGGGAGGACCTAGGTTCTATGGAGGCTTGATACGTCAGCATAAGAGGACACTAGGGCATTGAGGTAGGGATGGGTGGGATGGGTGGGGAAGCACCCTCAAAGAGGCAAAGGGGTGAGGGGATGGAATGGGGGGATTGTGAAGGTGAACCTAGGAAGAGGGACAGCATTTGAAATGCAAATAAAATCACACATCCAAAAAAATCCTTCCAGCAGAAACAGCTAAAAATTTCTGGGTTTAATGCTGCCACCGCCCCCACCGCCCCCCCAGAAGAATCCAAGGGAGTTCTATTTTTCAAGTCTTGTCAAACAAATATACTTCTATGTTGTGGAAAAAAAGACTCTCTCAAGACAGAAACTCAAGTAGAGGCCATGTAGAAACAGTGCCTGCTGGCTTTCTCCTCATTGCTTACTTTGTCTTAGACTACATGCTCAGGATTGCCATTAGGCAGACTGGCCTGACACCTTCTAAATTATTCATTAAAAAAGCTTTTCTCCAGTTTTGTAGACCCAGAACAGAGAAACCATGGGGGAAGGGGGAATGATTGGGGAATAGTTGTGGGGGGGGGGAATTATCGGATGTATGGTGGGGGGGAACTGGGAAATGGGAAAGCCTTTGGAATGTAAACATAGAATATAGAAAATAAAAATTTAAAAAAGAGAGAGAAATGCAGATCAAAACAACCCTGAAAAAAAAAAAGCTTTTCTCACTTAAAGTTCCTTCTTCAGACAACCCTAACTTATATCTACTTGACAAAAAACAAAAACAAAACAAAACAAAACAAAAACCTAACTAGCACACCGATCTCATATTTTGAGCATCTGAGGGTAAGTGTAGAATTAGGAAACATTAAATTGTGCTGTCTGTATTCTTACAATCTTAAAATATTTGATATTCAGAACACATTGTATTTAATATAAGCAAAACACCATAACAAATGTTACACACACACACACACACACACACACACACACACACATGAATGCACACATATCTATATATTCAAAGGAATAAAAAAAACCCTTCTTTGTAAAACTTCTGTATTCATCTTTACAGTACAGCCATTAATGATTCTTTCAGTGAGAATTCCATTTATAAAAGAAGAGTCAAAGTATTGTCATTAAATGTTTAATGTTTTCCAGCAAGCTATAATTCACAGAAATATATACCTTTTATATTGTGATGATAAGCTGGTTCTATTGCCCAGAATTCCACATGTTTATTAGTTCCATTTCTGTGACTTTGGGGACAAGGATATGTTTGCTTTTACAACATTCTGCTTAATATAGCCACGGGAAGTGTTGAACCTCTGGTCTCACTTTTGTGTCTCACAGGTTTATGCAACACTTGTCTTATTGATGAGAAAAATAAAACAAATGAAATGAGGGGCCCATCACAGCTGGAGTCTGCGTACTCACTTTCAGTTAATAACTCATAATTAGGTTGTATCTACTCAAGCACATAAAGGTACGAGTTCTGCTGCAGACAAGACAGCTCTGAAGCAATTTTATTTCTAATTATGGATTCTGATAAAAAATGTTTGTACCTATTCTATGATAGAATGTATTCTTCTGGAAAATAAAGGAACCAAGATATTAAAGTCATATTTTTTTAAATTAGAAGTTAGGGATAACTCCTATTTGAAAACAGGTGTGTGTGTGTGTGTGTGTGTGTGTGTAGTATATGGTATTTTCAGAAAGATAAATATAGTTTTTCTAGAAGCCTAGGTTAGAGAAAAGCATAGTATATAATAATAGGTTAGGTATGTGCTTGTGGATAGTGTAGGGGTATACATTACAGTGGTGAAGAAAAGACAGACTTATAGACTATATAATGGAAGTACAGAAACATATATTCGAAGATGCCTATAACTATAGGTGGTGAAGAGTGGTGAAGAAAAGACAGACTTATAGACTATATAATGGAAGTACAGAAACATATATTCGAAGATGCCTATAACTATAAGCAACATTATACACCCCTTCTTATACAGTCATTCAATTTCCAAACAACAAAAAATCTCCATGCCAGTTGTAGGTTGCTTTTTATTAGATGTCAGTGAAACCCCATAAACTACCAGTATAGACAATACAGGCAAATTCCATTGCAATTGGTTACCCTTTCGATCTAGAAGGTAAGATTCTAGTTGTAAAATCAATAGAAGCCTGAGTCATAGGACTTGGTGAAAGCTAGCTGTTAGTGACGCAGAAGCTTCATCCTAACCAGCTTTCATGGTGCTGGAAGTTCCTATGCAAGAGAAGATGAGCAATGGTATCACCAAGCTGGGAGCTCTGTGAGTTACAATATCAATCACCCTATCCAGATAGGCCCATTAGTTCAATAATGGAAGGAATGTTTCTGGGGTCACCAACTGTTATTTGATTGGATTTAAATCCTGCTCCACAAATGGGACTCATGACTCACATCGCAAGCTGTGGCAATAACCCATGGGTCATTCAGGCAAAAAAAAAAAAAAAAAAAAAAAAAAAAAAAAAAAAACCTATGTGTGAAACTTTTACTAATTATGCTAAACTGATCTCTAAATAGTTAACTTTATATTTTCATCAGAAGCTTCTCTTTGCTGTAGATGACGATTATGAGAGTTATGACTGCAAAAACTGCAGGGAATAAGTAACTATTTACTTCTTAGATGAAAGTGGAATATCTGCATAACATTCCTTTCCTACAAGTGTCAGGGATCATTAAAAAAGAAAAACTGTAAGAGCCAAAGACAACTGCCGCAAAACAGCTTTAATGAACAGAAGGGGGTCACCTGATACATGGCTTCTCAGAAGTTGTGACTATACACAGATGATCACTATTAGTTAATTTTTAAAATGTACAGATTTTAGCCTCACATACTGGTCTACAGCCTGAGACATAAGGATTCTGTAAACTCTAGGAAGTTATGTGTTACAATATAGGTATAAACAGTTCTCAAGGCTTTGAAACAATTGTAGGGCTCAGGATAAAAGCATTAAGAATCCTATGTCTAATAATGCTAAAAGGAATTTCAAATTAGATAAAATTTGAATGCATAAATTAATATAGTGATTACCAATGAAAATATTGAAGCATATAGTTAGAGTTTTGTTATGAATTGGAATGTTACAATCATAAATCATTTGTCGCCAAGTAGTGAACAGCAGCCAACATGTTACTTTGTAGCTTCTGAAAGGACCTGACCTTTTGTTTCAAACAGAAACAGAATTCATATTGTCAAATTCATATTGTCATTGAATTGCCACAGCTTCTATGCTATGCCTAATTCTCTTCCACCATTTTACAGAAAATACTGCACTACTTTACTACTAAATTTTTCAACAAGCCTTTCCCTAGTTGAGATTTGGAGAGTGTCACCTTTCAATAAAAAAGGTACTTTTTAACTTTTAGTACTTGAAGTTCTAAACAGAACAATAAGACAGCAAAAAGAGATCAAGGGGATACAAATTGGCAAAGAAGAAGTAAAGGTATCACTATTTTCAGATGACATGATAGTATACATAAGTGATCCCAAAAAGTCTACTAGAGAACTACCAGAACTGATAAACAATGTCAGCAAAGCGGCTGGATATGAAATTAACTCAAACAAATCAGTAGCCTTCCTCTACTCAAGGGACAAACAGGCTGAGAAAGAAATTAGGGAAATGATACGCTTCACAACAGTCACAAGTGATATAAAATACCTTGGTGTGATGAACTAAGCAAATGAAAGATCTATATGACAAGAACTTCAAATATCTGAAGAAAGAAATCCAAGAACATCTCAGAAAATGGAGATCTCCCATGCAAATGGGCAGAATTAATATAGTAAAAATGGCCACCTTACCAAAGGCAATCTACCAATTCTTTGCAATCCCCTTCAAAATCCCAACACAATTCTTCAAATACATGGCAACAGCAATTCTCAAATTCATCTAGAAAGCCAAAAAACCCAGAATAGTGAAAACAATTTTTTAACAATAAAAGAACTTCTGGGGGAATCACTATCCCTAACCTCAAGTTACACTACAGAACAATAGTGACAAAAACTGCAGGGTATTGATATAGAGACAGACATGTTGACCAATGGAAGAAAGTTGAAGACCCAGCATTGGTGTTCAGTGTACAGTTGTTAGAAGACCATCTTATAGTGGTGATCTTTATGACAGATAAGACCTATTGAATTTTAGGAGTAAGAGTGACCAGTTTGTATTATATCAAACTGGAAAAATTCTAAATAGCAAACAAACAAAACATCTCTATGAAGGGATAGCCTACATAATGAGACCTAATATCTGCATATTACAGATTTTCAAAATTCAGTCACAATTTAAAATAATTCATCAAATCATGAGAAAAGTGATCTAAGACATTTCTTACAGAAAGATATACATATAGACCTGATATATATAGTCATTAATCATCAATAAAGTATAAACTACAACCAGAATCTAGTAGCTCAATAAATGACATTAGAAAGCAGAGAAAGTAATGCTGAGGATATGGAGAAAATTAAAACTTTACCCATTTGGTATGAATATAAATTAGCACATCTATTGCAGACAATGACCATGATTTCTGAAAAATTAAAAATAGGAGGTAAGAGAAATGATTCATCAGTAAATAGCTGTTGTTCTTCCAAAGTACCAAAAGTAGATTTTCCATATCCATGCTGGGAAGCTTACAGTCTCTGATAATTCTTGTTCCTATGAATCTAATGTCATCTCCAGCCTCCAAGGCTCTCACTTAACAGAGTCCACATAATTTTTTTTAAGATTTAAGTTAAAAATTTTCAGTATGTGGTTTGGCACATTCACTACTGAGTGTGTTAAAAAAAACCTAAATCTGTCTGTCAGAGAGACATCTCCACATGCATGCTCTTTGAGCAATGTTCACAGATTAAACTGAAATAATTTTCTGTAAGCAAAACAAAGGATTGTACAGGAATTTTAATCCAGCAACAAGGCTGCTCTGGCAAGGGTCATAATCAAAGACCTTCTAGGTCTATGCTATCTGAGTGGAATGCAGACATGCTCTGCATTATATTAAGATCTAACTGGAATACAGACACAACCTTTGTATACACCTTTAATCCATAGCAAGGCAGTAAGGTTATTTTGTAAAAAGGAGTAATAATGTTTGAAAGTGACTTTTATTTGAGGGGCAGAAAAAGGGATAAAGCAGAGAAAGATTTGACAGAATGAGTCATAGACTGGATATGCCAAATTCACATGAGAATAGCTGAGGAAGAGAGGCTGTTTAAGAGCAGGGAAAGAGAGAAGTAGTATGTGCATGTGGCAGGGGGACAACCTTACCAGGACAGTTTTATAAAGGCATGTTTCAGAGAGAGACACAGGTGAAGACATAGGAGCCAGAGAATGGAAATGAACAAGAAGATTAAAAAATATTGCCATAGTTAGTATAAGGCTAAGCAGATGATTTCAGTCAAAAGCTCAGAAAAGCAAGATTGAATCAGTCATCTTGGAAGATAGGATTGTGTGGAGAAGCTTCCAGGACTAGGACTAGTGTTAGTACGGGGGGCAGGGGTGGGGATGGGGGTGGGAGGGCCGGGGAGGGGTGTGAATGTACTAACACACTGATTGGATACACTATTCATCTTATTTCTTTAACTGAAGAAATAAAACCTGCATCTACAATTGGTATTCAACATGACTGAAGAAGGAGAAAGCCCCAAAACAATACGAAAGCAGATGACATCTTTCAGAAATGTCACAGAGCAAAGGAGTTATCTGTCAGGAAGCAGCAGAGAAGTTCTCCTGGGATGCACTCCAGAGGAAATATCAGTTCAAATTTGGCTGGCTGCCCAAAAAGATTCAGGGGACTCTGAGACACTGAATCACAAAAGCCACCCCAAAACACAATTTTAGTCATATAGACAGGATCTTCCTGAATTTTTTTAAGGAAACTCCATTTCAAATCCCTTCAGAGCAAGGTTAAGTCTTGAGGGGATAAAAATGTATTTGTAGACACAGTGCTCCATATCCAAGTGGCGCAGGGAGGTAGATAACCACACAGTAGTGTGGGGATGCCTGACTGCACAGATAGAACCATACCCTCTGCTCAGAGGATCACATCCAGAACCCTCTGGGAGGAACCTTCTAATTTCTGTCTCTGGCTTAGGACCATCCTCTGCCACAGTGTGCCATATCCAAGTGGAACAGGGAAGAATCTAACCACTAAAGAGTGCTGAGAGGCCAGGCAGCACAGGTAGGACCACACCTGCTGCTCAGAGGAAACAGCCAGACACCCTGAGGACACAAGAGCCAAGAAGCAGCCTGGGACAGGAGTCTTTTGATTTCTGCCTACACCTAGAGCAGATCAGGGCCACAGAGCTACATACCCAAATACGTCCATAAGAGAAAGGGTATCCCTGGAGTTCCTACATAGCCATGTACACAGAGCAAACAGGTCTCCCAGGAGCAAAGATACAGAGGCTTGAATGACAGATAAGCCACAGTAGGAGACAGCAAGACCAGCTAACACCAGAGATAACCAGATGTCAAAAGGCAAAAGCAAGAACAGAAACCAAGGCAATATGTCACCATTTGAACCAAATTCTCCCACAACAGCATGTCCTGGATACCCCAACTCACCAGAAGAGCAAGATCTGGATTTAAAATCACATCTCTTGATGCTGATAGAGGATTTCAAGAAGTACATAAATAACTCCCCTAAAGAATTACAGAAGAACATGAGTCAACAGGTAGAAGACCTTAGAAAGGAAAAACAAAATTCGCTTAAAAAATACAGGAGAACATGGGTCAACAGGTAGAAGCCCTTAAAGAGGAAAAACAAAAATCCCTGAAAGAATTACAGGAAAACACAAACAAACAAGTGAAGGAACTGAACAAAATCATCCATGATCTAAAAAACAGAAGTAGAAACAATAAAGAAATCACAAAGGGAGACAACTCTGGAGATAGAAGACCTAAGAAAGAAATCAGGAGTCATAGATGCAAACATCAACAGAATACCAAGGTGCTGAACATACCATAGAAAGCATTGACCCAACAGTCAGAGAAAATACAAAATGCAAAAAGCTTGTAACCCAAAACATAGAGAAAATCCAGGACACAATGAGAAGACCAAACCTAAGGATTATAGATATAGAAGAGAACAAAAATGTACAACTTAAAGGGACAGTAAATATCTGCAACAAAACTATAGACAAAAACTTCTCTAATCTAAGGAGAGAGATGTCCATGAACATACAGGAAGCCTACAGAACTCCAAACAGACTGGATCAGAACAGAAATTCTTCCCATCACATAATAATTAAAACAACAAATATACTAAACAAAGAAAGAATATTAAAAGCAGTAAGAGAAAACAACCAAGGAAGACCAATCAGAATCACACCAGATTTCTCACCAGAGACCATAAAAGCAAGAAGATCCTGGGCAGTTTATATTCTGAATTAGTCCTTGTGGTTTCATTTCTCAGGAAGGTGGCAGGTTCTGTGAGTAAAGTGGTGGACCAATAACAAGAATTCTAATTTTTGAGGACAAATTTTTCTTGAGATTCCCAGCTTTAGTCATTATTGTACATATAAAAAAGTGTAAGTGGGAAATGAAAACTCTTTGACGCTTTCCTATGCTAGCATCCAGTGTTCAGTTTGATGCTGTGTCAACCTGGTTACCTATATCCTGATTTTCTAGTGGTCTAGAAAAACTTGTCTTACATCCTTGCAATTTCAGGGTTAGCTAAGGCTGGAATAATATCTAGTTCTTTTTTCCTGGCCTTTCAATGTATTGTCTTCTAGTTAAATTTATTTTGTTAATCTTTTTAAAAAGACCATTTTAAAAGAGGCATTGAGGTCACAGATAAAAGTGAAATATTGTAAGCACTCACATTTCAAGTTATTTTAATTTTCCATGAGATAACCTAGGACAATTTTAGTGTAATAAATTCTAGACTGTATTTCTTAATCTGTACATTGAGTACTAAATGACTACAAGCTGACTCATCCCTCCCTTTTCTAAGTTGGCTTCACATATACACTGCAATTTGAAATATGTTTTAGTTTTTGGTAAGTATCTCAGATTTCAAATGTATATGTCTACCTGTCATGTACCCAATGGTGTCTTTACAGTTACAAAAACTGTGTTGTATTTCCTGGTAAGCACATGGTGGAGAAGGGAACATGTAATAGAGCATTGAAGTTTAAATCAGATCCATTTGTTAGTGGCATAAGTCCTGTACTGTTTGGGCTCTAAGATGATAAAGAAGAAAGTTGTTAATGAGCAACTCATTGTAATAGGATGATTCAACAGGAAAGTCACATCATAACAAAGAACGCTGAGTCTGGAAACAGCCTTCCACTGAGAGATTGAGGGAACACAGATAAACAGCAATCACTTCCATGGGCAATTCTCTCACCTGGTACTAGAGTCACAAGATGGCTTGATACTGTTAAAGGAAGTCATAAAACCTACTGAAGCAACTGGATTGTCTGCTAAATTACTGGACGCTGTCTAAAACATGAGTTCTATGAGAAGGAAATGCAACCCTAATTCCCTTTTAGCAGTTGAAAACACATTTTCTCCTACAGTTCTCCTGTGTTATCAACCTCATGGTTTTCAGTAAACTGTTCCCGAGGTCATCTGGCACTCCTGTAATCTGTATTCTATTTCTTGGTTTCATACATAAATTTATTTTGAAAACTGATGGCTTGTTTCGATTTATGATATTCAAATAAATACTGTTCAGTGAGTCATACTAAATTTAAAGTTAGTGCTTTGATAATGTGATGACCCTGTCTAGTTGTCTGGAGGTTGTAATTCCACGATTCTGTAAGTGTACCTGTGCCACAAGTAATTTTTGTATTGATTGAAGAACAGGTAAGGTCCCTGATAAGGTGAGTCCTAGTGCACAGCACTGAAGAGTGATCACATGGGAGATCCTTGGTGATAAGACAAAGAGAAGGATTTTCTAAAATTAGCAGAATTTTAGCAGAATGTGGTTAGCAGAAAACACACCATTTTCTAAATATATAGTATTTTTTGAGGAAAAAAGTTTTAGTTCTGAACCAATTCATATTTTTCTTGTCCAATTAAGAAGAGTTAAAATTACATTTACCCAGTTGATCTCTGAGCCATGCTGTATGTTCATAATACTTTAACTAGCATTTTTAGCATTTAATGAAACATTTTAGGAACAAGTTAAATATCAGGTGCATTACCCTGTCATCTTTCTTTTGAAAATGTTTCATTAATACCTAACTGGCAAGACACTAATGTTACCCAACATTCTGAAGTTTAAATTATTGATATCCCGCGGTGGACTTGCCTTTTCCTCATTAGTATTTCTGCTGCTTTATATAAATTCAGCATGTCACATCATTCCCAATTTTCTCCTTATTTTATTTCTGTTTTTTTACAGGATATATGACTCAGTGGCTCAGAGAACTTTCTACTCTTTTAGAGAACTTGGGTTCTCTTCCTACTACCTACAAGTTGGCTCACAACCATTTGTAAATCCAAGTTTAGGAATTTGGGCAGTCTCTTCCATCTATGCATATGCCAGAAATGGAATATTGTGCATACAAAAACATACTAGCAAATGCCCAGACACATAAAATAAATACATGTTTTTAAAAATTTAAAGTCCATAGATATAATTTCTTTATTAATTTTTAGCTTTTATTTATTTATCTATTTATTTATTTATTTATTTATTTATTTATTTATTTCTTACTTACTTACTTACTTACTTACTTACTTATTTACACTCCAGATTTTATTTCCCTCCCGGTCCACCCTCTGACTGTTTCAGAAAACATACCTCCTCCCTGCCCCCACCCCCTCGACTCCATGAGGATGTCCCCAGCACCCACCACATACCCCACCAGATCTCTAAACTCCCTGGGTCCTCCAGTCTCTTGAGGGTAAGGTGCATCTTCTCTGACTGAACCCAGACCCAGCAGTCTTCTGCTGAATACCTGTTGGGGGCCTCATATCAGCTGGTATATGTTGCCTGTTGGTGGTCCAGTGTTTGACAGATCTCGGGGGTCCAGATTAATTGAGACTGCTGGTCCTCCTATTGGGTCACCCTCCTCAGCTTCTTCCAGCTTTCCTTAATTCAACTCAGGGGTCAGCAGCTTCTGTACTTTGGTTGGGTGCAAGTATCTGTATCTGACTCTTTCAGCTGCTTGTTGGGTCTTTTCAGAGGGAGTCATGATAAGTCCCTCTTTGTGAGCACTCCATAGCCTCAGTAATAATGTCAGTCCTTGGGACATTCCCTTAAGCTGGATCCCACTTTGGGCCTGTTGTTGGGCCTTCTTTTCCTCACGCTCCTCTCCATTTCCATCCCTGCAGTTCTTTCAGATAGGAAGAATTATGGGTCAGAGTTTTGACTGTGGAATGACAACCCCCTCCCTCACTTGATGCCTTGTCTTCCTGCTGGAGGTGGGCTCTCACTACTGTTGGGCATTTTCATCTATGGTCTCTCCCTTTGAGTCCTGAGAGTCTCTCACCTCCCAGGTCTCTGGTACATTCTAGAGGGTCCCCTCCCCCGCCCCCAACCTCCTATCTCTTGAGGGTACCTGTTTCCATTCTTTCTTCTGGCCCTCAGGCTTCAGTCCTTTTCCTTGCCAAATACCAGATCAAGTTCCCCCTTTCACCCCCATACCTGCCCACTTTTCCTCCCAGGTCCTTCCCAGGTCCTTCCCAGATCCTTGCTAGGTACCTCCCTCCATCCCTCTCTCCCTCTCTCCCTCCTTCCCTCCCTCTATCCCCCAAGAAAGATTGATTTCTTCTCCTTCCCAGGTGGGACTGAGGCATCCTCACTTGGGCCCTTCAGCTTGTTGACCTTTGAGGTTTGTGAACTATATCTTGGGTATTATGTACCTTTTTTTTTTTTTTTTTTTTTTGCCTAATATCCAATATGTAGCTAAAGATAACATTGAACTCCTAATATCCACTTATTAGTGAGTATACAACATGCATGTCCTTTTGGGTCTGAGTTACCTCACTCAAGATGATACTTTCTAAGTATAATTTCTTAATGAGGCTTAAGAAAGTATTTCTAGACACCCTGTTCACTATGCCTTGTTCTTAGGAGATTTCTCCCACACTGAAAGGAAAGCATGATTAGTAACACTTGCCCATGTGTGGCAGAATATTCATGAGCATAGAAGCATCAGCTTTCCAAATAATAAAATACAAATTTTTGGAGTCATTTTCTTAAATATTTTATTTATTTATATCCCTTAAATCTTAGTGCTCACGTCTTGTTTAATTCAATGATACACAATTATTTCAACAGCTGATAAAACTAGCTCAAACAATTTTCAATTCTCACTTACAAAATATTCAAGCTCATGTACATAGGTAATCTCTGCCAAGTTTTCTGCTCTTCTATTTTACATAAACACATAAAACATGCTTTACTGGAATTTACAAGATATATTTAATTATTTCCATAAATTGCATCATCTGAAACAATGATGCTCTGGACAATAAGGCAATATTTCAAAATAAAAATCGGGCAAATTTATAAAAGTGCAGGAGTATGCTATAAAAGATTATAATAAAAAATGTAAATATTTATTTATCTAGTGGTTCAGTAAGAGATGAATGTTTAATAATGGACAATATATAATTTGTATACAAGATTTTACCAATGAATCTTTAATGTAATGTGCCAGTAAAAGGTATTTATATTTTGAATTTATCACACTTTATTTTTTGTCTAACATCTTAACAATATCTTGATCCTTTAAGATGATCAGTGTTCTTCAAATTTATTAAAACATATTTTCTCATATCAGATTATTTTTTCCTGGAACTATGGTTGAAGGATGTTCAAATACAGAACTGAAACATACTTCTGAGTTAGTCAAGTGAGGTGTTAAAAGTGAGACATGTGTATGAAAGGAATAAACTAGAAGATGTCTTAAATGTCTTAAAACTCATGCTTTCTTATCACAAAATGGTCTAAATTGAAATAGTACAAAGGAATAGAAGGATAACTAATAGCACATATGTTTAGTTGTTGCTTCATTGCACACACTAAAAAATTATGAGTTATTTCATCAGATAATTTAGTTCTTGTCATAAAACTAAAATGATCAGGTTAGCATAACTGTTCACATTAAATAAGAAAGTCTATCTTTGCAGAGAAAGAGGACATTTTGCAGTATAATTTCAAATAAACAAAGAATGCGAAATGCTGATGCCCATTAGGCATTAAAATGTTATGTCTTAATTAGGGGTCAGTTAGTATTGTATACAAGGCAAAGAAATTAAGAGCAAAACAAATCCACAATGAAGACACTAAGGCAACTCTCTCAGATGAAGGTGGAGACAGGTACATGCTGGCTCCCATTCACTTTTGCACTGGGGTATCCAGGCACCATTGTGCATCTGCCAGACTGGAAGCTTAGCCATAGGCAGAGGCTTCCAGGATCTTGGCCAGTGTTGAGTGAGGAGAAAAACAACCTTCTCAGAGATGGTTTTCAGTGAAGCATCTCTCTCTTAATAGGGTTAACAAGGGTATACAAACCTTGAAAAGTGGGTAGGGATTTTCAGGGTGAGTGTACATCACTGGCTTAAGAAGGGGTACTGGAATGCTTCATTTGCATGAAAAGGAATTCCAGCTGTTTGTAACTTGGCCCCCTCAAGGGTGAAGGTGCTGTGCACACTCTGTCCTGAAAAAATGCTGCCCCACCACCCCTGAGCAAGGAGAGAACAGTCCTTCTCCTGCCAGTCTCAGGAAGAGCTTTTGGGGAATTTGACATGTCTCAACCTCCCAGGTGATCTGGATACATTATGATATCTTTGGAAAGGAGGATGTTGTGCAACATTAATTTGAGGAGACATAAACAAACATTCACTCACTCTGGATAACAATATTCAATGTGAACAAATACTCGGCCATGGTTATAAGAATTTTTTTGGTTTTGGTTTTTGTTTATTTGTTTTGATGCAGGTCTAACATAGTCTAGTATGGCTTTGAATTCATTATGTAGCTAAAGATAGCATTGAACTCCCGATCTTCTACCATCTTCTCCCAAAAGATTTTTTTGGGAGAAATCCATAAACATACACTATTACTAGGTTTTTCAGTTACAGTACTTTGAGTAGTTTGTGTTTGTTATTAAAAAGCAACTTAATAATTATTAACTTTTCTAGATATCTTAGCAATTTAATTTCTACGATTGTAAATTCAATATGGTGATGTATATTAATCATGAATTCATACCAAATTCTGCTTATATATTGCTATGTGTGAAGCAGCTAGTATTGAACCTACACAGTGAATATGAATTAAATTTATATTCATATAAATATATTTAAATGTAAATGTAAATATTTATATAAATATTCATATAAACATAAGGACCTGTCCAACAAACAGCTGGAATTCCTTTTCTTGCAAATAAAACTTAATCACAGTTTATTACATAAATGTTAATATAACAATAAAATTATAATTCAATGAATAACAATGCTACTGGCACTGTTAAAAATTTGAATATTTCTTTCCTTCTTTATACTATCATCATAATTCTCCTGAGATTACAGGAAAACATTTCAGTAAATTGTGAAGCCACTTTGCTTTTGATAGTTATAATGGTATAGACAGAATTATGGTTTTTAATCGTGCACTTCGCAATTAATTATTCATCCATCTTGTTTCTACAACTCTTATTTGTAGCCATAAATTTCATTAACTTCCTCATTCTTTCATTTTCTTGTTTCTAGATTATATGTTCATCATGCATTACACAGTAGAGGACAGACTACCCAGGAAGGCAAGAAAATAGGATTTCATTTCTAACATGGCACTAATGAACGTCTCTTGCTATGGAGTGTTGTTTCCATGTGTAATGTGAGGATTTCTCAATTGAGAATGTTAAAGTAAAATTAGTTCAGATTCTTTTAAAAGTTACTGAACAGAGCAATCTGTTTCTCTTAGAGTTTCAGTTATGTTTAACTGTATCCAAAGCAACTGAATCTCTGTTCATTTTCTTCACATAGAGTCAAACCAAAGAGCATTTGTCACTACTTTCTTTAGATACAGCCCTGTTACAAGATATAAGGAAAATAAGCAAGAAAACATTCCATCAGGTAGTGAAGTTCCTTAAGACACAGGATGACTACAGGAATTGAAACAACAGGCTGTTCTAAGAGGAGTTGAAGAACACCAGCCTACAGGGAAACTCATTAAAGTCAGGAATTAATAACTCAATTAAAATCAGGAAATCTCTGAAATAAATTGACTGGGCCTCTTCCTCTCTCAGAATACATAAGCAGTAAAGACAGATGAGAATCACTTCCAAATAAGACAAGCTGGAAAAGTAACTTTTATTTACCTATTTTAATTGTTCCCTCTGAGGCATACTGCCTCAGTCTGCTAAGCCACGCCTAGTCCTGGAAGCTTCTAGCCTCCACACAATCTAATCTAGGCCTAGACTGTGTTTAGTCTCTGAGACTTAGTGCTGAAGAAGCTCACCCCTTCACAGTTCTTTCTGATCTCCGGCTTGCTGGTTCAACTCGACTCTTCTGGCTCAAACTCTCCAGGCTCCAGATTCTGTTGATTCAGTTTCTTACTGAATTGCACTGCATAGCCTCACACTATGACAATGTTCAAATATTCTGGCTCCTTCTAATTCATTGGCTGATTTGATCTGAACCTGTGTCTGGGCTGTTCTTTCTTCAGTCTCTGTAAAGCTATCCCAGTAAAACTTCCTTCTCTCTTTCTGCTGTCTTAAGTGGCTACCCTCTCTGCTCTTTCTTTGCACTGCTATCTCTTAGAGTTGGGCATAGCCTAATCTGTCAAATCTTTCTCTGCTTTGTCACTTTATCTGCCTCTCAATTAGACATCACTTTCAAATATTGGTGCTTCATTCTACAAACTAACTTTACCACCACTGTTTGGGATTTGTACTAAGGGATGTCTGTATTCCAGCTAGGGGATTCAAAGGTTTCTGCTAAAGCTGAGCCACACCACAACTAGAAACAACTTTTACCAGTAAATAAAACAATCTCAGGATTCTCAGTGTGATCAAAAATCCTGCAACAACAGGCTGATACAAACTCTGAGAGAAGTCAAAGTATTTGCTCCCTTAAAAATTCTTTGTGAAACATGGTATACAACTGTTGTAACATCAACAAAAATACAACCCACTATAGGTCTGTATTTAGCATTTCTTCAAAAATATCTCCATTTGGAAATCAATGACAGGAAGATCAGAAGATCAAGGTCATCTTTGCCTACATAGAAAATTTAATCCCATGCTGGGTATCAAAAGATCTGCCTCAAAATAAATAAGCAACAACAACAACATACCAAAAGCTTTTATTAAACTGTGGATGAATATTTGTTCATATTATATTGAAAAAATTTGTATAAACTTGATAAGAAATTCTTGCAAAATAATCACTAATCTGGGCTGAGGAGTTGCTTCTGCCATCAAGAACGTCACTGCCCTTCTAGCGGCCCAACATTCAGTTCCCAGCACCTACAATGATCAGTTTACAACTGCCTATACCTCCAGTTACTGGAAATGTCAATGCCTCAGGCTTCAACCAGTACCTGTACCCCCATGTACATACTCCCTCACAAAATCATACAGGCCCACATATTAAATTAGAAATAAAACAATAGAAAGAGCAATTCTCAAATTCATCTGGAGCAACAAAAAACCCAGGATAGCTAAAACTATTCTCAACAATAAAAGGACTTCTGGGGGAATCAATATCCCTGACCTCAAGCAGTAATACAGAGCAATTGTGTTAAAAACTGCATGGTATTGGTATAGCAACAGGCAAGCAGATCAATGGAACAGGATTGAAGACCCAGAAATTAACCCACAGACTTATGGTCACTTGATCTTTGATAAAGGAGCCACAACCATCCGATGGAATAAAGATAGCCTTTTCAACAAATGGTGCTGGTTCAATTGGAGGTCAACATGCAGAAGAATGCGAATTGACCCACTCTTATCTCTTTGCACTAAGATCAACTCCAAGTGGATCAAGGACCTCCACATAAAACCAGACACACTGAAACTATTAGAAAAGAAACTTGGGAAGACCCTGGAGGACTTGGGCACAGGGGAAAAGTTCCTAAACAGAACACCAATAGCTTATGCTCTAAGATCAAGAATCGACAAATGGGACCTCATAAAATTACAGTTTCTGCAAAGCAAAGGACACTGTCAGAAGAACAAAACGGCAACCAACAAAGTGGGAAAAGATCTTCACCAACCCCACATCCAACAGAGGGCTAATATCCAATATATATAAAGAACTCAAGAAGTTAGACCGCAAAGAACCAAATAACCCTATCACACCCTTAGCACAGAGCTAAACAAAGAATTTTCACCAGAAGAAATTCGGATGGCCGAGAAACACCTTAAAAGATGTTCAACATCATTAGTCATCAGGGAAATGCAAATCAAAACAACCCTGAGATTCCACCTCTCACCAGTCAGAATGGCTAAGATTAAAATCTCAAGAGACAACAAGTGCTGGCGAGGATGTGGAGAAAGAGGAACACTCCTCCACTGTTGGTGGGGTTGCAAAATGGTAAAACCGCTCTGGAAATCAGTGTGGTGGTTCCTCAGAAAATTGGGCATGTCACTTCCAGAGGACCCTGGCATACCACTCCTGGGCATATACCCAGAGGATTCCCCTGCATGCAATAAAGACACATGCTCCACTATGTTTATAGCAGCCTTGTTTATAATAGCCAGAAATTGGAAGGAGCCCAAATATCCCTCAAAGGAGGAATGGATACAGAAAATGTGGTATATTTATACAATGGAATACTACTCAGCAATTAAAAATAATGAATTCATGCAATTTGTGGGTAAATGGTTAGACCTGGAAAATATCATCCTGAGTGAATTAACCCAATCACAAAAGAATGCACATGAAATGCAATCACTGTTAAGTGGATATTAATGAGCCCAGAAGCCCTAAATACTCAAGACACAAATAGCAAGTCAAATGATTCCCAAGAAGAAGAAAGAGAGGACCCTGGGCATGTAAAGTTTGCATCCAGTTTAGTAAAGTAACTGAGGGGGGAGGGGGAATGATTGGGGAATAGTTGGGGGGGAGAGGAACTATGGGAACTATGGTGGGTGGGAACTGGGAAAGGGGAAAGCCTTTGGAATGTAAACAGAGAATATAGAAAATAAAAAAATAAAAAAAATAAAAAAAGAAATAAAACAATAAAATAAAAATTAATTATCTATTACATATCTGTGATTCTTAGTAACTCCACAGTGAGGCAGCATTCTCCAAAAAATTAAAATTCAAACTCTGAAGAAAATTCTTTTTACTCAACTAATAATGACACTTTCTCCACAATTTTCATCCAATGGTAATAATGAGATGGGTGTTTTTTTAAAACCATAACTTGAAATTACTTGATCTGTAGTAGAATGGTTAAAGTAGATAACTAAGAGGATGGCTCAGATGAAAAGAGCGCTGGACCTCAATTCTGAATTAAATCATCACCAAATTTCCATCTAGTAGAAACACAGAGCCAATTTCCAGGAATTGTCCTCTGACCTAAACACATACATTCTAACAAACAAACACATGTCATTCTTTGTTTCCTCTGACACTGTTTCAAGTTTCCCAATACCTGTTACCATGAAGCCTGTCATTGATATGTACTAAGGTAGAGACATGGGTTAGTAGTAATGAATACTTCCAGAGGACCCTAACTTGGTTATCAATACCAGCACTGGAAGACTCATAACTCCTTGCAACATTGTTAGTATTTAGTATTATATTTTATAACAGTTAGTGACCTACTAAAGTATTAGCCTACTAAACATATTAAAACACAATAAAGAATTTTTTAATATTTAAACCTACATTTTAATTAAATTTATTGCTAATATTTTTCTTATTTTCTTTTATTTGAGATGGGATGTTTCTCCATAACCCTGCTGTCCTGGAACATCTTATATATACCAGGATGACATAGAACTCAGAGGTCTGCCTGCTTCTGCCTCCTGAATAATAGGTTAAAGGGCCTGTATTTCAACAACTTCAAACTTATATTTAGATACTTTAAGTGATAAATTAGCACTATACTGTTAAAAAAATGACATCATGAAATTTGCAGGCAAATGGATGGATATAGAAAAGATCATGCTGAGTGAAGTAACTCAGAACCAGTCATAAAAACAGAGTATATACTCACCTCTAAGTGGATATTAGTGGTTATGTAAAGGATTATCCACAGACCCAGAAAGCTTATGTTACAAGCAGGGCTCCAGGGGTGACAGAAAGCCATGGATCTGCCTGGGAAGGGAAGTTAGAATAGATTTTATGGGTGGAGTGGGAGCAAGAAGGGATGGGAGAGAGTTCTGAGACAACTGGAACTGGAGGCCTTTGTAGTGGGAGCCTGATGTAAAGACTAGTTCACTGGAAACTTCCTGGAATCCATGAGAGTTCTGCGACCAAAGTCTTCTACTAATATGGGACATAGATCCTGAAATAGCCATCTTCTATAGCCAAGAAAGTCCTCCAGTAGTGATACTGGGACATCAACCCAGCTGTGGGACATCAACTTACAATATGCTAACCTGCAAGGGCTGGGGTGATGATAGCACAGAATTTGTGTGAATAGCCAACTAATGATCTGGCCATCTTGAGGCCCACAACACAAGAGGGAGACCACACCTGATGTGCCCAGGGTGTCTAGGTACCAGAAGCAGGATTTCCTGCCCAGAGGCCCAGGTTAACACCGAAAAGAACGGGAAAAATAATGAACGAAATGATTCTTAATGTGTCTGCTCCACACATAGCTCTGTGTGTAGTCCAGTTGTTAGAGAGGTATCATGTAGCAAGTGATGGGAGCACTTGCAGCAATATCAGCCAAACACTAGGCAGAGCCAGTGAGACTCCTCCTCTTCTCTCAGAAGAGGAGGAGGAAGGACTGTAGGAACCAGAGGGATCAAGGACACCACAAGAACAAAGCACAACCCTCAGAATCAACTAAGCAGGGCTCATAGGGACTCACAGAGACTGAAACTCTAAACACAGACCCTGTATGGGGCTTACCTAGGTATTCTGCATACATGTTAGTATTGTATAGCGTGGTGTCTGTGTCACTCCCAGCAGTGAGAGTGGAATGTGCCTCTTACTCTTTTGCCTGCGCTTAAGATCCTTTTCTTCCAACTGGTTTACCTTGTCCAGTTTTGAGAAGTGGGCTTGTTCCCAGTCTCATTGAGGTTTGTGATGTCATGTTATGTGGATATCCCTGGCAGACCTGCTCTGTCTTTAGAAAGAAAAAGGAGGAGTGACTCTCTTAGAGATGGAAGGTAGCGAGAGGGACTGGGAGGAGTGGATGGTGGGAAAATTGTTATAAGGTATAATGTATGAGAATGATAATAATAATGATGATAATAATAATAATAATAATAATAATAATAATAATAATAATTCAGCCAATTAGGCATCACTTACATTAGAGGAGCTAGATAGTCTATAGCTGCTATGGGAGCTAGAGTCAGTCTCTTTTGAGGAAGTGGACATATACTCAACACTAAGTGAATGCAGGGCATTAGTCATAATATCAAAAAAGCAGATATGAATTTGGGAGGGAAAGGGACACTAAAGAGAGTTAGATGGACAGAGTAGATACATATGATCAATATTCTTATATAAATCTATAATCTTTTCAAAGAATAAACTTTACTGAAATTATAATGATCAGTAAAAAACATGAAAAAGAAGTTTAAATGTTGACAGTATTTATCAATAGTAGTTTTTTTAGTTTGCTGGCAGCTGTGCTTTAAAATCATTTTGATAACTCCCCATATGTGCAAACCAGACAAATTACATACTTTGAATGTATTGCTGTGATCCTACTTTATATGGAGGAGTGGCTTGCCTGTACCTTTTGCATCATGAGATGGTAATTAGTTCATACTAGTCCCTATCACTGAGCAAACATTAGGGTTTATCTATCTATCTATCTATCTATCTATCTATCTATCTATCTATCATCTATCTATCTATTTATTTTTTACAAAAAAATCAGTCCATCACTGCTCTACTTTTCCTTTTGTGTTTTTTTAATGGTGTTATCAATTGTTTCCATGAGTCTTCTTCTTATGGATAGTTTATGAAAATGCCAAGTAAGTAAAAGGGATGTCACAAATTATTTCAGTAAAGAGAGATCTTAAGCAGTACTGAAAGTTTTATAAAGGAAAATATATCAACAAATATTATTTTAGATGACATTAAATATTTTTACATATACATACATACAAAAAAAGTATGGTCCTCATGGAAGCAATAAGCTATGAACAATAAAATAAAATATGAAAACTCTAGCTCTATTCTTCACCACCACTCTATTTTATAACATCTTTTATGTAATTTACTAAGTGACAGAAAATATTGAAAAGCTGTAAACAAATATATCACTTCCACTTGCAATTCATTCATTTTGTCTTTATACATATAAAATATCCTCAATCCTCAAATGATCACAAAGTGCACATGTAGGTTATATTAATAAAAAAGCAGTCCTTTAGTGTCCACCTTATAGAAAAGCAAATGTTGCTTCTTTTATGTCAGTGTGTGTGAGCGTGAGCAAGTGCATGCCACAGTACTTGGGTGAGGTCCGAGGGTAAACCCTCTCTTGTACCTTGTTTCAAATAAATATCTCATTAGTCACTGAGTTCATCAGGTTAGCTGGCCTGGGAGTTTCTATAGCTTTTCCTCTCTCTGCTTCCTCTGTTTGCATTGAAACACTGGGATTACACACTTGCATAAATTTATCTAGCTTTGTTCAGGAGATGTGAACTCATGTCCTTACACACCAAAAGCTTTATCCACTGTGCAATTTGCCCAACCCCTACTGCTATGTTTCATTGCTCTCTGATCTTCCCTTAAGACCTCTTATCCCCTCTTTTCATCTCCTTTCTAGTTGCATGACATATATCATCCACCTGTCCATGTCATTTAGGCGAGCCTCATTGCTTGCCTGTTTTGAATGGTATAGCAGTAAACACATGTATATGCTAATGTCTCTGTTGTAGGACTGAGGATTGTGGGCAGGAGTGGTTTAAGTGGCTCACAGGTTTATGTTTAGGGTTTTCTGCTTGTTTGTTTGTTTGTTTGTTGGTGAAGCCTCCATGCAGCTTTCTGTAGTGGCTGAGTAAATTTTTAATCCCATCAGGTATGATAAGGCCTCTTCAATCCCCATGTTCACGGATGCATTTGTTGTTTGTTTTCATGATAGCCATTCTGATTGGGGAGAAAAGACTCTTAAAGCAACTTGCATTTGCATTTGCATTTAACCGATGGGTAATGATGCTGAAAATATTTTTTTCCGTGTTCATTCTACAGAGTTAACTCAAGGTTCCTGTATAGGCCCTTTCTCTGCACCTTCAGCATTGTCTTTGCCAGATCTTAAGTTTCTGACTCTCTACATTTTCTTTCTTGGCTGGAATCATGCATATATGTAATAACTATGTCCAATTGTTTATTTATTATGAGCTCACAGTAAATATTGGTAAGCAATAGATACCTCCATCTCTCTCTCATGTAAGTAATCTTTATTAGGAAAGGAATATTGATATTTCTTGGCAATGGACCTTAAGTTTAAATAAGAAATGAATGTCGCAGTGTCCAGAAAAACTATGTTGCGATGTTGTTGAAAGTACAGTAAATCTGGGATTAAATCTGAACATTTTAGATTTTGACTCATTTTATCCATGAACATTGAAATGTCATCAATTTGGGTATTTTAAAACTTCTTTAGATTTTAACAAAAAGTGCTTATGTCATTCAACTTATTTCTTGTGTTGTCCTGGATATTTAGATTATGCTATTACTGTGATTGTATAAATACCAAACATGTTGCTGTCTCTATAGTAAACAAATATGATTGGTAATAATGTACAGTCTCTTTGTCCTCCTGTTTTGGGAGATATTCATGTTAGTTCCAATAACTCAGTGTTCATCAATAATAACAAATTTTTTTCCCATCTTTCACTTTAAACAATTGTTTAGTACTCCTGATTTAATTGTATTCATAAAGACTAAATGAAATCTGAATAAAACAGAAATAATGAAGATTTTCTCTTTTGCTAGACCTTGTTAGGTTTTAATATTGTATAAATGCCATAGTAATGATAACCATTACTGCCATTACTATTATTGTTTTATGGAGAAATTTACACAAAGAAAGTTACCTTCAATGCCTATATTCATGAGGAGATTATAATTTAAATATGAAAACATTCCAAGTCCTGGTATTTTTAACTGTATACTTTTTATTCAGATTACAGTTTGAAACCTGCTAGCATAAATCACTTTCCCATGTGTAACTTCAATAACACAGAGCTTGCACACTTGTTTCTACCATTCTACATTTGATTTATATTTGGCTAGCAAACATCAAACTAAGCTAGAGGGAATATTGTCCATCATATGGAAACTGTCAGGTTCAATCATAGACGTGTCATCCTTAGCTCCCATGGATTAGGATACCACTCACTTATTTGGCTTCTTTTAGGTGTGAGGTCTTTGCTCTTTAAGGAATCACTCATAATTCTGGTTATCAGCTGCCTAAACCATACAAATGTATACTTTGTAAAAACTACCACATTATTAGTTCGAGACAAGTATGTATGCTGTCAGTACAATGTCAAGATGTGATTCAAAGAGTATTGATTTAGAAACCTGAACTCTGCATGCTTACCCTTTTTCTTAGGACTCATCAGAAAGCACATGTTGAGATGAGATAATTTCTATGTAAATACTGCCCAGTTCCTCTAGTTACCTATTAAGTGAATAGAATGATGTGGTATTGCATGCATGCCATTTATTCTGCTCAATCTGATGTTGCAGTTTTTCTGCATTCAGGAATACAGGAAAACCACTCACACAAGGTGAGCGAAGAATAGCTTCACTCAACAGACAGCAAAGCAAGCTGAACTGAAGGATTAAGGGTATGATGATTACTCCAGGGTCAGGACAGTTTCCCAAGGAAAGTAGAATTTAGGTTGCATGAACTCCAGAATTTTTCTATTTTAACATATCTTCCATTACAGATGTTTTTATTAGGGTCTTTCTGAATCTAGGGTAAAGGTAAATGCCCACAAAAATCAATAACTGACCATGATATCATTTGCGATAATTTAGAAAAACTGCACAATTCCTTTATAGAAAATATCTAACATGACTTAGAAACTTTGTGGAAACTAAGTGTTATGAAGTGTCACGGTGATTTATTACATGTTTTTGAAGAATTTTCTATTTAAAAGATCCATCCTTTTTCATTAAATACCACAATTATAAAACTCTAAATATAGTCACGTATTATTCTAGGATATTAATTAAATTAAAAGCCTCACGTTTCTTTATTTAATAGGAACTTAATTATTGAACTCTCTGTGCTCAGCACTGCTGTGCTCATTATAAACTAAAAAAAAAAAAAGAAAACAAATGTAATCATGTTATGATGCTGTATGTTTTGAAAGGAATGAACCCAGGTTATACTGCAGAAGTTATCCAGTATGATTCTTATATAAATGGGAACCCACATAGAAAAAAGGTGTGATAAGCACTTAATGAAGAGACAATTTAAAAGACTTTAGAGGTTTCAAGTAAACCACAAAAACAAACAGGCGATACAGAATGTCAGGGCTAGGCTATATTCTACATCTAACCCGAAGGAATGAGAGAAGGGATGATTATTGAATGAGGCATGAGTAGTAAAATGAAATGCTCACCTAAAAGAGCATTGCGGTTTTTTGGTTGGTTGGTTTGGAACGTATAGTCAACTCAGTGGCTATGTGGCCGTGAAGGAATGACCTTAATTACTAAATGATCTCTCCTGGAAATTTTGCATTCTAAAATGTGACTGCAGTGAAACTTTGTGTCAAAAATTTCAGCATAAGGAAAGTCAGCGTAAGTTTCAATACAAGCCAGGCATGCTGCATATACTGGCTAGCCAAGAACTTGTGAGACCGAGAGAATAGGAAGAAGAGTGCAAGGTTGCGGATGTCCACACAAAGACAAAAAGCTTCGGTCTAAAAATACTGTTAGTGAGAATTCATAAAACGGAAGCCTATGCTTTAATTTATGCCTTAATCTTATTCTATTCTCATTTCTAACTATAACTTTATGTTGACCAAACCTTCCCTGTGCTTGGTGACAGTCACCTTGTTGGGTCTATCTTTTTCAACCTCTGGCAGGAACAGGATAGTGAATGGTCACATGTTTGATCTGAACAACCAAAGCAAAATTACTCACCGAAAACAATGGGGTGCACAGTGGTTATCCACAGTACTAAAGCAGTGGCTTCGGTCTGAATTTTCTAGCCATTGCTTATACTGCCTGAGGGCAAATGTTTAATTTCCTAATATCTGGTTACTCTGTTCAGCAGGTGTCATTAACTATTACGGTTAAATATTAACTCTCTTGTGAATTGCATAAAAAAAGAGAACATACACACACATACTTTGTGCATGTATATGCTAGTTGAATATTTAACGAGTGTCTCTGGTTTCACAATGGTGTAACATGACTAATGGAGCTCCTGGGAACGGGTATTCTCAGTGTACTACTACCCATCCTATTTAGACCCTCCATTAAGCCAATCTAAGAAGCAGCCTTTGTTCTGTCTTCTATGGTACATATTACTTGCTTTGTTATAATACAGTTACATTTTCTATTTCAACCTAGTTTTAGGAATCATTAAACGAGACCCATACATAGCATTTATTGACAGCATTATTGTATATATTCAAATAGTTTTTTTTTAATTTACACCAAAGTAAAAGCATAAAAATTAGGAAATACCAAGTGGAAAGCATTTATGAAATAAGACATTATTAAGTATTTTATTTTTACTTAGTTATAAATATATATGTATATGCTTGTGCACATACTTATATGTATATTGTGTATGGGTGCATGCCATATATGTATGCTCTTCCAGCGTGATCAGAATAGAATATTGAATTCTCTGGAACTGGAGTTACAGTTTGTTATTAGCTTATTTAATTTAACACTCCCTATAAATATACTACTAAATCAATTTATTCAATACATATAAATATTTTGAGTTCCTACTGTAAAGAGAAGTATTGATAGTTTCAATGTAAAATGATAAAAGATAACATCTATAATCAGAGAAAAACATGTGCTTATGAAAACATGTAAAGACAATGGGGAAACTATACTAAACCCACAACCCTTTATTTGTACAAATGGCAAACTTGAATCTCATGAGTTCTTCTTGGAAGAGACAAAAGTAAAGCTGCACAAAGAATGAGTGATGTTAAAAGTTTCTAGTACGTCTTAGTTAAGAAGTAGGTTAAGTTCCTATAAATATCTTTTGTCTAGAGATGCTATTGAATAACCCAGAATTTGAAGAATTTGCTTATCATTTGCAAGGCCACGGACTCAGTCGAATACAAATAGATAGATAGAGAGATAGATAGATAGATAGATAGATACATACATACATACATACATACATACATACATAAATACCTTAATATTCATGTATTAAGTTTAATAATATTGGATAAAAATTTATAGGCAAAAATGATCAAATCATAGAAATAACATAAAAGCTTCAAAATAATATGCAGTAGGTTCTGGTGAACTCCTCTATAATGTAGAACAATGGACATAATCCATTGCTTATGTTGTCTCTGATCATCTGGCCTTGAACCAGATTGCTTTTTTCTATCTGTAATTATAGAGGGCATTATTTCCTAGAACTTGGTTGAATTATTTTCTTTTTCTTTTTTTTTGATTTTTTTTATTTTCTATATTTTTTGTTTACATTCCAAAGGCTTTCCCCTTGCCCAGTTTCCCCCTCACCATATGTCCCATAAGTCCTCTTCCCTCCGCCCATTCCCCAATCATCTCTCCCCCCCCCCCATTTCTCTGTTCTGATACTCTTCTACAAAACTGGATCTAGTGTTTTCAGGACCAGGGTCCTTTCCTTACTTCTTCTTGGGAATCTTTTGATTTGCTAATTGTGCTTTGAGTATTCAGAGCTTTTGGGCTCATTAATATCCACTTATCAGTGATTGCATTTCATGTGTATTCTTTTGTGATTGGGTTAACTCACTTAGGATGATATTTTCCAGATCCAACCATTTGCCTAGAAATTGCATGAATTCATTATTTTTAATTGCTGAGTAGTATTCCATTGTATAAATATACCACATTTTCTGTAGCCATTCCTCCTTTGAGGGACATCTGGGCTCCTTCCACCTTCTGGCTATTATAAGTAAGGCTGCTATGAACATTGTGGAGCATGTGTCTTTACTGCATGGAGGGGAATCCTCTGTATATATGCCCAAGAGTAGTATAACAGGGCCCTCCCAAAGTGTCATACCCAGTTTCTGAGGAACCGCCAGACTGATTTCCAGAGCAGTTGTACCATCTTGCAATCCCACCAACAGTGTAGGAATGTTCCTTTTTCTCCACATCCTCACCAGTACCTGTTGTCCCTTGAGTTTTAAATATTAGCCATTCTGACTAGTGTGAGGTGGTTGTTCTGATTTGCATTTCTCTGATGACTAATGATGTTGAACATCTCTTAAGGTACTTCTCAGCCATCAAATTTCTTCTGGTGAAAATTCTTTGTTTAGCTCTGTACCCCATTTTTGATAGGGTTATTTGGTTCTTTGGTGTCTAACTTCTTGAGTTCTTTCTATATATTGGATATTAGCCCTCTGTAAGATGTGGGGTTGGTGAAGATCTTTTCCCAATTTCTTGGTTCCTGTTTTTTCCTTCTGGCAGTGTCCTTTGCCTTACAGAAACTTTGTAATTTTATGAGGTCCCATTTGTCAATTCTTGATCTTAGAGAATTCCATGCTCTTGGATTGGCAGGATCAATATAGTAAAAATTACCATCTTGCCAAATGCAATCTACAGATTCAATGCAATCCCCATCAAAATCCCAAATCAAGTCTTCATAGATCTAGAAAGAGCAATTTTCAAATTCATCTGGAGCAACAAAAAACCCAGGATAGCTAAAACTATTCTAAACAATAAAAGGACTTCTGGGGGAATCAATATCCCTGACCTCAAGCAGTACTACAGAGCAATTGTGCTAAAAATTGCATGGTATTGGTACAGCGACAGGCAAGTAGATCAATGGAATAGAATTGAAGACCCAGAAATGAACCCGCAGACTTATGGTCACTTGATCTTTGATAAAGGAGCTACAACCATCCAGTGGAAAAAAGATAGCCTTTTCAACAAATGGTGCTGGTTCAACTGGAGGTCAAAATGCAGAAGAATGCAAATTGACCCACTCTTATCTCCTTGTACTAAGATCAACTCCAAGTGGATCAAGGACCTCCACATAAAACCAGATACACTGAAACTAATAGAAAAGAAACTGGGGAAGACCCTGCAGGACATGGACACAGGGGGGAAGTTGACTTATTTTCTATCTTGATATTTACTGATTTATCAACAATACTACTAAAGGTTGAGTACTGTCCAATTATTACCTTCCTGAAATATAATATAATTTTTTCTTAATAGAAGTTAAGGTCTCTCTTTTCATAATGGATGTTTTGACTGACATCCATTGGCCTCCAATCCCTTGCTTATAATTTCAAAACCACCTTTACTCATCTATCATCAAGTCCATTCACAATCATCTCTCTTTCCTTATAATAATTATTTTTTCTCCATACCCCATTCTCTGTATTTCATCACCCATCTCCTTTCCTTTTGATTTAAGTGATACTTGCTCAAGGACATAATAACTTGCAAATCTCAGTAAGATTAAATTTCACTATTAATTCTTCTCACAGAATCTTGACTTTGGCACTCATATCACACATCCTAGTCATAACTATTTAGTATGATATGCTTGATTTATTTCCCTGTGGACTATATGATTAAGGAAGTCAGACACTGTGTCTTTTTATATATGCAGAATACACAGATAGCATTTACTACCATATAAATTTTTATTAACCACATGAATGGATTTATGAATAAACACACCCAAAATGTTTGAATATTTATAAAACATTTCCAATTTTAAACAACTAAAATACTCTTTAATATCTCTACTGCCTGTTTTATTTCTTTTTATTTTGTTACTTTGAAATTGTTATTTCTAACTTACATTCATAACTATATAGTTATTGCACTACTTAAAAGACAATGTCATTATATTGAGCCCCTGTCCACTGGATCAAATGTGCAATTAATCCAATCCTTCTATTTGTTTTTGACCAGGTCCTCATTTTATGTCTTATTGCAGCTAAAGCAAATTCAGTTCTATTTATTCTCACCCTCACACTGTTCTAGCCTGTTTGGTTATCTTACTTACTAGGAAGAAGTAAGATGCATAATGTCATAACCCTAAGGAATTACTCAAAACACACATAAAACTGTTACCTTCATGTTCCAGGGATTCTACTCATTTAGAAAAGTTTATAAGCTCCATTTACTCTTGTTATAGAGCAAAACTTTCTTTCCTTTTTATAGTAACTTTTTGTAATGAAACAATAGTTCATTTTCTTTATAAAAAAGGATTGCCATATATTACATAATCAATTAACACACCCTGGGTGATTTTCATTCATACTATATTAGACATTTACATTATATATATATATACATATATGATGTTAGATCAAGACCAAGTCACAACTGTCATGTCGGGGAAAAATGAAAACTTGTTTATATTTCCATTACAATTTAAAATAATTTTAAAAAGTTACATTATTTCTGTAAAATCATCAGTTTATAATGATAGTTTGATTACAAAAATAGATACAGAAATACATATCACATAAAATTATAAATTACAAATTTATACTTTCTGGAAGAATGCATACAATTATATAATTTTCTTTAGTAGCTGTTTTCATTATAAACCACAGGCTGCAAACTGCATAACAATTTCATCAACATTGTGTGAGATGTCCAATTTTAAAATATTTAATTACATTCATATTTAAGTCTGAACAACATATGATTATTATCTCCCTAATTACTTTTTAAAAAGATTTTCCTGCAGACTTCAAGGTTTTTATGTTTCCATCTCCTTAGCCTGATGGCTTTTGCCTACATTATAAATTGAAGACCAAAGCTTCTAACTGGTGTAAACTTCTGATGAAAACTTGTAAATGACTTCAAAGACATGACAGTTATAATTTCATAAACTATAGCAGTCAAGATCATTATTCCTGTTGAACATAAGTACTATTATGCATAATGTAGTTTAAGATAATCATTATGCATATCATAATTGCAAGAGAAGGATCTGTAGTTAAACATAACCAAATCTACCTTTGACTGCACTTTGGCAGTTATTTGCTTAGAAGAAAATAACTATTATTGTATATAAATTACTGGAATATGGCATTGGCAGCACAAACCCATGGTTTTTAGGAAAGATTAAGGATGGAATTCACAATGGATTACTTAACGAAAGATGCCTTCTCTCGGTTTGATATGTATATAGGGATGTCTTAATGTGGCTGAATTTACCACAAGAAAATCAAAACATATAAACTACATCCAATTCCAGCTATTTTTGTAGTTACTTCTTAGGACAGCAATAACTCAGACTAAAAGGAAAGAAAGAGAGACAAAATGAAGAGAAAAGTATAAAAATCAACTAATCTGGCACGGTTTCTAATTCTACTTCTCTTAAAGAACGCCAAAGGGATGGTAACACAGGGAAGTATGAAACTTTCTATCACATCTTCACAGTTTATTTTAAGAACTCAAAAAATTAAAAACAAACATAAAGATGTTAGTGGAGCATTGGTATTTATTCTGGATGTAATTCATTTTATACCATATGACATTTTAATATTTGGTGTATGAAATATTCAGTGTAGAAAATGTAAAATTTGTAAGGAACCTCCACATATAAAATTTCATAAATATATAAAATAATATAGGCCAATTCAGATAATGCCAAGACTCCAATGTAAAATAGAAATTACATCTATCAAAGCTATGATGATAAGATGATATTGAAACCTTAGGCAAGAAATCAAATTAATCCAGTAAATTTTAAATATGAACATTAATATCTTGAACAAAAGAATATTGATAGCAAGTACAGTGCTGTGCACTTGTAATTCTAGAAAATGAAAGACAGACACAAGAAGGTTGCTGCAAGCTCAAGGCCAGCCCGGATTACACAGTAATTGCCATGCCTGTCAAAGCTACAATGTGAGATATTTTCTCAGGACAACAGCAAAATAATGAAACTTCTAGTTTTGACATGGTTTGTGAAATGTGACCAAAAATAATTGCTTTTTAAAACTCTTGTTCCTATAAAGGCTGAAGAGAAAGAGAAAGAGAGGGAGGGAGCAGGAGGGAGGGAGGGAGAAAGGAAGGATGAGGGAGGGAGGGGAGAGAGAGAACCTCTGTTGTATAGTGTATTTGAGAAAGATCAACACTGAAATCTAAAGCTAGAAGCCAGAAACTGGAAGTTCAAGAAAAGAGGCAAGACTCTGGGAGCTCTGCGGGTACTGGTTGGTCTATAGTATAGTTCCTCCTGCAAGGCTGCAAGCCTCTTCAGCTCCTTGGCTCCTTTCTTTAGCTGATACATTGGGGACCCTGTGCTCAGTCTATTGGTTGGTTGTGAGCCGTGGGTATTTTGATCCACCTTCCAATAGGGATGAAAGTACCTTACTGAACTAGTTTAAAAGTTGTAAGAATACCTAGGCGTGTGTGCAACCCTACCATATGGAAGACAGAGGCAGGCTTGTGAGTTTGAGACCAACCTAGGACCAACCTAGGACCTGTTTCGAAATCAAGCAACTCAAACTCACCAATTGGAATGGAAACGATTCCCACATTTCCCAACAGGAAGATGTAAGATGTGCTCTCATTCGCCTATTTTCCTTTTCCTGTGTGCTATAGACTGGAGAAGACTTTGCCTAGCTGACTTTTAATATGTGTTACATTTCAGCAAGGAAACATCTGTGGAGCTTACAGATGAACTTAGTGGAATGAAACCTATGACGATATGAAATAAAAGTGGGAATATATCCAAAAAAGAGAAAGAAAGAAAGAAAAGAGGCAAGAATCATCCAGTGTTTTAGTCTATAGAGTTGTTAGTTGGTGGCATCCACACAACAGCTGTTGGGAAGAGGGTATAACCCCAAAGTTCATCACAGGGATGACTGCCAGAGCCATTTCTCCAGCTGTGTTGGATGAGTAAAAGGTAGCAAGCCAGAAATATATTAGAGAACTGTGAAAATCAATAGTATTAATTCTGATGTGCTTTGTTACCCTTTGTCAAGTCCTCACAATGGTCTTCTGGCAGCTCAACACCATAGTAAGTATTCTACTATCTAACACTGGTGTGTTTTGTGTTTAGTAAAATACAATGCAACCAACCCAGAATTTAGAGTCAGTTGTAATATGGGCTTAAGTCTGTTGTAATTTCTGTGCCAC
Organism: Apodemus agrarius; assembly: GCA_964023405.1. Taxonomy (NCBI): domain Eukaryota; kingdom Metazoa; phylum Chordata; class Mammalia; order Rodentia; family Muridae; genus Apodemus; species Apodemus agrarius. Next base: position 126,824,766 of record OZ030009.1, read on the forward strand.
TAAAACGTATGTGTATGCATACTTGAGAAACCCATGTACTCTTTATTAGACTTGCTCCTTAATTGTAAAATGGAATGAGTAGCATGCAGTTTATTTGGGAATTTAATTGGGGCTTCTCTCACAGAAAATGTACGTTTCCAAATTATAAAGGTTTTTTTCTATGTAGCAAAACCTGAGATAGTCCACATACAAGCAAACACATGAGCAAGGGTTATTGTTCAGTACTTTACAAAAATACAATACTTTTAAATTATAGCTTTCAGGAGCCTAACTTACAGAAAGAGAGCAATTGCAAAATCAAAATCTCCTCTCCAGATTGGTTAAGATTACCACAAATATAAAGGTCAATGTAGTGACAAGCCAAACCAGTTAGTGATGTTAGGTCTTATGATTACAATTGTCCCCTTGTCTAATTTGTGTTAAAAGGAAGCTAGAAAATGATGGTAGGTCAAATAAACATTCAGAGAGAAATATGGCTGTATGCTTTCTTCTCATTCAGACTACACAGGAAGATATCGGTGGTGGGGAGGGAAAGCAACAAGATATTATTGCTGATGGTACCAAAAAGTAGTACAAATGTCTTTTAATGTATTTGTATATATAATATGTATTAGTGTATGTATAGACATATGTATGAATTGTACCAAAATTATACTCCTTAGAATGATAATGCTTCTGTCAACAGCCATAGACTAACTAACAGAAGCCTTAGTACTAGGCTTGAGAAACCTCCTTTCAAGTGGTTTGTCAGGAGAGTCCAAGAGACTCCAAAAATAAAAAGAGCTATTGTTTTCCTTTGGTCGACTCACAGAAGTTGAAGTTGAAGGTTAGGTCCCTATCGCTGAAGATGCCACCCACTTTGGATTTAGGATTTGGAGAACTGTAGTTGGAACTGAGCTAAACGCCTTCTTCCTTCACAGTGTGCAGACTGCTTAGCTTCTGGTTTGCTCCACCACCAATGAACTTGAACATTCCCAACTGCTTTTCTACAGTGATTGAACGCCTGGTCCATGCTTTCCATTGAGGTTAGCGAACAAATGGGAGGCAGACATGGTGGAAATCTATTGAGTGCATGTAAACAGTCTTCAAATAACAGTAAAATGTTTAAGGAAAGATTTGTAAAAAAATGATTTTTTGTTTTTAAGTAAATCTAATCATTTAAATTTTCTGAGACATCCCTGAATTCCACTGTGAAATAAGTTTACAAGATTTTTCCACTATATCCAGATTAGTATTAACTTCAAATATTCCTTCTAGAGTCTGCTCTTCTAGCATTGTTAAAGTACTAGTACTGTTAAAGTAAGAAAGTTTCTGCATCTTCTACTTAATTATCTAGAGCACTCACAAATAGTTACAATTGTTAACTTCCTTAATATAAGCTTGCCTAAAAAGACAAGGTTTGAAAACTTTTGAAGAGGGAAACTTTAACCACCTCAAGAGTAGCTTTTTCCACTTTAATATTTTTAAAGTATTTTTTGAAGTAGCTTACATTTTTTTCAATTTAAACAAATATATTCAAGAATAAATCAACATTTTTTTCTTTTATTGAAAGTAGTTTTTGTCTCAAATGATACCTCTTAATTGTGACTTCCCTTTCAGCTACCCTTCCAAGTTCCTCTCCACTTTCTCCTCACTTTCTTTTTTTTCCCCCTCCGATGTGCCTGTTATGGCCTGGGCACCTCAGCTCTCAGGCTTCCACGTTGCAAATGATTTGGGCCCTATTGCTTTAGCCATGGCTAGCCTTTGCTCTCATGGAAGTAGATGTTTAGACTGACCATTACACTCCCCTCTGGCACCGAGATATCCAGAAGCCTTGCTACATTAGGAGGCCTGGGGAGCTGTGCTTCTGTCTAACCTTTGACACTGCACCATGGTGTTGTACTGACTGTTCAGGCTTGAGAGGTGTGCAGTTGTGTTTTAAAAAAAAAAAATCATGCACACGCACAAGAAACCCTCAGAACATTTAAAATAAATTTATGATGTTGTGCTGGACACATTCACAGTTATCCTGGGGAACACAATGTCCATGGGTCACAGATTAGTTATCTAGCAGACCTTATTTGACTCTAGAGACCAGCCAGTCTCGTCCCAGAGCTTCATGTCGATTTCTCCTTTTCTTTGAACAGCAAATCCTCTGTTTGTTGTTTGACAAGCTGATTCTAATAAGCAGTGAGTCTTGACCATATCCACCCGAACTCCCTTTTTTCCACCACCACCCACCTTTCAGGCACGCCAGCAAGTCTCCTGCTGCCTTCCTGTCTTCTCCATTTTCCATTTTTTCTTTGTTGTAACACACTATAAAGTCCAGTCAGTGCTGCCTGTTGGCTTGCTGACGATCATGTTGACTTGATCTTGTGGGTAGCTATAGCTGCTGTGAGTTCCTGAGCACATCGTCCATGTCATGTCCAATAGACAGCCTTCCACCGAATGCCCCTATCTCATCCTCTGGCTCTCACCTTCTTCCCACCTCTCTCCCTTCATGTTCCCTGAGCCTGTGGACATAGACATTTTTAGGATTGCACCTGCAAATAATCACATATTCTGACTATTTTAACCAGTTATGAACCTCTGCATTAACTGCTATCCACTATAAAAAGAAACTTCTCTGGCCAGGGTTAAGAGCAGCACTACTCTCTGAGTTTCAGCACAAATATTTAGAAAGCATTCTGACAGTATATCCATCTCTCGCTGTCAATGCTTAAGCAGTTTCCCATGCTCAGAGTGGGGGAGGGGGGACATTTAGCCTCTGGATAGGCCCCACCCCATCACCTCTTTCTGGTCTTATTTTCTGTGCTCCAGATGCTGCCCCCTTTCCTTTCTCTTTCCTTACACTTGCAAAGTATGTTTCTCCCCTGAAACCTTTGCACATTCTGCTCCTCTTCCTGAATGTTCCTTCAGGAAAGAATGCATTTGTAGATCTGAACTCACCAATTTTCTGTTTCTCATTAGAAAACAAACAGATTTCTATATGATAAAGGCAAAGTAAATAAAATAAATAAAATAAAATAAAACAATATAAAACAAAACAAAATAAAAACAGTTCATTGGAATTAAACTAAACAAAGAGAAGGAATAGTCCCTAAGGCACTAGAAACAGTGCCACTCATTTGCATGTGCAAGAATTCCATCAAACACTAAACTGGAAGATATAACATACATGCAGAAGACCTGTAGGGTAAAAAGAAAAAAAGAAGAAAATAAATAAAATTAAGTAAAAAATGAGAGCTGAACTGTCTTTATTTACAATTCAAATGTTATTCTCCTTTCCTGGTCCCCTTCCCCCAAAATCCCTATTCTGTTTCCTCTCCCCCTACTTCTGTGAGAGTGTTCACCCACCCACCCACCCACCCATGCCTCCCCACCTTGACATTCCCCTACACAGGGGTATTGAGCCTTCACAGGACCAAGGGCCTCTCCTTCCATTGATGCCCTACAATGCCATCCTCTGCTACATATGCAGCTAGAGCCATGGGTCCCTCAATGTGTTTTCTCTGGTTGGTGGTTTAGACCCTGAGTTCTGGGGGGTCTGGTTAGTTAATATTGTTGTTCTTCCTATGAGGTTGCAAACCCCTTCAACTCTTTCAGTCCTTTCTCTTACTCCTCCACTGGGGACACTGTGCTCACCTTAAACTCTTTCTGACTTCTCTTCTATCAAGCTTCCTGAAAACTGAGGATAATGAGAAAGATCCCCCTTTTAGAACTGAATGATGCAAGGTTTCTAATCATCTGCATAATGTTTGGCTATGGGTCCCCCTTTTTTCCCATCTGCTACCAAAGAAAGATTCTCAGTGCTTGAGCAAGGTACCAATCTATATGTCATAGCTTATAATTTTAAGAGCTAATTATTTTACTTATGCATTCATACTTTAGAACACATTTTGTACTACAATGTTCCCATATATTTTGGATTTATTTTGTAGTTCATGTTCTTATTATTGAGTATTGTTTTCCAATGGCTTTTTTTAGTCTTATTATTATACTAGTTCCTTAAAAAAACTAACTTTTAGATTTGATGACCTTGCCCCATTGATATGATTTTAATTATTTTGTTATACTTATTTTTATTATCACTGCCTTTTCCTGTGGGCACTTATTTTTCAAAGATTATTCTAAATTACTGTTTAGTCCTTTAAAAAGTTATTCAATTTTATTTTCATTGGTTTTTATTATATGCACTCCTTTGTGTTTGTGTGTGGGTACATACACATGAGTTAAGGAGCTGATGAGACCATAAGAGCTGGGTCCTCCTAAATCTGGAATGGTAAGGATTTGTTCACTACTCGGTCTGAGAGCTGGTAATTGAGAGTCCTCTGCAAGAGCTGTGCTTGCACATAACTACTGTTCCATTTCCCCAGCTTCCGTTTAGCACTTTTATAAAAGAAAAACAAGTTAGTTTAACTAAAGTTTTATCTATCTAAGAACTCAAGGATATAGACTCTCAAGACTCAAATGGAGAGACCTTAGATGAAATGCCCAACAGTGAGGAGAAGGAACTTGTAGAGTCTACCTCAAGTAGAAAGACAGGGCATCAAGTGGAAGGATGGGGTTGCCATTCCACAGTCCAAAATTCTGACCCAGATATGGTTCTGTCTAAAAAAAAACTGCAAGGACAAAAATGGAGAAGAGACTGAGGGAACAGTAGTCCAGTCATCATCCAAACTTGGGATCCATCTTAAGGGGAGGCTCCAAGGCCTAACACTATTACTAATGCTATGATGTGTTTACAGATAGGAGCCTAGCAGGGATGTCCTCTGAGAGGCCCAATGAGCAGCTGACTTAGACAGACTCAGATACTTATACCCAACCAATGGAGTGAAGAAAGGGAACTCTATGTTTGAATTAGGGAAAGACTGGAAGAAGCTGAGGAGGGCAACCCCATAGGAAGACCAACAGTCTCAACTAACCTTGAGATCTCTCAGACATTGAGCCACTGACCAGACAGCATAAAGGAGCTGGACCAAGTCCCCCCAACACATATACAGTAAAGGACTGCCTGGGCTGGCCTCAGTAGGAGAAGAGGTGCCTAACCCTCCAGAGGCTTGAGGCCCCAGGAAGGGGAGAGACTTGACCTGGGAATGGGGCACCCTCTTGGATACAGGGGTAGGAGGAATGGGTTGAGGAACTGTGGGAGGGCTGACCAGGAGGTGGGAAATGACTGGACTGTAAAAAAAAATAAGTAATTTATAAAAAGAAAAAAGAAAAGAAAAAAGCAAAATACAAAGTTAAGAAAAGCATCACATATCTTCATTATTAAAAGAGCAACAGCCTGGTTTAAAAAGGCATGGCAAAGCATTTTTCCTGGAGCTGCCAGTGCACAGAAACTCATTTGGAGGTTTCAGCTCTTGAGGTTAAATGTACTGTGCATTTTCTCATTTGGAGTTTTGTGACATGTGAGATTAAATGCACTGGGCAGTCTGTTAACCAAATTTTCATCATATTTTAGAAACTTAATATACATTTCTAAAATTTCTTAGTGCTTCCATTAATGCAGAAAATATAACTGCACATCTGCATAGTTTTAGTCTTCATTACTTAATTTTTCTGTAGACTTGGAAATTAGTTTCTAAAATGGCACATGGTATAAATATGTAGCAACTTTATTGATGAAACTTTATTTATAGAAAATGCATGATGCCAAATTTCTACCATAGTTTTATATAAATTTTAAGCCTTCAATGACAAAAGTGCATTACAGAACACTAAAAAATAATTTATGGAAGAACAAAAAATGATAGTTAATTAACTTTAGGGTTTTTCCAAGTAACATAATACATGCTAGAACATCAAAGTTCTGAGAAATCATTTGGTAGGTAAAACAGAAAAATTCATGTACTAGTCTTTATATTTTCCTTAAAAGCAATAGGTTTTTCTTGAATGAAAATAACAATAAAAAATACAAAATAGAATATGCTTTAGAAAACAAATTCCATATTTTGTCTTAACTTAAAGTGACTTCAGTGTTTCTGTAATGGAAAAAATGGTGAAATATGCAACTTCTGATCTTTCTACTAAGTGTTTGAATATATGAGGTAATAAAACAAATGGATAGATTAAGTGAGCCCTGGACTGAATTAACAATATTTATAAATTAAAGGAAACTGGCTTAGGGTTGATACCTGACCTAGGATAATTGACTTTTGGATGTGAGTTCCAACTAATACTTGAATTGGTTCTATTCTTTGCCTGTTTGAATGACTTTGTTAAAATTGATCTATCCACCATCATTTTGAAGTATTTATTATAATCAATTCATAGTTTTTCTATAATAATTCAGTTAGAAATATATTTGGCCGAAAACTGGTCTCTAATCAACGTTTCATTTCAAGGGAAGATCAATGTGAATATTTGCTTTAATTGTAAAATTGATCACAATTTTCTGAATTTATATTTTGCAGAAAAATCATCAACCATCATATTATATGCATATGCACTGTAATATTATACATATTTGAGCAAGGCTAAGAGTCTCTCAGGATACAGAATTTGTAAGAGATTAAATAATATCTACCATATCTGTAAAACATACTTTCTTTTAAGTATTTTTGTCAAAAGAGTATATAAATGATGGTTAGGGGAGATATTAGAAGATAGAGACTGGAAATATATAAAGTACATCCTCTATTTAAACATGATATAGTGCCCTAGTAATAAAACCCTTCATTTTCATTTTATAATTATAAAGAGATAAAAATCATATCCTTGATATGTTACTAGGTCATAGGATTCTAAATTTATGTTCAGACAAATTTAAGCTCAGATTTAAGCTGAATGTGACTTTAAAGCCTGTTACTTGAGGTCTGCCTTTCAAATTATTTGAAGGTGCTACACATGGTGACAAGGGAAGGAAGCCTTCAGTAATTTTACCTAACCATGCTAACTATGAATTACAGCAATAGCCACTAAGGTATCTGTTAAGATGCAATAGTGACATTTAGATCATTGTAATAATGAGTGATACAATTAGACATAAGGCTAACTAAATAGGTGGCAAATCATGTGTTTTCCTGTAAACCTAACCAAGTAGCTGGGACTAGTCACATCATATACTCTAGAGAAGAGACTCCAGCCAATTTTAATAGACCAGAACAATTGTTACTGTATTCCAAAACTTATCTTCATTCCCACAGTAAGTTTAGCTCTAATCTCTCACTTCTCTTCTCAAGAAGTTTATCATTGGAGAAAATCATATCAGATCTAAATGAACGTATCCAGATCTATTGATTTTGGGTGCTGAGAACCATTTACATCATCTTCAATATATATATCTAATGCTTAAGATTCAGGTAACATCACAGAAGAGAGATAAAAATATTGTAAGGACCAGAAAACCAGAATGATAATATATCTCCTATAAATGATGAAGTTTCAGCTATAATACCTCACCAAAATATCTAACTAATGAAGACTTGAAGAATGAAAACAAAAATACTACCATCAAGATAGGAATCTCAGAGGCATCCTCATTTAGACATAGAACTGCAGGGAACTAGTGACTTCTGAGGAAAGAACCTGTCTTTCCCAGGGATTAGCAATTTAATTGGTTAGCAAATATTACATCATCAACTGTGAATTGCTATATATATACAGGTAGCCCTAAATAGACTCAGCATGGATGCAGGGATCAATAAAAGATAGAACATACATAGCTAGATAAATAGATAGATCATAGATAAACATTCCATATATAAATAGATCATATATAGAAATGTGATAGATGATAGATAGATGATAGATAAATAGATAATAGATAGATAGATCCATTCATAGATGATCAATGTCTATATATGAAAAGATAGAAATAGATATATATTTTCCCCTGGCCTACAGGTCTTTATACCCCCATGCAATCTCTCTATAAAGATAGATCCTCAGATCCTTCTCCAGGATTTAGTTCTTTGAATCTAGCTGATCTTCCAGTCCATGCAAGCATAATATCTATCCTGGGACCCACAGCCAGTTCCTCAGCTTATTCTGATAATACTTGCCTGGACTGCAACCAATCTCCAACCATCTGTGGGAATCTATTCTGCCCATTCTTCCTAAACTATATACAATCTTTTCATACAGTCAAATCTACCCTGACACTCCAGGTTTACAACAGGACTTATATCCAGCATACAAGCTCAGTCCTTTCGGTCTACCTGAATTCATTTCAACTAAGTCATTTCCAAACTTAAGCCCAACACATTATATCTGCCCTTCTACCATATAAACACAGGCTTTTCTACCTGTGCTCCAGTTCCCAAATAATGACCCAGAGACTTATTATTTATATTATTTATTAACTAAATGTGTTGGCCATAAGCTAGACCTGTTCTGACTACCTCACAACTTGTATTATAACCTGTTTATACTATTCTACGTCTGTCACATGGCTAGTTGCTTCTCATCAGTTTCTTATAATTAACTTCCTTTGAGTCCAGGCAGGGAATCTTCTACATTTAATTTAACTCTTTCTTAGGATCTCTCTCTCTCTCTCTCTCTCTCTCTCTCTCTCTCGCTCTCGCTCTCGCTCTCGCTCTCTCTCTCTCTCTCTCTCTCTCATCCCACCTTCTGGCCTAAGCTTATTGGCCATCAGATATTTATTGACACGTGATGCTTCCAGAGATAATTCCTACATCTTCCCTTTTAGCCTAATAAAAGTCTCTTTCTCTAACATCAATAAACTATGCATAATAAGAAAGATTATGAAAACAATCCAGTAAGAATAGCAATCACAATGACTAGTCCACTTGCATTTGGCAAACGTGAAAAAAGTACTCTACTTTCTATTTTATTTTGGTGAGTGCAAAGTTCTATATTGAAATCATTTTGTATCATAACTTGCATTTGTCAACTTAAGAATATCTTCTTAGACCTCACATTATTATCTTAAACACTAAACAACTTAAGCTTAATTATGAGACAAAAACTATCTAGTCTTCAACCCCATCAGAACCCTGAGAAAGAAAAACTATTACCTGAGAAGATAGGAGGTGCACAGCAAGCAGCTTCCAAAACAGTAGAGAGAATAGAGGTTGCTGCCTGTCCTGGACACTTATCCAAGTTTTCTGTGCAGTGTTGGAGCATCATCTTCAGCGTTCTGGCCCAAAATATCTCACAGACATCTCTGGAGCAGGAATTATTAAAAACTACTTATCTTAGCTGGGCAGTGGTGGCACATGCCTACAATCCCAGCACTTGGGAGGCAGAGGCAAGCAGATTTCTGAGTTCGAGGCCAGCCTGATCTACAAAATGAGTTCCAGGACAGCCAGGGCTACACAGAGAAACCCTGTCTTGAAAAAACAAAGCAAAACAAAACAAAAAACACAAAAAAAAAATCCCACAAAAAAAAAAAAACAAAAAACGACTTACCTTGTCTTGGTAAAGATTGGCAATCAACTGACTTTCCTGCAGCCTGTTTATCCAGTTTGTACAGCATTCTGTCTGCAGTTGAAGCAACGGGAGTTTTTCGCCCAGTGAGTAGCTTCCCACATAGATGCAATCTCCATATGGAGGTTCTTTTGTACTCATCTTTGAAGAGGTGTGGAGATGCTACCAGGATCAGCTGTATCTCACTGTCCTGAAAAACCTTACATTAATAAAACATTGCTAAATATTATATTCTGTTGGTCTCTGAGGTTTAAAGATCATATATCTATCTGTAGTTTGTCTGAATCGGCAAACATTGCTTGTTTCTTACTATTTACTCTCTGTTCAATCTATGAATCATATTTCAATAATTAACTAAATGAGTATCTAATATTGTTATCAGTTTGATTAACTAATAACATGAATTTCTTAATTTTCCTAAAGACTTTGTGATAGCAGCATTTAAAATAACTAGAATTTCAAATTCATCTTTAAATGAGTTCTGTTGGTACAATACCTTAAATAAGAGTTGAAGCATTTATACATAATATAATGCAGCAAAATTATAACCCTAAATCTCTACCAATATACAAAGTTCATATCAGTTATAAAATATTTAGCTTGTTAATATTCTTTAGTAGAAAGTAGACTTAAAAATCTACTCTCTTATTTTATCCATCCTGTATTCTCCTTTTTCCTTTTCATGCTGCCTCTCCTTTTACCCTGATGCTAGATAGAAGAGAAGAAGAGTAGAGGAACGAAAAAGAAAGAGAAATCTCTGAACCTAACTTCCTGTATTTTAATTTATCCCTGACCAAGACCATTAACAAGTTTTAAACAACCCTCTAAAATAACAAAAAAAATCCATCACCCAACAAATGACCAAAATCCACCCATCCAACTTTTTGGTAATGGGGCATCATTCTTTTAAAACTGCTTCCTGCTATTTGGGTGTAACATTCTCTTTTAAGAGCCTTAAGAAATTTGGAATAGTAGTCAAGTCCTAAGAAAGCTAGCTGTTTCATTTGATGTTCAGTCTCTGTGTGATGGTAAAATGCAGGGTATAAATTCTGACTGGAACAGTCATTAAGGCTAGATGATCTAGCTAACCATATAGATCTTCAGGAAGTTTTCCCCAATCAAAGACAGGCTTGGTATATGGATCTAGAAGAATGATCACCCAAAAAAAGATAAATTGGAAAAGAACAAGTCAAAGTATCACTATTTCTGGGTGATATTATAGTATATGTAAGCAACCCCCAAAATTCTACCAGATAACTCCTACAGCTGATAAACACCATCAGCAAAGTAACTGCATACAAAATTTACTCAAAGAAATCAGTAGCCCTCCTTTATACAGATGATAAATGGGCCAAAAAGAACAATAAAGACACATGCTCCACTATGTTTATAGCAGCCTTGTTTATAATAGCCAGAAATTGGAAGGAACCCAAATATCCCTCAAAGGATGAATGGATACAGAAAATGTGGTATATTTATACAATGGAATACTACTCAGCAATTAAAAATAATGAATTCATGCAATTTGTAGGTAAATGGTTAGACCTGGAAAATATCATCCTGAGTGAGCTAACCCAGTCACAAAAGAATACACATGAAATGCAATCACTGATAAGTGGATATTAATGAGCCCAGAAGCCCTAAATACTCAAGGCACAATTAGCAAGTCAAATGATTCCCAAGAAGAAAGGAGAGGACCCTGGGCCTGGAAAGATTGGATCCAGTTTTGTAGAGAAACCGTGGGGGGAGGGGGAATGAGTGGGGAATAGTTGGGGGGAGAGGAATTATGGGACATAGGGAGGGGGGAACTGGGAAAGGGGAAAGCCTTTGGAATGTAAACATAGAATATAGAAAATAAAAATTAAAAAAAAAGAACTCCATTTGTAATACCCACAAGTAATGAAAATTACCTTAGGGTAATGATAACCAAGCAAATGAAAGATCTGTATGACAAGAACTTTAAGTTCCCAAAGAAAGAAATTGAAGGGGATATCAGAAGATAGAAAGATCTTCCATGCTGATGAACAAGAATTAACACAGTAAAAATAACCATCTTACTAAAAGAAATCTACATATTCAATGCAATTCCCATCAAAATCACAGCACAATGTTTTATAGGCCTTTAAAGAAAAATTCTCAACTTCATAAAGAGAAACAAGCAAGTAAGCAAACAAACAAACAAAACTAGGATAGCCAAAACAATCCAGAACGATAAGGAAAGTTTGAGTTGAATTACCATCTCTGATGTGAAGTTGTACTACAGAGAAAGTGATAAAAAGCTGCATGGTACTGGGATGGAAGCAGACAGGTTGGCCAATGAAATTGAATCAACAATCCAGAAAAAAACTTGTATGCATATGGATACTTGATTTTTGATAAAGAAGCCAAAAACCTTAAAATTGAAAAATAAAAGCATCTTTAACAAATGGTGCTAGTCTAACAGGATGTCTACATGTAGAAGAGGCTTTGCCAGTGCCTGACAAATACAGAGGGGGATACTCTCAGCAAACCATTAAATAGAACATAGGGTCCCTAATGGAGAAACTAGTAACAGGACCCAAGGAGGTATTGCTGAAGGGTATTGCAGCCCCATAGGACGAACAACAATATGAACCCACCAGTGACCCCAGAGCTCCTAGGGACTAAACTACCAGCCAACGAGTACACATGGAGGGACCCATGGCTCCAGCCACATATGTAGTACAGGGTGGTGTTGTTGGACATCAAAGAGGGGGAGGGGCCCTTGATCTTGAGAAGGTTTAATGCCCCAGGTTAGGAGAATGCCAGAGGGAAACAGGTGTGGGTGGTTTGGTGAGCAGGGGGAGGGGCGGGTTAGGGGATTATTGGAGGAGAAATCAGGAAAGGGGATAACATTTGAAATGTAAATAAAGAAAATATCTAATAAAAATTAAAAAAGAAATTAGATTCATACTTATAATCCTGCACAAAACTCTAGTTCAAGTGGATCAATAACTTCAACATTAAACTAGATACATTAAATCTCATAGAAAAGAATGTGGAAATTCCCTTGAAATCATCAATAGAGAAGAAAACTTCCTGAACAGAACACTAATGGCTCAGGCTATAAGATTAACAATTGGTAAATGGGACCTCACAAACCTGCAAAACTTTTGCAATGGGAAGGACACTGTTAATTGGACAAATCTACAGTCCACAGATTTGGAAAGAGCTTCACCAACCATACATCTGACAGAGGTATAATATCTAATATTTACAATTAACTCAAGAATTTAGACACCAACCCATCCAACTCAAAATGGGGTACAGAACTAAACAGAATTTTCAACTGAGGAATCTTGAATGGCTGAGAAGCACTTAAAGAAATGTTCAAAGTTCATTTTCAGTTATCAGCTAAATGCCAATAAAATCTCTGATGTTCCATCTTACACTCATAAAAATAGCTAAAATCAAAACTCAAGAGATAGCATATACTGGTGAGGATTTGGAGAAAGGAGAACTCTCCTACATTGACTGGTGGGAGCACAAACTTGTACAACCATTTTGGAAATCAATTGTGTACTTTCTCAGAAAACTTGGAATAGTTCTATCTGAAGACCCAGCTCTATCACTCCTGGCCATATAACCAAAAAAATATGTCCCAATATTTTACAAAAACATTTGCTCAACTATGTTCATAGCAGTTTTATTCATAATAGCCAGAAACTGTAAACAACTTGGATGTTCAACTGAAGATTGGATAATGAAAATGTAGTACATCTACACAATGTAATATTATTCAGCTACTAAAACCAGGACATCATGAATTTTACAGGTAAATAAATGGAAATTGGTAATATCATCATAAGTGGGAGGCAACAGCATCCCAAAATGATATGAATGATATGTACTCACTTATAAGTGGATATTAGCTATCTAATACAGTTAATAATGTATATTCCACACACACAAACAAGCTACCCAAGAAGGAAGGGTCAAGCTAGGAAGCTTTAATATCACTTAAAAGGGGAAATAAATAGTCATAAAAAGCAGATGGATGAAGGGAATTGGAAGGGAGAGGGATGGGGAAGGAAAAGGAGGTTTCAGGGTTGGGTGTCAGGAAGGACAGAATAGATGGCCTGATGGCCATGAAAATGAATAAAAATCTGCAACTGACCAGGGCTGAGAAGGTGGGGCTCATCTACAGGATGAAAAAGAGACCTGTGAAAAGGGACTCGCCCAAGAATCAATGGGGGGTGGTGACCTTAACTGTGACTCACTACATTGGTCATATGGGATCTGAAGAGGTCATCTCTGGAAGCCAGTCAGAAACACCAATGGAGCAATAGAGACACCAATCCACCCACAAAAATTTCCACCCAAAATGTTTCCTGTCTACAAGTAATTCAGGGACAGCAGAAGGAGCAGAGACTGAGGAGGTGGCCAAACAATAACTGCCCAGCCCATGGGCAAGCACTGGTTCCTAACTCTATAAATGATACTCTTTTATGCTAGCAGAGGAGAGGATATTGTCCTCTAAGAGGCTCCACCCAGCGGCTAATTCTGACAGATACAGACACCCACAGCCAAACAATGGATGGAGCTTGAGGACTATTATGAAAAAGCAGGGAGGATTGTGGTCCTGAAGGGGATAAGGACTCCACAGAAAGACCAATAGAATCAACCAACCTGGACCCTTGAGGCTCTTAGAATCTGAACCACCAACCAAAGAACATACATGGACTGGCCATATGTTTCCCCACTCACAAGGAGCAGATGTGCAGCTTAGTCTTCATGTGGGTCTTGAGCAACTGGAATGGAGGCTATATCAGATGCTGTTACCTGTACATGGGATATGTTCTACTATCTGGGCTACCTTGTCTGGCCTCAGTTGGAGAGGAAACACCTAGCCTAGCAGAGAGTGCCAGAGTGGCAGGGGAGGATAACCAAGGGCCCCACATCCCTTCTACTCAGAGGAGAAGGGGGAGGATGGGGTAAAGATTGTGGGAGGAGGTGACCTTAAGGGGAGCAGTGAGCAGATATCAAGTTAATAAATTTGAAAAAAAAAACCATGATCACAACAAGCCGCTAAACCTTACAATACAATATTGACGTGCCTGTCTTTATCAGATCTACATTTTCTTCAGATGTCCTTTAATTACAAAATCCCTTTTACTTGGATATTGAAAACTCAACAAAAACCTATATAGTCCATATTTTTCCTCCAAGAAATTGTTAGCTTGTTGACTGACTGGCAGCTGGATATAATGATACTCTTTGATGATACTACTCTTCCTCTGTGCCCTGGGTTAAATGGTTGTTAATACAACCCAAGAAATGGAGACAGATAGAAGTTCAACACTGACTTCAAATTTATTGTGTCTCCTAAACTTCTAAGCCTTTGAAGGTTCCTGAATTCACATTCCTCCTCAAAAGCAACAGCAGGCCTTTTCCTCTTATTTGCCTATTTCCGTTTATTACCTTATCAAGTCATATTTATTAATTATAATCTAAGGAGTTATCAAGTAAGGAAATGTATAAACTAGGTATATAAATATAGTTTCTATTTCATTTTAGGGAGCTAGATAATAAATTAAAAATAATATTTCAAAAATTTAATACAAGTGGCTGGATAGAGAAGTGTTTGAATGTATATGCCTATAATTCTATCATTTGGAAGGGTGAGGTAAATGAGTAGAGAATTTGAAGCCACCCTAAGCCAATATAAATAGAGGGCAATAGGGAAAAGGTGAGTAATGGGAAAAAAAAGTAAGAAACTTCATAGAGTTAGAAAGAGCAATACTCAAATTCATCTGGAATAACAAAAAACTCAAGAGAGCTAAAAACTATTCTCAACAGTAAAAGAAGTTCTGAGGCTATCAGTATCCCGGACCTCAAGAAGTACTAAAGAGCAATCGTGTTAAAAGCTTCTTGGTACACACTGAAACTAATAGAAAAGAACTAGGGAAGATCATTGAAGACATGGGCACAAGGAAAATTTTCCTGAACAGAACATCAATAGCTTATGCTCTAAGACCAAGAATTGACAAATAGGACCTCATAAAATTACAAAATTTCTGTAAGGCAAAGGACACTGTCAATCAGACAAAACAGCAACCAACAAATTGGGAGATGATCTTCACCAACCCTACATTCGACAGAGGGATAATATCCAATATACACAAAGAACTCAAGAAGTTAGAATCCAGAGAGCCAAACAACCCTATTAAAATGGGGTACAGAGCTAAACAAAGAATTTTCACCTGAAGAACTTCAGATGTCTGAGAAGCACCTTAAGAAATGTTCAACACCATTAGTCATTAGGGAAATGCAAATCAAAAGAACCCTGAGATTTCACCTCACACTAGTCAGAATGGCTAAGATTAAAAACTCAGGAGACAGCAGGTGTTGGTGAGGATGTGGAAAAAAGAGGAACATTCCTCCACTGCTGGTGGAATTGCAAGATGGTACAACCATTCTGGAAATCAGTCTGGTGGTTCCTCAGAAACTGGGTATGACACTTCGGGTGGAACCTGTTATACCACTCTTGGGCATATATCCAGAGGATTCCCCTCCATGCAGTAAAGACACATGTTCCACAATGTTCATAGCAGCCTCA
This sequence comes from Apodemus agrarius, assembly GCA_964023405.1. NCBI lineage: Eukaryota > Metazoa > Chordata > Mammalia > Rodentia > Muridae > Apodemus > Apodemus agrarius. The sequence goes on from OZ030009.1 coordinate 126,840,715, forward strand.
CTTATAATAGCCAGAAGTTGGAAGGAGCCCAGATGTCCCTCAAAGGAGGAATGGATACAGAAAATGTGGTATATCTACACAATGGAATACTACTCAGCAATTAAAAATAATGAATTCATGCAATTTGTAGGCCAATGGTTGGATCTGGAAAACATCATCCTAAGCGAATTAACCCAATCACAAAAGAATACATATGAAATGCAATCACTGATAAATGGATATTAAAGAGCCCAGAAGCTCTGAATACTCAACACAGTTAGCAAATGAAAAGATTCCCAAGAAGAAGGAAGGAGAGGACACTGGTCCTGAAAAGACTGGTTCCAGTTTTGCAGGAGATTACCAGAACAGAGAAAGGGTTGTGGGGTGATTGGGGAATGGGCGGGGGTGGGGGGAAGAGGACTTATGGGACATATGGTGAGGGGGGAACTGGGAAAATGGGAAAGCCTTTAGAATGTAAACAAAGAATATAGAAAATAAAAAAAGTGCTTTACAAACATTAATTGTGCTTCCCAATATCTTTATGAGCTACGAATACTTATACTTTATAAGCTATGCATTGTTTTACCAAGGGAAAACCCAGGTATAAAGAGCATAAACATTTGCCCAGAGTCACACAACAAGCAAATTGAAAAGCAATAAAAAATTCTAATTTAATAACAAAACAAAACAAAAAACCCAATGAATTCATGAAATTTGTAGGCAAATGGTTGGAACTGGAAAATATCATCCTAAGTGAGGTAACCCAATCACAAAAGAATACATATGGAATGTGCTTTCTGATTGGTGGCTCAGAGTCTGAGAGTTTTTTGGGGTCTCAGTTAGTTGAGATCAGCAGTCACTGATGTGGATATTAGCACAGAAGCTCTAAATACCCAAGACACAATTCACATTTCAAATGATTCACAATAAAAAGGAAAGAGAGGACCCTGGTCCTGGCAAAGCTTGATGCAGCAATGTAAGGGATTACCAGATCAGAGAAGTGGGAGGGGGTTGATTGGGGAATGGGCAGAGGGAAGAGGGCTTATGGGACTTATGGGGGAGGGGGGAACTGGGAAAGGAGAAATCATTTGGAATGTAAACAAAGAATGTAGAAAATAAAAAACATAAGAAACTTCTGAACGTAAAGCAGTATCTGCTTTTCCTTTCTCCCTTTAAGTTTACTGATTCACAAAACTCTAGTCTCTCTGTAACACCAAGGAGAAACTCATTTGCCATTTGTCACGTGTTGTGCTCAATTATGAAAATCCCAATGGCGAAAGATTCCATGTACAAACCAAGATGCTTATTCCATGCCTCTGCAGTGATGATGCATTTGGACTTGGCCATGCCCATGATCTATCTGGGAAAAAAAATCAATCTGACAAATTTACAATTTAATATCTGAAGCATTTCCGATCTAATCCCATGTGAGAAGTTTTCTTCCTTTTATTGTTAGATTTTTATCACAGTATTAGCTTCTGTAAGCAATCGTCTTGTTTGTTCAGAAAAGAAATTGATTTAAAGCTATGAAAGAAAAAAAGCAGTACACATTCATATCACAACTGGAGGTCACTTGATATTTACAATTTCTGATAACTGAGAAAATATGATCTCATGGCTGAAAAGAGTTGAATTTTATATTTCTGTTTATTAGTTACATTGGTGGAAAAGGCTCTTTAATGTTGATGAATACTCTCGTATGTTTTCTTTCAATTCCAGTACACTTATTTAATTTCAGTCTGTCATGACTAGAAAGCCAATGTTAGAAAATGTTTTTCCTAATTAGTCGTTTATGTTAGATGGTCTTCATCTATTGTATCACAATTTAAGCTTGTCATTAGAATTATATGTTGTTGTCAATATTGTTATACCTAATTAGAGATGCATGTCATATTTAAAAGCTTTTGATTTTAATGTTTTAATTAATTCATGCAGTCACCTATTTTTTTTTACAGTCCAATCATTACCTGCATCCTAGTCTGCCCTCCCACAGCTCCTCATCCCATTTTGTCTTCTACCTGCCACCAAGAAGTTGTTCCCACCCCACCCACTACTCACCCCCTGCCAGGCCCAAATTCCAAGGGACCTCAAGACTCTCCAGGGTTAAACTCACTGAGGCCAGACCACATAGTCCTCTGCCATATATGTGTATGGGACTTCAGATCTGCTAGTGTATGCTTTCTGGTTAGTGGCTCAGAGTCTGAGAGATTTCAGGGGTCCCAGTTAGTTGAGACTGCTAGTCTTCCTATATAGTAGCCTTCCTTTTCAACTTCTTCCAGCCTTTCCCTCATTCAACCATAGGGTTTCCAGATTTCATTCCATTGGTTGAGTGTAAGTATCTGCATCTGTATCAGTTAGCTGTTTGTTTGACCTCTTGGAAGGCAGCAATGCTAAGTTCCTGTCTGTAAGCAAATTATAGTTATCAGTAATAGTTTCAGGCCTTGGACCCTCCCCTTTAGATGGATCCCAAGATGGGCTACTCACTGGACCTCCTTTCCCTCAGTCACTTCTCCAACTTTATCCCTGTAATTTTTTTAGACAGGAACAACTCCAGGTCAAAGTTCAACACCATCCCTCCTCTTGAAGTCCTCTCTTTCTCCTGGAGGTGGACTCTACAAGTTTCCTCCCCACTGCTGGGCATTTCATCTAAGGTCCCTCTTATTGATTCCTGAGAGTCTTTCACCTCCCAGGTTTCTGGTATTTTCAAGAGAGTCACCCCTCCAACTCTCCTACAAGGTTACATATTTCCATTCATTCTGTTGGCCTTCAGGGCTTCTCTTCTGTCTCTGAGTACTTGATCCTGTTCCTCTTTTACCTTCCCCCTACCCTTTCCCACCCAGGTCCCTTGTTATCTCTTCCTCCTGTGATATTTTTCTTCTCTCTCCCAAGTGGGATGGAAGCAAGTTCACTTGCACCCTTCTATTTGTTAACCTTCTTGAGTGGTATGGATTCTATCTTGGGTATTCTGTACTGTTTGGTTAATATCCACTGGTGTGTGTGTGTGTGTGTGTGTGTGTGTGTGTGTGTGTCTGTGTCTGTGTGTCTGTGTGTGTCTGTGTGTGTCTGTGTTTGTGTGTCTGTGTAAGTGTATGTGCATATGATTCTTCTACTGTTATCAACACATTTTCTCAGAGGAAAGAGATCTGGAGATGCCTCTTCTTTAATAGGTGTCATATGCTTAATGATGCTTTCCTGTTCACCTATATTTTAAAACAATCATTGTACAAAAAAGTCATCAGCCAAAGAAATAAAACTAAACTCCTATCTTTTTTATAACAAAGAGATTTTTTGTATAAAATTAAATGAATTTATTTATGTCTTTACTGTGTCCTCTCGTGCTGTAGTCATAGTGGAATAACTACACTCCTTTCTGAATTTGTTTTATAATTTTTCTGTAATTATAAAATTAGTGCTATCTTGTTTTTAGACTTCTTACTCATTGAGAATTTTTAACAATGACAAAGTAAATTGATTTTCCTGTGCACTTACATGAGAATTTTTAGATTTCTAAGCATATTACCTCCCTTAACTTCTAGAGATGTGCCTATCTAGGTTAAAATTGCTAGAACAACAGCTTCTCACAGATGAGTTTGAGTCCATCAGGCTGAGGGCTCCTCCAATTGAAATTATTTAAAAATATAATCATGGAAGAAATGTCAGCTTCTATGGAGAATTGCTTAGGGGTTTTAGGTCTTAAAATAAATGTGTAATTTCCTTTCCTCTGCATGTATTTGGAGTATGGTAAGTAAATCAGATTGCAAAACTGCAAAAGGTACTCATTTAACCATGTCTCCTTTTGATTCTAGCTTACTGAAAATGAAATTCTGACTTTAGGATCTTCTACAGTCCTCTCTCTACTGCTTACTAACTTCCTTTCAGCACTTGTCATACATTGCCATCAGACCTTTCCAAAATAGTATAATCTATTTAGTAGTCTACCGTGCCCACTGGCTCCTATCCCACACCATCTCCTCCAATTCAATGTGCTGTCAGATCCTTGAGGGTGAAGGCTGGTATTTATCTTACCATCTGACACCAAAGGCCAATGTGTCCATAAATTCTGTTACTAAAACCCTGTAATATTTAATGTGTTTCTTTGGTATGCATATGCACAGTAAACAATGACTAAATAATTTTAACAACCAAGATAATCAACATATCAGTTTCTTCACATGGTCATCATTATTTGTTTTGGTTTGCATGACTGGTAATTACCAAACTTTATATAAAAATCAACATGATTTACAGTAGCAATTACCTATGATCTCTAAATATTTGTACCCTGTCTGAATTATAAAACTGAAGAGACAATTTATAAAAAGTACTTAAATATTTATAAATTGAGAGCATGATGCCTACCTAGTGAGTGTCTTGCCAATGACACATGGAACTTGGAAGCAAAATAAAAACTCAGCAAAGGGTGGCATACACTGGTTATAATATCTAATATGATGTTTACATGCAATGTTTACAACATTGAAATATGTTGTATCATTATGAGACTACTTTTATGTTTCTTAAATTTTGTGTCCAGTGTATATGTGAGACATCTACATGACATCTACAACTTTTTAACAACATAAAAGATCTTAGTCTCAGTCAGAAAGATTCATTTATGGCCATCTGTGATGTAAAGATAGAACAGAAATCTTTGGAACTATCACTTTCAGTGCTAGATAATATAAGATATTTATTCACTTTCTCTTAAAGATTGCTCTCATTCTTAAGAGTTATGTGTTAAAATGCAGTAATACTTCATAGGGAGATAAGATTCATCAGACCATTAAGAATATTGTTGTTCTAAAATACTGTAATAAAAAGACTGTGGACAGGGTTGAGATCCTAATCTTCAATATAGAACAGAAGAGCAAAAAATCTATCAATCAGCCCCAAGAAATGTTATTGTGAGAGGTACAGAGCTTGGATCCAGGAATCATTATGGGATCAATGATTGGCTCTGGACACATCAATCTGAAAGCTTTAAAGAATAAGATTGGAGCATAATAAACTGAAGCTTCTGCCTTACACTGAATTAATTTTCTGCCCTAGTTATTTCAAAGGTTTTAAGCATTACCCTAAACTAATACCTATCTCAGTAATTGTACAATTCTCTAACAAGTGTACCACTTATAAGATTTCTCTATTTTAACCACTTAAGTTTTAAATGTAATTTTCTGAACATTATGTTAGAATGCTGATGCATTAATAAAATCAATAGCAATCATCATAATTACTGAATAAAAGGAATGCCAGGATGATAGACATATTTGCTTTTGATAAATGTTGGTGAGATGGAAGGAGCACATTTACTAATGGAACCACACAATCACAAAGCATTTCATGCATAAATATCGAAAATAAAATTATCATTTTCCAGGAATGAAAACACTTCAAAATTATAGTGTACTCAACTCTAAATTGATTCTATAAATGGGTTCCAGAAAATCATTTACCAGATGGTTATATTTAAGGTGCCACTCAACGCTGCTGAGTATTTTAAAGGTGGAATCAGCTATTCCCGAAACTCTAAAAACAGAAAAAACAGATGTACTTTTACAGAAGAAAAGATATTTATTAAAATAATAAATACTGATTTCAAAAAGCACAAGGGCAGTTCCCAAACCACTGATGCTAATATGCAGAAAAGGAAATTAATATTTTAATTACTCATCAGGCTTAATTTCTGAGAAGCAACATTCAGTCATCATAATCTAAAAATTCTTCATGTGCTTCATGATTGTATTTGATTGTCACCAAAAATGTTGGCTCTATCTTCTATCCTTCCTGAGAGGCAGTTTGGGGCAAGGTGCAAAGTATGGATAGTGGAATAAGACTGCCTGCAATGCAGCCTCTGTTTGCAGTTTTAGGTGAGCTCTCTTAACTGTTAAGTGTTAGGTTCTTTCTGAAACTCAATTGTAGCCACTGGTAGTGTTTCTGAACTGAATTAGATGGTGCAGAGCTTAAAGCATGATTGTTAATAATTGGTGTAATAAGATTAAAAACATTAAAAATTAAACAATGCTAATTTGGTTTTAGAATAGCATTCGTATGTATGTTGGTGTATCTCACAGGCAACACCCAGCTGTTACTGTGCAAATGTGTCTATGCAACCTGGGTCTCAGATTGTCTACCTAATAGCATATGTAGAGAACAATAATGCATGCCTTCTAAATATACATTATTTTCATAAGTGGTTTTTCTCTTGAATACAATTATTTTATACTTTATGTAGATTAGTATTCCTGTTAGAAGAAAAAATATACACTAGAAATATCAAACTTAGAAGAATTGAAACATGATGACATCATCTACCGAGCCACTCACACTAGCATAGAATGAGACCAATACTCAGGAGCTGGGGCTGTTCCATAGCCCTCTGTTAGCAGGTCCAACCAGGATAGAGCTAGTCTCCCAGGGGTGCTATCACCCCCTGACTTGGAGGGGAGATTTCAACTTTCTCTCCAATAAATGTCCAGAATGGGACCTGCTAGGAGATCACCAAGAACAGAACTGTGGAGCAGCTCAGACAGGATTCTTGAAGTTGCCATTTGCACCCAGGATCTGGGACTGTTCCAGGTCCACCAGAAGAGAGCTGGTCTCCCAGGAAAGGGGACACAGGTTTATAGGCCCACAGGATGGACAAGCTCCAGGCAGAGACAGAAAGATCTCTCACATCAGAGATAAACAGATGGAGAAAGGCAAGGACAAGAACAAAAGCAACAGAAACAAAAACTACTTGGCATCATCAGAATACTATTCTCCCACCCCAGCAAGTTCTTATTACCCTAACACACTGGAAGAACAAGATTTGCATTTATAATCACATCTCATGCTGCTGATAGAGGACTTTAAGAAAGATTTTAATAACTCCCTTAAAAGAAATACAGAACACACCTGTAAACAGATATAAGCCCTTAAAGAGGAAGCACAAACACCCCTTAAAGGATTACAGTAAAATCTTAGGGTTGTTTTGATTTGCATTTCCCTAATGACTGACGATGTTGAACATTTCTTAAGGTGCTTTTCAGCCATCTGAAGTTCTTCAGGTGAAAATTCTTTGTTTAGCTCTGTACCCCATTTTAAATAGGGTTATTTGGTTCTTTGGGGTCTAACTTCTTGAGTTTTTTTTTTTTTTTTGTATATATTGGATATTATCCCTCTGTCAGATGTAGAGTTGGTGAAGATATTTTCCCAATTTGTTGGTTGCCCTTTTGTCCTTTTGACAGTGTTCTTTACCTCACACCAGTCAGAATGGCTAACATAAAAAACTCAGGAGACAGCGAGTGTTGGTGAGGATGTGGAGAAAGAGGAACATTCCTCCACTGCTGGTGGGATTGCAAGATGGTACAACCACTCTGGAAATCAGTCTGCTGGTTCCTCAGAAAACTGGGCATGACACTTCTGGAGAACCCTGCTATACCACTCCTGGGCACATACCCAGAGGATTCCCTGACATGCAATAAGGACAAATGCTCCACTATGTTCATAGCAGCCTTATTTATGATAGCCAGAAGCTGGAAAGAACCCAGATGTCCTTCAATGGAGGAATGGATACAGAAAATGTAGTATATTTCTGTATATTTACACAGAAAATGTGGTATATTTATACAATGGAATACTTACTCAGCAATTAAAAACAATGAATTCATGAAATTCTTAGGCAAATGGGTGGAACTGTAAAATATCATACTAAGTGAGGTAACTCATTCACAAAAGAACACACATGGAATGCAGTCACTGATAAGTGGATATTATCCCAGAAGCTCTGAATACCCAAGACACCACTCACATATCAAATCATTCCCAAGAAGAAGGAACAAGTGGACCCTCGTCCTGGAAAGGCTTGATGCAGTATTGTAGGGGATTGCCAGGACAGAGAAGTGGGAGGGCGTTGATTGGGGAATGGGTGGAGGGAAGAAGGCTTATGGGACTTATGGGGATGGGGGGGAGAACCAGGAAAGGGAAAATCAATTGGAATGTAAACAAAGAATATAGAAAATAATAATAATTGAAAAAAATTAAAAAAAAGAAAAAAAGAATTACAGTAAAACACAACCAAAGAAGAAGAAGGAATTGAAGAAAACCATCCAGGATCTAAAAATGGAAGTAGAAACAATAAAGAAATCACAAAGGGAGGCAACTCTGGAGATAGAAAACCTAATAAAGAGATCAGGAGTCATAGATACAAGCATCACCAGTAGAATACAAGACATAGAAGAGAGAATATCAGGTACAGAAGATACCATAAAAAATATTGACACAACATTCAAAGAAAATACAAAATGCAAAAAGTTCTTAACCCAAAATATCCAGGAAATCCAGGACACAATGAGAAGATCAAAAGTAGGGATAATAGATATAGAAGAGAGCAAAGATTCCCAACTTAATGGGCCAGTAAATATCTTCAACAAAATTTTAAAACAAAACTTTCCTAACCCAAAGAAATATGCCCATCGACATACTAGAAGCCTAAAGAACTCCAAATAGATTGGAACAGAATAGCAATCCCTCCTGTCACATAATAATATAAACATCAAAGGCACAAAACAAAGAATATTAAAAACAGTGAGGTGAAAATGTCAAGTAAGATATAAAGGGAGACTTATCAGAATTATACCAGACTTATTGCCAGAGACAATAAAAGCCAGAATATCCTGGGCATATGTCATGCAGACCCTAAGAGAACACAAATGCAAGCCCAGGCTGCTATATCCAGCAAAACTCTCAATTACCATAGATGGAAATATTCCATGACAAAACAAAACAAATTTATACAACATCTTTCCACAAATACAGCTGGTCAAAGGAAAATAAATGGAAAACACCAACACAAGTTGGGAAAGTACAACCTAGAAATAGCAAGAAAATAATCTTCTTTTAACAAACACAAAAGAAGATAGATACTTAAACATAATTCTAACTATAACCACAAAAATAGCAGGAAATTTTACTAAAGCTCAAAGCACACATTGCACCTCACCCAATAGTAGGTAGACTTCAACACCCCACTGTCAGCAATGGACAGATCATGGAAACAGAAACTAAACAGTGAAACTAGCAGAAGTTATAAAGCAATGGATTTAGCAGATATCTATAAAAATATTTTATCCTAAAACAAAAGAATATACCTTCTTCTCAGCACCTCACAGTACCTTCTCCAAAATTGACCATACAACCAGTCACAAAACAGGCCTCAATAGATACAAGAAAACTGAAATAATACCATGCATCCTGCCAGATCACCATGGATTAAGGCTGGTCTTCAATAACAATAAAAACATTAGAAAGCCCACATAAAACATGGAAGGTGAGCAACACTCTACTCAATGAAAACTTGGTCAAGGAAGAAATAAAGAAAGAAATTAAATGCTTTTTAGAATGTAATGAAAATGAAGCCACAACATACCCAAACTTATGGGACACAACGAAAACAAACAACTCCTAAACCTGATAAACAATTTCAGCAAAGAAGCTAGATATAAAATTAATTCAAACAGATCAGTGACCTTCATCTTCTCAAAGGATAAACAGACTGAGAAAGAAATTAGGGAAACCACACCTCTCACAACAGTCACAAATAATATAAAGTACCTTGGTTTTACTCTAACTAAGGAAGTGTATTACATTGTAGTTATGTATTATAAGAACTTCAAATATCTGAAGAAAAAAATCAAAGAAGATATTAGAAAATGGAAAAATCTCCCATGTACATAGACTGGCAGGATTTATATAATAAAAACTGCCATCTTGGTGAAAGCAAATTACATTCAATGCAATCCCCATCAAAATTCCAACTCAATTCTTCATAGAGTTATAATGAGTAATTTGAAAATTCATCTGGAATAACCCAACAATAAAAGAACTTCTGTTGGAATCATCATCCCTGACATCAAGCTGTATTACAGAGCAATAATGATAAAAAAAAAAACAACCTGCATGTTATTGGTACAGTGACAGGCAGGTAGATCAATGGAATAAAATTGAAGAACCAGAAATGCACCCACACACCTATGGTCATTTGATCTTTGACAAAGGAACTGTCTTAGTTAGGGTTTTACTGCTGTGAACAGACACCATGACCAATGCAAGTTTTATAAAAGACAACATTTAATTGGGGTTGGCTTACAGGCTCAGAGGTTCAGTCCATTGTCATCAAGGCAGAAACATGGCAGCATCCAGGTAGGCATGGTACAGGAGGAGCTGAGAGTTCTACATCTTCATCTGAAGGCTGCTAGTAGAAGAACTGACTAGTAGCAGCCAGGGTGAGGGTTTTAAGCCCACACCCACATTGACACACCTACTCCAACAAGGCCACACCTCCTAATGAGGTCACTTCCTGGGCCAATCATATACAAACCATCAAAGGAACTAAAACCATCCAGTGAAAAAAGACAGCATTTTCAAGATGTGGTGCTAGTTCAACTGGCAGTCAACATGTAGAATACATATAGATTCATTCTTATCTCCATGTACAAAGCTCAATTCCCAGTGGATCAAGGACCTCCTCATAAAACCAGACAAACTAAAACTAATAGAATAGAAAGTGGAAAATAAGCTGGGTGTGGTGGCGCATGCCTGTAATTCCAGCACTTGGGAGGCAGAGGCAGGCGGATTTCTGAGTTCAAGGCCAGCCTGGTCTACAGAGTGAGTTCCAGGAGAGCAAGGACTACACAGAGAAATCCTGTCTCAAAAAAACAAAAAGAAAAAAAAAAGAAAGAAAGTGGAAAATAGCCTGGAGCATATGGGCACAGGGGAAAATTTCCTGAACAGAACACCAATAACTTATGCTCCAATATAAAGAATTGACCAATGGGACCCCATATAATTGCAAAGCTTCTGTAAGGCGAAGGACACTGTCAATAGGACAAAATGGCAACCACCAGATTGGGAAAAGATTTCTGCCAATCCTACATCCTCAAAAGGACTAATATACAATATATACAAATAACTCAAGAACTTAGACTCCAGAGAAACATATAACCCTATTAAAAATGGGTACAAGGTGGATGGGGGAGCAGGGGGAGGGAAAAGGGCATGTGGGAACTTTGGGGGGGCGGGAAACCAGAAAAAGGGAAATGAAATGTAAATATAGAATATATCCAATAAAAATTTAAAAAAAATAAAAATGGGGTACAGAGTTAAACAAAGAGTTCTCATGTTAGGAATACTGAGTAGCTGAGAAGCACCTAAAGAAATGTTCAACATTCTTGGGCAACAGGGAAATGCAAATCAAAACAACCCTGAAATTCCACCTCATACCAGTTAGAATGACTAAGATAAAAACACAGGTGTCAGAAGATGCTGGAGAAAATGTAGAGAAAGAGGAACACTTCTCCATTGCTAGTGGGATTGCAAGCTGGTGCATCCACTCTGGAATTCAGTTTGGTGGTTCCTCAGAAAATTGGACATAGTAGTAGCTGAGGACCCAGCTATATCATTCCTGGGTGTAAATCTCAAAAAGTAGGAAGCCCAAAGTATGGATACTTCGGTCCTTCTTAGAAAGGCTAACAAAATACCCATGGGAGGAGATACAGAGACAAAGTGTGGTATAGAGTCCGAAGAAAAGGCCACCTGGGAATCCACCCCATATACAGTTACCAAACCCAGATACTATTGTGGATGCCAACAACTGCTTGCTAACAGGTGCCTGTTATAGCTGTGTTCTGAGAGGCTCTGGAAGTGCCTGACAAATACATAGGAGGATGTTCTCAGCCAACCATTGGATTGAGCACAGGGTCCCCAATGGGGGAACTAGAGAAAAGACCCAAGGAAATGAAGGGTTTTGCAGCCCCATAGGAGGAACTACAATATTAACCAATCAGTAACCCCCAGAGTTCCAAGGGTATAAACTACTAACCAAAGAGGACACATAGAGGGACCCATGGCTCCAGCAACATATGTAGCAGAGGATGGCCTTGTTGGACATCAATGAGAGGAGCAGCCCTTGGTTCTGTGAAGGCTTGTTGTCCCAGTGTAGGTGAATGCCAGGACATGGAAGCAGAAGTGGGTGGGTAAGGGATCAGGGACATGGAATCAGGGTTTTGGGAGGGAAAAAGAGGAAAGGGGATACCATTTGTAATGTAAATAAGAAAATATTTTTAAAAAGAACTATTTTAAGAAGAGATTTACTTTGCCTTTTCATAAAATAGAAAAAAAGCAGTCAACTACAGAGGAATTGGTTTACTATAGATTTGAAATTTGTAACAGCACATACTTTAGGTCAGTGGCTCTCAGCATGTGGGTCACAACCCCTTTGGCAGGACTCTAGCTCCAAAAATATTTACATTATAATTCATAGAAGTAACAGAATTACAGCTATGAATTAGCAACAAAAATAAAATTTACAGTTGTGGGCAGGTCAACACACTATGAGGAGCTAGGGTCACAGCATTGGCAAGATTGAGAAACTTTGCTTTATGTCCGAAAAATGATTTTAAAATATCACCATGTGTTCTAAGAATGCAGCACAGGTCAATGACAAGTACTGTCTTCAGCATCACAGTGGAATGAGCAAGGTCCCACATGCCCTTTTCCCTCCCCCTGCTCCCTCATCCACCCTTTCCCACTTCCCTGTTCTGGTATTCCCCTACACTGATGCTTTGATCCTTTCCAGCACCAGTGTCCACGCCTTTCTTCTTGTCAGACATCATTTGGTATGTGAATTGTGTCTTTGGTGTCCCATGATTCTAGGCTAATATCCACTTATCAGTGACTTCATACCATGGGTATTCTTTTGGGACTGGGTTACCTCACTTAGTATGATGTTCTCCAGCTCCATCCATTTCTCTAAGAACTTCATGAATTCATTGTTTCTAATGGCTGAATAGTATTCCATTGTGTATATATACCACATTTTTTGTATCCATTCCTCCGTTGAGGGACATCTGGGATCTTTCCAGCTTCTGGCTATTATATATAAAGCTGCTATGAACATAGTGGAGCATGTATCCCATCTGTCAATGAAGAGAAGATCTGTGTATGGTGGGTCATGCACTTAACACTACAACTCAAACCTGATGCTGACTTAGGAGAGTCATCATAATCTCAAGGTCAACCTTGGCCCAACTGGAGCTAGGGAATGAAATCCTACTTCAAAGTCCAAGCTACCACCAAAGCAATAAAAGTAAATAATTAATAAAAGCAAAGAGAGAAAGGGAGAGAAAAAGATGTCACTTGCATCCATCTGGAATTGCACTTATGCATTTTTTTAAAACAAAAAACCAAGGGAAAGAAATTTCTCAGACTAATTAACTATGTCAATTACAATACTGGTAATTTTGGGTATTATAGTATACTAAAAACAAATCCATTTAAAATCATATGAAAATGGCTGTCATAGGAACCAGTTCAATAATAAATATTAAAGGAAATTGCTATGTTATTTTGTGTCATATGAAACCATATTATTCCTGTGATTTCTCATGAATAAATCAGTCCATGTAGAATGTGTGTATGTGTGTGTTGGGTGGCGAGAAAGAGACAGATGAGGGGTATACTAGACATCATTTATCATGAACAACTCATTAATAATTGTTGAGTACACTGAACTACAAGGTCCATAGAAATGACTCCATCAGAGAGAATTTGGAGCTCACTTGAGGATTGTGATTAAACTTTCACGTGAAAAGAATCAAAGATATATATTGAAAATTTCTTTGAAATGTTTATATTTTATAGAATAAATAAATGAAATTACTTCATGATATTTGTATAAAAATACATACTATCATATACTTTCATTATCCCAATAACATGAACAATTTATAAGTGGTATCTAAACTTTCCTTATGCTTTCTGATATTGGTGAAAAGAAACATTTTGAATTCTTGAAAATAATTATGAGATGTAAGATATTAATGGATAAATCCATTCAAAAATAGTAAGAAAAATCTGAGTAAAAATAATTATACAATATTACTATTTTATATGCTATATTACAATTATAGTTATGGTTAATGTAATATATAATTAATATATATGACAATATTTAAATATATAATACTATATGTAATATAATTATATAGTATAATACTTTAGAGAAGAATTTTGTACCATATAGTACAGGATATGTACTGTGACATTAAGTGACCAGCAATTCAAGGACACAAATGCATTGTTAGAGCATAAGCTATTGGTGTTCTGTTCAGGACCTGTGCGCATGTCCTCAAAGTCTTCCCCACTTTCTTTTCTATTATTTACAATGTGTCTGCTTCTATGTAGAAGTCCTTCATCCACTTGGAGTTGAGCTTAGTACAAGGAGATAAGAGTGGATCAATTCACATTCTTCTGCATGCTGACCTCCAATTGAACCAGCACCATTTGTTGAAAAGGCTTTTTTCCACTGTTTTGTCGAAGATCAAGTGACCATAGGTGTGTGGGTTCATTTCCGGGTCTTCAATCCAATTCCGTTGATCCACCTGCCTGTCACTGTACCAATACCATGCAATTTTTAACACTATGGCTCTGTAGTGTTGCTTGAGGTCTGGGATACTTATTCCCCCAGAATTTCTTTTACTGTTGAGAGTAGTTTTAGCTATCCTGGGTTTTTTGTTATTCCAGATGAATTTTAAAATTTCTCTTTCTAACTCTATGAAGAACTGATTTGGGATTTTGATGGGGAGTGCTTTGAATCTGTGTATTGCTTTTGGCAAGATTGCCATTTTAACTATAATAATCCTGTCAACCCACAAGCATGGAAGATTTTTTTCATTTCCTGAGGTCTTCAAATTCCTTCTTCAGAGACCTGAAGTTCTTGTCATATAGATCTTTCACTTGTTTGGTTAGAGTCACACCAAGATACTTTATATATTTTCTGGCTATTGTGAAGGGTGTCATTTCCCTAATTTCTTTCTTAGCGTGCTTATCCTTTGAGTATAGGAAGGCTACTGATTTGATTGAGTTGATTTTATAACCAGCCACTTTGCTGAAGTTTTATCAGCTGAAAGAGTTCTCTGGTGGAGTTTTTTGGGTCACTTAAGTATTCTATTGTAGCATCTGTAAATAGTGATAGTTTGACTTCTTCCTTTCCAATTTGTATCCCTTTGACCTCCTTATGTTGTCTAATTTCTCCAGTTAGTACTTCAAGTATTATATTGAAAGATATGGAGAGAGAGGACAGCCTTGTCTAGTCCCTGATTTTAATGGGATTGGTTCAAGTTTCTCTCCATTTAGTTTGATGTTGGTTACTGTTGGTCTTGAGACCTGTGACGTCATATAGGCTACAATTAGTGCACGCCCCCCACAAGTTTAGGCCTGTTACCAAGGCAACGGCCACCATGTACCCAGAGTTCAATGGGCCTACCTATTTTACCTGTAATTTAAATTACCACTCATATAAAAGGGTAGCGTTTCTCTTTCTCTTTCTCTTTTGCTCTTCGCTCCCTGCCTTTCCTTTACCCCGCTCCCCTGTACCCCTATCTTAAATAAAGCCACGTGGAGTTGTTCGGTCTAGTCTTATTGCTGCGGCCCACATCTCCTGGCTTCTCTGCTGCGCTGCAGCTTGTGGCCCAGGCGGTTCCCACCGCCGCTGCCGAACTGCATGGGAAAAACCAACAGTTACCAGTTTGTTGATTATTGCTTTTACTATGCTTAGGTATGGGCTTTGAATTCCTTTTCTTTCCAAGACTTTTAGCATGAAAGGATGCTGAATTTTGTCAAAAGCTTTTTCAGCATCTAATTAAATGACCGTGTGGGTTTTTTTTTTTACTTGAGTTTGTTTATGTAGTGGATTGCATTGATGGATTTCCATATATTGAATCATCTCTGCATCCCTGGGATGAAGGCTACTTGATCATAGACAAAGATCATTTTGATGTGTTCTTGGATATTGTTGGCAAGAATGTTATGGAGTATTTTTGCATCGATGTTCCTAAGTGAAATTGGCCTGAAGTTCTCTTTCTTTGTTTGATCTTTGTGTGGCTTCAGTATCAGCATAATTGTGGCTTTTTAGAACAAGTTGGGTAGAGTTCCTTCTGTTTCTATTTTGTGGAATAGTTTGAAGAATATTGGTGTTAGGTCTTCTTTGAAGGCCTACTAGAATTCTGCACTAAAACCATCTGGTCCTGATCCTTTTTTTTTTTTTTTTTTTTTTTTTTGTTAGAAGAGTTTCTATGACTCCTTCTAATTCTTTATGGGTTATTGTACTGTTTAAATGATCTATTTGTTCCTGATTTAATTTTGGTATTTGGTATCTGTCTAGGAAATTGTCCATTTCCTCCAGATTCTCTAGTTGTGTTGAGTATATGCTTTTGTAGTAGGATCTTATGATTTTTTAATTTCCTAAGTTTCTGTTGTTATATAAACCTTTTCATTTCTAATTTTGTTAATTTGGATACTGTCTGTGTGCCCTTTGGTTAGTCTGGCTAGGGGTTTATCTATCTTGTTGATTTTCTCAAAGAACCAGCTCCTTTTTTTGTTGATGTTTTGTATGGTTCTCTTTGTTTCCACTTGATTGATTTCAGCCCTGAGTTTGATGATTTCCTATCTTCTACTCCTCCTGGGTGAATTAGCTTCTTTTTTTTAATTTTTATTTTCTATATTCTATGTTTACATTCCAAAGGCTTTCCCCTTTCCCAGTCCCCCCCCCATGTCCCATAATTCCTCTCCCCCCCCAACTATTCCCCAATCATTCCCCCTCCCCCCCACGGTTTCTCTACAAAACTGGATCCAATCTTTACAGGCCCAGGGTCCTCTCCTTTCTTCTTCTTGGGAATCATTTGACTTGCTAATTGTGCCTTGAGTATTTAGTGCTTCTGGGCTCATTAATATCCACTTATCAGTGATTGTATTTCATGTGTATTCTTTTGTGATTGGGTTAGCTCACTCAGGATATTTTCCAGGTCTAACCATTTACCTACAAATTGCATGAATTCATTACTTTTAATTGCTGAGTAGTATTCCATTGTATAAATATACCACATTTTCTGTATCCATTCCTCCTTTGAGGGATATTTGGGCTCCTTCCAATTTCTGGCTATTATAAACAAGGCTGCTATAAACATAGTGGAACATGTGTCTTTATTGTATGCAGGGGAATCCTCTGGGTATATGCCCAGGAGTGGTATACCAGGGTCCTCTGGAAGTGACGTTGCAGGGCTTTCAGGTGTGTCATTAAGCTGCTGGTGTATGCTCTATCCAGTTTCTCTTTTGCAGGCACTCAGGGCTATGAGTTTTCCTCTTAGAACTGCTTTTATTGTGTCCCATAGATTTGGGTATGTTGCGCCCTCATTTTCATTAAATTCTATAAAGTCTTTGAATTCCTTCTTTATTTCTTCTTTGGCCAAGGTATCATTGAGTAGAGTATTATTAAACCTCCATGTGTATGTGGGCTTTCTGTTGTTTTTGTTGCTATTGAAGACTCTTACTCCATTGTGATCTGATAGGAGCCATGGGATTAGTTCAATGTTATTATATTTGTTGAGATCTGTCTTGTGACCGATTATATGGTCAATTTTGGAGAAGGTACAATGAGGTGCTAAGAATAAGGTATATTCTTTTGCTTTAGGATGAAATGTTCTATATACTTCTGTTAAATCCAATTGGTCCAAAGTTTCATTTAGTTTCCCTGTGTCCCTGTTTAGTTTCTGATTTCCTGATCAGTCTATTGAGGAGAGTGGAGTGTTGAAGTTACCCACAATTATTGTGTTAGGTGCAATGTGTGCTTTGTGCTTTCATAAAGTTTCTTTTATGAATGAGGGTTCCCTTGCATTTGGAGCATAGATGTTCAGAATTGAGAGTTCTTGGAGGATTTTTCTCTTGACCAGCAAGAAGTGACCTTCTGTGTCTCTTTTGATGACTTTAGGTTGAAAGTCAATTTTATCTGATATTAGAATGGCTACTCTGGCATGTTTTCTGAGGCCATTTGCTTCTAAATTGTCTTCCAGCCTTGTACTCTAAGGTAGTGTTTGTCTTTAACCCTGATATGTGTTTCCTATATGCAGCAAAATGCAGGGTCCTTTTTTCGCAGCAAGTCTGTAAGTCTATGTTTTTTTATTGGGGAATCAATTCCATTGATGTTGAGATATTAAGGAATAGTGATTATTACTTCCTGTCACTTTGGATGTTATTTTTATATTTGAACGGTTATCTTCTTTTGGGTTTGATGAAAGAAGGTTACTATCTTGCTTTTTCCAGGGTGTATTTTCCCTCTTTGTATTGGCATTTTATGTCTATTATCCTTTGTAGGGTTGGGTTTATGGAAAGATATTGTGTAAATTTGGTTTTATCATGGAATATCTTGGTTTCTCCATCCATGGTGATTGAGAGTTTTGCTGGATATAGTATTCTTGGGTGGCATTTGTGTTCTCTAGGAGTCTGCCTGAGATCTGCCCAGGATCTTCTAGCTTTCATGGTCTCTGGTGAAAAGTCTGGTATAATTCTTATAGGTCTTCCTTTATTTGTTACTTGGCCTTTTTCTCTTACTACCTTTAATATTCTTTCTTTGCTTAGTACATTTGGGGTTTTGATTATTATGTGATAAGAGATATTTCTGTTCTGACCCAGTCTGTTTGGAGCACTGAAGGCTTCTTGTATGTTCATGGGCATCTCTATCTTTATGTTAGGGAAGTTTTCTTCCATAATTTTGTTGAAGATATTTGCTGGCCCTTTAAGTTGTAAATCTTCACTCTCATCTATACCTATAATCTTTAGGTTTGTTCTCATTGTGTCCTGGATTTCCTGGATGTTTTGGGTTACAAGCTTTTTGCATTTTCTTTGACTGTTGAGTCAATGGTTTTTTTTTTTTTTTTTTTTTTTTTTTTTTTTTTTTGTATCTTTGGCATCTGAGATTCTTTCTTCTATCTCTTGTATTCTGTTGTTGGAATTTGCATCTATGGCCCCTGATTTCTTCCCAAGCTTTTCTATCTCCAAAGCTGTCTCCCTTTGCGATTTCTTAGTTGTTTCTACTTCTGTTGTTAGATCCTGGATGGTTTTGCTCAGTTCCTTCAGTTGTTTGTTTGTGTTTTCCTGTAATTTGTTAAGAGATTTTTGCATTTCCTCTTTCATGACTTCTGCCTGTTGACCCAAGTTTTCCTGTATTTCCTTAAGCGATTTTTGCATTTCCTCTTTTTTGGCTTGTATCTTTTGACCCATATTCTCCTGAATTTCTTTAAATGATTTTTGCCTTTCCCTTGTAAAGGCTTCTACCTTTTGATTCATTTTTCCTGTGTTTCTTTAAGAGATTTATTTATATCCTTCTTGTGTTCCTATAACAGCATCATTACCAGTGATTTTAAATCCAAATCTTGTTTTCCTGGTGTGTTAGGGTTTCCAGGACTTGCTGTTGTTGGAGAATTGGGTTCAGATGCTGCCATATTGCCTTGATTTCTGTTAGTAATTTTCCAACATTTGCCTTTTGCCATCTGGTTATCTCTGGTGTTAGTTGGTCTTGTTGTCACTGGCTGGTGCTTGAACCTCCTGTGAGCCTGTAAGTCTATTTCTGCACTGCTGGATGACTGGGTTTCCTGTGGCACAAACTACTGATGTGCTGCTCTCTTCTTAGGTGCCCTTGGAGCCCTGGTGTGTCTTGCCCCAAGCAATGTTATACTTGGGTTGTCTCTGTGAACCTGTTGCTGCCTGTCTGGTTGGTCAGGGAATGAAGATGGCGGATGCTGTGTGGAGCTTTTCCAAATGTTGATCACTCTGTTGGGCAAAGGACCCCTGATCTGGTGCTGCCTGTGAGCTCTGACTGGTGTCTGAGAGCCAAGATGGCAGAGAGACCCTCCACATGCTGGTCAGTCTGCAGGGCAAACTTCCCCCAACAAGACTGGCACATAGATGGCCTGCCGAGCCCCTGGGTACAGGCAAAAGCCTGACATGCTAAGATCCAGGCTGTGTCTGCATACCTGGTATTGTCTGTTAGATCCGTCTGGCATCTGGGAGCCAAGATGGTGGAGAGGCCCTCCAAGGGTTGGTCAGTCTGCAGAGCAAACGATCCCCGAGAGTGTTGGTACACAGACGGCCAGCAGAGCTACCCACGCCCTGGGTTCAGGCAAAAGCCTGACAGGCTGAGACCCAAGCGATGTTAGACTTGGGCTATGTTTGTGTACCTGACACTGTTTCTTAGATCTGTCTGGCAGCCGGGATCCAAGATGGAGGAGAGCCCCTCCAAGTGCTCAAAATAATCCCTTTCATCTCCAATATGTTTTTGGTCTTGGCATTTTATTACAGCAGTAAAAACCATAACTAAAAAATTATAAAAAATAAAAGTAGTAATTAGTTATAAAATAAAAGTTCATAAAGCTGCTTAAATTGTTATGAATATAAAAAATCCAAAAGAATATAAGTTTAATTAATAAAAGCAATCATATCAATAGTACATTTTCAACCCTTTATAAAATAAATCGTTTGAAGAACATTTTTATGGTTTTCTAGTGTTATGTCTTATTATAAAAATAGAAAGATAAACTCTGAGTAATTTTGTTTTATATAATTACCACTGCAAGGGGACAAGCAAATGACTTATAAATACATATTCTGCAATTAGGAACATTCCTGAATAAGAATCATCTACAACATTAGCAAGTTATATATGACAATTGCATCTCTGCCTAACAATTTCACTAATCTTACACAGATTGGTGTGATAAAACCCCTCCTAAGGATATTAGCATAGTGGTTAAGCATTATTGAATAAATATCAATAAAGAAAAATACAAAATGTTTGTTAGATTGAATCCTTTAATTTTTAAAATTCTCTTAAGTGACTAAATGATCTTGGATATAGCAAGTCTTTTCCTTGATTGATAACTGTCATAATTTCTGGAGAATGCCAGTAACCATCTCATGTTTCCCTTGAAATTAATTCCAGGACCCAAGTCTATGAGCTGTCCTCAGGTGAATCTTTCTGGAAATATCATCATAGACATACTCAGAAGCATATTTCTGCCTCTTCTTAGAATCCAGTCACAGTGACAATAAAGATTAAACATCATAGTTGTTCAGAGAATTTTTGATCTACCAAGTGACACTAGGAAGAAACATTATGCCAGAAACAGACACCGAGAAGAGACTTCATTCCAATCACAAGAACTATTGTAAATAGCAGAAGCTGCTGAAGTTCCTCATGTGACTTGGGGAGAGATTTTTCAGTCAGCACAAAATCCTGACAACTTACAGTGGCTCCAAGGAAACTTCAATTTTGTCATGAGAATTGCACATCATCCTCAGGTCACACTAACCTCAGAAACTGTATAATAGTGCATCTTAATGCCTGTGCAGTAGTCCTAAAAGAAATTAAGGAAGAATTAAGGAAGATGCTCATAATTGCTAATGATGGCTAAAATGGACAGATCTAGACTTCCTGAGGAGACTGGATGTTCAAGCAAAAAGGTTTTGGTCATCAACACCAAGCAGTGCATGTATGCAGCTGGCTACATCAGTAGCCCCCCTCTTAGTCTGAAATGAACAGTGCTGATGTTGAGGCCCCAGTAAAGGATTATCCCAATACTTTATAGCATGCTATGGCTTTTATCACTGCGATAAAATAGTACTATTCACTCCCCAGATTGTCAGCAACATTATTCACAACATCATCAGCTATAAAGCAACTCCAGAGCCAGAAAGAGAAACTAGGAACAGAGACTATGGAGAAGTGATACTAGAAGACCTGTAGAAGTGCTCACTGTGCAAGATGTAGGAGAACTGGGAATATGGAAGACAAATAGCTTAAAAATAAGTGCTGAGAATGAAAAAAAGGAAGAGGAAGGAGGAGGACTGCAGAGGGCAGAGACTGAAGAAGAAATCCAGGCTCAAGCTGGAGAAGTATTTCAGAGAATGGCCAAAAATTTCTCTGCAGAGAAACTCATAGAAAGTTACAAGTGTGGGTTGGACCATGCTCAGAACAGAGCTTAGGAACATTGGCAAGTTCTGCCCGCCTTAAAGCTATAACAATTAGCTGTGCCCAACATCCAAAGTGCAAAGCTACAATAATGCCAGCAGATTTTGTCCAAACTCAGAAACTGTCCAGAAAAACTAAGCTCTAAGTTACTAAAACAAAAAGGAGATTTATTTTGCCTGTTTGACTTCTATTCAAATAGAGAAATAAAAACCCTGATATTAGCAGAATATTCTGCACACTATTTTCTTTTTCTTTTTCTGAATTTTACATCTTTTTAAGCCACCATCCACACTTTTCTAGTGCTAAACATGAGAAAATATGTTTCATATAATGATTCAACCTAGCTGAGGTTGGCAGAATGCCAAATGGTTAACCAGGAAATAATTGTGCGAATGCTGAGGTTAATGGCAGTAACGTTACATAAAAATCTCTATTTAACCTAGAAATCAACTCCAACTCAATATCCCTCATCAAGGTCACATGAAACTATTCAAAAGCCATTGTTCTTCATCCAAAATGAGGACAGTAAATCAAGTGTAAGTCAAATTGTAAGACCACTGGAGTCATAATCACATGCCAGTACAACAAATTGTTATTCAAATTTTATCATAAAAAGAAAGAAAAGACATAAAGCAAAATATTAAGAGACTGTTAGACACTTTAAGAAAATTAATGACTAATGCACAACATAACTTTATCTCCTATGGCTCATTGGGGAAGAGAGAAAGATTGTAAGAATCAAAGGACCAGTGATGTTTATTGGTAAATAGGATCTTCTGCATATAATAGAGAAGATACAACCATGAAATCAGAATAATATGGCTACCTAATGAGGGCAGAACAATGGCAATACCAATTGCCATGCTAAAATGATGGGAACTTTTCATATTTCACCTAAAGACCACCCAACAGGGCCAGTGTTTGATTTGAGAGACTGTATTTAGCCTGCCAGTGACAGAAACACTTCTCTCAGGGTGTCCTCCAATGCATTTTATAGGAAGCTTTTAAAGGTAAACAAAACAGAAAAGCTACATCCTGATTGGCAGTTTGAAGAAATAAGGCCAGCATAGAAAACCAGTTTCAAGTTAAACCAAAGGTGGCAACAGCTGAGACAGGATGGAGGAACTTTTACCCTATCACAATAAGGCCCAATAATGAAGCTTATGTAGGTAATGACTGCAGAGAGAAGGAGAGTTAATAGCAAGCAGAGTAAAAATATGTCAGTCTGCTAATAAGTTAGCCAATCCCAAGTGGCCAGCCATAAACATATGTCATGTGAATGACATTAAATGGATATAGCATGATATACTCAGGTGTGTGTATGTGTTTGTGTGTGTGTGTGTGTGTGTGTGTGTGTGTGTGTGTTTTGTGTGTGTGTGTGTGCATGCATGCATGTGTGTGTGTGTGTGTGACACAGAGAGAGAGAGAGCAAAAGAGAGAGTAATTAAAAAAGATTAAGTCATGAATTTGAGGAGTGGGAGGTCACAGAAGGTGTTGGACAGGGAGAGAGGGAGAGTGAGCATAGAAATATTGGAAATACATCACTCATGGATGAACTTTTCAGAAACATTACATGGAAAACAACTGAGCTCTGTGATGGCTTGAAGCCTTATGATCTTTATAGGAAATCCAACTTCACCTTTGGAATGGTGCTGTACTGAGGCTTGAGAGATTTATTGTTTAAGTCAAAATCTGCAAAATTTATTTTGTGATACATTGTGAAATGATTATAGGAAATGTATTTATCTCAGAAGTATTAAGACCTAAAGTTATTTTTGTTATATCTTTTATAAGTTTTTGTTTCTAAGTAACATTTTTATTCTTTAAAATTGTATAGAAGTTAGTTTGATCATAATATCCACTATCTCTTCTCATGTCCAACCTCACATCCCTCTCTGTCCAACTTTCTGGTGTTTTTTTTTCTATAAAGTCCAGTATATGATGCCCAAAACTCCATGAGAGAGAGCATGCTCTACAATGTAGTAGACATTAAATAAAACTGACTTTCTCTCTCAGTAACTATCAAATGCCAATACTTCCTCATCTAGTGGTGAGATTTTATGCCCACCTAATACCCTTCCATGAGAGGATTTTTTTTCCTGCTTAAGCTTGTGTAACTCTCATGTATGTTGTATTGATCACTTGTGAATTTGTAGATATGAATATTTAAATGATCTGTTGTGTCCACAAATCACGATTGCTTTGAAATGATGCTTTGCCTCTGAGTCTTAGAGTACTTCTGCACTCTACAACCCAAAGATACCTGAGTTTATGGAGACAAGTTATAATATATATGTTCCATTCATCAGTGAGAAATCTATTATGACGAACAGTTGAGAATCTCTGTGATGCCATCTACAACAAGAAGTTGTTTTGATGAGGATAGGGATAAAGAGATATGCTATTAATCCTTAGGATACAATTTAATACGGTATCACTTTTGCACACACACACACACACACACACACACATATATATATATATATATATATATATATATAGTCAAAGGGAGAGAAAACATCTTCGACAAAATCATAGAAGAAAACTTCCCTAACCCTTTAGAAAGAGATGACTACAAATGTACAAGAATGCTATAGAACACTAAATAGATTGGACCAGAAAAGAAAATTCTACAACATCATAATAATCAAACCATGTAATTCACAGAGCAAGAAAAGAAATATTAAAAGCGGTAAGAGAAAAAGACCAAGTAACATATAAGGGTAGTCCTATCAGGATAATACCAGACTTTTTAAAAGAGACACTAAAAGCAAGAAGGTCTTAGACAAATATCATGCAGACAATAAGAGAACAAAAATGCAAGTTCAGGCTACTATACCCAGCAAAACTCTCAATCACTATAGATGGAGAAAACAAGATATTCTGTGAAAAAAACAAATTTAAGCAATATGTTTCCATTAATCAAGCCATACAGAGGATAATAGAAGAAAAACTCCAACACAAGGAGGAAAAGTCCATCCAAGAAAAACCAAGAAATTAATCATTTCACAACATAACCCAAAAGAAGGGAAACACAAAAATATAATATCACCTCTAACAACAATAACAAGAACCAGCACTCACTGGCCTTTAACTGTGCTGAGAACAAAATTAGGGAAACAATGCTCTTCACAATAATCACAAATAATATAAAATATCTTGGAGTAATTCTAACCAAGTAAGTGAAAGATCTGTATGAGAAGAACTTTAAGTCTCTGAAAAAGAAATGAAAGAAAATCTCAGAAGATGGAAAGATCTCCCATAGTCATGGATCAGTAAGATTAAAAATGACCATCTTATAAAAGACATTTCATATATTCAGTGCAATCCCATCAATATTCTAACTCAGTTCTTCACAGAGATAGAGCAATTCTCAACTTAATATGGAATAACAGCAACAACAGTAAAAACAGGATAGTGAAAACAATTCTCAAAATTAAAAGAATCATTTGTTGGGGAACTGGAGGGAGCCCTATAGAGCCCATCTCCAGTACATAGGTACAGTCTCCATTTGAGGGATGGGGTCACCCACCATCTCAAAAATTTTAAGCCAGAATTATTCCCATCTAAAGGAAATGCAGGTACAAAACTGGAGCAGAGATGGAAGGAAAGGCCTTCCAGAGACTGCCCTACCTAGGGATCCATCCCACCTTCAGTCACCAAACTGAGACTATTATGGATGCCAGGAAGGGCTTGCTGGCAGGAGCCTGGTATAACTGTCCCCTGAAAGGATCTGCCAACACCTGATCAATACAGATGCAGATCCTCACAGCCAACCATTGAGCTCATGGACCCCAATAGAAGACTGAGAGGAAGGAAAGACTGAAAGTGCTGAAGGGGATTGCAATCCCATAGGAAGAACAACAATATCAACTAACTGAACCACCCAGATATCCCAGGGACTAAACCACCAACCGAATAATACACATGGAGGGATGCATGGTGCCAGCTACATATATAGAAGATTGCCTTATCTGGCATCAATGGAGAGGAAGCCTGGGTCCTGTGGAGGCTTGATACCCTAGCATAAGGGAATGCTAGAGCAATGAGGCAGGAATGGGTGGCCTGGTGGGGGAGCATCCTTATAGAGGTAAAGGGGATAGGAGAAGGGGTGTGGGCTGTGAAGCAGAAAACAGGAAAGAGGTCAAAATTGAAATGTAAATAAATAAAATAAACAACAAGAAGAAGAAGAAATCATCCCTGACCTCAAGCTGTACTGCTGTCCAATAAAACTGTATGGTATTGTACAGAGACAGGTCGATAAATGGAAGAGAATTGTAGAACCATAAATAAACCCACACACCTGTGGTCACTTGATCTTTGAGAAGACAAGATTATACAGTGGAAAAAAAAGAAAGCAACTTCAATAAATGGTGCTGGTCTAACTGTCAATTTGCATATAGAAGAATGCAAATTTATCCATGGTTTATCTCCTTGTACAAAGCTCAAGTCCAAGGGCATCAAGGACCTCTACATAAAACCAGATATGCTGACTCTCCTAGAAGAGAAAGTGGGATATAGCCATAAAAACATTAACACAGGGCAAAATTCCTGATCAGAACATCAATGGCTCAGGCTCTGAAATTAACAATTGACAAATGGCACCTCATGAAAGGCAAAGTACACTGTCAATAGATCAATGGCAACCTACAGATGGGAAAAGGTCCTTACCAACCCTATATCAGAGAGAGGGCTCATATCCACTATATACACAGAACTCAAGAAGTTAGACTTTAAAAATCCATGTTACCCAATTGAAAAAACAGGTGCAGAGCTAAACAGAGAATTCTCAACAGAGAAATATCAAATGGCTGAGAAGTTCTTAAAGAAAAGCTCAACATCCATGATCATCAGGGAAAATAAAATCAAAACGACCCTCAGATTCCACCTTACACCAATCATAATAGCTCAGATCAAAAACTCAGTTGACAACAGATGTTGGTGAAGATATAGAGAAGGAACACTTCTCCATTGCTGATGGGATTACAAGCTGTTAACCCTTTGGAAATCAATCAGGCAGGTCCTCAGAAAATTGTTCATATTTCTACCTGAAAACCTAGCTATGCTACTCCTGAGCATATACCCAAAAGATGATCTACCATATCACAAAGACATGTGCTGCACTATGTTCATAGCAGCCTTATTTAAAATATCCAGAAATGGGAACCAATCCAGATATCCCCCAATGGAAGAATGGATACAGAAAATGTTATATCTACAGAAATACTAGTCAGCTATTAAAAATGAGGACTTCATGAATTTTTCAGGCAAATGGATAGAAGTAGAAAATATCATTCTGAGAGAGGTAACACAAACCCAAATGCACATATAAGGTTTGTACTCACTGATAAGTGGATATTAGTCCAAAGGCTCAGAATACCCACAATACAACTCATAGATCATATGAAGCTTAACAAGAAAGTGTGGATCCTTCGATCGCACTTAGAACAAGGAAGAAAATAATCACTGGAGACAGAGGGAGAAAGGGACCTAGGTGGGTGAAGGAAAGGGGAGGGGCAAAAGGGGGTGCAGGAGTAGGTATAAGGGAAAACAAAAGAGAAGTCCAGAGGGCCCAGAGTATGAATAGAAATATGTAGCAATTGGAGTTGGGAATGTCCCAGATGCCAGGGTTGGAAGAGGCTCTCAGGACAGAATGGCAATGACATTAGACGAAATGCCCAATATCAGGGAGAAAGAAAATGGAGAGACCACCTCCAGTGGATAGTCATGGCCTCCTGTTGAGGGATGGGACCATCTACTCATCTCAAATTTTTTAACCCAGAATTATTCCTGTCTACAGGAAATACAGGGACAAGATAATGGAGCAAAAACTGAAGGAAAGGCCAATCAAAGGCTGCCCCATTTTAGGATCCATCCTATGTACAAGCCATCCAGGGACTACCCCACCTTGGGATCCATCACACACAGAGACACCAAATTCCAACACTATTGCTGGTGCCAAGATGTGCTCGCAGACAGCAGCAGGTCTGCCTGTTCTCTGGAGGCTCTGCTAGCATCTAAGGTACAGATACTCAGAGCCAACCATTGGACTGAGCCCTGGGACTCCAATGGAAGAATTAGGGGAAGGAGCTGAAGGGGATTGCAACCTAATAGGAAGAACAACGTATCAACAAACCAGACCTCTCATAGCTCCCAGGGACTAAACCACCACCCAAAGAGTATACACATGCCAGTTCGTGGCTCCAGCTACCTAAGTTGTAGAAGACTTCCTTATCTGGCAGTAGCGGGATGGAAGGAGCTTGGTCCTCTGGAGTCTTGATGCCCCAGGTAAGAGGGATGCTATAGGAGTGAGACGGAGTGGGTGGGTGGGTGGGGGGAACATTCTCTTAGAGGCAAAGGGGTTGGGGATAGGATGGGGGTTCATGGAGAGGAGAAAACATTTGAAACATAAATAAATAAAATAAATGATTTAAAAAATATAAAAATGTTATTGGAGTAAGTTTTTGTTTTGATCTCAGGTAGGAGATATGGGTTACTTTAGATCATCCACAGACCCAGCAGCTGACTATGATTTTCTATTTCAGGGGCATGATTTGCCAGATGCAAATGGTTTCTGCATGTGTATAACAATTAGAATTGTGGGAAATCTTGAAAGGGTATGTAAATGCTAGAGCCCCTAGAGAGGCACAGCTGCTGCTATTTCTCCGGCTACTGCTGGTGGTGGTGGTGGTTTCTGGTTGCTATTTCTGTGGTTTCTTGTCGTGTAACAAGTGATCCTGTGTAAAGAAATGAGAAAAAAATCTGACTGCAAAGATCCAACTCGCCCCAAGTAATTTGATGTCCCTAATCAGGAGGAAGTAGTCTGATGGTATTAATGCCCCCTTTTCCATCAAGTCTTATTTCCCTTCTACCTAGTGTTAGAGGGTTGGAAAGCTGGAATAGGGGTGAAGAAGGGTGGTAGAAAAAGAAACTCACAAAGTAGCCAAAAGGCCAGTTACCAGTTACATTGGTTAGCTCACTGCTGCGTGAAATTGGTCATTACTTTTTTTTCCCAGAAAGTGTACCTAAACTGCCAGCCCCAGCAGTGAACAGTTCCTGAGCAGATGTAAGAATGAGACAAGGGGAATGTTTGAGTAAGACAAGAGGACAGGGATGGATCCTTTGCAACTCTGACTGACTAGCAATCAAAAATTTCTTTAAACTGATTTCAAAAGCATTCATGATTTCAAGAGATACAGATCATATTATTTTGTCATGAGCACACAAGGAATGTATGCCCAGGGTTACCGGTTACATACAGAGAGCTTAGATTTATTATCATCAGCCCTTTATCCCTATTCCTAAAATTCTACAAATCATTTCAGCTTAAGTAAGCTTCACATAATAGCATGCTCTTAGGCTGGCAGCATTTTGCAGTTTCAAGATGTCTAGATAGAAAATAGATAAAATCTGAGTCAGTCCATGTGAATCATCCTGATTTATTTTCAAGATCATTTATTTGTTACTCTTACAGAGTAACAAATTTTTGACTGGACTCAGAGTCAGAAGTAGAAGTTCTCACCTTCAACGAGGGCACCCAATATCTTCTGGCAATCTGGTCCTGGCACTTTTCTTTGGCTTCCCTCTTTCTGGTGGCCAAAGGTTTAGTGTATTCTGCAGCCTCCCATGTTTTTGCTTACTATGTTGTTTCTTCAGCACAATGTGTCCACATTTGTGTTTCAGGGCATGTGAAGTAACAAGATGCTGAATCATGGGTTCTTTGGTCTTGGGCTTCTTACCTTCTTTGTTTAAAGACTTTCTGACAACATATTGTCCAGCATCATCTTCCTTAGAAGCTTTCAAATTCTACTCACTCTTTCAGGTCCCAACAGGCAAAGCACAGTAATAATTTCCAGCCCAGGAATATCCTTCTCTTCTTTTTTTTTCATACTAACCAAGTTTAGAACACTCAGATTGGTATCCACAATGCATCCATAAACAGACTTGCACCGTCTCCAATTCTCCTTGGTCTATAACAAGAATGCCTCTTACTCACCAGCAGGTGCACTCTGCCATGGGTCAATACACCTTGCTTCGTGGGAAAATCTTGTTTGTCATTCCCACCACTGATCTGGATCACAGAGCCCTTCCACTCTTCACCCGGAGCATCAAACTTCTCAGAGAATGTATGGTGATGTGTGGCTATTGCATTTGTTGTCCACTTCAATGAGTTTCTGACAACCAGTAGCAGGGAAGGAGATATTCAACTTCATCTTGACAATCACCCTGATTTAAGCAGTATATTATTAACTTTTAATGGTCAATCATATTACTTACAAATTAGCTTAGGCCTGATAACTTTCTCAGGCTAAGGAACCATTGTAAATGTTATTCAATATAATATTTATATTTATAATCTTATAAGAATTTGCTTAAAAAAAGAATTTTTGTTCCTAAATGAAACAATATTACAGCAATCTGGTGTAAAACAATCTTTTCAAGAATGGAAAATCCTAATACCTTATTATAATCACATTCTTTTATATTGTCCTTGCACCACTTATATGTGTAATTATATTATCATAATCATTCTAGCTTTTGTTACTGAGTTTATTAGGGGCTTAATATGTATAGCATTTTATCTTGTAGGTTATAATTCCAAGAAATTCTAAATATCCTGTAAAAGGAATTCTGTGCTCTGATCTGCTGTCATTTCTTCTATCCTGCTGAATTTTACCAGCTTTCTCTGAGTTCATGCTACTCTAATTATTTTGTTTTACGAGTTTGTTTAGGGGCAGATAATAATCTCCAAGGCACAGAGAAGACCTCCAGGCAGGGTCAACTGAGGTTATGTGTGTGAAAGCAGGGGTAGTACTTTCAGGACTTTTTCAGGGGGATATGGAAAACATTTTCTCAGGAAAGACATGGGTGAATCATTATGCTAATAGCCCCCAAGAGTGTAACACACAGAAACAAACTGAAAGTGAAGGGAGTCGGGGCAGTGATTGCATCATGTGGCTCAGCTATGCTAGTAACTGTCAAACATGCTGGCTTCATGACTTACCTTACGCCAGGAGATGGCCACGCCATCTAGTACCTTCCAACATTATGAAAGCTAACCGATAAGAATGAAGCTTCCAGGTGGATACCAGTGGATTTCTCTATGTTTTGTGACTTATATGTGTTTTATCTTCAACAACTTGTCTTACCATTATGTTTTAGAGGATAGCCAAGAATGTTGGCAACAGCTTGTGATGTTTGTGGGAGGGTTCTGTGGAAAGTCATTTGTCAACAACTCAAAAGGAGATAATTCATTCCTACCTCTGTTTTGTTGTTGTTGTTGTCTTATGGTATATCTGATGGTATGGTTGGAATACCATACTGCACCTCATTGTAGGGTAACTCCTTAAAATTCACTTTATATGTGTTTATATATTTCTTAAAGGCTGGATAACACTCCATTCTGTAAATGTGCTGTACTTGAATAATCTATCATCTTAGTTACTTTTCTATTGCTGTGAAAAAACAACATATCCAAGGCAACATATTTAATAAAAAAGATAAGACATTTATTGGACTTAAGAGCTCCAGAGAGTTAAAGTCTATAAAGACCAAATATTATGACAGGAATAGCTGATAGTTCACATTTTAATTAACAAGTAGAAAACACAGCATAAGTATACAGGGAAAAGCAGAAGTCTTTTGAAACCCAAAATTCAACCTTCAACAAGACCACACAAATAGTTCTAGCAATAGAGGAGCAACTATGCAGATATATGAATCTATATTCTTATTTAAACTGCCATATCCACATATCAGATTATAGACATCTAGGCTATCCCATTTCCTGACTGAGAAAATTGTTTTTGTAGCAGGATATAGGTTCTTATGGGTATGAGTTCAGTGGTGATGTAGCTTGATCATATAGTAGATCTATTTACAGATTTCTGAGAAAACTCTATTGATTTCCTCTGTGACTGTCTAGGTTTACACTCTCCAGAGCAGTAAATAAGTATTCCCTTATCCCTATATCTACAGCAATATCTGCTGTCATTTGTTTGTTGTTTGTTTTATGTGTGCGTGTGTGTGTGTGTGTGTGTGTGTGTGTGTGTG
This sequence comes from Apodemus agrarius, assembly GCA_964023405.1. Taxonomy (NCBI): domain Eukaryota; kingdom Metazoa; phylum Chordata; class Mammalia; order Rodentia; family Muridae; genus Apodemus; species Apodemus agrarius. The sequence goes on from OZ030009.1 coordinate 126,872,582, forward strand.
TGTGTGTGCATGCTTATGGTACATTACAGTTGTTCTCAGTGAGCCAAATTTCAAAGTAGAATTAATTTGTGGTTTGTTGTTATTGTTGTTGTTGTTGTTGTGTTGCTTTTGTTTTTATTATTTCAAGACAAAGTTTTTTTGTGTAGCCCTGGTTGTCCTTGAACTTGCTCTATACACTCGGCTGGCCTCAAAATCAGGGATCTTCCTGCCTCTGCCTTTTGAGTGCTGGAATTAAAGTTCGCAATCCACACCGAACAAATTAGTACCTTCTTAATAGATAAAGATTTTGTACATCTCAAGGATTATCAGCTCTTTGTATTTTATAGCTTAAGAACTCTTCATTTAGTTCTGCTCCCATTTACTTCTACTCCGCTTCTGTCCTGGCTCTCCAGTTACTCTCAGAGATGCCCCCCATCGACTGCTGCTCTTATCTGACTCTCCTGCACCTACTCTGCACACTCCTGGTCCCCTTCCCAATTCCCCTCTTCATCCTCTCTCCCACATGGTTTCCACCCTCCATCTATCTCCAATGACTATTTTTTTGTTTGCCTTTCTGAGTGAGATTCACACATCTTCCCTTAGGCCTTCCTTGTCACTTAGTTTCATTGAATCTGTGAATTGTAGCATGGATATACTGCATTTTATCGCTAATGTCCACTTATAAGTAAGGGCATACCATGTGTGTCTTTCAGAGTTTCAGTCACCTCATTCAGTATGATATTTTATAGTTCCATCTGTTTCTCTGCATATTTCATGATCCCTTTGTTTCTAACAGCTGAGTAGTATTCCATAGTATACATGAACCAGATTACTTTTTATCCATTCTTAAGCTGAGGGACATCTAGATTGTTTCCAGGTTCAGGCTTTATGAATAAAGCTACTATGAATATAGCTGAAAAAGTGTCCTTGAGGTATGCGGAGCATCTTTTGGGTGTATAGGCAGAAGGGGTATAGCTGGTTCTTAGGGTAGAACTATTCCCAATTTTCTGAAAGATTGCCAAATTGATTATCAACTTGGTTGTTCCAGTTTGTACTAACACCATCAATGGAGGAGGTTTCCCTTGATCCACATCCTCATCAGCATGTGCTGTTCCATGACATTTTGATCTTAGGCATTCTCATAGGTGTAAGATGAAATCTCAAAGTCCTTTTGATTTGCATTTCCCATATAACTATGGAAGCTGAGCATTTCTTTAAGTGCTTCTCAGCCATTTGAGATTCTATGTTGAGACTTCTCTGTTTAGCTCAGTACCCCATTTTTAAATTGGGTTATTTGGTTTGTTGGTATCTAACTTCTTGTGTTCTTTATATAATTTTGATATTAATCCTCTGTCAGATATAGGGTTGGTGAAGATGTTTTCCCATTCTGTAAGTTGCTGTTTTGTCCTATTGATGGTATCCTTAGCCTTGGAAAAGCTTTTCAGTTTCATGAGGTCCCATTTATTAATTGTTGACCTTAGTGTCTGAGCAATTGATGTTCTTTTCAGGAATTCTTTTCATATCACCTGTAACCACATGGGACTTCCAGTGGATGGAAGAGAACATCAACCTTCCCACAAAACCTTCAAACCAAAATTTGTCCTGCCTAGGATATGTGTAGGGAAAAGGAGAAAACATAGATTGAGGGAACAGTCAACCAATGACTGGCTCCATTAGAAACACATCCCATGTAATATAGTCCATCCCTGATATTATTAATGATACTTGTTATCCTTGCAGAAATGAGCCTAGTATAACTATCTCCTCAGAGGCTTCATCTAACCATGTATGGAAACAGATGCAGACTATCACAGCCAAACATCAAGTGGTGATCTGGATACCTTTTGAAGACTGGGGAATAGAATTGAGTAAGCTGGAGTGTTAAAGGGCAACAAAAGAAAAGATATACAGACAACTAACCTGAGCCTATGGGTGCTCACAGAGACTGAACCACCAATCAAAGAGCAAGCAAAGGCTAAACCTATCCCCTGACACACACATTTGTAGCAGATGTGCAGCTTACTCTTCATGTGGGTCTCCTAACAATTGGAACAGAGGCTGTATCTGACTCAACTGCCTGAATTTGGATTCCCTTCCCCTAACTCAGCTACCCATTTGGGCCTCAGTGGAAGAAGACATGCTAAGGCTTACTACAACTGGATGTCTCAGGGTGGGGATGTATGCAGGGATTGGCTTCCCCTTCACCGAAGAGAAGTAATGGGAGTATGTGTTGTGTTGTAAGGATGGAAGTGGGAGAAGAGGAGGGATGGGGGACCACAATTATGATATGAAGCCAATGAATAAATGAATAAATTTAATAAAAGAATAGAAAACATTAAAAAGTAAAATAAATAAAATGAAATGAAATAAAATAAAATAAAATAAAGTAAAGTAAAATAAAATAAAATAAAATAAAATAAAATAAAATAAAATAAAATAAAATAAAATAGCTATTGTCTTCCTCCAGGGTGCACTGTTGGCCTCTTTGTCAAATTTGAATGGCTGTGGGAATGTCGGCTTATATGTGGATCCTAAATGCTATTCCATCAATCAATGTGTCCGCATTTATTTCAGAACTATTTTGTTTTTATTAGTATAGCTCTACAGAGAGAATGCTTAATGCAAAGGGAACAGCCAGAAGATGAAATTATAAGTTTTAACTTTGTAACACGCACAAAGTTATTGACTCATTTATTCATTTTAATTTTTTAATTTAGTGGAATATAAATTTCAAAGCTTGGATTATGATTCTTTAAAATTCCTCGGTACCTATTGCAATGTTTACCTTGTCATATCTAATTTTATTAATTTTGGTCTTATCTCTCTCACTTTGTTAATTTTTGCTATTTTTTTTCAAAATACCAACTTTTTTTTCATTCATGCTTTGCAATTTTTCATTTCTGTTTGATTAATTTCAGCTGTGACTCTTACTGTCTTTTCTCTTGTACTGTTTCAGGCTGTTGCTTCTTCTTGTTTTCCAAAAACCTCAGGTGCAGCATCGAGTTATTAATATGTGTCTCCCTCTCTCTAGCTTATAGTGTAAGCACTTCTACCTTAAGACTTTTCTTTTGGGACTGCGGGACAGCATCCGTGTCCCAGAAATGGTGATATGTTAATTTTTCAATTTCATTCTATTTTAAGAATATTGATATCTTATTTTATTGTGTCTCTGAACTCAATTCTCATTCAGTAGTGTATTGTTTAAATTCTGTGTGCTCATGAGCTTTCTGCTCCTTCTATTGTTGTTATGAAAGTTTGTTTCTGCATTATCAAGTGGTATTCAGGATTTTAATTCAGTTTTGCTAAGTGTTTTTTAATTGTTTTTAGTCTATTTTATAGTCCAGCCATTATCACCCTCTAGGTCCTCATCTTATTCCTCCTCCTTCCTCCAGTCTCCAAGAATATGTTTCCACCCTCAACCCCAAGCCCACCCTGCCAGGCCTCCCCTCTCCCTTGGGGCTCAAGTCTCTGGAGGGTTTTGTGCATCTTCTTTCCCTGAGGTCATACCAGGCTGTCATCTGCTGTATATGTGGTGGGGGTCTCTTACCAGTTGTATTGTATGCTGCCTGGTTGGTGGCTCAGTATCTGAGAGAACTCAGGGGTCCAGGTTAGTTGAGTCTGCTGGTTTTCCTATAGGGTCACCCTCTCCTCAACTTCTTCCAGCCTTTTTCTAATTCAGCCATAGTAGTTCCAGACTTCAGCTCATTGTCTGGGTGTAAGTATCTGCATCTATCTCAGTCAGCTGCTTGTTGGGCCTAGACTTGCTTTGTGTCCTAATATGTAGCTGTTCTTGGAGAAAGTTTCATATGCTATGCAGAAGAAACTGTATTCTTTAGTGTTTGAGTGGAATGATCTGTAAATGTCTGTTAGATACGGTGTTATTTACCTTCAGAGTCTTTCTATTTGGTTTATTTCAGGATGACCTGTATAATAAGTTAGAGTGGAGTATTGAACTCACCTTTCCTCTGGGTAATCTATGGGTTTAGAACTGAATGTGTGTTTTGGTTTGTTTTTTTATGAAATTGTGTGCTCATGTGTTTCTTACATAAATGTTTATAATTTAAACATTCAAAATCCAGGGGATATTGAGATGTATTCGTTCAGTAAGCAGCAATGTAGATGCTTTGAGGCACTGGAAAATGTCAGTTTCTCATTAATTATGAAATTCCACTATACTTGCCCATCATTGTTTATGAACAGTTCTGTTTGTGAGTCATATTGCAAAATTTATATAACAAAAAATAAAATTAATGTTATAGAGCAAAACATAGATTGACAAAATTATACTATCATTGACATATAATCATATATGTTCTTACAGATACAATTTTATATGTTTATGGATGTATATGCATATTGTATGTCTCCCAGGTACTTTTGCATACCTGGAAGAATATTTAAAGGGGAAGAAGCATTTATTTTGGCTCAGGAGTTCAGATAGTTTAGCTTATCATGGTGAGGAGGTCCTAGTAAAGTAGAGCTGCACATCTTAAAATATTCAAGAGCAGGGAAAGCAATATGGGAAGGGCCAGCTCCAGTTATAGCCCCATGGACATGGCCTAGTGACCTACTACTTCCAACTAAGCTACTTCAAATCTTTTTCAGGCTCCTAAAAATTCTATGATCATAAGTCCAATGAAGGATTGATCCACTGACTCGGTCAGAGCCTTTAAGAGCTATGTCTTTCTCCAAATCCCGTCAGGTGAAAAGCAAGCCCCAGGTGCATGAGTCTGTGAGAGGTATTTCAGATGTAAGTGGTAATGAAAGTGTAAAGTGTTCATGGGTGAAGGGCTACCATCAAGCTGACCTAGCAGAACCGTTTCCAAAAGCCCTTAGATTCTCATAAGGCTCTTCCTAGGAAATATCATCTAAGATACCTAAGGGATAGTTTGCCTTCCTCATTTGTTCTGTGGATCACAGCATCTGCCTTAGTGTGAGGGACTGTGATATGGACTAGAGATAATGTTTACACATGTCATTTTTACCATAAAATATTTATGGAAAGCAGAGGCTATTGTTCCCATGTGTTGATATAACCTACACATCTGTTCTCTGTGGTGACCTTAAACAAACACACAGGTGTGGATGCCAAAAAATGCCTCCTCATTTACACATAGCTGCATCCTTCGGAAACTGCTAAGCTGAAGTGACAGTGAATTCAGAATGTTCTGGCTGCTACATTAATGCTCTTATTTCTTCCTCCCATTCTCAGAAAACATAATCCAGTTCTCTTTGTCCACTGGGAATGAGCTCCAGAGTATTCCTCTTCCACTAATGCACACACACAGATGCATTCTGGTATATTATTTCCAAATTTTCCTACAACCTTTAAATATCTATAGATTAATTATACACTTAATACTTATGTATTGGTAGCCAGCATGGTGATATTGTTAGAAGATGTTGACAAAAGACAAAAAAAGAACGCTCACATTTAGTGCAGAGGCAGTAGTTTAGTAACAATTATTATTCACAACAGTGTATTATAGATCCGAGAGATTTGGAGGTTTAAGAATTTTATACCAAAGCCTGTCTGAATTGGATTTCTAGTGCAATCATACTCTTAATCAAAGAAATGATGCTAGATAAAGGTTTCAATAGTAGACTTGGCTTTCAAACCCTGGAGTCAAAAACCTTGTGTTACAGGAAATTGAGCAGGATAAGGTTGGGGAAAGATTCTGATGAGAAATGGATGCCTGGGTGGTTGTGGTGCACGGATGAAGCTCCTGGGAAATTGAGAAAATGCAGAATTTGAATTAGATCTGAGGACAGCAACTAAAATATATTTTTAAGAGAGTGAAATAGGTAGACTGTTGCTAGGTGAGTATTAAGGCAAGGTCTGAAAAGAAAAAAAAAACAACTCTTACTCTATTTTCTCAAAAGCTTCACTGGCTCATTCCCACGAATTGGGAAGCAGACAATTTCTCTATCTCTGGTGGCTTTGCCCTTAATAAATCTCATGAGATATGAGATTTATTGAATCTCATATCTCAAGCTTGAATGAGTTTAACCCATAATATTGCTAAGGAATTTGTAAAATACTGCCTCAGTATTCTGAATTTATTCATCATATAGGTTGAAGAAACAAGTGATTATTGAATTGAAAGCTTAGATATTTGCCTTTTCTTCATAGAACGTTCTAAAACCATGTTGTTTGTTTAAAGACTGTCCTAGGGTTTCATAAAGAAAGATTTTTTTATGATAAATAGTGATATATAATGTGCAGAGCAAGTCAACAATAGCAATAAGCTGTTAATTAGAAATACAGTGGAAAAAGATCAAGGTCTGAATCAAGCTCCAGGAAGTAATACAGTAAGAAGGGAGCACAGTGGTCCACCAGTCTTTAGTCTGGACTAGAGATACGCATTTTCTATGCATAAGGAGAAAGCATAGAAAATGAGAAACTAAGGCCCAGTCTTTATTAAATGTTGGAGACATCTGCCCCTTGGCATGTGTTAGAGGGACATTTTGACTAAGGCAGTCACAGAAGTAGGTGTGCTCATTTTCACCAGTTCTCTCTGATTTTAGTCCTCTTCGGAGTGTGAGAGAGTCTAACACAATGTATGACATTTCTACTGATACTCAACAGAGGAAGTGTTCTATCAGACTTGGCAAAACATCATTAACTCTTTTTGCAGACTTCAAGTATGCTCAAACCCCCAGAAACAAAGCTGTTCCCTTGGGGGGGGGAGGGAAACAGACAAGCAAATGAAAAGATGTGTAGTGTGTAGTTTCTACTACCACACTTTACACACACACATACGTTAGCTTATTCTTAATATACTTTTTAGCTCAATGACCGAGCACTTCTAAGCCTCCCGCCACTATTGTGCCCAGTTATCTTCTCCTTGTTCCACACCCAGGTACATAAGAAACTGACTCCTCAAATCTTGAAAGACTTAGTTGCTGCCCTCTGTGACAATCTGATTCGTTTACAATTTTTTTTGGTGTGTTTCAACTAATATGTCTCAGAAGTTTAAAACTTCAAAGAGGAACAATCATCCTGTTAAAATATCAAAAGCCTCCTAAATTATAACAGAGACTCCTGAGGCATGTAACTGATAATTTTCTTCCTTGTGACATGTAAACAGTAATTTAAGGGGAGTGACCATGACTTGTGGCTCCTGAGCAGTAAAGGACATGTGTTGTGCCCCAAGGTAAAGGCTTGAGTTTCCCATTAATGTATGCAGACCTGTGTCACTTAAAACCAATTCTCCTATAGCTATGGTATGATGAGCCCCACAAGTGAACAAAAATCCACCATTTACCAGAATCTCTAATAACCACTCTCGCCATTAAAAATGTATAGCATATAGGTAAAGGATGATTTAGTTAGGAAGAATTAACAAATTGTATTATAATAAAAAATCAATATTTTTACACAAAGATCTACCTTTACTGTAGTCTATTATGTATTCCTTATAATACTAACAAGTAGTTCATGTAACTAGCATTCCATTAACATCTTACGTACTAGAATATGTAACAATATATAGGCCAATAATGATAATCTTCAAAATGAAAAGTTTTTTTAATCCCAAATTGATTTTAACTTCAAGGAGATGGGAAATCTTATAAAAATCAAACACATATACATAGCTCTAGAAACTTTAAAACTATATAAGTGATAATTCCTCGTGGGAGAAATGTACTACTGATAAGAAAACACAAAATGCTTGTGAAGTAGGGTCTGTAAAATTAAATTATTGGAGGAATGTATGACCTATGCTTCCTTGAATAGGACATAGCTGCGCTGTAACAATAATAGAGTTACCCTTCCCTGTTTATAATATATTAGCTATGTACCTGGAGTGAGAGGAATCATTGAATATTTTAGGAGAATATTCAGATAAAATTAATTTTATCTGATAGGTTGCTTAGAGAAACACCCAGCTACCAAAAATGCTCTTCCCTTGGAAGAAAAAAGACTAAATAATATGAGGTTTTTCTGTAATGCTTAGTCAGCACCAAGTTAGGAAAGCTATAAATTGGCAATGAGAGCCTATCTCAGTGGACATAAAGAGTAACAGAATTGCAAAAGTGTCTAACCTGTACTGTGTCAAGGTGATGCACACACCTGAAAATCCACTGATGCAAATCAAATGTACATGTGCAAAGCCAGATAAAAGAGCCTGTAGACTTTACAGTTGCTGAGCAAAATGAGCTGATGTTGTTTGTGTTGCTATATTCGCTATCTGTGCATATCATTGTGCTAAATAGATATTGTACCTCATTGAACATATCCTTGTCTCCTGAGTCACTTTACCAGCTTCAATCTGGAATCATCCTCAAGGCGGAGAGTATTTCTAACACATTAAGAAGCACATTATTTAGTCGTTTATTGCTTTATACCTTAAAAGTTTTCTTAATGATAGGCTGAAAGTAGTTTTTCTAAAAATAAATATAAATAAATACGTTCGAGCTAAAGAGATGGGCCTGCTGATACTCATCATTAATCGCCGAACTCAAGTCAGAGGCAGGCAGAATGTTAGGAATTCCAGGCCAGTCTACTTAGTAACCCACTATCTCAAACATAAATAAAAATACCCAGAGTGATAACCCTAGAGTATTGGTCAGTTTTGAATGGTCAGAATTGGTGCATTAAAGTTGGAAAATATTTTATGACTTCACTACTATGAAACTGTTGAAGGCCTAGTAAATAGATCCCTATTCTCCCTCTGATATCATCTGTGTCTACCTAATCTAAAACATGTTCATCTGTTTTTTTTAATCCCCCTGTAAGTTTTAAATTTTATTGCTTAAATATGCTTTAGTTTTTATACAACTCTTAGCTTAATTGCATCCTTTCCTGCTTTATATAAAATGCCCCACAAACTGGAGATTTAAAAAAAGAATTTGGTTACTCTGCTTGCACTGCATTTCCCAGCTTCTCTCCATCATAATATCCACTTGATTATCAAATTCTCTCCAGATGTACTCACTTCCCTGTGTTTCTTTTAAGTAAACTCAACTAAGTAAAAGTTGTGTGCACATTTTAATGCATGAAGCTGCTCAGAGTTTCTTCAAAGCACCTTATACTACTTCACGTTGTCACTTTCCCAAGATCAGAGGGAGTCTCAGCAAGAGGAAAAAAATCAGTTTAAGAAAAATATGCTACATACATAAATAAACTTATCTGTTCAGTCCCAACACGAAAACAGCTAGAAGGACTTGAAGGGAATGGCTAAGAGATTTAATTCCAGGTTCCAATTTCCAATTAAAAAATTTAAAATTTTCATATCTATACCATATAGATTTTCATATCATATCTATAGCACAATAGAGAGAATTATCAAAACTTACCAATCACAAAGCCAGTTAAACTAAAGTGTGTATGTGACAAATTAGTTAATATGTGTTTAGTGTGTTTGTGTGAGAAAGAGAGACAGAGACAGAGGCAGAGAGAGACAGAGATAGAGAGACAGAGAGAGACAAAGAGATTTTGAGAGATTTTGAGAGAGAAAGATTTTGCACATGCTTGTTTTATAGATAGAACATAGGGGCTTCAGGCCTGCTAGGCAATCATCCCAACAGAACTGTGTCCCGATATTAATTTCTAAATGTGCATAAAGATCCTGATTTCAAATGCTAAATTAGGCAATCTCTGCTTAGCAAGGCTCTTGTTCCAAAAGTCTTGATTATATTCCAACAAAATATTGTCTAATATTTAATTTTGAGGATATACTAAACTTTCACTGTTAGAGGCATCCTGTGGAAATATATCAGTGTCCTCTTTTTTCATAAAAGCACTGAATTTATCAGTGATGTCTCTTTTTTTTGTTTTTTACTATAGCAAGTAATTCAATTGCCTTTATAGAGTTTCCCTAGTCAAATCTCTTTAGAGAGTCTTTGGTTTCCTCATCTACTGACTCTCCCCATACTGCAAAATGAGATTTACCAACAACTCATCAGATAGCCAATAACAGCAGTACTTTCATCGCCTGTGCTTTAAATAGATTTTTTTTCAATTATGCTAAAATCACCCTTGGGAAGGTAGATGTTTTTCATTATGATATTTATTTGAGAAATGTGTAGCTCTGCCTGAGAAATTCAATTCAGATTACTGGTGTGCTAAGGAGTGGCGTTTCCCAACAGAAAACTAAAGATTGTTCCTATAAACTTTCTGTCTTGTGGAACAATTTTTTAGAGTCGATAATAGTAGACTTTCTCTGTCAGAAAAGTTATTTCTTTTCTAATATAACTCTTATTACAGAGCTTTGTGATATAAAGAAGGAGCTGGTATTTGACATTAGCCTCTATATGCTGGCCTCTCTGTTAACTTACAGCAATACCGATATCTTGTTCTGTCTAACAAATCCTACAAGGAAGGTGTTATTTCCTTTCACTTTACAAGAAAAGTCATTTACTGAAGGCCACACACCTGTTAAATGTCACACCTAGGGCTCCATCAGGCAGTCCTAAAGCTCATGGCTCTTCTAACAGAAAATTCATTCTTCTGTATGTTACTATGCATAAATAACCTCCTTCTATACACTACTATGTATAAAAAGGAGTATACATAGAAATAAGTGATATATCTTTTTTTTAGAAAAATAATTAGCATGTCAAACTCTAGTTCTACATAGTTAACCAAATTGCTTGATTTGGTGACATTGAAATTGATGGAAAGCCAGAATTGTTGAGGTGAACTTCCTCATGTTGTATTAAGGTAGGAGTCAGTCTGCATTCTCAAATGTTAATTCTTCAGAGGTCTCAATGAAGGATTTTGGTATTATTTCTGTTGTCCATTACTGGATTGCCTATTTTGTAAAGATTTTTCCTTCTTCTACTTTGTGAAGGCAATTTAAGAGATATATCAGGTGCTGTGCTGTCTCACTGCTGATTGTTTGTAACAAAGATCTGACATCCAGGAAGCTAGGGCAGGAAGTACAAGAGAGGAACTTCCAGGCAGAGAGGAAGAGTGAGGGAAGGGAGGCAAACTGAATAAGAAACTCGAAGCTGACACTGAAGAGAACAGACATGGTCCATAGCATAGTAGGGAGATAATGAACTACTTACTTGGCAGGCCACAGTCTAAGATAGTCCAGTTAAATTTAAATGTTAGCTGGGAGACTGCCCTAGCAAAAAAGGCTTAAGCTTTAAACTATATTAGAAGTCTCTGGGTCATTATTGAAACTGCCAGCAGTTCTGAGAAAGTCCTACAATACAGATCTGCTTTTTTAAAAAATTATTTTATCTGCTTTTATTTTCAACACAGTGAAGAGATTTCAGGACGTTGTGGATTCCAGGACAGCCCTCTATCAGTTATTCCTATACCCATAAGCACTACTTTTTTTTTTTTAATTCTGTGAGTTGTATCATGGGTATTCTGAAATTTTTGGCCAATATGCACTTATCAGTGAGTACATACCATGCAGGCCATTTTGGGTCTAGGTTACCTCACATGATATTTTCTAGTTCCAGCCATGTACCTGTAAAATTCATGAGGTCCTTGTTCTTAATAGTATTGCAATCTGTAGATGAACAATATTTTTCTGTATCCATTCTTAGTTTGATGGTCATCTGGATTTTTCCAACTTTTGGCTATGACAGATAGGGCCGCTAAGAACATAGTGGAGCACATGTCTTTGCAGTATGGTGGTGCATCTTTTGGATATATTCCCACGTGTGGTATAGTTGGGTTTTCACGTTGAGCTATTTCCAGATTTTGTGAAGAATTTCCAGACTGATTTTCAACAGTGGAGGAGTGTTCCTTTCTCCAAATCTTCACCAGTATGTACTGGCCCCTGAGGTTTTGATCTTAGCCATTCTGATTGGACTAAGGTGGAATCACATGGTCATTTTGATTTGCATTTCCCTGATGATTAAGGCTGCTGAGCATTTCTTTCAGCGCTTCTCAGCCATTTGAGATTCCTCTGTTGAGGATTCTGTGTTTAGCTCTATACCTCATTTTTAATTGTTTTTTTTTTTTTTGAGTTGAGAATTGCCCTTACTAAGCCTGTGAAGAATTGTGTTGGAATTTTGATTAAATTGAATCTGTAGATTGCTTTTGATATGATCATTTTTTCTATGTTAATCCTACCAATCCATGAGCATAGGAGATCTTTTCAACTTCTGATGTCTTCTTTGATTTCTTTCTTCATAGATTTGAAGTTCTTGTCATACATATCTTTTACTTGTTTAGTTGGAGTTAAACCAATATATTTTATATTATTTGTGACTATTGTGAAGGATGTTGTTTCCCTATTTTTTCTTAGCCTATTTATAAAAAGGAAGGCCACTGATTTGTTTAATATATACAGAACATTTTGCCCTAAAACAAAAGCATATGCCATCTTTTCAGGACCTCATGGTACCTTCTCAAAAATTGTCCATATAATTGGTCATGAAACAAGCCTCAACAGATACAAGAAGATTGAAATAATAGCATGAACCCTATCAGATCACCACTGACAATGGCTAGGCTTCAATAATAACAACAGAAAGCCCACATACTCATGGAAACTGAACAACTCTCTACTCAGCGAACTTGGTTAGGGAAGAAATATATTAGAAACTAAAGATTTGCCAGGCAGTGGTGGTACACGCCTTTAATCCCAGCACTTAGGAGGCAGAGGCAGGTGGATTTCTGAGTTCAAAGCCAGCCTGGTCTACAGAGTGAGTTCCAGGACAGCCAGGGCTATACAGAGAAACCCTGTCTTGAAAAAAAACCTAAAAATTTTCTAGAATTCAATAAAAATGAAAGCACAACATACCCAAAATTATGGGACATAATGGAAGCAGTGCTAAGAGGAAAATTTGTAGCACTAAGTGGTCTCATAAAGAAACTGGAGCAATCCTACACTATTAACTTAACAACACACTTGAAAACTCTAGAACACAAAGAAGCAAACACACCCAAGTGGAGTAGGTAGAAGGAAATAATCAAACTTACGGTGAAAATCAGCCAATTAGAATCAAAGGGAGTGACATAAAAAAATCAACAAAATCAAGAACAGGTTCACTGAAAAAATCAACAAGATAGATAAACCCTTAGCTAAATGAACTAAAGGACAGAGAGACAGTGTGATATGCTTGTCCCAGGGAGTAGAAATATTATGAGTATGGCCTTGTTGGAATAGGTATGTCACTGTGGGTGTGGACTTTAAGAATCTCACCTTAGCTGCCTGGAAGTTAGCCTTCCACTTGCGGCCTTCAGTTGAAGATGTAAAACTCTCAGCTCTTGCTGCACTGTGCCTGCCTGGATGCTTCCATGTTCCATGAACCTCTGAACTTGTAAGCCAGTCCCAAATAAATGTTCTTTATAAGACTTGCTCATAGTATCTACTCAGAGCAGTAAAGCCTTAACTAAGACAGACAGTATTCAAATTGAAAATCAGAAATGAAAAAGGAGGCACAAGAAGAGAAACTGAGGAAATTCAAAAACTCATCAGATCTTACCACAAAAGCCTATACTCATACAAGGTGAAAAATCTAGGTGAAATGGATGATATTTTAGACACATATATTGTATCAAAGTTAAGCCAAGATAAGGTAAATTCTCTAAACAGTAACATAACTGCTAAGGAAATAAAAGTAATTAAAAATCTCCCAACCAAAAAGAAAAAAGAAAAAAATGCCAGGGTCAGATGGTTTTAGTGCAGAATTCTACCATACTTTCAAAGAAGAGCTAGTACCAATACTCTTCAAACTGTTTCACAAAATACAAACAGAAGGAACACTCTTTGATTCATTCTATGAAGTCACAGTTACTCTGATACCTAAACAACAAAAGACTCCACAAAGAAAAAGAACTTCAGACCAATTTCACTTATGAATATTAATTAAAAATACTCAATAAAATTCTAACAAAACAAATTGAAGAACACATCAAATCCATCATTTGCCACAATCAAGTAGGATGCAGTGACAGTTCAATATATGGAAATACATCAATGTAATCCCTTGCATAAACAAACTTAAAAATAAAAACCACACAGTCCTGTCATTAGATAAGTGAAAAGTTTGTGACAAAATCCAACACCCTTTCATGTTAAAATTCTGGGAGAGATCAGGAATTCAAGGCTCATACCTACACATAATAAAAGCAATATATAGGAAACCAACAACTAATATCAAACTAAATGGAGAAAATCTTGAAGCAATCCCACTAAAATCAGGTACAAACTTGTCTGCCCATTATCTCCCTATCTATTAAATATAGTACTCAAAGTTCTAGCCAGAGTAATTAGACAACAAAAGGAGGACAAATTGAAAAAAAAGAAGTCAAAATATCACTATTGGTATGATTGGTATGAAGATGATATGATATACACACAAGTCCCAAAAATCTACCAGAGAACTTCTATAGCTACAAATTATCTGGATATAAAATGACCTCAAACAAATGAAGAACAGATATGAAGGAAGGGATAAAGTGAGAATAATGCAATAACTATGACATACAAATCCCAAGGAGGGACTAACAGTCAGAGGGAGATAGAGAATAGCAGAGTGCAGTCCAGGAGAGGGATGCGTCAGCACAAAGTACACTGACACATATGAATGAGAATACCAGAATGAAGCCCATTACCTTCTATTCTGACATGATATTCATCCTCATAAATGTAGAAAACTCAGACCTAATTGCAGAAAAGAAATGAGATCCAAGAGTAATCCAGTTTGCTGAAAACACTCCCCAATACACGTCCTTCACAACATTTTTGCTCACTCACTCCAGTGTTAAAAACCCTCTTCTCCCCTTTCCCATTTGGAGCTGGAAATCCAGACATGTTTTTCCACCATATCAATATTGTTCTTATAAAATATTCTTGCTTTTATTCCCATTTATTTGTTTATTTGTAGCCCAATCACTGTCTTTCTCCCTACTCTCTTCTCAGTACCACCTTCATACCTTATTTTCCCATTCCTTCCTAGTCTCCAGAGAAGAGGAGTCCCATCAGGGATATCCATCCACCCCCCCCCCCGGTATATCAAGTCACAGCAGGACTGAACTCATCCTTTAAATATTCAATTAAAACTATTCTTTCATTCTTTCTGTGCATCTTAAAAATACTCACCCAGGTTTACTTAATACACTGTCTCCAGTTTCATGTGCACTTTGAGAGATTTTCTTATTGATGAGAGGTCGCATTTAAAAAATCATATTTCATTTTTCTTTGTGCCTATTAGATACATTTGTGAACACATTAATCTGTTTCCATTTCATTGGTATAGTATTTAATAGGTTTCAAACAAATGCTATCTAGGGACGATTGTATTTATGTTCAGGTAATATAAAATGCTTAATTTTTATTGAAAAAAATGGTTACCCAGTGCACAGTCATACAAAATTAAATTAATGTGTCTACAAATGCACATAAAAATAGATTTGAGCATGGGGTCCCCAATGGAGAAGTTAGAGAAAGGACTGAAGGAGATGAAGGGGTTTGTAGGCCCATAGGAGAAACAACAATATCAACCAACCAGACTCCCCCAGAGCTCCCAGGTAGTAAACAGCCAACCAAAGAGTGCACATGGAGGGACACATGGCTCCTGCCACATATGTAGCAGAGGATGGCCTTATTGGGCATCAATGGCAGGAGAGGCCCTTGTTCCTCTGAAGGCTCAATGCCCCAGTGTGGGGATATGCCAGGGTGGGGAGGCAGGGGTAGGTGGGGGGGAGCACCCTCGCAGAAGCAGGTGGAAGAGGGATGGTGTAGTGGGTTTGCAGCGGGGAAACTGGGAAAGAGGATAACATTTGAAATGTAAATAAATAAAATATTCAAATAAATAAATAAGCAGATTTGAAGAAAATATTTTCATTAATATTGTCTCCAGACCCTAGTTCTGGCTTCTTATTCTTTCTTTTAGTTCTACTGACATTTTTATGGCCTCAACCCTTGCATCACAGTAACATTTCCTTATCAGTTTCAAAATTTAATGATGCTCGGATAAAACCTATGTATAAAAGTATCTGTGGCCACCATTTTGCATTGATGCAAATGAAATGAAGTTAATTGAGTCTAATGGCTTAATTGTGTATAAAGCGAAATTGGAAACATTGAACATAGACTTCTTTTTGACATAAAACTGCATTGGAATAGTGTAAAGTGGAGTCATGCAAAGGGAATGTGAGTGCTTGTGAGGAAACTGGAAAACCAGGCAAGAGTCTTGTGACCTCACTTTCTTCAGAAACACAGAATTGTTCTTGGAATGGCCTTTCCTTCCCCTTCCAGGTATGGTGCATAGGAGTTTACTTCATATTATTCCTTACAACTGGCTATGATCATTTGTTTATGTGCCTCTATGGAAAACATTTTTTATTCCATGCAATGTCTCTTTGCGGTTATATACAGCTTGAACTCATGAGAACTTTTCTCAAGTGGTCTTCTTAGTCCTCAGGGTATAAATTGTCTAATACTCTGAATAAAGTTGGTTATTTCAAGGACCTTTTTATTCACCTCTATTTTAGGCTCCATTCTGCCAGGTCCAACTGCTTCAAGACCAGTAAATGTTAGTAAGATTCAGTTTCAAATAAAAAAATGATAAAAGCAAATAATATTTTTGATATATCATCATAGATTACAGAGACATTTTACTTCAGACTATACCTATATTTAATAACAAAATGAATTTTTAAAAATGAATACTAAAATCTAAGATATGACTTCCCATAAAAAATTTAATAGCAGTATCATTAAGCTGTTTTAAGAAGTTAAACAAATAGTACTCATTATTCTAGAACTACAAATTATGGGGTTTGTTCATAATTTCAAAATTCAGATCATTTTTGCAAATTTAATAATCCTTTCTTACTTAAGAATGCTTTCTTTCCCTCATTCCCCTTCCAACACTTGCCACAAATTGCCAGTCTCTTGTGATCTATTAAATTCCTTGACTCAAGTGAATTCAAAGATTGATTTTTAAGATGGAGGAAATGCTCCCATTAGATATGGTTCAAAGGCTGTTATGAACGTATACCGGCCCCTCTGATTAAATGTCCTCTGCATCTGTTACAATACCTTCCAATGGTTTTCCATCATTTCCTTTTCTTCCTCATTACTTTTTGATAATTTTCCATCTATCTTTAAATAAAGTCAAACTCTCCCCCAAACAGTTTGGCAAGGCTAATTCACACCCAATGGCATGGCTATTACAGTCTTCTCCCTTCACTAGAGATAAGGTGTGGCCCTGGAGAAACAGAATTATTAAGGTGATGGTTTTCTACTAAACTTGGTAATATCTGAAGCTGATTCTCCTAGTGGATAGAACCTCCTGTCATTTCCCAAAGGACTCTGCCCATAGGATGGAGAGCACTAAAAGTTCATGCTGTGAACTATTTAAAGAACTTATCAAGGATACAACTTAGACTCATTTGCTACCTCTAGGCCACCTTTTGTGAGGTGTATGGAATGTGATGAATCTTTATAAAACCTTTGAACATTTGTGGAAAAACTAACAATGTTTATTGGTTTTTTTTAGCATCTTTGAACAAAGCTGAATCTCTGGAGAGATTACAGAAAGCAGGGCCATCATTAAGGACTTGAATAATTTAAAGGTGGAGGTCTTCACTATGGGTGCCTTTAACTTTCCTCTTTGGCCCGTATAAAAGATACAACAATCTTGGGAAAATAACATTTGGCTTTTGGGAACTTAATGAAGTAGCGGCTCTGCTTTTTGTTGATATGCAAGATGTGGTGCCCTTAATTTGTCAGATTAACACATCATTTGGAACATGGAGGATATACAGCTGTTTATCTAACAAATATTCTTTTCTCCAAAATTTTCTATAATAACAAGAAACAACTTTATTTTAATTGGAATGCCTTTACAGTTTTAACTCTAGGGTATATTATTATTCAGCCCTGTGTCATAACTTAGATCAAAAGGGATCTTTACAGCTTTCTGATTCCACAAGGTAAAACACTGTGAGTACTCCATCATATTGATAAAATTATGTTGATTGCCTAAATGAGTAGGAGATAGCAACCAGATTTTAATTGCTGATAATGTTAGTCTCATTAGAGGATGGGAAATAAATCCAACCAAAATCATTGACCTTCTTCAGGGAAATTTCTGAGTCTCACAGTTTCAGACCTGCAGAGATATTCCCTCTATGGTGAAAGATGTTGCACCTGGACACATAAAATAAGTACAATGCTTAGTGACACTATATAGATTTTGGAGGTATTACATTGCTTACTTTGGTATGTTACCCAGGCCTATATACCCTGTGAGTCAGAAAGCCATTCGTTTTGAGTGGGGACTTGAACTGAGCATGACTCTTGAATAGGTCCATGCTGCTGTACAGGCTGCTCTACCACTTGGAATACACAGTCCACTAGGCCCTATCGTACTTGAGGTGTTAGTGGTAAACAAGTGTACAGGTTTGGTACATTTTGTATGTGCTCATAAGTGAATTATAGTGAAAACCCTTGAGATTATAGAAAAAGTCTTACTTTCTTCTTCAGAAAACTCATCTCCTTTTGAAAGATAGCTCTTGGCCATTTATAGGTCTTTAGTGTAAACTGAACACTGTGAATGTACCACCAATCTACTATTTGACCAGAGTGGTTCATTATAATCTAAGTCTTTATTTTTTTTAATCCACCCAGCCATAAAATTGCATGTATAGAATAGCAAACAATCTATTATCAAGTGAAAGTGGTTCTATGCAATTGCTCTGAGCAGGTCCTGAGGGCACAAACAAGTTACATTAAGAAGTTGCCCAGATTCCTTTCATTCCCACACACATTAAAATTTCTTCTGTTCCCAAAACATCTTCATCTATTGCCTTATGGCATTCATCCTCTGATGGACTGACTGAGGACAAGAAAACAAAGGTCAGGGTTAGAGCTTCTGCTTCATGCTGTTCAGATACCGCAGATCAGTGGACAGCTACAGCATTTTAACTCATTTCTTGCACAACTTTGAAGGACACTGGGGAAAGAAATCACAATAGGGAGGATTTAAAGCAGTGCTTATAGTCCTAAGTTTTGCTTAAAGAAAAATGGCCACATTTATAGTTGTTTACTGACTCAAAATTGATAGCCAGTGTTTTGGATGGATGATCAGGCATTCAGAAGAAGTATGATTATAAAATTGGTAAGAAATACATCTGAAAAAAGAGTATGTGTCTAGATGTCTCTGAATGGGCAAAGTTCTTGAAGATGATTCTATTTAATGTAATTTCATGTCAAAAAGCAAACTTTAGAAGAGGAAGAATTTAATAATCAAGTAGAGAGGATACCCATTATCTGAACAGTCATCTTTCTACAGCTATTTCTGTCATTGCCCAGTGGCCCACACTGATGAAGGTTATGCCCATTTGTCTATAGCTGACTTGGGTATGGCTGCTTCTAAAACCCAATGTGCCAGCAGCAGAGACTGATACTTACCTGCTCATATTGCTCTCTTCCTCGTGGTAACCAACCATGACCTGGTGACTGGTTGACTGCATTGAACCTATTCAATTGTGGAGGGGACGGGACTTTGTTCTTATTGGAATATAAACTTATTTTTGTTATATAGTTGAATTTCCTTAATATATTTTTCTGACAAAATTACCATTACAGAATGTCTTATTCACCATTTTAGTATTCCACACTGCATTATTTCTGATTAGTAAAAACAGATAAGGAAAATCAGGAGAGGCTCATGATCATGAATTCCACCAGTTGTATCATGTGCTGTAGTATCTTGAAACAGCTAGCTTGATAGAATGGTGGAAAGGCCTTTATTTTCTATTCTTTATTTACATTTCAAATGATTTCCCCTTTCCTGTTTGTCCTCTCCCTGAAAGTTCTATGAGCCCTCTTCCCTCCCCCTGTTCCCCAATCATCCCCCTCCCGCTTCCCTGTCCTGATATTCCCCTACACTGCTGCATTGAGGTGGAAAGGCCTTTTTAAAGAAACAGCTAAAAGCACTGATTGGCTGAGGTATCGTTCTCTAGAAAGCTGTATATGCTTTGAATCGGTATCCAAAATATGTGACTATTCCTCCAATAGGCAGGACTTTATAGTCCAGAAATCAAGGAGTGGATATGAAAAAATACAACTCACTTTTACCTATGGTCCTAAATAACTCACAAACCAAAAATAAAAAAGATCTTTTCCTAAAACGTTCTATGCTCTTCATGCCTTGAAGTTTTGAAGCCCAAGGAAAGAATGATTTTGCCTGGAGGCACAAGAAATATTTTTTTGAGTTGCAAGTCAGGACCTCTTCCTGGACATTTTGGAGTCCTAAGACTCTTGAGTCAACTGGCAAAAGATGAGTAGTAATAATGGTGTTATATAAATAATATACTATCCCAGCGAGATGTTGCTATGTACACGAATAATTTAATAAAGAAATAACTTTTCTGGAAAAAGAAACAAAACAATGAAACAAACAAAAAACCAAAAGCCACACGGTTAATGCTGGCTAATGCCCAAAGAAAAGCAGAACTCAAATAAAAGATTTTGCTAATTTCTAGACACATTAAGCTCAAGTATTTTGCATATATTGCCATCCTTAAAGCTCATTGTGTCCCAGTCACAGGTTATAATTTTAACAACTTAAACAATAAAGACCAAAGGCTATCAGTGTGGTCACTTGAGCAAATGAGAGGCTTATACAGCAAAAACTACCACAAATATTTCTTAAGTACACCAGGTCTTTGAAGATTTTACAAAGGTTCATGTAGCCCTCCTACATGATATGCTTTTCTTAATAAAAACACAGGGAACTTAATAAAAGACTGTACCTAATGGTTATTATGACTGCATGAGAGTATAGTATTAAAGTGATGCTTTAGGGTGTCAAGTTGAAAAGTGGTTGATTATTATGGTCAGTTTTAATGACAACACATCTTCATAGAGATTAGAATCAACTGAGTAGGGCACCTTTCCTGAAGATCTATCCTTATTGCTTTGATTGACGTTGATATAGGAAGTCCCACCTTGGTTGCTGGCAACACCTTTTCATAGCAGTCCAGATACGAAGCACATGGCAGGAGGAGGAGCATATCCTTTGATTATATTTTAATAATTCTAGAGTTCCTATGCAATTACTAGTAAGCAGTGATAAAGGAGGAGTTCTTGGAATTTAATATGTGCCTTAATCCAGTTACTCTTCTCCAAACTGAAATAACGTAGGTTTATAGTTAAAACAATGATATAAAAACCAGAGTATAGCATCGTTGTGTTACTGATGCCTAAATCATTTAGATTCATAAGTAATTTAATAATTAGCCTTTTCACACACTTTTTGGCCACATGATTGTCAGCATGGACTTAAATGTATGAAGTGTCTTATATATTTAAATGGAAGGAATTAATTTTTTTAATTTCATGCATCTCAGCATTAAAGAAATACCAAGCCAATGAACTTGTGAAATTTAATTACTTTCACCATTAATATAGAGTCAGAAGAGTTATTGTGTGAGATTCTGTCAGAATAAGGCAGGCACACATATGTCTCACAGAGTGTTTGCTCTATCTAGATGGTACTCATAGGTAACAATCACTGAAAATGCTGGCCTCTGTAGCTTTTGTTTCTCCCAGTGTTTGACAGCACTCAGCAGCAGAGGCATTCAGAAGAACAAATACCACACTCTATTGCTACAACCCTACACCAGCCAGCCTCAGGTCTTGTATTCCCTGTGTTGACCTTGAATAGCAGTAGCAGATACAATGGCACTCAGCCTAGAGTCCAAAACTCATGAATTTAAAGTTTTGACAAATCTGAAACTGCCAATGATCTAATCTTTCTCATTATCTCACTATTCTTTCTGTCCTACTGACACTCAGCTGTCAGTGGATGCTGCCAGGATGACTCCTTCCAGTACAGAGGGCAATTTCAGAACTCATCTCTAGTCATGACTGATATCACAGAGGACAAATGGGATCCTTGATAGGCTCTGAAGTATTACATGGTAGTGACATGACTGGGGATCTAGAAAAAGACTCATTTGTAGACTCCTGCTAATGGTCAGATCTGATACATCCATGACAGTTGTGTCTTCAGTTGTTAAGCAGTGTTTGTCAGAGGTTTGCACTGGAAAGTGGGGCCTCAAAGCATGCATATTCTAGGACTCCAGGTGGTAGGTAAAGTTGTCTACCAATTGCCCTCAGAAGATCTCCATCACTACAGGGATGTCTTCAGATTTCAAGCAGAAAACATATAAATTCTCAGACCAGTAATATCCACTGTTGGGAGTTCAGAGGTATTATGAAGTTAAAGAGTATTGCCAAAGCATAATAGATTGAATTTGTGGTTCTTCTGTTATAAACTTGTAAGGCAATGTTCAAGATATTCTTTTTTTGGTGTTTTTGTTTTGTTTTGTTTTGGTTTGGTTTGGTTTTGGTTGTTTTGTTTTGTTTTGTTTTCCAAGACAGGGTTTCTCTGTGTAGCCCTGGCTGTCCTGTCTGTAGACCAGGCTGGCCTCGAACTCAGAAATCCGCCTGCCTCTGCCTCCCAAGTGCTGGGACCAAAGGCGTGCAACACCACTGCCGGGCTTTTTGTTGTTGTTGTTGTTGTTGTTGTTGTTGTTGTTGTTGAAGACATTCTAAAGATCAAATTTTCATACTCAATGTATCTTCAAACCTCTGGGTGACTACCCTACCTCCTGCTAGATCAGGCACCAGCTGATTTTGCCGCTGTTATCTAAGGAGGCCCTTGATAAGCTGTGCAGCCTCCAATCTGTTGTGTCTAGTGCGGCCTCATGTTTCTAGCTCAGAAAACACTACTGATGGTAGGTAAGAAAAGATCACTCCAGAGATATGTTATCAGTCTAGATGTCTCAATAGCAGGGAAGGTAGCAGAAAGGAATGTCTCCCATCCAGCTGATCTGTAAAAGCTGAACAGCTTATTTTAATGATCCAAACAATGAGGCATTTGAACCTTCACAGCTACTTATTTGGTCTTTGTACCACTCTTAGTCCTCAAGCCTTGAGCTTTGGACCATCAAAGCATGTGCTCCATCAGTTGTAGTAGTTCCTCCCCAGAGAAGTGTTTCTCTTATGTAGATAGAAATGATTCTTCAATCATGTGACTGAAAAGGTCTAGCACAAAATAGTTATAATCAGCTCTAAATGAGGCTATGCCTTTAGAGCCAAGGCCAATCAACTGCAATCTTCACCCATTCGTTTCATGTTCTCATTACAGTGCTCAGGGTGGCTGGGTATACCCTAAGAATGGTCTGATTACTGTTGAACTGTAGTCCTAAAGCTCAAGGCAGTTTGAGCAGCAAGAGAGGATATTAGAATTTCTAATTAGACAGATAAAATACCCCAATGCCAAAAGCTTTGCTTATTTACATGAAAATGAACATGAAAATTGATTATAAATGTCCTGAACATACCATAACCCTGACAGTGAATTTAACAACATTTTGATAATGCTTACAATTTGTCCACTGTCCAAGGAGAGGTGACATATACTTTCTTTTCCCACACAGGGAGTCCAGGACAGACAAAAGTATAGTTACTACCAAACTCTGTTCGGTGCATCAATGAGTTTTAGTGGAGTTACCTACAGGTATATGGGTGAGAGGTTACTTGAAGAAGCAAAAATGACCCAAGGACATCTACATCACCAAAGCCCACTCAGACACTGGTGACAGCTCACAAAGCTTGGAGCCTAGAGCACATTGCAAAACGTACAGTCAGCTCAACAGGTTGGGGTCTGTCCTTTTCAAGTGCTTTACCTGGTCTAAGCCTTTTCCAGGCAGTTCAGCTGGTTTTGTTTCCTCAAGGCAGTTTTGTTTCCTCCAGGCAGCTGGAATTATCTTTAAAAAAATGCACACCTCAGGATGAGAAAGTTGGCTCATCTGATAAAAGTGCTCACTGCTGTTCCAGAGGACTTAATCCCACCACATACATTAGGTGGCTTAAGATCACCTGTAATTCCAGCTTTGGAAGATCTTGCATCCTATTCTGACCTCTGTGGTTAATCACACCAGGACATTAATTTACACAGACACCAATCATTACGCATAAATAAGGGAACTATACCTTTCAAAGCACACAATTTTGTTTTCTGCCCTGAGTTTGTAGTCCTTTGATTTATGACACGTACCTTCAGGGCCAGACATGTGCTGCCTGTTTTGTCCTAGGTCACTGTCCCGCGCTACCGTCTCGCCAGCAAGAACCACGCGGCACACTCAAGATCCTTCTGCAGAAAAGCTTTAATGCTCTTGAGAGGGAGAGCATAAGCCTACAGAGCAGAGACCCAGATACCCAGAAGCCCATCCCTTATATAGGCTGCAACCCCTGCCTCGGACGTGTTATCCCCTGATTGGCTGCAGCTCGGGAGAGGCGGAGACCAAGGGATGGTAAACTACCCAGCACCTGTGCACTGACTTGTTTACTTCAAGCCAGCAGGATGTTTTGGACCGGCAGGATGTTTTGGGCCGGCAGGATGTTTTTGGCTGGCAGGATGTTTTGGGCCAGCAGGATGTTTTGGGCCGGCCATCGGCTCCCCACATCTCCCCCTTTTTTATTATTTAAAATAAAGACCTCAGATTGTCGATCAACCTTCAGGCTCTTGTCTGGACCTTCAGGGTTCAAAACAATCTAATAATGAGGCCCTTTTGCTCTTATAGCAAGTAGGTCACCCAATCTTTAAGGGGTGGAGACAGAGGTCGAACTCCCAAGCAACAAAATTAAGACTTCGTACGAGAGTCGCCACTAGGCTGTTGGTTTGACCCGAAGCGCCCTCGACCTGTCACTCTGCCGTTTTTCTGGGAAAGGGAAACTAGGGCAGGCAACCCTTATGCAGGACAACATGCCTCCCAGAGAGACCCTTATGTCAGGTGTCTCTCTGTGCGATGCTTTGCTCGGCATCCCCCATGGGCTGCTCAAGCTGGACACTCTACCCTGTGCAATGAGTCTAAGCTCCGGGTGTGCAAGAGCTGTCCAGCCGGCGGCCTACTGCTTGAGCATTGTTGGTCAAATGTCAGTGGGAGCTCCTTGTTCCAGAGCCACAAGCGCTTGGGCAATAACCACCTTGTCTCTCTTGGTTTGAACCCTGAGCCTACAGACCAGCCAGAGAAGTAACACCAGTCCACAGCAAAGGGCTGCGCCAAACAATCCCACCCCCACGCAGTCCTTAAAATAGGAGACAGCTGAAGCGATCCATGATGATAGTCCCTCCGTCAAGGACAGGTCATGCGTCGGTGTAGAGTTGACCTGGATAATGGCTGCTCTCAACTCTCGTAGTGTGAGTGACTGGGTGATCTGTGGTGTCCTTCTGCTCCAAAATTGATCTAGTAAGCCTCTCAGGGACCCAGAAGGGGTTTTCTTCACTCTGTGGGAAGACACAAACGGCTCCCCTGGATCTTATTAGAATAGGATCCGGGCCTTTCCATTCATTAGTCAACACATCCTTCCATTTTACCAATTCTTTAGGTCGATGCGGGTCTGAGCAATGTCGCTCTGCTGCAGTCTGATCATGCTTATCTGAATTTAGAAAATTTATAGTAAAGAGTGCCACTGCTACGGCAACCCGTGGCACGGGGGGCAGATCTTTTATTATTCCCCCTTTTTGTTTAATTAAATATGATTTGAGCGTACGGTATGCACGCTCAATGATACCTTGTCCTTGAGGGTTATATGGCAAGCCCGTAATATGTGTGACTTGCATTTGTGCACAAAAAGCCAATTGTTCTGTAACAAGATTAGTCACAGCTTTTAGTTTTTCAGAGGTTAACGGCCACTGGGGAACCCATACCGGGTCCTCTGTCTTCCATGGTATGGGTCGTGCTGCCCCAGTGGCACCTAGGAAAAACCCAGGCCCTGTCTTCCTTGATTTTGGATGGGGGATATAGGTACTACTTGCTCTCCTTCTGTACCTTCAAAGACTGGGTAAGCAAGGCACAGCTTTCTTTTTAATTTTTCAGACAAAAAGGAGCAAGACTTCGGGCGTGTCTCATAGGGAGAGGGCACCGAAGGAACAACCTGTGAAAGGGCTGTTAGGGGCTGCCGTTTTCGAGGTTCTTTACTATTCTGCCTTCGATCATCTGGATGGTATCTTTCCTCCTCATATCTGGCAGCTTCCTCCTCTAACTCAGCCTCTTCATCGGGGTCCAAGACCTCATCCTCTGAGCTATTAGAGCTATCAGAGTTATCAAAGTTTAAAGCCTCAAGATCATGTACTGGATACAAGCTAGCTCCTCCTCTTGGCTTAACAATAGGAGAAGGTTCCTTAAGATCTGACACATTCACTCCCTTGTCTCTAGACTCTCCGGGAGGTCCTTTTTCCTTTTTTGGGACTGGTTTTTTCTTGCGCGCGCCCAACCTCTCACTACGCTCGGTTTCTGATATGCTATCCTGGACCTCTTCAAGGGTGTTCCGACCTTCCACCACAGCAGCCCTACAAGCTAGACAGTTTTTAACAAGTTTCCCAATTGCTTTTGTCCCCTGCCTCAAGTCTCTTTCCACCATTTTGCAGTCAAGATCTCTACCTAATTTGTTCTGTGAGGCAAGAGTCAAAGACCTGGAGCATTCATACATGGCAAAGAGAAAGATTAAAAGGGCTCCAAGAATGGTCACAAAAGCTTCAATGCTACCTTCCCAGGGTGGTGACAATCCCAAGTCGAAGCCAAAGAAGAACATACCTCTCCGAATGTATCTGCCTGCAGTTCTGAATCTTCCTTGTAGCCAAGGGGTCTCCGATGGTGCTGACGATGATGAGGTCACGTATTCCCGGGTTTCGGCACCAGATGTCCCGCGCTACCGTCTCGCCAGCAAGAACCACGCGGCACACTCAAGATCCTTCTGCAGAAAAGCTTTAATGCTCTTGAGAGGGAGAGCATAAGCCTACAGAGCAGAGACCCAGATACCCAGAAGCCCATCCCTTATATAGGCTGCAACCCCTGCCTCGGACGTGTTATCCCCTGATTGGCTGCAGCTCGGGAGAGGCGGAGACCAAGGGATGGTAAACTACCCAGCACCTGTGCACTGACTTGTTTACTTCAAGCCAGCAGGATGTTTTGGACCGGCAGGATGTTTTGGGCCGGCAGGATGTTTTTGGCTGGCAGGATGTTTTGGGCCAGCAGGATGTTTTGGGCCGGCCATCGGCTCCCCACAGGTCACCCTACATGGCCCACTCCTATCATTTGTATATCCCATATAATACGAAGTCTTTCCTATCAAGTTATCCCCGGAAAATCTTGAGCTCTTTGGATGCCATAGAATGTCCAGGATACTAGTGACAGCCCATAACAAGAAACTGAACAGTATGAGTAGTACTATTATACTCCAGTTATTGAAGCCATTTTACATTTTTAAGCAGGAAGGTTTAGGGCAGGAGTTGTTTCAAAATGTGTCCTAAATTCAAAGTATCTCCTCGAGTGTTGCTATTCTTGGTGCTTTTAAAATCTAATTAAATTAAAGAAGCATTTGGAAATTGCCTAAAGTACTTGCACAAGCAGTTTTTGTAAAAACAAGAAAAAGTAAATAGCTATTTTAATGGGAGAAACATCCAGGCATGAAGTCAATTTTTCTTGTTTTTGGCTGTGGTAAAGAAGCCTTGGCTGGGATCTATTCACAACATGTCAGACAGCAGAGCCATAATGTCTGTTTGAATTCATTGAAACATTTCTATTTTAATGGGGAGAAAGGGTAAGATAATGGTGTCTGTGATGTGTTGTATTCTGTTTTTTTACGGAGTTAGCCTTTCCACACTAACTCAGAGGAGTTCAAAATAGAAATGTGTAGAGCCCTTTAGGGCCAAATCGGGAACTGCATTAGAAACAAAGAAACAGTGTGCAAAATTAAGGAGTGTGGTGGATTGTGTTGCTGTTGTTCTTGTTGGGGTTTGTCTGCTTGTTTGTTTAGGCTTTGATATGACAATGCGGAGAGATAATAAACTCGGAATTAATTATTGATTCCATAATGTTTTAACAATGTTGAGTTTAGTGAGTTTAATGAGAAGAAAGAGAGAATGGGCAGTTGAAAGAGTAGAATAAAGAAAAAATGGTACCCAGTGATTATGAATGACATATGGATTCATCACCTCTGAAGCCTCCAGGTAGCTGAAATTATCTGAGAGTCCTCTTCGCGGTTTGTCTTATCATCCAGTGGTTCTTCAGTAGCCTCTTCTGTTTACCTGCTCCTAAAGTCTACGGAATCTGGTCAGTTTCGGGGACTTCCTGAAGCTGATGGTATGGCTGGTGGGGAAAAAATGAATGGTTTCTTTGAAGAGGAGGTTCTCATTGATCCTTGTCATCAAGATTTTAAAAAGAAAAAATCACAAATTTTTGCAGAATTATTTTTTAGCATGACTTAAAATGTTCTCTCTCTCTCTCTCTCTCTCTCTCTCTCTCTCTCTCCTTTTTTTTTTTGACTTGATAGGAAGTAATTGAAAAGGTGAGCAAGGTAGTCAGCTGTGTAGCCGTTTACCAGAGGAAATGAAGTGTCACTTCTGAAGTCTTCTGGGTCCTCCACTTTCCCTAATAGTGGATAGGTGAAGGCTGAGGGAACTCGCAGCCATTCCAGAGGGAGGACAGGGGATATTTCCAGAGCGCTTTACAGACGTCCATTTGCATGGACCAGGCAGGATTGAGTAAAATGCTTTATCAAAAGAACACAGTGTTGGAGGAATGGCGATTTTTCTTCACCCTCTCCACGCACTGCTATTCTCAGGCTTTCTTTCATTTATGTTTGGCAGGATTTAATCTCAATCCCCAAGAGCCCAGACTGTGCACCCCAGGCTCTCCTCCCACTCCCCCC
The DNA here is from genome assembly GCA_964023405.1 of Apodemus agrarius. Classification (NCBI taxonomy): domain Eukaryota; kingdom Metazoa; phylum Chordata; class Mammalia; order Rodentia; family Muridae; genus Apodemus; species Apodemus agrarius. The sequence goes on from OZ030009.1 coordinate 126,901,216, forward strand.
AGTCCTTCGGCCTCAGCCCGCAAGTGCTGCAGCCATTTAGGACTAGGTTTGTACATTTGTTCATCAGAATAATTCTCTGGGTTGAGAATAAAGAGTGCCTCTTCCTTGGTCACATGAAATGGGGATCAAGTTTGAGCAGGAAATGTAACAAAAACACAGATGACTCATAAGGCAGGTGATTAGCTTTGGGAGCATCTGACCTTGCAGAGGGCCTGAAGGAAGATCCTTGAATACAGGAAGTAGAGAACAAATATGTGGTGGTTTGTTGTAGCCAGGGCCATTTCCAACGCTTGTGGGGATTTCACTGCGGCAGAATCATGCCTGAAGCACTATTACTTTCATCCAGAACACATTCCGTTTTTATGGGTTCTTAACCCTTTATTCATTCTTGCGTCTTTTACATTTATACAGAACACAGTGAATTCTGGGTAAAAGGTGGTTCTAAGGAACGCATGGCCATTTTCTAAAAGTATCCACCCTAGGAGAGGGCAAAAAGAAGGGGAAATATGAAAATATACAGGCTCCTGTGTCTAGGAGGATTCAGAATTTTTGTGGGCCCAGTAGAATGTGCTACCAGACAGAAAACTGGTTAGGCAAGCCCAAACCCCGTATATCTGAGAATTGAGAATGGTAGGTAGGAGTGGGGCCACTCCATGACTGTTTCTAGCTGCTCTGGAACACACAACCAGGAAACCCTACTGAGAGGGCTGTGACAGTCAGTCATGTAGCATGAAATGTTGAGTTTTCTGTGCTAGATAGGCCCTGAGTGTTCAGCCAATGAGCTTCCCTTCCTGGGCATTCCTTTTCACAGAAGGTATTTAATTCCAGATTCACTCTGAGTAACCTGAATGAATTCTCATCCACCATGAAATAAAACAGGTTAGGTAAGCAAGAACCATCTCTTCCTCGAGGATTGTCAAGGTTGGTGAAGCCTTCATTGGAAAAAACTGTGCCTAAATCTCCCTGAGAAGGCCTTCTCTCTTCCAGCACCTCTGTACTCTTAGCACTCAGTCAGAACCAAACAGGGATCTGCCCCTGTTCTGGGCTCTGATTCCCCTACCACTTGGTGTTTGGATGCTCTTAGGGGAAGCATAGACCTGGGATCCCATTCCTAACACCCGGTTACACAGAAGACTGGGAACCACAGCAATCGTCCCAGACTCTGCTGCTTTCCACCTGGGAAAACATGGACTGAGGAACCCATTACTGATGGCTTTCTGCTTCCCCCACCCCCACCCCCAGCTGCGTGCTGGTGATGCTCTGGGCACACCAGAATGGCGGCAGACAAACAGCCCAGCCACTCCTTTTGCTTTTCTTGCCTGCTATAAGTCACTAGCTGGCTGCCTGGTGACGGCATGCATCTGAAATCTGCCCTCAGTACCACAAGAACTTAGACTGCTATTTCTGTTGAAGCTGGAGGGTACTTGGGACTGCCCCAAAACTGCACCGATTAAAGTTGGGCTGACAATTAGAGACGCTCAGCTTTGTGATATCTCAACTACTTTAACCTGTTTTTTGCTTTACGTGTTAGGCTGAAACCCCTGCTCATCCACTGCACTAACTGGGAAACCCCATCTACACTCCTTCCCCCAACCCTACCCACAGAGAAAAAAAAAAAACTGGTACAGCAAGTCATTTCTCCTCATCTCCTTGTGTCTGGCAGCCCACCCACGAATACCTACCAAGAGGCTAAGTTTTTTGGGTTTTGATTGGTTTTGGTTTTGTCCTTTTTTATTCTGTAGTGATGCCATTGCAGCTCCTAGCTGGCGCGTCTTCATTCCTCGATTAACCTCTGTAAAATCCCCTTAGTTAGCCTGACTGAGTGAGTTCACTGACCTCCACCTGTGAGATCAGTGAATCCACACAAAAGCTGACCCCTAATACACTTGCCTTTATCTATTTTATCTGATCTAATCTGGCCTATGTCTGTGTCACCAAGGGAGAGAAAATGACTATCACTACTTTTACCTTTATTAAAATGTTATTTGGGGGAGTTGGTATTTTTTCCAGCTCTATTTATCTATGATTTTTTCCTATTAAAAATTATCATAAGAATATAGCTATCAAAAAAGAAGGGTGGTAATCACTATAGAGGCTAGGGTCAGAGAAAGAAAAAGAAATTTGGTGATTTTGAAGGAATGGAGTGATAATTTGTACTATATGGTTGTCAAATGTTTTCCTGGGTTGGATTCAGTTGAGAAATAATTATTTCAATTCCTTATTATTTTTAAATCAAACATTTTCACATGAATAGCAGTAATGACAGATTATCACTTCTCTTTGTGTAATAACAAACATTTAATTTAAAATAAATTCATATTAATTGATAGTCTCATTTAGTAAGGGTATTGATTTCCTGAGATTTCATTTTAATATTGACATCTGCACTAGTATTTACATTAAATTTGTATGTCTCATGAGTTATAGAATGTCTAAATGCATTGCAAATGTTGCAAAGAAATCACAAAATGTGACAACTGTACCCTGGTGTGAAATACTTTCTTTTTATACTTCTGCAACAAGAATTGAGAGCATAGGTAAACTGGGGACTTCTTTTTTCATACTATCCCACAACTTGTTCTAGCATGTAATTGGGATATGTACAAGGGGACACAGCTTGAATAACAAATGCGTGCAGAAGAAATCCCCTGTGACAGAATCCGTCAGGCCAGATTTTCTGCTAAAGACAAGATGAAAAAGAGGCCTGGAAAGGTAGAAGACGCTGTACAAATACCGAGGCAAGAAAAATTGATCTTGCAGTTAGGAGGAATGCACGAAAATAAATCAGCAGCATCATGTGAAGCTGGATCTTAAGAGAAGCATGGAACTTCAAGGGTATAAAGTGGAGTTTCAGAAGCTTACTGACGGAGCAGATCTCACTCATGGGTCACTTCCTAGAATCAGTTGCTTGGGAGAAACATCCAACCTGCTTTGTAGATGGTTCAGAAAGAAGCAAACACCTGTGCTAACTGCTAGTGTCTGAATAGAAGAGACACCATCCTAACCAGCCTACCAGACAAGCCATGGTTTTGTAGATGACTTCTTAATTTCAAGGAGATTACATTACCCGTTATTGTAGTATACCTAGTTGTTTTCTCTTTCTTTTGAAATCAAGGGTGAGCACCTTTATATATATGGTTTGCTAGCAGTTCAGTATAATCTCTAGATAACATGATAACTTCCTTAAACTATTGCTGCCACGATCAAGTAAAATTACACTCTGACTTTCAGTCTACAGTTTTTCTGACAGTATTTTAAGAGGTCCCAAAAGTATACAACTGAAGTTTGCTCAAAAGATGTTCAATGTCTATTATTCAATTTTTTCAATGTTTTATTTTTTGTTATCTCTAATTCTTCTCTAAATGTGGTAAATGCACACTTAACTTTCCCTTTTATAGTGTATTTCTACATTCAAAATATTTTAATTTAAAATTCAACACCAGGGTATTGAGTGATGACACAGCATTTAAGAGCTCACACCATAATTGCAAAGGGCAATTTAGTTTCAAGCACCCATGTGAAGCCCCTCACAGTCTCCTACATGATTACTTTTTTTGCTTTCTGAAAGTACCTACACACATTCGGCATATACCCATATAGCCCTACAAATGCATTAAAAAAATCTTAAATGATCAATAAAGTTTGAATCCCAAATTGAAAAGATCTTATCAGAATTTATGGGGCGTATGGTGTGGGGAAACTGGGAAAGGGGAAAGCCTTTGGAATGTAAACATAGAATATAGAAAATAAAAATTTAAATAAAAAAAGAAATATCTATAGAACTTGTATCTCACTTAAAAATTCTTGATTAACTCAGTGCGCGCGCGCATACACACACACACACACACACACACACACACTCACACAAAGTCAAAATAAGGAATTTGACACTAAAAGTAGTTCATAAACAGCTTCACATTTTCAGTGCTAATGTAAATGGTGGCATTAGTTTGAAAAATGTACTACAGACATTTATATAAATTTGCAGTTCTCTGCTTATAAGATGGGCAATACACTGAATGCACTCAAGACACTTTGGTCATTAGATTAAAACCTCCTGGCTATTTTCCAAATTTCCCAACTCAAGTACACTGTACGTCCTAGAATTTGACATAGTAACATAATTATGTTTAGAAGCATGTAAAATATTTAAAATTGTGTTTTATGCTTAAAAACTTTATATATTGATAATCCATTTATTTTTTAATAGCAAAGGTATACCATTTACTTTAAGTGATAGACTAGTCTACATGAGTGAAAAGATAAATAAGACATCATTTCTGTAATGAAATGTGTATAGAGAAAAACAAATGCTCATTTTATTTTTGGTTAATTTTCTCAAGAATTTAAACATATCATTTGTCTCTATTGTTATAAAAACTACTTTTGTCCCCCTCCTCTCGCCTTCCCAGGTACCTCTTCCTGCCACCTGTGGGTTAGTTATATCATGGATAGTCTGAGCTTTTGGGCTAATATCCAGTGAGCCCACACCATGTGTGTCTTTTGTGTCTGGGTTACCTCACTCAGGGTGATATGTTCAAGTTCCATCTTTGCCTGCGAATTTCAAGAAGTCATTGTTTCTGATAGTTGAGTAGTTTGTAAACTACTCAACTCCACTGTGTAAATATACAACATTATCTGTATCAGTTCTGTTGAGGGGCATCTGGTTTGTACTACAGGGCATGGGAGAGAGATACAGAGGGTCAGGTAATCGAATAAAAATATTCAGCAGTGGGGATGAGAAACTGGGGATAGCCACTGGAGGATCCCAGATGCTAGAGAAGCAAGGGGCTCCCAGGATCCAATTGGAATGACTTTAGCCCAAAGGTGCAGCTAAGGGGAAATAGAACCTGTAGAGACCACCTCCAATAGACAGGCACGGTTACTCATTGAGGGATGGCCCACTCACCCATCTCACAGTTTTTAACCCAGAAAATGTTCCTGTCCAAAGGGAAGTCAGGGACAAAAAATGGAACAGAGACTTGAAGAAAGGGCCATCCAGGGTCTTCCCCACCTGGGAATGCATTCTATCTGCTGATACAAAACCCTGACACTATTGTTGCCAAGAGATTTGCTGACAAGAACCTGGTGTGGCTGCTCTTTAGGAGGTTCTGACAGCAACTGACCAAAGCAGATATGGATGCTTGGAGCCAACCCTCAGGTTGAGTTCAATGACCGAAGCAGCGGGGAAACTGGAGGAAGGACTAGAGTTGCTGAGCGGATTGCAACCTCACGGCAAGAACAATGGCGGCTGCCTGAACCACCCAGTGCTGCCAGGGACCAGACCACCAACCAAGGAGTGTTGTAGGAGGGATCCATGGCTCCAGATACATTTGTAGCAGAGGGTGGCCTTGTCTGACATCAACGGGGAGGGGAGACCCTGCTCCTGTGGAGGTTTGATGCCCCAGCATAGGGGGGATGCTGGAGCAGTAGGACAGGAGAGGGTAGATGGGTAGGGGGATCACCCTTATAAAGGCAAAGGGGAGGGCAGAGAGGGAAGATGTGGGATGGGAGGTTTGTGGAGGGGTAACTAGGAAGTAGAATATCAGTTGAGATGTAAGCAAATGGAATGATTAATTTAAAGAAAACTATTTTTGGCAACATTTTGCTGTTACACAACCCTACTGGTAAACTTCAGCGACCACGGTGGTCTTCATTTCATTCTAATAGTGGTGTGGAGTATTCCCCACTCACTGAATCTTTTTTGTCCTTGGGAACTTGAAGTACCTTAGTGTCAGTAGGAAATTATAGCTACATGAGCCTTGGCTGTAAGAGGACTTGTAATTGCAGAATTTACACTTTTAGAACATTCTTCTTAAAATTCCATGCAAGAAAGCTAGTTTGGTTTCTTGGAGCCTAAAAAAAAAGACATTTAAGAGAGATTGATAAACCGAAGCAGAGAGCCATCAATCTGGCATGTGAGTGTTGGACATTGTGTTCGATTCCACTCAAAGAGAATGGACCTGATGTCATAGCATACATGAATTTGGTTGAGTTCACTTTTGTGAGTTTAGATGAAGTAGCTATGTTGTAGAACACATAGCAAATGGATGGCTTATAAAGTCCCTCATGTTTTGAAGATAAAAATAGATGGTAGAAGTAAATGCATGCGTGCAGGCTCGTGTGTGTGTGTGTGTGTGCGCGCGCGCGCGCGCGCGCGCGCGCGTGCACACACACGTGCACACACACATGCACACACATGCAGGCACACACACAAACACACACACACACACTTGATCTGCAGTGTATTAAATCATCTCCATTGCCTCTACAATTAGCAATTGTTCAGAATCCCTCTGTTCCAGTCTTATTATGTGTGCATTTATAAATTGTCAATGATACTCTTTTCATATGTAAGATGTTTCTACATACATATGATTTTATTGTTTGACCGATTGATTTGAGTTTATTGATTGTAAGACGATTTGAATTTATTTATTGGAGGATGTTTATTGTATTGATTGATATTGATTGTTGATTTTATTGATTGTATGATTGGTTCAGACTTCCTTATGAAAAAAACTGCCACTGTTGTTTATCACGCCAACTTGATAAAAAAAACAGTATTAATATATTTATAAACAGGCAGTGGACAGAAGGACTGTTGCTCTATAGCACTCAGAGGTGATCTCAATAATTTATCACAGCAATTTATTTTAGTGAAACATTGGCAAGCTAAGAACCTTTAAATACATAGCTCCCTAGGAATGAGTTAATAACTGATCTATACTGACACATAGGGTTCCAAACTTTTCTGGTTTCTAGTTCCTTTGGGTAGTGTGGTGCTATCTTAGTGGAATTATTCAGAATCCTTGTGTAAGCACCATGGCTAGCATGCATGTAGCTTGAGTAAGGCAACAACAACAAAACATTATCATTTACATAAAACCAAAATGTTATTAGCACTATTCCAACTTTGATTTCAAAACTCCTCTTTTACAGAACTGCATTTAATGAATATCTTGCATTCTGGCATGCTTCTAGAGTCCAGTTTATCTGCAAACGGTTTGAAGAAATGTTTTTCTCTCATTTGCTTACGAATTCTTAAGTTTAGTATACCAAGATTTCTCAGCAAAATACTTATGTGATCAATTAAGTCAATTAAGTATTTAAGTAAAATGGGCAATAGTAGAGAACCCAGAATCTGCTAAGTTTTGAAATAACAAAAGTAACAGAAATAGTGACTAGAAGTGAAAAATATATTCTGCGAGGAGATTCTTAAGAATGCAGAATTTTCTGTATATATTTTTACCTTGAAGACTAGAACTGGCTATTTAAGACTGTCAGAAACTGGAGATGTTAGAGATTTCTCAGTCGTTAGGAGCACCGGTTGTTCTTCTAGAGAACTTGAGTTGGGTTTACAGCACCTACAGGCAACACAACTACCTATAACATCAATTCCAGCAGACTCAACACCATGTTTTGGCTTCTGTAATGCATAAACCTTTAACTGGGCAAAACACACATATACATTAAATGAAAAACAGAAAAAGTTGTGTTAATGTGAAGACTATTTTAGATGAAAACAATGTGGAGTTTTAGATACAAATTTTTGCTATAAGTAGATGGATCTGAACTATTTGGTTCATGTTAATATTAACCACATTTGTTAAATAGTTCACCTTAATAACACATTTCCAGGTCCCAGGTTTACACGTTTGAATAGAAAAGTAATCTATGCAAAGATAGCTCAAAATTATCAAAAACTAAAAATAAAAACATCATGGTGGTAGAAAGCAATATGAGAGAACATTTGGAGAAATTAGGATAAAAAATAAGTGAAGAATATTTTTCCTTCTTAGAAATGCAGGAGAATCAGTACCTTACTCCAAACTATGGCATACAGGGATTGGAGAATAAATAAAAAAAAATGTACTCAAAAATCATGTATATAGTAATACAACTCTTCATGAGAAACCATATTTTTTTAGGAAAAGTGTTTTTAGTAAGAAATAAACAGAGGCATAGGAGAATTTAATGGCATTGTTCCTGATCAAGGAAAGAAATCATTCTCTCAGAATGTATTCTTTCATTTCTTTAGAAATGAAATTCTAAGTGCAAGAGATATTTTGACAGTGATTCTGATATTTTCCAAATGAGAAAAAATAGCATTGAGCTATTTTATGACTCAGAAGAGTATGAAATGAGATCCTAATACAGAAAAATTGAATTTATATACTATTTCATTTTATAGCAACATTTAATCAGTAAAGCATTGACATAGAAAAATAATACAGAATTGTTGTTTAAAAAGAAAAAAAGACTCTCGGCTGTGGTAAGCCAAGTATGTGTGCTACGTAGTATAATTTCACTGGGAAATTGCTAGCATTTTGAAAACTCTAAACAGCAATGTAAATTTTTACTGTTAAATTTTCTACATTTTCACAAAACCTATACATCATCCAAACATAAGAAACCAAGGCAAAAAATTTCAAAGTCACTAAGAAAAAAAGTCTCACACACACACACACACACACACACACACACACACTTTGATGACCCAAGCATGAAAAGTAAATATTGTTTTGTGGCAGCATTTCTCCGGGGTGCTGCTTTATGGTATTTCCCTTCTCAGACATGTGTTTGGAGTTGTGGGTGTCAAGGGTTTTGCCTTTTTATGTTCTAACACTACTTTTGGAGGATGAAAGATTTGCTACAGTGGTCTGGAGTTAAGATACGCTATTTAGTTGCAAAGCACAAGAATGTACACCTACTTTTTATATTCATTGGCTAATATTTTAGAGTTCTATGTAGTTTTGTCTTGTGCACCTGCATCAGAAAATCATAGGACAAGAAAGTTGTTAAACAATTGCAACCATTCTGCTGCCCTATTCATTATCGGGGATCTCTCTCTTTTTTTATATCTTTTTTTCTTTATTTTCTATATTCTTTGTTTACATTCCAAAGGCTTTTCCCTTTCCCAGTTCCTCCCCCATATGTCCCATAAGTCCTCTCCCCCCTAACTATTCCCCAATCACCCCCCCCCATTTCTCTGTTCTGATGTTCTCCTACAAACCTGTATCCAGTCTTTTCAAGACCAGGGTCCTTTCCTTCCTTCTTCTTGGGAATCTTTTGATTTTCTAATTGTGTCTTGAGTATTCAGAGCGTTTGGGCTCATTAATATCCACAAAAGAAACTGGGGAAGACCCTGGAGGACATGGGCACAGGGGAAAAGTTCCTAAACAGAACACCAATAGCTTATGCTCTAAGATCAAGAATTGACAAATGGGACCTCATAAAATTACAAAGTTTCTCCAAGGCAAAGGACACTGTCAGAAGGACAAAACAGCAACCAACAAATTGGGAAAAGATCTTCACCAACCCCACATCTCACAGAGGGCTAATATCAAATATATACAAAGAGCTCAAGAAGTTAGACCCCAACGAACCAAATAACCCTATCAAAAATTGGAGTACAGAGCTAAACAAAGAATTTTTACCAGAAAAAATTCAGATGGCTGAGAAGCACCTTAAAAGATGTTCAACATCATTAGTCATCAGGGAAGTGCAAATCAAAACAATCCTGAGATTCTACCTCACACCAGTCAGAATGGCTAAGATTAAAAACTCAAGGGACAACAGGTGCTGGCGAGGATTTGGAGAAAAAGGAACACTCCTACACTGTTGGTGGGATTGCAAGATGGTACAACCGCTCTGGAAATCAGTCTGGCGGTTCTTCAGAAAAATGGGCATGACACTTCCAGAGGACCCTGTCGTACCACTCCTGGGTATATACCCAGCGGAATCCCCTGCATACAATAAAGACGCATGCACCACTATGTTCATAGCAGCCTTATTTATAATAGCCAGAAGTTGGAAGGAGACCAGATGTCTCTCAAAGGAGGAATGGATACAGAAAATGTGGTATATTTATACAATGGAATATTACTCAGCAATTAAAAACAATGAATTCATGCAATTTGTAGGCAAATGGTTAGATCTGGAAAATATCATCCTAAGTGATTTAACCCAATCACAAAAGAATACACATGAAATCAGGGCTCTCTTAAAAGCTCCTTTTGCATGAGCATACCTAGGGACCCTTGTACTGACTCTTGGCAGTATTGATGAACCTGGTGCTATTTTCTTTGGTACAGCCTCCACAATGCACGTTTATTTTTATCGAATTTTGGTATTGGTAATTTGATGTATTTCATGGTAGTAAAATATTAGCTCTATTTTGGGACTTTTTATAGGATTACTTTTATTGCAAAGCATAGAAATATATTCTTATGATCATCAGGATCTCATAATATTTATCTCAACTCTTGTAAGCTTATGGAAATCATTTAATTATTGTAAATATTATTTCCTTGTAAAGATGTCATATCTGAAGTGTCTACTTTGAATACCATAATATTTGCTGCATTTTTTTCTGTGTCTATAATATATCTTCTTTCAGAACAGGAATGTGCCTCCTAATGTTTACTGTCACGTGATCTGTGTATGTCCAGTTAGTTGAACACCGCAATGACTTAAGAATAAACTGTTCCAAATTCAAAAAGGAGAAGAAGAAAAAGAAGAGGAAGAAGGAGGGAAAAGGAGGAGGAGGAGCTAAAGTGAGTATATTTTCTGCTGCTGATCTTGACAGTGAGTATGGTGGGCATTCCCTTGCCCTTGTCTAATCTCATCCTGACCAGCTACTAATGACTCTTTTGTTGGTGAGATTCCTATATCATCTTTTCTCTCCCAGTGATAAGACATAGGTAATGATCTCTGTTTGTGGGCCCTATTCCTGTACCTGTTATAATAGAAATTTTTGTTTGTATTTTTATTACTTTTGTTCACTTTTCTAAGCACATTTGCTCCTCCCCTGACTTGGACATTTCCCCTTTCCTCCATAAGCCTTAAATATTTGGTTCCATATGAGAAAAGAGTTTGGTCAATGACTCATTTATTTCATGGATGTTTTGCCTCATTTTGTGAACTATGTTCAGTCTTAGCGTGTGTGTGTGTGTGTGTGTGTGTGTGTGCATGCACATCCACATGATTGCACATGTGTCCTCTTTTTTTTCTCTATTGCTATAAGAAACACCATGATTAAAAGAAATTCTGAAAGGAAAGAGTCCACTGTCCCATCCAGAAACACTGGCACTCCCTCACTCGGCTTGCTGTCCTACATCATTCATTAATTGAGAAAATGTCCACAGAAACATCCCGAGAGGTGACTCTAATAGGGGCGATTCTTCAGTTGAGGCTGCCTTTTCCTAGGACAGACAGTTTTTTCAAGTTGGCAAAATGTAGTCAGCATAATCAATCACTTGTCAGTCGAAAACAAACACACACACACACACACACACACACACACACAAACCAGTATGAAAGTATACCCTATCCTTTTTGGTTTTATTTCCAAGAGCTCATGTTATTGTCATAATATACTTCATAGTATAACTTTTAAAGTGCCACAATCTTTAAAATTGCCAATGGTTTAAAATTTAATCTTGCCCTAGACCAGCGGTGTAGCGGCGGGCCTCCATATTGCAACCAGGACACAGCTGGAAAGGCCCAGGTAAACACCCCTTCCAGGGCTACACTCACGGGGGTATCTGCTAGGGTCTAGGAGCCAAGCAGGCGGAGTCCCGCCTAGGCTCTGTGGGACATCCCCGAGCCCTCTGGTGAGCACCAAGGCTGCGTTCTGCAACCAGCTCGCTGGCCCCTAGACCAGCGGTGTAGCGGCGGGCCTCCATATCGCAACCAGGACACAGCTGGAAAGGCCCAGGCTCTGTGGGACATCCCCGCCCTCGGGTGAGCACCTAAGCTGCGTTCTGCAACCAGCTCGCTGGCCCCTAGACCAGCGGTGTAGCAGCAGGCCTCCATATCGCAACCAGGACACAGCTGGAAAGGCCCAGGCTCTGTGGGACATCCCCGCCCTCTGGTGAGCACCTAGGCTGCATTCTGCAACCAGCTCGCCGGGCCCCTAGACCAGCAGTGTAGCGGCGGGCCTCCATATCGCAACCAGGACTCAGCTGGAAAGGCCCAGGCTCTGTGGGACATCCCCGCCCTCGGGTGAGCACCTAAGCTGCGTTCTGCAACCAGCTCGCTGGCCCCTAGACCAGCGGTGTAGCGGCGGGCCTCCATATTGCAACCAGGAAACAGCTGGAAAGGCCCAGGTAAACACCCCTTCCAGGGCTACACTCACGGGGGTATCTGCTAGGGTCTCGGAGCCAAGCAGGCGGAGTCCCGCCTAGGCTCTGTGGGACATCCCCGAGCCCTCTGGTGAGCACCAAGGCTGCGTTCTGCAACCAGCTTGCCGGCCGCTGGACCAGTGGTAGCAGCGGGCCTCCATATTGCAACCAGGACACAGCTGGAAAGGCCCAGGCTCTGTGGGACATTCCCGTGCCCTCTGGTGAGCACCGAGGCTGCATTCTGCAACCAGCTCGCCGGCCGCTGGACCAGTGGTAGCAGCGGGCCTCCATATTGCAACCAGGACATAGCTGGAAAGGCCCAGGTAAACACCCCTTCCAGGGCTACCCTCACGGGGGATCTGCTAGGCTCCCGGAGTTCCTTGCAACCAGGACACAGCTGGAGAAGCCCAGGTAGACAGACTCCAACAGGGGCCACAATCGCATGGGTGGCAGCCAGCTTATGATCCCTTAAAGCAGCAGTCACACATATTCACCAATAGAGAAACAACAGGAGAGCCCAGCCTCACAGGAGATTCAAACACCAGCCACTGACAACAAGGCCAACTAAAACCAGAAATAACCAGATGGCAAAAGGAAAACGAAGGAACGTTACTAACAAAAATCAAGGCAACATGACAGCATCTGAACCCAGTTCTCCAACAACAGGAATCCCTGGATACCCTAAAACACCAGAAAAACAAGACTTGGATATAAAATCACTGGTCAGGATGCTGGTAGCTGAACACATAGAAAAATCTCGTAAAGAAATAGAGGAGAAAATGGATCAAAAGTTAGAAGCCTTTACGAGGCAAATACAAAAATCACCTCAAGAAATGCAGGAGAAGATGGATCAAAGAGAAGAAGACAATAAGGAAGAAAGACAAAGTCACTTAAAGAACTACAGAAGAACGTGGGCCAACAAGTAGAAGCTATGAAAGAGGAAGCACAAAAATCTATTAAAGAAATTCATGAAAACACAATCAAGCAAGCGAAAGATCTGAGCACATCCATCCAGATACTAAAAACAGAAGTAGAAACAACTAAGAAATCACAGAGGGAGACAACATTGGAGATAGAAAACCTGGGGAAGAAATCAGGGGCCATAGACGCAAGTATCAACAATAGAATACAAGAGATAGAAGACAGAATCTCAGAAGCCGAAGATACCATAGGAACCATTGATTCAACAGTCAAAGAAAATACCAAATGCAAAAAGGTGGTAACCCAAAACATCCAGGAAATCCAAGACACTATGAGAAGACCAAACCTAAGGATTATAGGTATAGACGAGAGTGAAGATTTACAAGTTAAAGGGCCAGCTAATATCTTCTATAAAATTATGGAAGAAAACTTCCCCAACCTAAGGAGAGAGATGCCCATGAATATACAAGAAGCCTATAGAACCCCAAACAGACTGGACCAGAACAGAAATACATCCCGTCACATAATAATCAAAACTCCAAATGTAATAAACAAAGAAAGAATACTAAAGGCAGCAAGAGAAAAAGGCCAAGTAACATATAAAGGAAAACCTATCAGAATAACACCAGACTTCTCACCTGAGACCATGAAAGCTAGAAGATCCTGGGCAGATATCATGCAAACTCTAAGAGAACACAAACATCAGCCAAAACTACTTTACCCAGCAAAACTCTCAATTGCCATTGATGGAGACATCAAGTTATTCCATGACAAAACCAAATTTGCAAGATATCTCTCCACAAATCCAGCCCTACAAAGGATAATAGGGGGAAAACACCAAGACAAGGACGGAAACTACACCCGGGAAGAAGCAACATAGAAACCTCCTCTCATCAAACCCAAAAGAAGATAACCTCTCGAATATAAAAAATAAATAAGATAAATAAATATAATTTCAAAAATGTCTGGAGGTAATAATTACTATTCCTTAATATCTCTTAACGTCAATGGACTCAATTCCCCAATAAAAAGACATAGATTAACAGACTGGATACGGAAACAGGACCCTACATTTTGCTGCATACAGGAAACAAATCTCAGTGTTAAAGACAAACACTACCTTAGAGTAAAAGGCTGGAGGACAATTTTACAAGCAAATGGTATCAGGAAACAACCTGGAGTAGCCATTCTAATATCAGATAAAATTGACTTTCAACCTAAAATCATCCAAAGAGACTCAGAAGGTCACTTCTTGCTGGCCAAAGGGAAAATCCACCAGTAAGAGCTCTCAATACTGAACATCTATGCTCCAAATGCAAGGGCACCCTCCTTCGTAAAAGAAACCTTACTAAAGCTTAAAGCACACATTACACCTAACACAATAATTGTGGGTGACTTCAACACCCCACTCTCCTCAATGGACCGATCAGGAAAGCAGAAACTAAACAGGGACACAGTGAAACTAATTGAAACTCTGGACCAATTGGATTTAACAGATATATATAGAACATTTCATCCTAAAGCTAAAGAATATACCTTTTTCTCAGCACCGCATGGTACCTTCTCCAAAATAGACCATATAATCGGTCACAAGACAGATGTCAACAAATACAAGAAGATCGAGTTAATCCCATGCCTCTTATCAGATCACCATGGAGTAAGAGTGGTCTTCAATAGCAACAAAAACAACAGAAAGCCCACATACACATGGAAACTGAACAATACTCTACTCAATGACACCTTGGTCAAGGAAGAAATAAAAAAAGAAATCAAAGACTTTTTAGAATTCAATGAAAATGAAGGTACAACCTACCCTAATCTATGGGACACAATGAAAGCAGTGCTAAGAGGAAAACTCATAGCTCTAAGTGCATCCAAAAAGAAACTGGAGAGAGCATACACTAGCAGCTTAACGGCACACCTTAAAGCCATGGAAGAAAAACAAGTTAATTCACCCAGGAGGAGTAGAAGACAAGAAATCATCAAACTCAGGGCTGAAATCAATCAAATAGAAACAAAGAGAACCATACAAAGAATCAACAAGACCAGGAGCTGGTTCTTTGAGAAAATCAACAAGATAGATAAACCCTTAGCCAGACTAACCAAAGGACACAGAGACAGTATACAAATTAACAAAATTAGAAATGAAAAGGGAGACATAACAACAGAAACTGAGGAAATTCAAAAGATCATCAGATCCTACTACAAAGGTCTATACTCAAAACAACTGGAGAATCTGGAGGAAATGGACGATTTCCTAGACAGATATCAAATACCAAAATTAAATCAGCATCAAGTAGACCAGCTAAATAGTCCCATAACCCCTAAAGAAATAGAAGGGGTTATAGAAAGCCTCCCAACCAAAAAAAGTACGGGACCAGATGGTTTTAGTGCAGAATTCTACCAGACCTTCAAAGAAGACTTAACACCAATACTCTCCAAACTATTCCACAAAATAGAGACAGAAGGGACACTGCCCAACTCATTCTTCGAAGCCACAATTACGCTAATACCTAAACCACAAAAAGATCCAACAAAGAAAGAGAACTTCAGGCCAATTTCTCTGATGAATATAGATGCAAAAATACTAAATAAAATTCTTGCTAACCGAATCCAAGAGCACATCAAAACGATCATCCACCATGATCAAGTAGGCTTCATCCCAGGGATGCAGGGATGGTTCAATATACGGAAATCCATCAATGTAATCCACTACATAAACAAAATGAAAGAAAAAAACCACATGGTCATCTCATTAGATGCTGAAAAAGCATTCGACAAAATTCAGCATCCTTTCATGCTAAAAGTCTTGGAAAGAGCAGGAATTCAAGGCCCATACCTAAACATAGTAAAAGCAGTCTACAGCAAACCAGTAGCCAACATCAAAATAAATGGAGAGAAACTTGAAGCATTCCCACTAAAATCAGGGACTAGACAAGGCTGCCCTCTCTCTCCATATCTTTTCAATATAGTACTTGAAGTTCTAGCAAGAGCAATTAGACAACATAAGGAAGTCAAAGGGATACAAATTGGAAAGGAAGAAGTGAAACTATCATTATTTGCAGACAATATGATAGTTTACCTAAGCGACCCAAAAAACTCCACCAGAGAACTTCTACAGCTGATAAACAACTTCAGCAAAGTGGCAGGTTATAAAATTAACTCAAGCAAGTCAGTGGCCTTCTTGTACTCAAAGGACAAGCAGGCTGAGAAAGAAATTAGGGAAATAACACCCTTCACAATAGCCACAAACAACATAAAGTATCTTGGCGTAACTCTAACCAAACAAGCGAAAGATCTGTACAACAGGAACTTCAAGTCCTTGAAGAAAGAAATCGAAGAAACCTCAGAAGATGGAAAAATATTTCTTGCTCCTGGATTGGCAGGATCAATATAGTAAAAATGGCCATCTTGCCAAAAGCAATATACAGATTCAATGCAATCCCCATCAAAATCCCAACTCAATTCTTCATAGATCTAGAAAGAGCAATTCTCAAATTCATCTGGAGCAACAAAAAACCCAGGATAGCTAAAACTATTCTCAACAATAAAAGGACTTCTGGGGGAATCAATATCCCTGACTTCAAGCAGTACTACAGAGCAATTGTGTTAAAAACTGCATGGTATTGGTATAGCAACAGGCAAACAGATCAATGGAACAGGATTGAAGACCCAGAAATTAACCCACAGACTTATGGTCACTTGATCTTTGATAAAGGAGCCACAACCATCCGATGGAATAAAGATAGCCTTTTCAACAAATGGTGCTGGTTCAACTGGAGGTCAACATGCAGAAGAATGCGAATTGACCCACTCTTATCTCTTTGCTCTAAGATCAACTCCAAGTGGATCAAGGACCTCCACATAAAACCAGACACACTGAAACTATTAGAAAAGAAACTTGGGAAGACCCTGGAGGACTTGGGCACAGGGGAAAAGTTCCTGAACAGAACACCAATAGCTTACGCACTAAGATCAAGAATCGACAAATGGGACCTCATAAAATTACAAAGTTTCTGCAAAGCAAAGGACACTGTCCAAAGGACAAAACGGCAACCAACAAAGTGGGAAAAGATCTTTACCAACCCCACATCCGACAGAGGGCTAATATCCAATATATACAAAGAACTCAAGAAGTTAGACCGCAAAGAACCAAATAACCCTATCAAAAAATGGGGCACAGAGCTAAAAAAAGAATTTACACCAGAAGAAATTCGGATGGCCGAGAAACACCTTAAGAGATGTTCAACATCATTAGTCATCAGGGAAATGCAAATCAAAACAACCCTGAGATTCCACCTCACACCAGTCAGAATGGCTAAGATTAAAAACTCAAGAGACAACAAGTGCTGGCGAGGATGTGGAGAAAGAGGAACACTCCTCCACTGTTGGTGGGATTGCAAAATGGTAAAACCACTCTGGAAATCAGTTTGGCGGTTCCTCAGAAAATTGGGCATGTCACTTCCAGAGGACCCTGGCATACCACTCCTGGGCATATACCCAGAGGATTCCCCTACATGCAATAAAGACACATACTCCACTATGTTTATAGCAGCCTTGTTTATAATAGCCAGAAATTGGAAGGAGCCCAAATATCCCTCAAAGGAGGAATGGATACAGAAAATGTGGTATATTTATACAATGGAATACTACTCAGCAATTAAAAATAATGAATTCATGCAATTTGTAGGTAAATGGTTAGACCTGGAAAATATCATCCTGAGTGAGCTAACCCAATCACAAAAGAATGCACATGAAATGCAATCACTGATAAGTGGATATTAATGAGCCCAGAAGCACTAAATACTCAAGACACAAATAGCAAGTCAAATGATTCCCAAGAAGAAGAAAGGAGAGGACCCTGGGCATGTAAAGATTGCATCCAGTTTAGAAAAGAAACCGAGGGGGGAGGGGGAATGATTGGGGAATAGTTGGGGGGGAGAACTATGGGAACTATGGTGGGTGGGAACTGGGAAAGGGGAAAGCCTTTGAAATGTAAACATAGAATATAGAAAATAAAAATAACTAAAAAAAAAAAACAAAAAAAAAATTAATCTTGCTTCCAAATAATCCAAATCTCTTAGCTATGAAATCCTGTGAAGTTCAAAACAGGTTATATACCTTTTTTTATCAAGGAGGAAGAACCAGGGTACAAAAACCATGTGAGGGGCTAGGAAGGAGTTACAGGGAGCATTATCAGAACGTACTGTATAAAAAGTATTTTCTTTTAATAAAAAAAATCATACTTAATTCAAATTCCACGAGTGTAGTTTCAAATCTTGTAGTAACTCAATATCTGATACCCAAGACTCATTGACAATATCCTGGCTTCTAAAAGGTTGGAGCAGCTCCACTCCTCTAGCACTTCCATGCAAAAAAAAAAAAAAATACATTGTAGCTTGTCTTGAAGTCTCAGGTTGGATGAGTGCCATGCTTACTGCTGGTTTTGGTACTCACCAAACAGTCAGGGCATCTCCATTATGCTGGGGTCTTCACTGAAACTGAGGTTACACATCACTAATGGCTTCCTGGACTTTCCTTAGAGACACTAACCGTGCCACACTGTGAAAAGCCTCAGCTTCTCACTAAGAACTCTTCATTCCTTCAGCTTTCACGCTGCTAAATCACATGGAATACTCTCCTACACATTATACGTTACCAGGTCCAGCAGCCAACTTGAGATGTAATTTTGGCTCTTTCTGGACCATGACATCTGGGTGCTGATCAGCAGAAAATACTTCCCAGAATATTTCACTGCAATGATGTTGTTCTATTAATCACACATGGTTCTTCAGCACCAGATAACCATCTGCAGGTACTTAATTTATAATAGCACATGAATAGCCCTTTCCTTCCTTCTCAAATGTCACAAGCCGGGCCTCCACTGTCTGTACTTCTCTCAATATTCCTATGATCCAAGCTCTCATAGCAGTTCAGTATATACTGAACATTCACTGTCTTTTTGTAGCCCAAAGCTCCAAAATCCTTGAAAGATACTCAAAAACCTGTTCGGTTGAATTCATCACAGGAATTTCACAGTCAATTATTAACTTTTCTCTAGTTATAGTACAGTTGTGACAAAGATCATGATGAAATGAAGACAGATTACATTCTATCATCTTTGGAAGACAAGACAAGCACCTAAGGCAAGAAACTGGTGGCAGACAGAAATGCAGAGAGTTACAATGGTGTTCTAGTTTTTGTTTTTCATGGCTAATTATGCTTGCTTTCCTATACCACTCTGGAATTTTCTAAAAGGAGTCCAGGAAGCCATTGGTAAAGATATAACTCAATTGCAGTGAAGACTTAGAAATTTGCATGTGTCAGGACTGTGCATCAGGCAAATATCAATGCCCACAGTAGGCTGTATGCACTTATGTCAGTCATTAATTATTAAAAAAGGAACCAAAATGTCTCACAAACATGCTCACCATACAGACTAATGAAGGTAGGTACTCAGCTAATGCTCCCTTTTCCTTGTTGGTGTTCTAGTTGGTATGACAAAAATTAACCTGTAGGTAGGTCAGTGTTGCAAAGTTCATTGAGAAATCTATTTTTCCAAATCAATTGTGTTTACAGTTCATAGGCTAAAGTACAGACAAATAAAAGGTTATATCTATGATCCTTAGGCAAGAGTTGAGGACTAGATGCATTTATTTGAATTAGGCCAACCTCCATGAAATAAATTTATAGCAGTGCATGGTTGGCAGTGCTCCTCAGTTAAAGGTATCTGCATTTACTCAGGGACATTGGTAACATTCTGAAATGTTTGCGGAAATGCAGGTATATTGCCTGGACTAAGGTGGTTGTAAGGGTTTTTTCTTTATTGGGGGTGGTGTGTTATTAGGGCTGAATGTGTCTTTCAACAGCATGTTGTTGCTGAGGCCAGGAATGCTGTAAAACATCTTGCAGCAACAAGTTTTCCTGTCCAAAGTGTTAAGGAACACAAAGGTTACAAAACATTGCTTTACCGAGGTCAACCATTAACCAGAGGCTCTTATATGAAGGGAGAGGAACTCAGAAGAGGAACTGCTTCAGCTATGTCAGATGACAGCATTTGAAGCAGCCTGGAATATGTTCTTTTTCTTACCTAGGAAAATAAGGGTTTGTGCAAGCATTTGCCATGTTTCCAAAGCGACTAGGGAAGAGCAAGTGTCCCTGACACAGGAGAAACCCTAATTATAGCCACCTATTAGGATTACCTCTGCATTAATCATTAGTCTTCATTTTCTGTAGCTAAAATGGTTTACAATCTAGGGCCTTTGCTGACCCTGGAGGGACAATTCCTCCTAGGGCTAGCTTTTTTCCAAAGATAGAAAATTACCATCCCAGGAGTGTGATTTTCATATGTACAAAAACAATCCAGAGGTCTCATATTGTCCCAACATCAATAGGGGTCATATTCTGGAGTCAAGACATCGGGGGATGGTTTCTCTACTCCAGAGTTGCCTACTTGCTGAAATTATTAAAACTGCCCAACTGTAAATCTGCTTACCCTAACTAAAGAAAGCACAGTAAAGGCTATGTCTGTTTTTCATAAGCTGCTCTGTCTGCCTTCCGACTAACCAGAGCTCTCTTTTCTTATATGGCTCTGCATGAATGCCCCACATACCAAATGCTTTAAAGAAAAATTTGTCTTTTCACCTGTGATTTTCTTCTATCTTCAAAATATTTTCAAAATGATTAGACATACAGCTGACAAGTGGTTAAGGAAGTGACTTCTCTGCTCATGCCTTGGACTATGGAGTGCTGCATATTTTTACTCTATAAATACACATTTAGATGTTCTTTATGTCCATGTACTCTCCATGATGAAGTCTACTCTTGATAGTGTTTGCTCACAAACATTACAGGTGAATTGCTTTAGTGTGTATTATTATCGCCGATAGAAAATACATCCCAAGTCCTGATTTGAAGTCAGAAGGTTTATGAACCAAAAGATTCTATCATATATTTACTGAAGCATTACAATTTATACCTCTGTGTAAATACTCAGTAATCTCTCGATCCATGTTAATGAGCCACACATTGTTTACTTCCAAATAATTAATTTTCTACTTGTGTTACAATAACATATCATGTTCAGGTTGAGGGTTTTTTTTTTTATTTGACTTTCAAGCCAGTTAGATAGCTGCATTTTTCAAATGATCCATTTGTTTTCAAATGAATAAGTATGACATTTGTTTAGAATACATGAAACTTCTTTATTAAGCATATTATAAGTTAAGAGTATTATGTAGCCTTTATTTTTACTTTGTTCGCATGCCATTTTATAAAATGTGGGGAATATGATTTCAAAACTCCAGTTTGGAAAAAAGATTTTAAAGTTTGTATGTGTGTTATATATGTATGTATGTATGTATGTATGTGTGATTGTATGCGCCACATGAGTGCAATGTCCAAGGATATATCAGATCTTCACAAACTGGAGTTAGAGCAGTTCTAACCACCTGACTTGGGTAGAGAGTGCTCAGGAGGAGGAAGCAAGTTCTCTCGACCTCTGAGCTCTGAGCTGTCATCTACACGTTACTGCCCCCCTTTGTCCTTTTCATGATGAAACCTTAGGACACACTGTATAGTTTTTTCTGATTTTATAATAGCATTTGCTTTATTTTCTCAATAAGTTCTCAAATAGCTGATTTCAATGTATACCTCTTTTGGTCGAATTCAACCATTTCTGCCAGACTTCCTTTTCTTCTTTTCTTTTTACCAGTGCTTTTCAAGGTCACGTATCCTTAGGTATTTCTATTAAAACAAACAACATATTAGATAAGTTATGTTTATTGAGACAGTTAAAAAGAAACTAAACCTAATTTACTCTAATAGTTTGTTTAGTTGTTCTTTTAGTTTCAAATTATTTTTTAATTTTCTCGGTATTCTCTCATTTTCATGTTTTAATGAAATATAGTTTTATCATCACCTTTTGCTTGTGAATCTTATTTTCACATGTTCAGAATAGGTGGAAGATGACTTGGTGGTTAAGAGAAGTAGGGGCTCTTCAAGAAGATTCAGACTCAATTTCCAGCAACTACATACCAATCTGTACCTATAATCCTCTATGATCTGACAAGCTTATCTGATCTCCATAGTCACCAGGCATTCATGTAATGCACAGGCATATAGAGAGGCAAAAGACACACATATACATTAAATAAATAAATAAATAAATAAATAAATAAATAAATAAAATTTAAAGAGCATTAAAGGACCATACAAATTAAAAGGGAATTGCAACGATCAGTGTCACAAGTTGAAGCAACATTGTGGTAACACCTTATACAATTAGGATATCGGTGTCAAATAATTTTGTACCTTTCATCTTTTATCGCTTCTTGGTTGAATTTAAGAATTTATGGTTGGAATCTGAGACCCAGAATATTCTTTTTTTTTCTTTTCTGCTATTGCTCATTTAAATACTGTGTGTTTATTCTGTTTCACGCATCTGTGGAGGTTAGAGGAACGCTTGACGGAGACAGTTCTCATCCACAATGAGGTCTCTAACAAAGTCAGGTCCTCAGGCTCCTTTTGCTGAGCTTTGATGTGGGTATTCATCTTGGCCCTATAATTATGCTTTACATACATTGTATTATATCTTACTAATGAATTTTGGATGTACTTTCAAATTCTGTGTATGATATTTCACTCAGATTTTATTACACCACCTTTTAATTTTTTTACTTTCTATACCCTTTGTTTACATTCTGAAGGCTTTCCCCTTTCCCAGTTTCCCCTTCACCCTATGTCCCATAAGTCCTCTTCCCCCTCCCACCCCCGCTGCCTCCAGCCTATTCCCCCATCACCCCCCCCACCCCGCCTTTTTTCTGTTCTGGTACTCTCCTAAAAAAAATGGATCTAGTCTTTTCAGGACCAGGGTCCTCTCCTTCCTTCTTCTTGGGAATCTTTCCATTTGCTAATTATGCCTTGAGTATTCAGAGCTTCTGGGCTCATTAATATCCACTAATCAGTGATTGAATTTCATGTGTATTCTTTTGTGATTGGGTTAACTCACTTAGGGTGATATTTTCCAGATCCAACCATTTGCCTACAAATTGCATGAATTCATTATTTTTAATTGCTTAGTTGTATTCCATTGTATACATATACCACATTTTCTGTATCCATTCCTCCTTTGAGGGACATTTGGGCTCCTTCCAACTTCTGGCTATTATAAATAAGGCTACAATAAACATAGTGGAGCATGTGTCTTTATTGTATGCAGAGGAATCCTCTGGGAATACTACAGAGCAATTGTGTTAAAAACTGCATGGTATTGGTACAGCAACAGGCACGTAGATCAGTGGAATAGAATTGAAGACCCAGAAATGAACCCACAGACTTATGGTCACTTGATCTTTGATAAAGGTACTACAACCATCCAGTGGAAAAAAGATAGCCTTTTCAACAAATGGTTCTGGTTCAACTGGAGGTCAACATGCAGATGAATGCGAATTGACCCACTCTTATCTCCTTGGACTAAGATCAACTCCAAGTGGATCAAGGACCTCCACATAAAACCAGACACACTGAAACTATTAGAAAAGAAACTGGGGAAGACCCTGGAGGACATGGGCACAGGGGGAAAGTTTCTGAACAGAACACCAATAGCTTATGCTCTAAGATCAAGAATTGACAAATGGGACCTCATAAAATTACAAAGTTTCTGTAAGACAAAGGACACAGTCAGAAGGACAAAACAGCCATCAACAAATTGGGAAAAGATCTTCACCAACCCTATATCCAACAGGGGGCTAATATCCAAAATATACAAAGAACTCAAGAAGTTAGACCCTAATGAACCAAATAACCCTATCAAAAAATGGGGTACAGAGCTAAACAAAGAATTCTCACCAGAAGAAATTTGGATGGCCGAGAAGCACCATAAGAGATGTTCAACATCATTAGTCATCAGGGAAATGCAAATCAAAACAACCCTGAGATTCCACCTCACACCAGTCAGAATGGCTAAAATTAAAAACTCAAGAGACAACAGGTACTGGTGAGGATGTGGAGAAAGAGGAACACTCCTACACCATTGATGGGACTGCAAGATGTTACAACTGCTCTGGAAATCAGTCTAGCGGTTCCTCAGAAAATTGGGCATGACACTTCCAGAGGACGCTGTCATACCACTCCTGGGCATATACCCAGAGGATTCCTCTGCATAAAATTATTACACCACTTTTAAGAGCGACAAATATACATTCATTTGTCTTTAGTTTAACTCCGCACTTAGCTTAATTTATTAAAGCTTTTGAGTAACATTATTTTGCAGTGTTATTGCTGCTGTTTTTAATTTCTAACTTCTATTTAGCAAGCATCCTCTACTTGACAATTCATTGATGTTTTGCCTCATATTTTTCTTTTGCAATAAAGTGCCTATTTTCTTAAATTCAAAACAGATGCTGCGAAGGACTTGTTTCACATGTCTAATAGTAAACTTTTCCCAAAAGTCTGTCCTTGCGGCTTAAATGTTGTTTTATTTAACATCTATTAATATATCCATTAGTCATTTACCCACCCTAACAAAGAAAAATACAAACCAAGCTGGTTGTATTTACACTAATTGCAGGGTATGTATGAACTATCTGAACCTTACCTCAGATGAATTTTGAACTTCAAGGTTAAGGGCTGTGCAGTAGCTCAAGGAACCTTTCTCATTACAGATGACAATCATCATTTTTTTTCTATTCAGCCTTTCAAGACAATTACTTTTTTATCTTTAGTTTTAGGAATGTTCTTTTGTTCTTTCCTCACAGACAGAATGAAAAGAAAATAAAAGCATCTTGAATACAATGACCTGTGACCCTTACAGTCACAATTGTCCCTTAGTGTGACTCTCTCCATCCTTGAAGAGAGCACTTCGTAGTAATTTTATATCCTAGGTGAATATGAAAAGTGCAAATGGAAGATTGGGGGATGGGAAGACTCTGGATGTAGAGAGTAGGCCCCTTCTTCTAGAATAGAGGAATGTGCTTCGTTCATGGAACTAAGTGGATGACTGTGAGAAAATAAAAGTTTAATGACCTTCAGCTTTAATGATCCTTTATCCTTCAGCAAACAAAATATAGTCAGTAGCACCCGTGAATTATGGTTCTTTATTAGCCCAAAGAAACTTCTGTTTTGGAGTCACACATATTTACTTTTGAACATTAGCTGAGGCATCACAGGTGGAACTTGGGAAAGACTGCTAATACAGGAAACTTAGAAGACTGTTTTCTGCCATATATATATTTCAGGATTTTGTAGTTAAGTTATACCATTATGTATTATCTTCTTTAATAGACTTTACATAGCATGAATTTTTCAACTTGCCCTTTTCTCCAATGAGTGATATTTCTTATAATCACAAATAGGGTAACAGGCACTAGGAAAATCATTGCTTAACCTCTATAAGCCAGAACTCTATCACTAAGCATTTTGCCTACTCCTCCTGTTATAGGAGAAATAAAAACGTTTGAAATAAAAACGTGTCTTAATTTTCTTCTCCCTTGTGATTTCTGAGGACCAAGTCACTACTTGTCTCTCTGTGGATTGAAATCCCTTTCTTGGTTACATGCCTGGCATCTTAGATTCTCTGGGGTGAGCTATCTATTGTAACAAAGACTGTGTGGCAATCCTACCCTGAAATCAAAGACTATTTTCCTGGGAATCATATTCTCTCTCTCTCTCTCTCTCTCTCTCTCTCTCTCTCTCTCTCTCTCCTTGCAGGGAAGATAAATGTCTCCCTCTCAGTAGGTACCCCCTGACAGTCTTCTATTACCTTGCAGTTGTGTGTTCTATGTTCTGAAATGCAACCCTTCTAACTCACAGAAGCAAGTTCTGTTCCAACACTACCGTTAAACCTACCTCATTGTCAACCTTCAATCACTGTTAGTTAAACCCCAATTTTCCATATCCTCTCTAGTATGTAAAAATGAGAAAATACCAGATAGGATTTGTCTTAGTCAGGTTTACTATTGCTGTGATGAAACACCATGACAAAAATGAAAGTTGAGGAGGAGAACTTTATTCAGCTTATGACACCATATCACAGTTAATCATCAAAAGGAATCAGAACAGGCATTCAAGAAGGGCAAGAGCCTGCAGGCAAGAGCTGATGCAGAGGCCGTGGAGGAATGCTGTTTACTGACTAGCATGCTTTCTTATAAAATCCAGGACCTCAAGCACAGACATAGCACCATTCACAATGGGCAAAGCATTCCTACATCAATCATTAATTAAAAAAAATATCCTATGTGATTACCTAAAGCCCAATATTATAGAATCATTTTTTTCAATTGACTCTCCTTCTCTCTAATGACCCTAACTTGTGTCATGTAGACAACACTACATAATACGGCTATGTGATCTTATTTACCATTAAAGCCTAGGTAAACTATTAAGGCATAGGTAAATGTTAAGACCTAGGAAACTATTACCTGGCTCTAGCCTGCAATTATAAGGAAACTTTCTCATATGTTTCTGTTGTTACTAAGAAACTTTCTAATGCCAAGTTGATTACATATTCTGCTATGTTTTGTGTCCTTGGAAACCAATCAAAATAGAAGTCACTAGTGATGCT
The DNA here is from genome assembly GCA_964023405.1 of Apodemus agrarius. Lineage (NCBI taxonomy): Eukaryota > Metazoa > Chordata > Mammalia > Rodentia > Muridae > Apodemus > Apodemus agrarius. The sequence goes on from OZ030009.1 coordinate 126,927,826, forward strand.
TTGTATAGTTATACACAACAAAGTTGGACCCAAACCAACCACTCAGTAGTACTTCCTGCACAGGTGTATGAGCTTTTAGTATAAGCTGCCCCTCAGATGGACCTCAAAATGAGATAGACACCTGTACCAATATAAGAAACTATTGAAATAAGACTTCCATTTGAGTAGTCTTCCAATAAAGATTTAAGTTCCCAAGACTTCCCTGGGAACTGGCATCCTATTGGCAGAAAAAGACATGTAATGGGGTAACTGACTTCCTGGTTGGCAAGTTATGACATGTATAGTTAGACAAGTCCCATCCTAGTAGACAAGTTAGGACATGAATATTAGACAGGGCAAGGCCCCTGGCACAATTGAATACCCCAACCAATAAGGGCAGGAAAAATGTACAACACAGGCATGTTCATAAGGAAATTCCCGATCCTGATTACTGGAATAACTTGACACTGATGTTTGTAGATCTCAAACTTAAAAAGCCCTGTATGGACTCACTCTTTGCCTGCTTGCCTCATGGGACTGAGAAACTGCTAGATCCTTGGATTTCCATCCACAGCTGTTGCTACCATTGTTGGGGAGTTGGACTACAGACTTAAGTCATCAATAAATTCCCTTACTATATAGAGACTTCCCATATGTTCTTTGACTCTAAATAACCCTGACTAATAAACACACACACACACACACACACACACACACACACACACAAAGCCCTGTCCTTAACTCAGTGTCACAGGTCAGTTCCTGAATCTGGCCCCTGGCCCCGGTCAACCAGACCTGGGAATATGTTCAGTAAACTGTCCCTGTTGGATTGAGATTGGTATTTGTGAGGCAATTTCTGGACCATGATAACAGGGGTTTGGTATTTCTTATTCTAGCTATTCCTGCAATGAATATGTCAATAATTAAAGTGGGTTTACATGAAAAATAAATGTTAAATCTCATTTGTTCTGGTGAATTTCATTAGACAATCCCAAAGCAAGTCATTATCTTTTATAGAGTATAAATTTATTTCTTATTTCTCCCCATTGTTTAGTCTGGCTTTTCCATGGGACAGCCAACAGGACTTTGTCACTCTCTTATATGTCTTTCTCCTTTCTAACACTCCTTCATTCTCTCTTCTTCCTTTCCTCTATTCCTTCTTCCTCTCCCTTCCCTTCCTTTCTCTTCCCCTTTTACAATGCTGGGCCATGGACATGTGAAGCACAGTCTTGGCCACCTTCCATCTGCACCATGGCCTGGTATGTAAGCTTAGACTCAGACTCAGGCCTCCACTTTTAACTCCACGGACAGCTGTCATCCTCTCAATTCTCTCCCACTCTGACTGACCTGCATTCATGTTTCGGAAGGCCCTATACACTTGACTTTCTTTTAGTCTAGAACTTTTTTTTTTACTCTGTAGATGAAATACAAATATGTAGACGAATGCAAATCTTATGTGTTATGTGTACATATATTAGCTTGTGAGAAATTACTAATATTTAACTTAAATACAGACAAGTGCTGGGATGGATTGTTGTTCAGTGAACAAAAGATTCAGTGTCTGGCAGGAGACTGAACAATGTCTCATTTGTGAAGATATACAGAAATTATTGAAGACGATTTTATTAAAAATTAATGGGATTGGAGAGATGACTCAGTGGGTAAGAGTACTTGCTGCTCCTGCAGAAGACCTGGGTTCAGTTCCAACCACCACACATGGAGGTTTGCAACTCTCTGCAACTGCAGATCCAGAGGATCCAGTGTCCTCTTCTGGCTTCTGTGGACACCAAGTATGAACATGATACACATACCTACATGGTGACAAACATTCATGTATAAAAAATGAAAATAAATCTTAACGAAAAGAGTCTGAGACCTTATAAAAAGGATTAAATGATCATATTTAAAAAGAGTATTAATTGTGTATAACATAAAATAAATAAATCAAATGGTTATCATTTCCCTTAGCCATTTTATTTATTGTGAAATAATGGTTTACAATACATTTTGGTCATATATTCCCTTCTCCCAAACCATCAAGATCATCTTTAATCTCAACTTTAGGTTTTGTTTCCCTTTTAGAAACACACACACACACACACACACACACACACACACACACACACCAATGAACTCTGATTTGTATTTGCCAACTAGAGTATGAAGCATGAACTGGACCATGGTTGTTTTATGCAGTGTCACTTCACTGAAGAACACTGATCTTCCCTGTTGTTGCAGCTAGTATTTGTAAATAATTTTTTGGCTAAGAATGAGATTTGTGCCTACAGTGCCTCCTTTCATTCTCGCATTTTATCTGGCTTGAGCTAGTATAGGTCTTATGCATGTTGTCAGTGTCTGTGAGTTCATATGTGCATGGCCATGTCCCCAAAATGTTTCTTTTTTTAAGTCATGCACCACCACTGCCTCTTATAATCTTCTCATCTCTTCTTCTGCATAGACTACTGCATCTTTCAGGGAAGGGTGAATTAGAGACATCATCATTAGAGATGAGCACTATGAAGTTTCTCACATTCATTCTCTTGTCCAGCTGTGAATCTCTCTACCAATTACCATCTACTACAAGAAAAAGCTTTTCTGATGGGTTTTAAGTGTATGAGTCACCATGTGGATACTGAAATTTAAATAGGTTCTTGGAAAGACAACCAAGTGATCTTTGAGTGGAACTACCAATATGTCATTAGCAGTAGTGTATTAATATGTTCATTTAGTGTCAAACATACTGATAAAGCTTGCATTGGGGTACCTTTCTATATAACTGTCACATCTTCCTGGATTACCTCCAAGAAGCCATTTCCAATCAGAGATGATGACAGAAATGTGGTGCATTACATCAGACACTTGACTAAAATGTCTCTAATCATCAGCTTTAGAGTGTGAAGCTGCAGGTGGTTCTACACCTACTTCAGATGGCTCTTATTTTTCTTCATTTAGAATCTCTTTCAAGTAAAACAACTTAAAGGGATATCAGGAAGCAATTTATTGGAGATTATGTATTTATTTTAATCAACGTGGAGAATTGCCTCAATGACTAGAATTCATCATCTGGATTCAGCTATATTCTGTGTGTTCTTATTTTAGGTAAAAGACTAAAATCTTTTGCAGTTCATTAACTGTGGTACAATTTCCTCTCTTTTTAATTAAGTTTGAATTCAAATAGCTTATTTTTCACAGTGTTATTCTTCACTCTGACTCCAGACATAGTAGCTAACATTTCTATCCTATGGTGGCATGCAGCTTGACATAATATTTTTTGATTCTCAAAATCTTTATATATTCTACTCCCTTTATAATTTTCAAAAACAAAATTAATCTGTTTTCTTAAGTGTCTGTGTTAGAATTAGTTTTATTTTGTGCAGCACTAGGGACTGAAATCTTTGCCCTGTGAACCCTAGATTAGCCATCTATATCAAGCTACACACTTTTTTGTATAAAGTTCTAATTGTTAAGAAATGTACTTATTTTCACTTTGTGTGTTAAAGTGTTTGCCTATGTATATATGCTCGTACACTGTATGCATAAATTCTTATGGAATCCAAAAGAGGGTATTTGATCTCATAAGACTGGAGATCTGATGGCTATGAGCCCCCATGTGTGTGCTGAAAGAACACCAAGTGGTCTTAAGAGCTGAGTCATTTTGACAGTCCTTCTTCATATGTTTAAATAGGGTCTTGGATCAAATTAGTTATTTCACCTAAATTCTGATTGGTGAAATAACTTGGTACAGACATTTGTGGATTTGGGGTTTAAAATCCTGCTAGGATCTTAATTTAGGGTTATGGTTCAGGTCCTGAATCTGTACCAATCAACCAGTCTCAAGAATATGCTCAATAAACTATCCCTGTCTTATTAAGATCAGTGTTTGTATAGTTTCTGAGGCAATTCTTAGACCTCATCTTTATCCTTGATATACATGTCAAGGATATACATGTATATCCTTTTGTGTTTGTGTGTGTGTGTGTGTGTGTGTGTGTGTGTGTGTGTGTTAAAAGATTTTTACAATGCCTTAAAGATTTGGTGTTAGCCCATTTTCACTAAAGTATCAATTGTAAATGTCTTTTCATGTTGCATTGCATTTTATGTGAATGTATTTCCAGATAGAACAAATTATGTTATATTTCATATTTAATGATAACATATAGATATGTGTCAGGAGCCATAATGGGACAAGCTAATATATTAGTAGATGATCATCTTGAAATGCCTGCCTCTAATTATTATATAATCTGTGAAAGGTAAGCCCCCATTCAGCAAGGTTGTGGGGGACTAATTTTAGGGAAGATTCCTGCTACTTATATGCTTTTCCTGTTATTATTATACATTTATAATATCAATAAGTAATAGCGCACCCCTTTAGAGCAGATCTCTGCAGATCCACAAAAATGTACTGTCTTATAGTGATGCTATGTAGACAAATAGATAACTTGAGTATTAATGATGATCCTATAAGAATTTCTAAAATTATATCTGTGATTATTAAGCTCTTTTATAATAGGACTGCCACTAGGTCCTTTTCTATAGCCAAACTGCTATGAGAACTCTTCCAGTCTCCCAAGTGTCACAAGTTAATTGCTCTTAGATGGCAACTAGACTTTCTCCTACTCAGAGCACATTCCAAGAGGTTGTAAAACAATTTACCAAAGGTCATTAAAAGGGAACTAATGATTTATTATAGATGCTAGAACAGAAGATAAAATATTGATTGGGTTTATCTATATAAAACTTCACTTATAACTTAGCTATGGTTAACTTTCTATGAACCTGTAGAGAAGACAAGTGACAGATGTTACTTACTATCTAGATAATTACTCCTAATGGATATGGATGTAAACATTCTCTGTTGTAAACTTCTATTTCAATTTATGATTTGATTTTCTGTGAACTTGTAATGAACTTTGTAATATGTGATCATGCATTCTGAAAGATGTATAAGTATTGAAGACAAAAGAGAAAGGCTACTACTACTACTACTACTACTACTACTACTACTGCTACTACTACTACTTTTCTATCTCTCTTTTTCTCCCATGTGCACCTTTTTCTCCTCCTTCTCTCTCTCTCTCCTGCTCTCTCTCACTTTTTACCTTTCTCCAATTAGAAGCACTTTTCCCTTTCCCTGCTCAGGATCTTTGTGCTTTTCCCTCTTACATAGCTTTACATAGGAAACTTTTTACAACTTAGTAAGAAACTCATTAACCACTTCTTTAAGCATCCTATTTTTCTCCCTGAAAAGACTTCTGACTAGCAAGCTGAAAGTTAGAGCCCAGCAGTTCCTGCTGAGATAGAACAAAGACCACATTGCTTAATCCTCTGCTGTTAGACTACTGGTGTTAATTACCTAAGCCAGCAGTCTTTCACTCTCAGAAAGAGCATGAAAGTTTCTAGGACATTTTAGAAGTTATATCAGCATTTTAGTACAGTCAGAAAGCCCTGAGACCCTCAGACTTCAAAGCCATCATCACAAGAGTCCTACTCCATGACACCACTAACTTCACCCGGGCTGAGAGGCTCCCGGCCATTGGCAGATATGAAAATATATGCTCCAACTCATAATAAATTTTTATTGTCCATGATTGTATTGTTGCCATTATAAGCAAAGTCATTATTAGCATCCTTAATTTTTCATATGAGTTCAATAAATACCTACACATCCATTCTTCAAAAGTTCTAGATGTAAGTAACTGGTTGAATTTAGATAACTGATGCCAATGTGCTTGAAACTAGTTGAATTATACTATAACATCAGCATTTTGTTTTTTAAGTTAAGTTTTAATTTATATTTTATAGAATTTATGAAAGAATGATACTGATTACATCAGTTGCAGACTTAAGTGCAAATGAAAACCGAGGTGTGCTTGGTTCAAAAATCATCAAACACTGGTCAAACATGGGGCCTTCATTGACACAGAGTCCTGAGTGATTCCATTGGATACATACTCATGAAACTGATTACAAACTTTGTAGGTTTAATGCCTCTTAGCCATTTGTGTTTAGTTTTTAGGTCTTTAAGGACTTTGAAACTTATAATCGGATGTTAGCTGCATTTTCTTTTTTTAAACTCAATATGCAATTTAACTAACATGATTTATTTTGTAATCTATGATTTCCCCAGTGAACTGAAATACCACATTTTTCATGTGCCCATGAGAGCTTAGCAATCAATATTGTGTTCCCTATTCTATGACATTAATCTACTTGACTGGTTAGTCCTCCAAAACCAGACTGTTAGTTTGTTTGTTGAGGCATGGTATCTCTATCTAATACTGGATGTCCTAAAGCCTGGCCTGGAAATCACAGAGATCCACTGCCTCTGCCATTCAAGTGCTAGTATTAAAGTTACATCTTACCATGTCCGCTCTCAAACCGGACTTCAAAAAATTTGCATCATTTTTCCTTTTTATAACATTTGGAATAGCGTGTGTGTGTGTGTGTGTGTTAGAGAGAGAGAGACAGACAGAGAGAGAGGGGAGAGAGAGAGAGAGAGAGAGAGAGAGAGAGAGAGAGAGAGAGAGAGAGGTGTGAAGAGGACAATATAACATTTGGGAATTGATTCTCTCTTTCTACAATTTTGTCTCTATGAATCCAGCTCAAGTTGCTTGGCTTGGTGGCAAGCATCTATACTGTGTGAAATCAAACCTTCAGCCGGTTTGCCTTCCCAGGTTTTTCTTTTTTATTGGTTATTTTATTTATTTACAATTCAAATGTTTCCCTTCCCAGTTTCCCCTCCTAAAACCCCCTATCTCATCCACCTGCTTCTATGAGGGCACTGCCCCACCCATCCACCCACTCCTGTCTCACCTCCCTAGCATTCCCCTACACTGGGATACTGAGCCTCCATGGGACTAAGGGCCTCCACTCCTGTTGATGACAGATAAGGCCATCCTCTGCTACATATGCAGCTGGAGCCATGGGTCCCTTCATGTGTACACTTTGGTTGGTGGTTTAGTCCCTGTGAGCTCTAGGGTATCTGGTTGGTTGATATTCTTGTTCTTCCTATGAGGTTGCAAACCCCTTAAGCTCCTTCAATCCTTTCCCTAACTCCTCCATTGGGGTCCCCGTGTTCAGTCTGATGGTTGGCTGTGAATGCCTGCTTCTGTGTTGACTCCACATTTTAAAAAGCTAACCACATCTTGAGATGTATTTTCCTCCATCCAAACAATGCCTCTTGCATGCTCTGTGTTTTGCGGTCTATTATTGCAGCTATTTTTTCTTATTCTGTTGTTATCAACTAAGCTTACATGTTCTTTTAAATTGTTTTATCAAGATGTAAAAAGGAATCGTGGAGGTTTTGATAAAGAGCAGAAATTGTCTCAAGTAGAAAACTAGTCTTTGGTTAAGGGTTCTCAAGCAGCTGTGTGGTTCCCAACCACACCCTCCAAAAATAGTCAGAATGCTCATCCATATGGAAAGGAAGTTGAAGAACTTGAAAGTGTCAGTTTTGTAACCTGCTCAATCGATGGGGCTTGAAGAGAGGAAAGGGAAATTTATTATCTCATACCATAAAAGCAAAGATATTTTTTATTATAAAAATCACATAATAGGGTGACCAGGAATGGTCAAAACCTATTGTTCTTCTATTTACATTCAATCTTTATCTTACATAGTATACCAGTTGTGGTTAGGGAAAAATCATACCATAGTTACAATTTAAGGTCCATCCTACACACTGCTTATTTGAATAAATTTCTCTTTCATACTTATGCACTTGATTTTTCCTAAAGCTTGTAAGACTTCATAACAATAAGACTGTATGTAAATGAAAGCATTATGGCTGACTCCATATTACTTTGACATCTTCTTCTAAACTTTTCATTTTACAGAAATATGAAGCATTTTCATGTTTTTCAGAACACAAACTATCTTTAGTGTGTGCATAATTTTGAGCTATTGGACCTAAATATGTCTCTGTTTAAAGCTATGGAAATGTTATAGTTTTCTGCTTACTTGGTATTTAAGGTGCTTGGGGGATTTAAAAAGTAATATACCTGAAAATTCTTTGAAAATAATAAAATATAAGTCACCCAAATCTAAAATAAGGTATTACATATATTTTAATTGTAGTTAAAGAAGTTTCTTTATTAGTGAACATATTTTCAACTAATCTTTGTTAGCACAAGGAGAGTGAGGAAGGAGTTTAGGTGATATAGTGCTTGCTGAGTAAGGATGAGGACTGGAGTTTGATGCTCAGAACATGCAAAAAGCCAGATGGGATGATAGATACTTGTAATGCCAGCACTATGAAAAGAGACACAAGATTCTCCCACAGGCATATTGGCCAGCTAGCTTACTCTATTCACCAAATTCCAACCCAACGAGCGACACTTCTTTAAATCATCATGAGGAATGTCCTACAAAGTTGACCTCTGTTTTCTGCATGCATGTCATACATGTGCAAATGCACCTAAACAGACAACCCTCAACACACACACACACCACATACAAATACTCACATGCAAAAGTTATTATACAATATAATGTAGTTCATTAATGTGATTTTTTACATAGGTGCCATTATATGTTGTTCTACTTGTCTCCCTCACCAAGAGACTATTTTGTACCACCCATACATAATTTTCAATCTAGTTTCACCATGTGACATGATAAAGATAATAAAGTTCCATTACTCAACACCAGCTGATGTCCTCAGTCTTAACATTTCTAACACTGGGGCAATGCCATCAAATCTAAGGCTACACCTTGACTAATGTACTTTTTAAACCTTTTCCCAGAGACTTAGATCTTGCTATACAAGATCTTGACCAACATTTATGTACTGATGACAAAGTTTAGGCAAGATTTAAATGCAACCTTCCCTCTCCCTCCTGAATTAACTCTGTTCACTGATTGTGAGGAGACAGTATTCCCTCAGAAAAGCATAGAAGATTTCATTCAATGAGGCTTTCATTGAAGGAGTTCAAAGTAACTACTACTACCTGCCCTTTTGATCCAATCATCATAATATTGTTAATATACTGGACACTTTGTGGAAGAATCAAGTAAGCCATGCGCTTTATAATGGTTTTGGACTGGTATTCTCCCTGGCAAAGGCAATTCCAATGGCTTCCATTTGACTGTTCCAAGAATAATGGCCCTTGGTAGACTTGCCATTGAACCAATGTGGGAATTTGCTAATGACTAAGCATATCTATTCAAAGACTAGAGGAATAAACATGAGTTCAGAGATCCACCGACCCCAATGTAAGTCAGACTTTAGCAAAAACGTCATCAATCACATAAAATTCATAAGCCTGTACTATAATTGGAATGCATGCTTTTTGTGGTCCCTCTGAGACAGTGCTAATTTGGAACCAGTGTCCAGTACTCTTATTAATCTTATTAATTCTTCAACCTTAGCTGACAAGCACAGATTACTAATCCAAAATAACAAAAAATGGCCATAATCCTAAATGTCAATGAAGTCTTTGTTTTCTTTCGAAACTCCATAGTTCAAGCTTCTATTGTGTCCATTTAACCCAAAATTCATATGTTTTTAGGTCCTAAAAAGAAATGACCATTTAGTCCTGAGCATTTAATGGTTTTCACATATCAGAATTCCAAAACACTCCATAATGATTCCCCCTCCCAAACAAAAAGAAACAAAGAAAAGAAAGGAAATTCTTAAAATGACACATGGGTAATAAAAACATTCCACTTCTGTAACCAATTGTTGTTAAAGGTGTATCTCTATTGCTGTGGTAACAGACTCTGGCCTGTTAAATGGCATAGTGATGGAAAGGATTTATTTGGCTTACATATTCAGATTCCAGGTCATCATTGAAGGTTGAGGTAGAAACTTAAACAAGAACTTGAGGCAAAAAAAAAAAAGAAAAAAAAAAGAAAAAGAAAAAGAAAAAAAAAGAAAAAAGAAAAGAAAAAAGAAAAAAGAAAAGAAACATGGAGGACTACTTTGCTGATTAACTTACAGACCCATGCTTAGCTAGATGTCTTATTATTAATTTTTTAAATATTTTTTTTATAGTCCAGCTTTTAATCTCTCTCTGGTCTTCACCCTGACTGTTCCTCAGCATATACCTCCTCTCCTTTCTTCAGGGGATGCCCCCACCTCCCCACCCCCATTCCAGGAGACCTCCTCACTCCCTGGGGCCTTAAGTCTCTCAAGAGTTAGGTGCATCTTCTCTCACTGAGACCAAACTATGCAGTCTTCTGCTGTGTGTGTGTCGGAGGCCTCATATCAGCTGGTGTATGCTGCCTGGTTGGTGGCTTAATGTCTGAGAGATCTCAGGGGTCCAGGTTTAGTTGATTCTGCTTCTCTTCCTATGGGTTCACCTTGCTCTTAGCTTCTTCCAGTTTTTCCATAATTCAATTGCAGGAGTCTGCAGCTTCTGTCCATTGGTTGGGTTTAAGTACCTGCATCTGACTCTTTGAATTTCTTGTTGGGCCTCTTGAGTGTCAGGCCTGGGAACCTTGCCTCCCATTGAGCTCCCAATTTGGGTCTGTTGGTGGACCTCCTTTCCCTCAGGCTCTTCTCTTTTTGCCCCTGCAGTTCTTTTAGTCAGGAATGATTCTGGGTCAGTTTTTGACCTTGGGATGGCAATCCCATCCCTCCCTTATGGCACATCTTCCTGCTGGAGGTGGGCTATACAAGTTCCCTCTCCCCAATGTAGGGCATTTTATCTAAGATCCCTCCCTTTGAATCCTGAGAGTCTTACCTCCCAGGTCTCTGGTACATTCTGGAGTGTCCTCCGAACTTCCTACTCCCTGAGGTTGAATGTTTCCATTCTTTTTGCTGGCCTGTAGGTATTTCAGTCCTTTTCGCCCACCCAATACCAGATCATGTTCCCCTCCCTGCTCCCCTATCCCCGTTCCCTCCTATGTCCCTTACCTGCCCCCCCCCCTTGTGGTTGCTTTCTTTTTCCTCCCAAGGGGGACTGAGGCATCCTCAGTTGGGCCCTTCAGCTTGCTGACCTTTGTGAATTCTGTGGGCTGTATCTTGGGTATTCAGCACTTTGGGGGAGGGGGAAGGCTAATATCCACTTATCAGTGAGTACATATCTTATATGTCATTTCGGGTCTGAGGTATCTCAATCAGGATGATGTTTTCTAGTTCCATCCATTTGCCTGAAAAATTCATGATGCCCTCACTCTTAATAGCTGAGTAGTATTCCATTGTGTAAATGAATCACATTTTATATATCCATTCTTCTGTCATGGGACATCTGGGTTGTTTCCAGCTTCCGACTATCACAAATAAAGCCACTATGAATATAGTGGAACACGTGTCCTTGTGGCATGGTGGGGAATCTTTTGGGTACATACCTAAGAGTTGTATATAACTTCTACTCAAAACCAACTGCCCAGAGTACAACCCAGAGTAGCTTGAACCCCCACACACAACAATTAACAATCAAGACACTGACCCACAGGCATTCCTACAGATCAATTTGATCCAGGTAATTTCTTAATTGTGACTCCCTTTTTTGGGGAATTTAGGCTGCTTTAACTTTACAGTTAATAGTAACTAGGGGACATGCACACATACAAATTCACACATAGAGATTTGTTCCTTAATTAGGCAATAAAAGATAAATTTCTTGCTGCTACATGAATTCAGTTGATCAAAAATTTCTAAAGACTTTCTATGTGCAAGAAATCATTCTACATATCATGAAATATACATATAAATGAAGAAACACTTGTCCTACAATAACTCTTTTAATATAGAGACATATACAAATATAATTAAATGAACAAAACATTGCAACATAGATAATTAATAATAGCAGTTAATCTTTATAGGTTGGAGAGAATGGAAAACTCCTAGAATACAGAAATGTATTCTAATCTAATAAAGTCTAACAGTAGGATCCCTAAAATTTAAAAAAATAATCAAAAGAAACTAAACATTGTGAAATTATCTTAATTTGTCTTAAAGTAGGATAGAAGATAGGGAATTTGGATGATATGGGCAAAAAGCATGCTGAGAGGCAAATGACTCTACTCTCAAGATATATCCTGATTTTTCTACAAGAAAATCAAAATATTTTTATAGCGCTAATCAATCCTAAATTGCCCATGGAGACAATTTATGTTTTTACAAAAGAAATCTTATGCTTACTCAGGACCAAAATGATGTATATACTTGAGTTTCTAGCACTTCTTTCTCATTCCCAGATTTAAACAATACCTTCCATAAATATACCATATAAATTCATACACAGAAGAAATTCCTCAATATAACATTGTTATAAGTTACATCTTTTCTCCTATTTTAAAAAAGAGAAGGATTCTTCCTATCCATCAGAAATGTAATTCGAAAGTCACAAAATCTCACTATATATTATTTATAAATACATTTACTTGACACTCCCTTAAAAATCTCATATCTCCCCAGAGCTGCCAAGGACTAAACCACCAACCAGAGAGTACACATGGAGGGAACCATGGCTCCAGCTGCATATGTAGCAGAGGATAGACTTATCTGGCATAAATAGGATGGGAAGCCCTTGGTCCTGTGAAGGCTCTATGTTGTAGTATAGGGGAATGCCAGGGCAGGGAGGCAGGAGTGGGTGGGTGGGTGGGTGGGTAGGGGAGCACCCTCATAGAAGCAGGGGAAGTGGGAAGATGAGAGGAGGATTGTGGAGGGGAAACCAAGAAGTGGGATAACATTTGAAATGTAAATACATAAAATAACCAATAAAATAATCGCATATCTACTCATGGGTATATATTATTCTTTCCTTGGGTTATGCCCTATTAGACTTTTTACTAAGGTCTGTATTTAAAATTCTAACTCTTTATATTGATTCTTACTGAAATTATTTTCTGTCATGAAGCCTTGAATCTGAGTTTTGCCTAAAGGGAGATCCTAAGGGAAAAGAGAACTCTTCAGCCTCTTTTAGGGAATGAAATTTAGCTGAGCCTTTGTTGCTCAGGGTAACAATGTTTACCAACAAAAAGCAAATGATACAACCAAAATAGAAACCAACAAAATCCCTGGTTATATGAAGACAATCATTATTAACATGTTGAGATATATTTTTTTTTCTCACCAATAGCAGCTTTTAAGGAGTTAGGAAGATGGTTTCCTGAATACCAACACTTGCTCCTTACAGAGGACCTAGGTTCCGTTCCCAGAATCCATATAATTCCTAGTCGGTAATTGTAGTTTCAGAGGAATCTGATGTCCTCCTCTGACCTCTGAGGACCTAAAGTGCACACATGGAGCACATATATACTTGTGGGAAAAACACTCATGAACACAAAATGAATGAATAAATTTTAAAGCTCCTTTTAAAATTTTTAATGAAACAAATATGCAGTACAATGGTCTTCTTTCTCACGTACTTTTAGGTGAACATCGGCATACTACAGTGAATAAAGTGTTTAGTGGGTTACCACTGCCTCTTATTATTATTATTTCAAGGTATATTTTTAATTGAATATCGTCTTAGTTTACATAGCCAATGATAAAACCTTTCCCTATTTCCCTCCTCCCCAAAGACCCCCAAGCCCTCCTCCCACCCACCCACGCTTCCATGTATATGCCCCTCCACCTGACCCACTTCCACCTCCCCCTCCTCGATTTCCCTTTGTTGGGACCACTATTGAGCCTTTACCTGACCAAGGACCACTCCTCCCACTGATGCCCAACAAGGCATTCCTCAGCCACATTTTTGGCTGGAAGCATGTGTACCCCTTGGTTGAAGGTTTAGTCCCGGGGAGTCCTGGGTGGGAGCTTCTGGGTGATACTGTAAATTAATAAAAGGTTCATATCATATATGTTACTTATTCTAATTCTGGGGGCCAGAAACCTGGTCTGTTTTACTGGGTTGAAACTGGAGTGTCTCCTAGAGCACTCTGTTCAATAGCTCAAATTCCAATCTATTTCCTTCTTCTCCAGTTTCTAGAGCTAAGAATATATTTTTACATGACTTTCTAAAGCAAAAGATTGATAAATATTTTCTTATTTCCTTGAGAATCTCACTATATTTTAATCTACTCACTTCAACTCCTCTCGTCTCTGCTTGTCATTCCACCCCCGTTTGTGTCCCCACATAAAATACTTTTAATATTTGTTTGAGATGTTCATATATATTTTGATCATATTATCTTTCCTGCCTCAACTCTTTCCAAATTCACAACATTCCCTACCTACTCAACTTTGGACTTGTTTTTAAAGCCATGCTATCAAATTTGTACTTTTGTATGTACTCATTCATTAGAGCTCATTCCAATTCTACCTACAAGGCTCCACACCCTTAATTAAAATCCCCTCCCCATACTGGCAACTATTCATTACCAATAGCTCCTCAGCTATGGGTGTGACTTCCCCAGTTTGTGCTGAACTGTTGTCTTGTTTGTGCTTGCATGAGGCTTTTTTTTTTTTTTGCATGCCATTACAAACACTAAGTTTATTTGAGCAACTTCCTCTCTCTCTCTTGTTTCTGAAAAATCTGTTGTAATCTACCCATGCTGGTGCTTAATATCATTCTGTTTGTCCTTCAACCGTCATGATCCCTGAGCCTTTGGAGGAGAACATATTACAAATGTGCCATTTAGCAATGGGCACTCTGCAGTCCATTATTCTCTGCATCTTGAACAGATGTGGGTCTCTGTGTTAACTACCTCCTGTTTACATATAAACGAAGCTTCTCTGATGAAGATTAAGAGACACATTAACTTATGGCATGATAATAAGTCATTAGGATTTGGTGTTAGTTTAGCACCCTGTCTTATTAGCATAGCCGCAATAGTAGTTTGTCTCTTGGAATTGATGAGGTATCTAGCCACAAGTCCCTGGCCTGGCCTTGATGCAAGGTACGGGTTCTGTCTTGTGGAGCAGACCTTGAATTACATCACATTAAAGTGATTGGTTATTCCCACAGAAGTCATGCCACAAGTACTGCAGTGGATCCGTTTGGCCATCATCATAGTTCCCAGGGCTCACTTGGTATACTTAAGAGAGGCAAACTTAAGGCATACCTCAGCTGTGTGCATAGTTCTATCACTGCCTATTAAGTGCTACTTAACAGTAAGTACAATTTATCCTCTGTGGAGGCGTGCTTGAGGCGTACTTCAGCTGTGTGCATACCTCTGTTACTGTGAAAGGTCGCCAATAAGGACAAAGGTTCCAGATTAGTACTAGCTTGATTTGTTTTCAATGCTTTATGAGGAAAGTGTGTGCTATCTCTAGAAACAAGCTCTTGCTTGGCCAAGTTCTGAGTTGTAACCAAAAGCAAGTGAAAAAAATCTATAGCACTTGGGACTCTGTGGGATCTCACCAACCGACAAATGAAAAGGAGGTAACCATCTAGTAGTTTTATTAGTGTCTTATGGTGTTATTGCCGCTCTGTTACAGGGCAACTCCATTACAATCTTTTTAAAAGTTTGTATGTATACATATTTAAGAAGTTTCTTCAATAGTAGATTTTAGCATTCCCTCTAAATTATCACTCTATTCAAATCTCCTGCCCTATTATTCCATTCCTCTCTTTTTATGAGTGCATTCTTCTGCCTTGCTTGTAAACTTCCAATCCCCTCAATAGTTAATACTAGTTTCCTAACCTACATGGGTATTCTAAATATATATACTTTGTTTCTAGTTCCATCCATTTACCCAATATTTTGTAATTTAATATTTTCTTCATGGCTGAAAAAAATACATTCCATGAATGTACCACATTTTTATGATCAATATATCAGTTGATCAGCATCAAGGCTGTTTCCATTTTCTACTGTTGTGAAATGGGTTGCAACAAACATCAATGAGCAAGTAATTTAGAGAACTTCTGCTGTGTGCCCAAGGGTTCTAGAGCTGGATCGTGTGGTAAATATATTTCTAGCTTTTTGAGAAACTTCCAACGTGATTTCCACAGTGGCTGTGCCCATTTTCCCTTTCATCGGCAGTGAAGAAATGGTCCACTTTCCCCCAAGCCACATCAGCACTTGCCCCATCTAGCATAGCCCCAGGGTCAGATCTGGCTAGGTAGGGCAGGCAGCAAGGTAAGGAATAGAAAGGCAAATGTATGAATCCTCTGGGATTGAGTGACCTGGGCCCTCTGAAGGAGAAACTGCAGAACTACTTGCTATTGGCATGCAGTTGCTGCTGCATTGCAGCCATAGTGGTGAGGAGAAAGTACAGGCAGCAGCGTGGCTCTCTTGCCTGCACAGGTCACCACAACCTTCATGCTCTCATGCTTAGGCTCTGGAGAATCTACTTCCTAGGAAAGGCCTCTGAAAAGGCCAACTGGAGGAGCTGGCACGTAGCCTACAAGGTCACTCAATCCAGACCTCCACCATGCCTCTGCCATCTGTACACTGCTTGGTTTTTGCCAAATGTAATGTGAAAGCAGCTAAACTGAAAGCGAATATGGCATTGCTAATTTTTTTTCTCCTATTCCTTGGTTTTCAAGTAGCCAAATTCACACCAACTTCCCTGAAAATCGCAGGAATGCTTCCTGAACACCGTCCAGAAATCTATGAAGCGGTAAAGCCTTCACAGCAGTTCTGAGGTTTCTTCCCAGTCTCTCCCAAAGCACCAACACATTCCTACCTATCTCACGATTTCATTTGTCCCATGTTTACCCCTAATCCTTTAAACTTTGTTCCCTTTGTCCCTTTAGTAGTGCCTTCTTCCTTCCTTCTTTCTCTACCTTTATTTCTTCCTTTCCCTGTATTTCTTCCTTTTCCTGTATTGGTTCTTTTACCTGTATAATGATGCTACTCTCATGAACATTTCTTTGTCTGACCAATGAGAACACCATAGTGCCAAAGGTCTTGGTTGTTTGGGCACCATTTGTCAAACACTTACATCACTCCCAGGGACTCAGCTTGACTAAAAATATGAGGGAATTGATAAATGACAAACAGATGGACACATGGACAGAAAGCTTGGTTGAGAGGAGATGCGGGAACCTCAGCATCTAGGAAGCTTGCTTGTAGCCTGTAATACTTACAACCCTGTTACAGCCAGGAGAGGGTTTTGGATTGCCTTGGTGCTGTTCGCATTTTGATGCTAATTTTTTTCATCAAGAGAGGCCACCCCACCTGTGAACTTTCTCCTCATTTTAATTGGTCAAATAAATGCTATACCCTGTGATTGGGCAGTAAAGGGAAAGGAGGGGCTGGAAGTTTTAGAGAGGGAAGAGGAGAGGGTAGAAGGAAATGGAGAAGAGAGAGGAAACCTGAGGAAGAGAAGGTGCAAGGAAGAAGGAACAGAACCACTTGACCTGGAGGAGCCACAAGTAGCAAGAAATCTAATAGCTGGAGAATAGAGTAGTATATTGGTTTATCTGCTCAATCTAGGCATGCAGCTTATACTATAACTGAGTTATATTATAACTGAGTTGTGTGTCTTCTTTGAACGGGCTTATTGGGGTTGCACATTTACCACAACAGGAGAGACTGCATTTTTCACATTCCTTGTCCTGTTCCCAGGTCTCAAAGCAGGGTCATAGTGTTTCACTGCAGTGGTTACCATATTTCCTCTTTAAATTATCCTTTGGTTGGGGCTGGAGAGAGATGGTTCGGTGATTTACTGCTACCAACCATCTGTAACTCCAGTTCCAGTACAGCGAGTGCTTCCTTCTGCTTTCTGCAGGCACCAGCCATGCACAGACATACAGGGAGGCAAGACACTCATGCACATAAAAGAGGTCTCTTTGTTAGGAGCTTACTCTAAGCATCTGAAGATTAACCATCATGTGGACAATGTTCCTTTTGAAAAATTAACATTTATAGGCTCAGGCGATTATGAGCTGTGTATACTCGGGAGTCTTATTCACCTTACCATAAACACTTACTAGGGGCTGGTTTTTGGAGACCCAGCCGTGAATCAGTTTCTATACATGTATTCATGGAGCTGAGTATCACAGATTCTTTTTAAAGGTACACAATACAGGCACAAGTGAATTTTGACAACATCCTTTAACAAAGAAGTTCCAGCAAATAAATGTACATTCTCTTTCTACTTTAATGAAAGCAATTATAAACTACCTCATAGAAAGAGTAGACCCAGAAAATAATCTTGAAGTGGCTGTGGGTCTCTGGTATAGAAACAGAGCACAAGAGAGCTCATCTATTTTGAGAAATAAGGACGCTTATTTTAAGTTTTTGTCTTTATGAATTTATTCTATTTCATAACAGAAGACACAGTAAGACCATTTGGCTCTGAAATCCATGATTCCTTGGAAAGGAAGAAGCTCTAGTCATATTGCCTTAAGAGGACAAAGTCTACATTTTAAGTGGTATAACATTTGCAACTTGGTTGGATGTGGCAGGACACTTTTGCAGGTTCGTATGCATGAAGCTGCATTCCTTCAAATGCAGAGAGGCTCTGCATGGATGTTTGCATAAACTCCTTCCTCAGAGAATGTAATCTCCTGCTGGCTCAGCTTTCTACAGAAGGCATGCACCTACTCAGCAGCCATTATCCCTGAGAGGAGCAATTGCCACTGGATAAATTGCCTCTGCTTAGTCATCAGTACGTTCACTTCCACCAGCACCTGTTATCCAGCCAGGAGCTTCGTGTCATTCATCAATGTGGGCAACAGGGTGATGCAGCAACCTCCATCCCTCACAATTACCCCGACCTGATAAAAGGCAGGAGTCGAGCATGTTTACTAGAGGCAGTTGGCCTTTATAGTTCGGAGTTACCAATAATGAATTCAATCCTAAGGTCTGACTCTTAGAAAAGCCTAACATTTTGGTCAAAGAGTTATGGCAAAAAAAGATAAGCATTTTTACATTCAGGCTCAGTCCTCCACTAATGCCATGCTCCCTTTCTTCTCTCCTTTCTAAGCACTCCTAAAGGACAAAAGGTTCTGCTTCAAAAGGGAGGGGGAGGGCGGGGGTTGCTGCAGCATATGTGAGGCTCTAAACTGAATCCCCACTATAAAATCTGAGAGTTTATCTCATGTCAGTATTCTCACCATATAAAATATAAGAGTTTATCTCACCCTTCAGCAATGGTGCTCAAAGAACAACATCTTCTTTGATCCCATTAGCAATTGTGAGTAGATTTAATTTGAGTTAAATTAGATTTCTGGTGGCCAGAACAGTAGTCATCCTCCAGATTTCCTAGTACATTTAACAAAAGACTAGAATAGCTCCATTTTCATTCAGGAGAAAGTATGCATCTCCACTCAAGGACTTCTTACAGTTATATGTACAAATTTCTATCATATGACACTCTAAACATTTATGCAGCAAAATAGGACATATAGAGCAGAATAAAAAGATAATTGATGCCAAAATTGTAAATGAAACTGGGATTGAAGGAGTCAAAAATATGTAGCAGGACACACAGGGACCAAACAAAACTAGACATGACATTAAAAAGCACACTGTGATTTAAAAAAAAAAAAAAAAAAAAAAAAGGCTTTTCCTTGGGGATTTACTGTTTTGCTTTGTTTTGTTGATACTAATTAGCAAGAATGTCCTAAGTGGCTTTAACTTTGGGAAAAACTAAAGGTGTAGTTAATAGGTTAGACAGAGAGAGTCAATAAAATAGAATTCTGAGGAAGGCAGACTATGCAGACGGAGTTTAGTTAATAAGAGCAATGTCTAATGGTCAGCCTTAAGAGAGAAGAACCCAAACTGTGCTTTTGGTTCCTAGCAATTATCACTGCCTCAAACACTAGTCTTCACCTGCACACTGTCCTTCACGCTTCAGACTTCCCTTAATCTGTGCATTTGATTTCCAGATGTGAGAAACAATGATGCTTAAAGCTATTAAAATGACACTTTGTGGCCAGATTTGAGAAGATGCAGTGGATGAGAGGCTTGTGATATTCATTCAGGAGACAGAGTAAGACTCATTGAACTAGGGATGAGAAAATGGTGGCTGGAAATGCAAGCATTTGGTCAGGTGCAGGAAATAAGAAGACTGTTCACTGATGGTGCTCAAATGAAAATGATTCCTCGTGTTTCCGTAATGGGATGGGAGAAACCTCAAGCACTTCATGGTATTTGGAACAGTCATAGGAATAAAATGACAGTAGAAAGCATCAAAGACTGCTCGTGGGTTACTGCATTAGACTAGTTCATGAAAAGAGTTTTTGAGGAAAGGATGGAGTTTGTGGATTGTTTCTCCTCATTCTCCACTCTTTAGAACAACGGCTATCTATGACTTATTGGCAATCTCAATTACTTATCACCCTTGGTATATTACACTTAAATTAAGGCACATACAGCTGTCTTCAAATAATTTACCTACTAAACATATGACACATTCTTTTAGTCCTGTAGTTTTAATTAACAAAATATGTGATGACAAAAGAAAAATGGAAGGAAGGAAAAAAAAAGAACAAATGAGCAAGAGTCAGACTAGGTCAAAATGAACACATCCTAACAGCTATTATGTATGTGTTTACATGAACACATGTACATAAACATAAAATGAATGTATCCTCTCAGATATTCTGGATGTATTTACATGAACACATGCATATAAACTCTCTATGAAAGAACTTTCATTAATCTACTATTTACTAGTTATTTATTTTAGAGACTGATAAAATTAATATTTAGAAATGTACCCACCTAAATATGTAGTGTTTAAAATTATGTGAAACAGAACATTAGACTTTACAGTAACAATGATCACTGCATATTTGAAAAATGTTAAAATTTGGCATATAAGGCTACTTCATAAACAGTAATAAAAACAAACTAGTAATTCAGAAAGGAAAGTAAATACATCATCTACATGAAATATTTTGCAAAGCTACATGGAATAAAAAAGAGTACTGGTGATATTGGCTCTAACCACCTCAACCTTCCTAGCATATCAGGGGAGGAGAGGAGTGCTCAGACTTGCAGGATAGGACATTACCCACAATTCTAACTTTTTTTAAAAAACAGTATTTGACCAATCTGACAACCACAAGGTGATGCAATGTGAATCTACTTTAATTGATTTGCTCTTGCAGTAAAAAAAAAAAAAAAAAAAAAAAAAGATATTTTAAAAGCAAGTGGCCATACATATAAATATTTATATAATAAAATCCTTCCCTTGGATTCAACATCAGGAAAATCTATTAACCATAAATGTATTAGAACAGGAAATTGTGACTATCTCAATAGATGGTAAAAATTAATTTGATCAACTAAGCAAATATTCATGGTAAAAAAAATTGGAAATGGGATACTTAGTATGGTAATTGCTTAGAAGCAATCAATTATATAATGAAAAAGCCATACCACATCTGAAAATTCATGATAAAATTTAAATGGTATTGAATTAAACTAGGAATAGTATAACATTGCTGTCACTAGGGCCATAGGACATGATACTGAATGTTGGGCGAATGTGTTTTAAAGATGAAGATGATTTAAATAGAAAAATCACATTTATAAATTAAATAATTATCTGCATATATTACTATATAACAGAAAGTAAAGCAAGTACACCAAAGTATTAGCACATGCATATGAAATACATACAAAATCAGTGCTCCTTTGGGCTAATAATGATAATAATCTGCTGGAATTTTGTTTTCAGTGCTCAGAATTAATCTTGGGGTCTTATGCATTTTACCATCGACCATACATATAGCATCAGACTATACAATATGTAATTTAAAGAAAGTTATGTTTAAATTTAGCAAGAAAAATGAGGAATCTATGTAATAAAAGCCTGCAAAAGCCTAAGTAACATGAACTAAGACTCATTAGGGAACATAACAGTCTCAAATATAAATCTATAAACATAACATGCTCACAGAGGATATGTCTCCTAAATGTAAAATTCTGTAACTTTAACCCTAAAATATCATTGAAGTACAATCAATGTCCAAACAGAGTCTTTTAATGAATGTTGGCTAGTTTACTCTAAAATTTGTAAAAATTTATAAAGACCCAGTTTTAGCTAACATAATTAAAATAACATCAATAAGAAAAATGTTACAAATTTTATATGTAGATACAGTCTAGTGCCTATGTGTACTAACTTATTGTCAATATGGTTCATTCATTTCTATGTATAATGTTTCTCATAAGTAAAGTTAAGATTTTTTTGGAAGCGAGAGAGAATAGGTCATGACCATTTCAAAAATGTCACAATAAGGTGGACTTCAGTATCATGTCGAATAGAGCTACTAACAACATTCTTGTTCTCAATGTTACTACAGCATTATCAAAGTTATACCAGGAAATTTTGTGTCTGTTGTAAAAGTTTGATGTTTGATGCAAGGTTACACAATTGTAATATTCTTTAATGCAACAGGCAATATCCTAAACTTTAAGGATTTTGACTATCAAGATACCACAGAAGTGAAGACATTGCACAAAAGAAGAAGTGAAGGTATTTGTAACCCATAAGATACATTTATTTATTCACATAGAAATTAATAAAATAATCCAAAATAAAATGAACTTAAATTGAAAACTGGCATTTTTCCAGTTAGCCTAATAACCAGAGGGATGTAAACAGGTACTTTTCAGAATGGAAAGGGAACTCATAAGTTAAAGAAAATTCAATTTGATGACATTTTTGGGCAAAGAGTAAAAAACAGTTTTTATAACAATGGCACAAACTAGTTGATGCAAAATAGATTTGTATGTTTAGGAATTTCAAATCATAAATGTGTAGCAAACATGTTTGCACAGAAAAATCAGAAAATATTTCAGGTATTTAATATGCAAAGCCAGGAAGCTATGATTTTTAGAAAACTACATATTTTCAAAAACCTATTTTCAAAGAGCAGGATATTAAAAAACACAACATACTGTTTAATGGTGATAACGAAACAAGACTTTTTGGCTTGAGCTTTTGCAGCCAATACTAGGGTATTTTCCTTCATTATTTTCATGTATATTTCAAATTTCTTTTATAATCCAGTAGTTTGCTTTTTAAAAGGGAAGCCTTTACAATACTGTTCACAACATCACATCTGAAAGTTCTACCCCTTGAGTCAAGATTGCCTTGTTACCATGTAACAAAAACAAAACACGGAATCCTCTTGGTATGGAGGCTGATGTAAGATGGAAACTCCAGATGCAGCCTCTGCTGCTTTTTTTTTTTTTTTTTTTGCACCTGACTTATTGTCTTTCTACTGTAATTGTACAATGACACAATTGTACAATTGTATTGATTCCTAGCACACTTGTAAGTTTAATATATCTTTGTTTACTTCTGGCTTGCAAATAAATATCTATTTTATAAACTAAAATGCGTTTTTTAAAAAACTTTGGAAATAACCAATGAATTACAAATTCAAGCAAACTTTGAGTGGATTATTTTTTCTTAAGTGAAAACCAAAACACATCTGACCTCTATCAGAGGTTCCTGAGAGGCAAAAGCGTAAAAGAGCTTTCACTTCTCCTTGGAGAAATAAAGGGATACTGTGTGACTTAACTCTTCTAGCTTCCTCCATGACTCTGCTGTAGACTCTAGGACAAACTAGGGGACGCGAAGCCCCGCCCCGAAAGCCCCGCCCCCATAGCCCCGCCCACTTGGAACCTCAACCCCTGGAGCCACGCCCCGCGCTGTCCTTTAGGAGGAGGGACTTGGGTGGCGGCGAGAGCTGTCAGCAAACCCTGGCAGAACTCGCGATTCTCTCTTAGCCTGCGGGTCCCCGGCGGAGGCTCACCAGACCCGGGTGAGCAATTGCGAGGTCCGGGAGCTGAAGGCCCTCAGAGACCCCGCAGTTAGCTAAGGCCGGCGCGCTCGCCCGTCAGCCAATCGTGGGCCGCCTGCCTGCGGCGCCCTTTGACCCCGCGCCCCGGGCCTCCAGGAATCCAGTCCCGCTCCGCCCAGCAGCCCGGTTCCGCGCCGGTCCCCGCCGCTAGGTTAGTGTCCGCACCGCGTCCGGGCCCGCCCTGGGCTGCCTGGCTGCCCGAGTTTGCCCTGTTGGTCCTGAGCCCCGAACCTGCGAGTGGAGGCCCCTGGCGGCCCCCCGGCCGTGTCCTAGCCCAGCTTAGGACCGAAGGCCGCCAGGACAAGTGCGTCCTCCGAGGCCTTTGTTCCGTTCTCCTCTAACAGGCTGGGCTCTGCCCCTCTAGGGGGGCCGGTTCCTTTTCCATCAGCGGAGGAACAAGTTGGCGAGTACGGGAGCTTAAAACTTTCGTTTTGTTGTTGTCACGGACTTACGGATAATAGAGAGGGAGAAGTCCGAAAAATGAATCACCAGGAGGCTTTCCTGAGTACTGTTGTGAGTCTGTATGAGCTTAGAAATACAGATGAGACTGGTTGGTCTGTTCACATCGCAATGTGTGTGTTGCAGCTTGAAACAACAACAACAACAAATGCACAGTTACTCCAGGTTTGGATGAAATTATTCCACGTTAGTTAAACTTACAAAGCTGTTGCTCTTACTCCAATAATGAGTAATGAGTATGCGATCAGAAAATAAACACAGTGAGCTAGCCGCCTTCCGGTTAAGTGTGAGCCACTGGGGAAGGCGGAGGGGACCATGGTTAAGTGGCCTTCCACAGTGACAAAAGTCACTGTAGTGTGCCTTCTCTACCTGAGGCCGCATCGGGCAGGCCGGAGCCAGGACCCTAACTAAGGTCTAGTACAGTGTTTTGCCTTTGCAAGGTGCACAGCGTTAGGGTACTCAGCTGTTTACTAGCCCAAAAGGTTGGAAAAAGTTCCTCTGCTCAGTTTCATTCACCTGTAACATGAAGTTCTGCTTCGTGGTTATGAAGCTAAAAATGGAAAATGAGAGTATGAACTTCTGTACAGAAGGTGACCCGCGCTTGCAGCGAAACTGACCTGAGCAAAATTCTGAAAGTTTCAGATGTGCGTTTTTTAGCATTAGCTTTATCTAAGTACTCCCTCCAGCGTACAATTAGAGGAAAATAGCATCAACACGAAGAAAAGGCAGGAGGAATCTTTATAATTTAATTATAATTTTAAAACAGAATCTGGCTTTTTCTTTGCTATATAATACGAGCAAATGCATTTAAAATAATCCACAACATTCTGCTTCTGGGTCATTTAGCTCTCAGCTGCTTGAGTATGTAATACTATGTATTCGAAATCAATTGACTTTCACATGAACTCTCATTTTAAAACATTAAAATCAACAGACATTAAAAATGGGTTCAGAAGAACTAGTTTTCTAACTCGGGGTAGTGCAAACTTGCCTTTGAGCGAGGCCACATGGTCAGTAGTCAGTACCTTGAGCTTCTTGCTTTGAGAACCTACACACCTGCAGTTGACTTGGGGAAGTTTGGTAGTTGTTTTTCTCACAAGGAACTTAGGAAACCTCTTTTTTTAGTTAAAGCTAAGTGAGTAGTTCCCTTGCCTGTCTCCTGCAAGAGCTCTGCTTGCTTTAGGCTTTAGGGGCATTGCGTGGTCACAAATTTTAAGATGCTAAATTGTTTCGACGGACTTCAGAATTATCGCATCTCCATGAATTTTCCTTTACAGTGTTGTTTATCACGCACCTCACACAAATCTGGTCTGGATATGCTTCCCAAATACATGCCAGTGTCAGAAAAAGGAGAGCCAAAGCTTAAGTAAGCTGAATAATGATCAATGGTCGTAATATTTTTTGGGATCTAGTAGAGTATAAATATACTAGGTTATATCTATTTATATATACCCTAGACCTATGAATAGTTATAACCTAGTATATTTATGCTCGGAAACTTGTACACAGATAAGTTGGTGCAGTGTACAGAGTAAGAAATGCCAACGTTAAAGGAGAACTGTGATGCTTCAGTAGAGTTTTCTACTCAGGAGTTGTTAGGAGAGACATCAGGAGGCAAATGCAGATTTTTGCTTTGACTTGAACCTTTAATGTTATTTTGGAGAATAAGTCATATGCTGTATTTGTTTGTTTTCTACAGGAAGGTCTGAGGGTGAAACCTAGAACCCAAGAAATTGTTCGTGCTACACATATGTTCTAACTACTAAACTACATGCTCAATCCCATATGCTGGGTTGGTTGTCTTTCATCTACCAGTCAATTAATTGATAGGCAGAGCCACAATATGTATCCCTGGCTGTCCTGGAAGTTGCAGGGTGTCCTGGAAACTCATGGAGATCTACCAACCTCTGTTTCACAGATTCGGGGATTAAAGTGTGTCATCACATCCATTACCCCGCTTGCTAATTCTGGATTATTTTCATGCTACCCATATTTTCCTCCATGAATAATCTCTCATGGCTCATAACTACTTAGTAATATATTGTCAGTTGTGAAATAAGCCTTTATCCTGACAAGAACCATGAGGGAAATAATTGTCTCAGATAAAAG
Source organism: Apodemus agrarius (assembly GCA_964023405.1). Taxonomy (NCBI): domain Eukaryota; kingdom Metazoa; phylum Chordata; class Mammalia; order Rodentia; family Muridae; genus Apodemus; species Apodemus agrarius. The sequence goes on from OZ030009.1 coordinate 126,953,991, forward strand.
AAGTATAGAAATGTGGACTTCTTCTTATAACTGTAGAGCTCAAAAAATGTTTAAATAATAATTTTTACTTATTTGAAACTTTCGTGTGTATTTATATCTCAATCTTACCTGCCCACTACTCCCCACTCTAACATTGTCCAGAATTTGGCCATCACATATCCCAACTTTGTGTCCTCTATAATTAATTAATTGATTTCTATTTACTGCTGCATGAGAACTCGTGGCTGTGGGGTCATCCCCTGTGGTATGAGCAACCTGAGGCCTATGGCCACACCCCCACGGATATGTGACTCTGCCTCTCTCCCAGCAGTCATCAGCTTAGTGGTAGCACTCAGCTAGATTCTGAGCCTTGGGAACACTGCTCCATGTTGGACTTTTTAATTCTCTTGTTCTTGTGCAGTTTGTCACAGTTGCTTTGAGTTCAGATGCGCACCAGCCCGGTCATGTCCAGAGGACAGCATTTCACAGCACCCCTCTCCATCCGCCAGCTCTGACGCTCTCACTGTTCTTCTTCAGGAGTGTTCCCTATTCCCGTGTTGTAGGGGCAGGGTGGTGGTGATGTGCTATCTACAGCTGAGTGCTCTCAGTCATTTATTCACATCTTGAATAGTAATGAATCTCCTTAACTAGTATCAACTACAATAGGAAGCTTCTCTGACTTAGAACAGTATAAATCAATGGATATAAGCAATATTTAGAAGTATACACACACACATACATATACACATACATACAAACTCTCTCTCTCTCTCTCTCTCACACACACACACACACACACACACCCTACACCTCTTTAGTATTTTTTATTTTTCTTTCCTCATTTACTTTAAATCTTGAATAATATTTTCCTTTTTCTTTTTTCTTTTTTTAGTATAGACTAGAGTTTATTCATGGGGAGGGGGAGTTAACAGAGTAGTAGAGGCAGAGAAAGGCAGGGAGAGGGAGAGGAAGAGGAGGAGGAGGAGGAGGAAGAGGAGGAGGAGGAGCAAGAGGAGGAGGAGGAAAAGAGAAGTAGAGAGGTGGGCCATGACCTTGTGGAGTGTGTGGGGAAGGGAATGGAGAGAGAGGGAGCTAGAGGGCAAGAGGCAAGAGAGAGAAGCAAGAGCTGCTTTTTGTTGTTGTTGTTGTTGTTGTTTTGTTTTCTATTGCCAACCTTACCTTGCATTGTCCAAACAGCAAGTTTATCTAAAAACAAAAATGTTCATATTAATAAAGAGTCTTGGTGAGCTATCCAGCCTCACACAAGTGTATCATTAGCATGTTTCTCAAATTCCATCTTTAATTGATGTTCTGTTGTATACCCTGACCAGTCCATATCTGGTATCCACCAGCATACTGAGTTAGCATTTTTAAAGCTAATCCTGTAGTTACATCTAAATGTATTCCTCTCCCTTATTTATTCATGCACTCATTCTATCTATGTGTATTTATTCAGCACTCAGTACCAATGCTTACTTATAAAGTACTTAAGCCCAACCACACAGTTCTTTGTAAGAGATCTATTTTAAATTTAGAAGGCAGAGAAGAGATTGCTATGTTTTCTCACCTAAGTTAGCGACAGAATATGCTTTAAGCATATTTCCAGTTTGTGTTTGATTAAAATAGTCAAGATCATATCCCAAAATAATTCTTCCTGCTTCATGCCCTGTCAAAATTATCTTCTTTAATCAAATGGAAGGAAGGATATGTTATTACATTTATAGTTCGGAAAATTCAGGAGAGCAAGTTATAGCAGCAAAGCAGAGTGGTTGTGTTCTTCCATCATCACTGTGCAGTGAATAGGCCATCACATTCCCACTGCAGGGCACTCGCTTCCTGGTGTTATGCAATGCTGAGCTTGAAGGACGATATAGAATTGATCCTTCCTGAAATAAGCAGAGGCTATGTTCAGATCTCATGCGCACTCTATACTTGCCTAGTGGCATTCTTTTTCTTTTTTCTTTTCCTTTAAAACAATTTTCCAGGGCTGGAGAGATGGCTCAGCAATTAAGAGCACTGACTGCTCTTCCAAAGGTCCAAGGGTCAGATGCAGATATCTGCACCCAACGATTGGACAGAAACTGCTGACCCCTGTGGTTGAATTAGGGGAAAGGTGGAAGAAGCTGAGGAGGAGGGTGACCCTGTAGGAGGACCAGCAGTCTCAATTAACCTGGACCTCTGAGATCTCTCAGACACTGGACCATCAACCAAGCAGCATACACCAGTTGATATGAGGCCCCCAACACATATACAACAGAGGACTGCTGTGTCTGGGTTTAGTCAGAGAAGATACACCTAACACTCAAGAGGCTGGATGCCACAGGGTGCTGCGAGGTCTGGTGGGGTGGGGGGTAGGGACATCCTTGTGTAGACAGGGGGGGTGAGGAGGACATACGGGATGTGGAATAGTTAGACAGTGGACCCGGAGGGGAATAAAATCTGGAGTTTAAAACAAACAAACAAACAAACAAACAAACTACACAACACATACAAAAAACAAACCAAAACAAAACAATTTTTCACCATTAAAAAAAGTTGCAAAAATAGTGGAAATAATTCAATTTGTATATTTTTCTTGCAGTTTTAATCATATCTACAATATAATTACATTGTGTTATTGTATATGCGCATAGCCGTCTCTAAGCTGGTTGAATAGATTGGTTTTAGGAATTTCCTGGGAACCAAAATTCATGGATTTTTAAGGTTATATGAGAAATTGAATACAACTTACATGTTTCCTCCAATGAATTTTAATCATTTATAGATGATAAGAGTTATCAATGTTGCCAAATAGTCAGTATTCTGTGTTTAGAGAATAATGACAAAGAGATATGTACATCATTGACACAGATATATATTTTTTTTATCAGTAGGCATCTGTGGGTACTTTAATCATGGATATAAAGCTCCAATTGACTATATATATACTCTGTAGAGTGGATGAGTCTGTATATCTATGTATATACACATGTATGTCGTGTATCAGCTTTTTGGGGAAGGATCCTGTCTGGTGGTGTCTGGAAGCTGTATCCTCTGAGCTCGTTCAGAGAGCTCCTTCAGAGAGCAAGCCCACAGCACCATTAATTCACTCCTGATGTGGTGCATGTATACAGTTGAATTTTGTTACGCCTTTAAGAAATATAAAATGAGGAAATGTGCAGGAAAATTAAGGTATTTGCAAAGAATTAAATATGTAACTTAATTCAGAAATCATACATTCTCTGTCATATGCATATCTTTAAGGTGTGCTTGTTTGTATGTATGTATGTATGTATTTTATAGAGAGGTGTGAAAAGAAATATGGGTTATGAAACTTAAGAGGAAAATTCAGAAGTGGAAAGGTGTTGAAGAAGGAGGCAAGGATAGTGCCTCATGATAGTGGAAAAGACAAGAAAGGAAGAGATTTACCAAAACCAAATCTGCCTGAAAGTGCCATCAGGAACCTAAAACAGTAATGTAGAGTTTGAACCTTTTGATAAACGTTTGAGAAAATGGCCATGCTGATGCATGGAGACATCATCTCCAACTGAGTCGGCCTCTTAAGTGTGCTGTTAGGGGTTATGCTTCTGACTCATGGGGTTTGGGAAACACAGTCATTCACTCATAAATCTTTGTTCACAGAATATCTAACTTTTTTCCCCGCTACTGTCATCAAGTTGTTTTTTTCTGATTGTATTCCATTCACAAATAAAATTTAAAATGCATAAATTATTCCCTTGTAATATTTATTTATTTTTTTATCTTAAGGATCATTTGTTAAAATTTTGTCACTGGACTTTAATGTTTTTATTTAAATAGCTCAAAAGTGTTTTCTTTCATTAACTGCTATTTAAAAATCATCCATATATACTTGTTCACTTTGTATATTGTATATATACAATATTTATTCACATGTTAAAAATATATTTCATTTTATTAAATATATTTTTATAGTTTTATCTGACTAAGTATTATTGGCATATATATATGATTTCCCAGTCAGTACTTCTTGTATATATGTGTTTACTGTGTGTGTTTACTGTGTATGTGTGTGTACATTTATGAGTGTCTCTTTGTGCATGTTCTTTTATTTGACAGTATTAAATCCTTATCATACATTTTATTTTTTTATTGTAATGACTGTATTTTAGTTACCATTTTAAATACCTTAGAAAACATTGCTGATATCAATTACTAATGATCCTTTTCTCAATGAATTACAGCAAAACAGTTACTAGTTTGGAGTTTAAAGTATGTCATCATGGCAAAATTTCGAAGAAGGACCTGCATCATTTTGTCACTTTTTATTCTATTTATTTTTTCTCTGATGATGGGCTTAAAGATGCTGTGGCCAAATGCAGCATCCTTTCGACCTCCTTTTGGACTTGACCTCCTTCCAGAACTTCATCCACTAAATTCCCACTTGGGTAACAAAGCTGACTTCCAAAAGAGTGATAGAATCAACATGGAAACAAATACCAAGGACATAAAAGGTGCCGGCCTGACTGTGCTGCCGGCCAAGGCCTCTGAGGTGAACCTGGAAGAGCTGCCTCCTCTGAATTATTATGTACATGCATTTTATTACAGCTGGTATGGAAATCCACAGTTTGATGGTAAATATATACACTGGAATCATCCATTCCTGGAACACTGGGACCCTAGAATAGCCAAGAACTACCCACAAGGGCAACATAGTCCTCCAGATGACATTGGCTCCAGTTTTTATCCTGAGTTAGGAAGTTACAGCTCTCGGGACCCTTCTGTCATAGAAACTCACATGAAACAAATGCGCTCAGCCTCAATTGGTTGGTAATTATTTTATTTTATTTATATATGTATAAATAATCTGTGTGGACAATTAAATCATTAATGAGTATCATTCTTTTATTAATTACAATCTTAGCTAATACCCTTTGATTAAACTGCATGTGTGTCTTATCCATGTTTTTGTTGTCATTCAGGTGTTTGTTGTTGTTGTTTTGTTTTTGTTGATTATTTTTTGGAGTACCTGGAATTGAACTGATGAATTCACATGTGCTAGGCAACCCCTCTACACCTGACCAATAGCCTCTTTTGTCCTGTATTGTGAGCATGGTCTTTAAGGACTGAAGCCTGGTCCTTCTGTTTTAGCCCTTCAAGTAGCTGAGGTTATGGTCCTATACTATCAGACCTATGTTATAGGCGTTTTTAAAATTGAGGTAACTCCTTCTTTTTAATTGCTTTAAACATATTTTGTTTAATTGATAAATTTTGACATAATTTTGGATATACATATTATTTTCAGTTGAATTCACAATTTTATTATTAATGACTTACATAAAATATAAAGAAATATCTTTTGAAATATCAGTACACCCATGAAATAAGGTTTCTCTGTAATCCAAAAGGCTTCATCCTTGACCTTGCATGGTGTAGCATACCTGCCCTTCTAGCACTTGGAAGGCTGAGGGCAAAAGGTCATGAGCTCAGTGCAGCCGACCTTGTGCCCTGCTCTCAGCTTGTCATCATCATCATTGCCCTAGTTACTGCCACCCTGTCCCCACTCCAGCAGCTGGATGTGATTTCTGTCCCTGGGATGTGCCTGTCATTGTTCCTTCCTGACAGCAAAATAAGTTAGCTATTCTGCTTGCTTGTCTTATTTTGTGATTCACCTATGTTGTTAAGAAGATCACTTTTAGCCATTTTTACTGGGTTTGCATGTCATTGTATGATCGAGGGTGTGTGCTTCTGCAACCTTGCGCTGGGCATTTCCACTGTGGTTTTGCTTTTCTGTAGTATACAACTAGGATGTATGACTTTAGCTCCCCCGTCCCCATTTCAAATCCTTTGTCAATTTCATTTTTTATTTAATGTAATATGGTTCCATTTGCCTCTCCGTTTGTCATTTTTATGTTCCTCTTCTCATCCTTTATATGCTTTATCTGACATTGAATATCTGAATTATTTCTTCCTGTAGTCTCTTTTGGCCTAGTACAGTCTTCGTTCTTACTTATTGTTTAATTTGCTGGAGCATGGCAGCGCACCTTTAAAATAACTGGTGAGAAGTGATCGGTCACTCTCTTCTCACCACTGCCCCTCATTCATCTCTGCCCTTTGTGTGATTTCCAGGAACATGGCTTTAGATAATCACAAAGTCCTACAATGACAATATATAATCGGGTGCCAGAGAAATGGTTTAGAATTTCTAGGGCCAGTGTCAGAAGATTTCAGTTCCACTAATACAGCCTGAAGCTTTCTTTCCTCTGTTCTTTTCTTTGTGCTCGCTTGCCTTTTATTCATTATTCTTTGAAACATGCTGTTTGAGCTCAGGAAGAAGGTCGGTTCTTAAGTGACATTTCTTTGTCTTCGCTGTTGAGAATGCTGATGCTGGCTCACTCATATATCTGCATAAAGTGCAGCAGAGACGCGTGAGCATTGAGGGCCAGGGGTTGAGACTGCTGCTTCCCCCACCTGCTTCACTCCTCCAGGCATTCTCCAGGAGGCTGACTTCCCGATGAATTTCATTCCTAGCTTAATCCTCCTTCTGCTCTGACATCCCTCTTCTGGAGTAGGTCTTTGTCTTCATGACATTTTGTCTGTACTTGATGTTGGTCTGCTATTACAGCAGTAGCTGTTAGAAATTTTTTTTGTTTTGTTTTGTTTTGTTTTGTTTTGTTTTGTTTTGTTTTGTTTTGTTTTGTGTTTTTCGAGACAGGTTTTCTCTGTGTAGCCCTGGCTGTCCTGGAACTCACTCTGTATACCAGGCTGGCCTCGAACTCAGAAATCCACCTGCCTCTGCCTCCCAAGTGCTGGGATTAAAGGCGTGTGTCACCACCGCCCGGCTAGAAATTTTTGTATAATTATTAGAAATAGAATCTTGGTTTGAACTATGGAAGAATGCATTATTTTAGCATTCACATGCTTTGAGGCTTTTGACATGTACTGTTTCTCTTATGTATGATGCACTGATTTTTTTTTATATACACTGATTTTTCTGAGAAGAAAGTGTCTTTCCTAGGCTATATGCTGAGAAATTTTATTGTTGCTCTTGGTGCTGTTGCAAATTGGGCTAGTGGGCTGCTTAAATGTTGATCACTTTTCTCTCAGCATCTTTTCACCAACATCCTTATCTAGGTGCAGCTCATTTACTCAATGGCCATAGCTTCCCTGGATCCTTACCCACCCTCAGTTCTCTCTTCTGTGTTACATCCTTTTGGTATTGCTGTATAAAGGGCAAAGATAGCCTTTTCTCCATCAGCTCTAATGGAAGTGTTGCCTTGGTTCTCTAGAATTCTTCTGTACATATTCTCACTATGACAACATTTAGGTGTTGAAGTCTAGCTCTCCAGCAGTTTCTCTTTACTGGCTTAGAATTTCACCTGTGCACTCACTTAATGTGTATTAATCAAATGTATTCCACATTCCCTCCCATCTAATTCCTCCCCTATCCTCCCAACCACCACCACTTTTTGTTTTCAACTCTGTTCATAAACTAACTCACTGAGTCCAGTTAGTGCTGCTCTTACATGCATGCTAGGACTAGCTACTGGAACGTGGGTAACCTCTTAGGGACACATCCCTGTAGAAAACTAACTCTTAACATTGTACTAGCTCCTCAGCTATGGCAATACTGGATTTTAGCTGACTTGATTTTGAACCATTTCTTATCTTGATTTCTTAATTTGCATAAGCTTTTCTTTATACAACATTATTATTTCTTTCCCTATATTAAAAAGTGTATTAACTCATTGAAATATCCATGCTGTCTCTCTACTACACCATTTTTTATATTTGAGTCTTTGAAGTATTTGTTTGCTTAATCTATAGACTGGTTTTTCTAATACCTATATTGTAATTTCTTAGCCTAGAAATAAGTAGATACTATAGGGAAACAGTCCAATTATTTTTCTTTTATAAAATCTTGTAAATGATATTTATGTATAAAAACAGCATATGGATAGTTATAGCAGTTTCATTCATAATTGCTAAAAATGTAAAAGCTACTAGTGTATCCTTTAATAGGAAAGTAGATAAGTATCCACACTATGGATATGCAGAATTAAAAATCTATGAGTAACCAAGTCATAAAAAATGAAAGACTTAAATACAAGTAGTTATGCAGATGAGTCCAGTTATAGAGAGCTATGTACCTTGTGATTCAAGCTATATGGCATTCTAGCAAAGCAGAATTATAGAAAATGAAAAATCAGTTATTGCTGGGGGTATATCGAGGGGACAAGGCAGAAAGACTAATGTTTATAGTGATCCAGTCTGTCTGATACTATAATGGTTAGCTTATAACCTTTCGTTTTTTGTTAAAATCCACCAAACTTCACAACACTAATAAAATCTGTGGTCATTAGTAATAATAATATGATGATATTGCTTATCAAATCTAGCAAATACTGCATAGGAATGAAAGGTGCGGATGTGGAGAACTGGGGAGGACAGTTGGGACTGTAGGAGGTAATATATAGGGACGGCATGCTTTCTTGCTGAGAGCCTTCATTCCAAAATGTGTAGTATATTAATTCCAGAAGATACCAGTTGCTTAAAATAGTTTATAAATATTAGATGCAGCAACCAAATAACCACATCGTTCTTTTGGATGTACGTAGAAGTCCTGTTGCCAGCTTTGATGCCTGCAGCGCTGTTGGTAATGCCTTGCTGCTTCTGTTCTTTGCTACACTTTTCTTTCAGGAGTGCTGGCCCTGTCCTGGTACCCACCGGATTCAAGTGATGAGAACGGAGAAGCTACTGATCACTTGGTGCCAACTATTTTGGATAAAGCTCATAAATATAATATGAAGGTATATAATTTATTTTAAAACTGTATCATTGCTAAACTTCTTATCCTCATGATAGTAATAATATTCTATGTACTGCTTTTAATTAAAATTTGATATCTATAGAAATGTATTAAAATAATACTGCATCTTAAAGTTTTGTTTTAATAATTTAAATTTCAGAACATATCCAATTATGAGATATTCCTTACTGTTTTTCTAACCATGTTTTATACTCATGTATTAGATTTTGTTTTATTTTTAAACAGGAACTCCCAATGTAGCTCTTGATTGATTGAAACTTGTAGACCAGGTTGATTTGGAGCTCACAGTCATCTTGCCTTTTGCCTCTCAAGTGCCATGGTTAAAGACATGCACTAATTTGTCTGCCCTGTACTATGTATTAATAGGAAAAGAAAGAGTTCAAAGATTTCTTTGTGAACAGAATATAGAAGTTAGTGAAATTAATGTCTGAGTATCCACTAAATACCAAAACCTATTATGTTTAACAGTATAACTTTACATCTTTATAAAATGGTTAGAAAATTTCTGCCCAATTTTTAAAATTTTATATAGTGCATTCTGTTAGTGTTCACCCTACCAGATCCACCCCCTTTTCCCATGCACTCAACTCCGGTCCCCCCACCCCCATTTAATAGTCCTGTCAAGGCTGCTTCTTGATGTTCTTGAACTGGAGTTTGCTTGCTACTAAGGTCATACTCTCAATGAAAACTGACGGCCCCTCTCCCAGAAGCTCACAGTTATGTGTAGGGCGTGATGTCCAGCTCCCCTCTCCATGCCTTAGTTGTATTCAGCCTGAGCTTGCACAGATCTCATGGCTGATGACATAACTGCAATGTGTTCCTATCTGTACCTAGCCTGCTGTAGCCAGAAAGTACTGTTTCTTTAGTCATTCTGTGCTTCTCATTCTTAGAGTCTTTCTACCTCTTCTCCTGCATTGATCCTTTCTTCTAGTAAAGAGATGTGTAATATAGATGTCCCATGTAAAGCTAAGCATTTTACAGTCTTATTCTCTGGATCTTGACCAGTTCACCATATACTACAGAAACAAATATCTCTAAGGGTTACAGATGAACTGATCTATGGGTATAATAATAAGTCATTAGGAGTTTGGCTTAATATTATACCTACTTAGCAAAATAATAGTAGTAAGTTCTCCTTCAGAGGCTATGGTTTATTTAGCCATAGGTTCTTGGCCCTATAAAGGTCCTAGTAAGCATTTCATCTTAGAGAATGGGCCTTAAACGAGAAGGCGGTTGGTTCTCTCATGGCATTTATGCTGCTGTTGCACCAGTGTGCATGCTTCTTCAGGGTGGTTATTTTTATATCTCACAGGGTTCATAGGTGGGTAAGGTCAGTGGTTTCTTACCTCATCCACTAGTGTGTATAACAACTTCCAGAACTATTAAAGTTATCTAGAAGGAATGATGTGTTCCATACGTGCTTGTTTCTTTGTCAGTATGTGTATATCTGGTATTAGGTCATTGTGTATATTTTTGTATATATCTTTTATCATTTGCATTGAAATTAATAGGTGTTAAATATATTAAAGCAATATGAAAAATAACAAATATGTATGTAAGAATGAAGATTTAAAAAAATTAAAAAGAAAACCTCCAGTTAAAATTTCTTCCTTGATTAGAGAACATCGAGGAAAGCCCTCTTCTGCCCGAGAAGTCTTGTGCATTTAAATTTGCTGGTGGGAGAGCCAATTGCCTTTGTGTACAGTTCCATCCTATTATGCAGGGGTTACCCATGAGAATCTGCATACGGGCTGGACCTTGCCATTCCTGTCTGTCCTTGCAGATACCACGTTTAGTTCTACAGAAGCTCAGCCTGCCTGTGCCAGTGGTCTTAATCTGACTTTCCTTGCTTCACAGAGTTTTAGTTCAGATGAACTCCCATGAGGGGTTCTGAGATTCTCTGGGTCTCCTCTCTTGGGGTTGGAGTTTGGAGACATGGGTAGGTACTGTTTTCTATGCTTCCCAGCAACGCATTTGATTGCAGTTTCCCCTTGTACTAACATAATATGTGATATTTTAGGTTAGAAGCAGTGGGTAATTTCCCAGTATCTGCTCCATACATTTTCTTGATCTGCCTTTTTGTTTGTTTGTTTTTCTTTCTTTTTTCTGCTTTTGCTTCTACAAGTTTACCTTTTCTGTCATTTATAGTTCCAGAGTAGGGTCAATAAAGGATTTTTTCTTTTTGTAGTTTATATTAAAGTCCAGCATATATTTCTGTAGCCCTAAAGAAGGCCTTGAGATAGTATCTCTCAATGGACTGAAAGGAGCTGCCACGTCCCATCCTTCTCAGAGCCGTCCAGTGAGTTCTGTTGGCATTTGGAGTCTGCAGATCATCTCCAAGTTTTAGAACTGCAACTTAGGTTGAACAAGTTGTTGATTTATTTTATGCAGTAAATTCACTGCCCCTGATCTGTCCAGCCTATGCCCCGATTCTGTGGGCAGAGGTAATGAAATTGGACACTTAAATGAAGCTTTTGAAGGTAAAGCTGTTAAAATCTCATGATACATGAAAATAGATTGCTTTTATTTCTACTAAAAGCTCTTATATGGAAGAAAAATGTAATGAATACCTCAGTAATTGTCTCTATAAATATCAGCTACATACTTCATCTCTCCATATGTCAGTTTTTATATTTAATAATCAGAAAGAGATTAAATTTGATAAAAAATTTTGCTGATATTCAGATTTCCTCAATGCTTAATACTAATTGTTTACCCTCAGTAGCTCTTCAATGTACCAAACTTATTTTGAAAATAACTTGATTATCCTGTATTAATTGTTCCTGATTTTTGGAGTTAGGTTGATCTTACAGTTCTCTATTTGGAAGGTTTAAAAAAAGCTGTCCTTCACGTTTGTTATTACTTGATTAGAAATAGAGTTTCTGGGCATGGCTCTGCCTTATGTTTAAGCTATTAGTTTTGATTACATAATGTGTTAATAGCATTAGTTACTAAATGCTTTTTAACTGCAATTTTGATTAAACTAAAAGTCACTTTAGATAAGTGTGTTTAATAATAAATAAGAATGTTTGAAGAATTAGTGACTTGTTTTGCATTACTGTTGATGTTTCTACCAAATATAAGTCAGTAAAATCTAAGTGGTGACTTCTTTTTTCTAAAGATGAATTTTTAATATATTAATTTGTATTATTTACTGGGGCATACATTTATAACACTTGGAAGTTTCATTCCATTAGGGTAGGTATGTCACAGTTACAAAGTCAAAGCTGGATCCTTTCTGCCTACTATGTCTTCTCTGTGTAGCATCCTAAGGAAAAAAACTGAAACAGCTGCTTTTAGGAAACACATGGAGGCAATTGGAAGACTCTGCCACTTCTCAAATTGGGAATATGTTTCTTGTCCGGTTGATGTTAGGTTTTCTGCTGGCCTGCTTTGGCTCATGAATCATGGGAAAATAGAATTTTCACATGCTTTCATGCTAGTGCTTCTATTTTGTTTGTTTGTTATTTTAATATGAGAACACACCCTACTCTTCCCTACAACTCTAGTAACAAAAACCGTGGAACGTACTTAAACTTGATTCATAGCCTAGAGCAAAGTCATCACACTAATACATAGACTTTATTTGCATCAAACAAATAAAATTAAAAGTTAAAAATTGTGGGGATGTTTGTTATACAGTTCATCACATCAGATCTCAAGGGAACCAAAGACCCTATCACAATAAAGTTAGATGGAGGGATCAAGTCGTTTCTCCAGGAGTATAAGGAAAATAAAAACTTCAGTTGTTGAATATCTTGTATTGCAATAAATTTAGCATTTTATTTTAAACTAACAGGTTTTTTTAATAATCTATAAATCATTTGTTTTATACTAATGATTTATAAAAAGCAGTCATGTTTCTTGAATGTGTAGTATAAATTCATAGTGAGAATTTAGCAAATTTTACCTAAATAAGATCTAAGTAGTGGTATAGCGTTTAATTTGGCTGTTGTTTAATTTTGCATTGAAATTATTAATGTATGTTTGCATATATTCACATAGTGCCTCCTATGCACAGACTCTGTTTTTTTTGTATATGAACAGTACTAAGAAAGAGAGCTCATCCTTCCAGCTGAGAGTCTTAGGGGTAAGGTAGGCAAGTGGATAGGGGATGCTCACATGGGAACGTGCTTTGCCCAGGGGCTCAAAAGAGTTTGCTAAAGACAAAACAAGTACTGTGCAATCAAGTTCTTACGTGATTCACATTCTCTGAAAGTAATGTAAACATTTAATTTCATATGTCAAATTCTGTCATTTTATATTTTATTTTAATGTTAGTATAATATATTTTTCTGAAAAGAGGAGGAAAAACAGCAAATCCTGTCATTAACTCAAAATATATAATTAATTAGTTGAGAAGTTATAAATGTATAACTGAATTTACTAAAGCGCCTTATCTGCACATAGTAGAAGAAGGTGTTCTTTCATAGTCTGCAGCTTCAATAGCAAACTGCCTGGATGACTTGACCTGAGTTTGTTACTGACAGACCCTTTCATCATAGTGTTCTCCTAAGAAGAGAATGAATGATTTACTAAATTTGACTTTAAATTAATTCTATGAAAATTTATTAATGAAAACTACATTTGCTTCAATTTCACAATTGAAAAAAAAGCAAGATGTATTTACAGTAACATGGCTTTTGTCTGTCGGGCATTGTGACACTTATAATGTAACATTCGAACAGTAATTTCATTAGATTGGCAATAAAATATAATTGCTCTGGATAAATCAGTGATTATAAGAATAATTTTTATGATTATCATTTAAAGTACTTTATTCCTTATACCGTATATCTTATAGTTATACGGTATAATATGTTAGAGATAATGTAACAAAGTTGTTTTATTCGTTAACATAATTCCATGAAGTTGATTATGTACAACTGATATTTTTAGGTAGAAATTCTAAATCTTTGTATATTTAAAAATAAAAATGCTTTAGTTTCTGCTTTCTACTACTACAATAGTGATTTATGGACCTTAGCCATAGCAATATGAAAATTGCTGTACTCTGTGAAGCTTCCAGATATTATTGTCTAAGTGTTCTTATGTAAATTATTCTTTGAATAATAAAAGAATAAATGCATATTTACAGGATGCCTTTTTAATGATATTAAACTATGACTTAATAGAATACGCAATTGTTTCTCTTTAAGTGTAAATGTAATGGTCAAATATCGAAGAAAATAATTCATATTATTTTGAAATCTTGGCATTTTTGGCCTATTCTTATTTTTAAAAAACTATGATGGAATATAGAGTATATTCTTATGTCTTACAAAGAGTATAATCTTTTGCAATCTACTTCATAAAATATACCATGTTAGAAAAGCTTTCAGTCAAATACCTCACATTGTAGCCAACAAACTCAGGGCTATTGGCAACTTGCTAGACTTATGTCAACTTACTTTCTTATTAAGAAAACGGAGTCAGTGACCACCCAGGGCAGTAATGAAGGCTAAGCGAGCTTATGTGTATGCCGTGCTTCACTTATGTATAATTGACTTTTTTCCCTTTTAGGTCACTTTTCACATAGAGCCATATAGCAACCGAGATGACCAAAGCATGCATCAAAATGTCAAGTATATTATAGACAAGTGAGTTTTTTCAGTGCTCAAAATTATACTGTATGATCATGTGATAATTACTGTTATGAATACATTTAAATGATATCTGAGAGTTTGTTTATGAGCTGCCATTCCTGATAATTTTACCTCAAGTGAACGGAAGAACATTCACAAGGTTCTTACAACTTACTTTTTGATGAATAAAGGTTGATACTTTCACTATTTTATATGCTTTTTGGGCTATTTATAATTTCATTTATACTCCTTTTATGTTTCTGTTTTTAAAATCTGTGAATATACATTTTATCTTTTAAAAGAAGGTTCAGATGAAATGTGAACTAAATTTATACAGCAATGTTTGCATATATGTCTTCATTTGCATATGCAGTGACTAAAGAATTTTGTAATTAGTTTCATTCTGGTAAAGTATTTTACTGATAAGATTCTCTGAGGTATGTTATCTTCTTATAATCATCTTAGCAACAAATAGATACAGATAAGATAAACCAGTTTCTTTGTTCCTACAGATTATGATAGTTTTTCTATGGCTTTAGTCACCATTTGTTAACTCTGAGATACTTGAGATATTATCCTGTCTGGTAATATTCCCAGTGTCTCATAATGTGTAAAATTAAAAATATATTTGCATTATTATACTTATAAAACTGACTCACTGAAGATTGGTAACAATATGTTCAAACTTCACAGATGAGTTTCATTTTAATGCAAACTTTTATTGTGACATATTCTATGAGTGTTCGACTCACTTTCTAATGTATCTTTATTGTAGATATGGAAACCATCCTGCCTTTTATAGGTACAAGACCAGGACTGGGCATTCTCTGCCCATGTTTTATGTCTATGATTCTTATATCACAAAGCCTAAAACATGGGCCAACCTGTTAACACCCTCAGGATCTCAGAGTGTTCGCAGTTCTCCTTATGATGGATTGTTTATTGCACTTCTAGTAGAAGAAAAACATAAATATGATATTCTTCAAAGTGGTTTTGATGGAATTTACACATATTTTGCCACAAATGGCTTTACATATGGCTCATCTCATCAGAATTGGAATAACCTGAAATCATTTTGTGAAAAGAACAACTTGATATTTATCCCAAGTGTAGGCCCAGGATACATAGATACAAGCATCCGCCCATGGAACACTCAGAACACCCGGAACAGAGTCAATGGGAAGTATTATGAAGTCGGTCTAAGTGCTGCACTCCAGACCCGCCCCAGCTTGATTTCTATCACCTCTTTCAATGAGTGGCATGAAGGAACTCAAATTGAAAAGGCTGTCCCCAAAAGAACTGCTAACACAGTATACCTGGATTACCGGCCGCATAAACCAAGTCTTTATCTAGAACTAACTCGAAAGTGGTCTGAAAAATACAGCAAGGAAAGAATGACGTATGCATCGGATCAACAGCTACCTGCTTCATAGTGTATCACCGTTTATCACGACTCCTAGCTCAAGTCAATGCGCTGGGTTTGAGTTAGGGGAAGAAAACTTAAAATTAGTGTGTGCTTGCTACTGTAACCTTTATCAGTTATTTAACTTTTACTTTTTAAAAGATTCATTTTCCTACGGTGGATAATACCTTACAGAGAAAACATCTGACAAGAAGGGTTGTATCGGTAACATTCCCGATGATGTAGTTTTCTGATTTTCTAACTACAGTTGAAATTTTAATGGGATGGCCTTTTAGGTTTTTTTTTTTTTTTCACAATAGAAAACAATGATTGTATTACCATCACAAAAAGCAGCTAGCATTCAGGTAAGTCGTACTTATATTCTGGGTCCACAAACAGAAGTGTGTATATGTTAGGTACACCTGGCAACAGAGGTTCAAGCCTAAACAACAGTATGTGCTTGGTGCTGGACTCTCAGTGAAGTTTGCTAATATTCCGATTCTGGCTGGCTTCCCCTAGAGACCTAACTCACTTGTCAAGCTTCTTGTGAGTACAAACTTGCTTAAGTAACAAGTTACTTTATTACATTTTTCTATTTCTGTTAGCCATGGTCTATTAATGACTGGCTTTGTGTAGAACATCCATCAGTGTCATCATTTGAAGCCTGTGGTACTGAGTGCTTTTGCATGTTTAATGCTGCTGGTTTGTCCTGCTGAATTAAAGAATAGAAATAATAGGTAGTTTGATAAATGTTAAGGACTGTTTTTATCTATGAGGAAAACCATTGTTTCTCAGTGCTTAAAATAAATGTTCACCAGCTTCTACTGAACTGGCTGAAAAAGGATAACGCTAATGCTCAAGAAGTGTTTTCCTTTTATTATTTTAATATAATTTTATTGCAATACAGAACATTTACTTATCACTTCAAAAGTAGAGATAAATAAATATCTTTAAAGTAACATTTTTTAGCTATGTCCTCATTTGAATATCTCATACTTTAACAGTAGTTATTGCTTTAAGAGGAAACTTAGTGATCCATAGCTGTCATTTAGTTACAAATTGATAAGTTCTGTGCTAAAAGTAAATTTTTGTAAAAGTGAAAATAGGAGAAATTGACTGAATTCAATATTTATAATTAAAATAAAAATAACAGCTAGTCTACATAATTTTACACAACTATTATTAGTGCTACAGAGAGAATCGGTTGATGCTAACAAACAATGCGTGCCAGTCTTCATAGCATAAACACATTTAGAAACAAGTTCTGTAACTTACCTTTAAATGCAGAGCAGAGAGGATACAGTTCTAGGGGACAGATGACTGATATGTGAGGAAAATTCTTGCTGTGCAAGCATGAGGACCTGAGTCTGAATGCCTGGAACTCACAGAAGCATGAACTCAGTAGCGTGCATGTTCTATTTCACAGCTTCGCCAGTGGTCTGGAAGAAATGTAGACAGGACAGAGCCCAGAAGTTTGTGAGCCATTAGTCTGCTGTACGCAGCAGCAAATAAGACATCTGTCTCAAACATGGTGGGAAGCAAAGGTCAGCAGGAAGGTTGCTCTGATATTCAAACCCACCTCAGGTCATATTCAGTCTCCTTGTACTCTAGAATGTTTGCAGATACACACAGAGCTTTTTTAACTTACATTTAAAATAATTTTTAGGATAAAACCTTTTTCATGAGATATACTAAATTTATTAAATTAAAATTTTTTATTTATCAGAAAATTATTAGGCCATAAAATGTATGAAAATAATAGTCTGTTTTTTCCAGATAAATTATAAAAGTAATTTAATACAGTAATATTTTAATATTACTATTCTCCATGGGAATAAGGAGAAATATAACCTATAGATTTTTTCTTTGCTTTGCTACTACACTAAAGCTGAATTATTAATACATAGTTTTATAGCATATGTTGTTTTCTTCATCTCTTATGTTACATTTTATATTTGAGTCCACCATGACAAAAACTAAATGTTATGAAACAATTCTGAGATAAAGAAAAAGTCTATGCAAATAAGGTTGAACAACTGTCAGTAAGAGTTCAACTTTCACAGCGGGCAGCTCACTGTAGCTCCTGATGTTCCCAGTACATCTCTACCCCATCAGTAGTCAGTCAGGACTTAAAATTAGACAGATGCTATCTTTATTGTTAAAGAATTTCTGTCTAACAAATGACTGAAATATCTTTTTGTAAGAATTACTAGTTGATAATTGTATAAACATAGTTACCTTTCTGGTTTCCACAACCAAATATCCAGCCAACTAAGGATCAAAATACTCGTGAACAAAACTCCATTTGTATATATCAAGTATGTTTAGTGAGTTTCCATCCCATAAGCCATACAGTATAACCACTATTTACATTTTTCTAGGTATTATAAATAAGCTGAAAGGGTTTAAATTGTACCCAAAGATCCTTGTGGAGTATATTCAAATCCTGTACCACTTTTTAAAGGGACCTAAGCATATTCAGCCATTTTAAAATCTGAGTCCTGAAGCCAGTTCCACACAGATACCAAGGGATAGCTCTATTTACATTATTGCTAGTGATTGTTAGAGAAATGCCTTCAGAGCCTCTTTCTCTGCGTGTCCTTTATGGCTACCTCTACTGTCTCACTAGAAACACAGCTGGAATTGCAATGATCAAAAGTCAGTCTGATCAAATGATCCCATTCTTATTTTTATAAATCTGAATGTTAGAATTCAGTAAACTTAGAGAGGTACAATATATGTAATGCATGAATTACAGTTTTTTAAATAAGGCTTTTGTCTTTGTAGATTAACCCATCTCATTGTTTAGAATGTAGAGAAGAACTAGATCCTTACTTCCTCTTTTTTAGGCATAATTGTAAGACTGCCCTTATTAATGTTTGAGTTGTATATTAACTTGCTTATTTATGTGTATAAATTGGAAAATGGTTTATTTTGTTATATGATGTTAATTTTGTCTAATAAAAGCATAAATGAATAATGTTCATAACGGGAAATGTATTCATTGTTGTGATCAGACTTATTTCGCTTCTTAGTAATATAGGAAAGATAGTAGCCAGCATGAGATGGAGTACGATAAGGTAAATGTCTTTAACTTTGCTTCATAGTCACATGATTTTTATTTAAAACTAGAACTTTTTTCCTATAATTTTTGCTTCAGTGTGATTATACATTACTTCTGGTGAAAATTAATCTGAAGTAGTGAAGTAACAAGCCTCAAGAGAATAACTGCACTCAGCCATGGGCTTTCTAAACTGGTGACATTATCTCAGTTTAAGAATGATGTCATCCCAGCTCCATAACAGCTGCAGAAACAGTCAAAATATCATAGCTGGAGTAAACCAACTTGCTTTCTTAATTTCTCTTCAGATAACTCATTACTGCCTTATAGAAATTGTGCTGGGTTTGTATACAAATATCATATGCTGCAGTTTTACAGAATTTATGCATCCTAGCAGTTCTGAGTAGAATGGGGAGGAAAGGAGTCATCTCTGTAAATAAGACCATCTCAGGCCCCCTACTTGGCAGGTTGACTTCCCATTTGTACATATTTGTGTTTTTTCTGAATTGTGGTGATAGATAGGATTACCCTTCTAAATTTAATAAATATAGAGATGTTAGAGTATTTTAACTAACAATCAAGTGCTTGAATATCATTATACAGAAAAAGAAACATTTTACTTCAATATAGCAAAAATGTATTTATATAAATCTTTACCAGTTCAGTATTAAAAATGACTTAGGAATAGGTGAAGGGTCTTTATGTTTTAGAACATTCCTTTCAAAGAGACACATACTTCAAATTAAGTTTAAAACCACTGTGTTATATAACTACTTAAAAGCTAAATGTTATTCTTGGGCTTAGTCTATTTTTTTGTCCTTAAGAATGCACGTACAGCTTTCACTTACTAATTTATAGAGAAGCAGCTTAGATCAGTAAACTAAGCACTATGCACTACTGCTTTCTATTCCAACAATGAAGGGAGTGACATTTTTCAATACAACTAAAAATGTTGTTGGTTACATAGTCACTATTTATCTTATGATATAAAAATAAAGTAGTCAAAAGCAAATTATGAGTCTAAAATTTACTGAAATTAAAATCTGGCATATTTCTAGTATATACCCTACATTTATATTACAAACTTCAAGTTCCACAGATTATATAAAAACAGTTATATGTTCACTGTAGAGGTATATACCCCTTAGAAAAATCTTTGAAATAAACACTTCTGAGTTCAAAGCAAGGATTGCCAAGAGAAGATAACACATATAAATCAATTTGTGCTATATATTCTGTAACAAAGCCTGCTGCTTTTGAAGTGAATTAGGTGAAAATTCTAAGCAAAGATCATAAGTGTGTACTTTTATATTCTTCAATGACGATGTCTTCACTAGCACTGATTATTTGGCTAGGCCTCCCTCTCTTTGAGCAAATCTTAAATTTGGTTAGAGATCTGTTGGTTACCAAGAAGGTATGTGCCATTAGTGCAGGCTTAGGATTATTGTGCAATCCTTGTCTTTTTTTAAAAAGCAATTTTATCTATACATAATACCAATACCCAAATTAAATTTAAAGTAGCAGTTTACAATTTAGCCATAACAATAGAAGAGGAGTAAGTCCAGACCTCAGGAAGGCTCAGTATTTATTATATCTTGTCTGAGTGCTTACCTGATATACATAAAAAAGAAAACCTTAAAACAAATTAGCAACTCAATTTTGTATAAAGTTTAGTGCCAGACTTGGCTATATAAGACTAACAATTGAGTATCAAGCCGAAATGATATATGGAAATGTGGATGGACCATAGGTGTTTGCCTCTGCCTCAGTAGTGCTTAGATGAAAGATGAGCTATCACACCCAGTGGTGTTGGGTTTCTAAATATATAGGGACACAACACTATTTTTAATGGAATGCATCTTGAAACTGTGGCTACAATTAGTGATATTATCAGTGCATAAGACAGAACAGGTTATATGTTAAACTCATGTTTAATTGAAGAAAGTATCATAAATTATTTAACCCTATCCAAGAATGGGGTACAGAGCTAAACAAAGACTTTTCACCTGAAGAAATTTGGATGGCTGAAAAACCTTAAAATATGTTCAACATCATTAGTCATTAGAGAAATGCAAACCAAAGCAACCCTGAGATTTCACCTCACACCAGTCACAATGGCTAAGATTAAAACTCAGGAAAAAGCAGATGTTGGTGAGGATGTGGAGAAAGAGGAACACTCCTCCACTGCTGGTGGGAGTGCAAACTGGTACAGCCCCTCTGAAAATCAGTCTGGTGGTTCCTCAGAAAACTGGACATGATACTTCCGGAGGACCCAGCCATACCACTCCTGGGCATATACCCAGAAGAGTCCACGGCATGCAATAAGGATATATGCACCATTATGTTCATAGCAGCCTTATTTATGATAGCCAGAAGCTGGAAAGAACCCAGGTGTCCCTCAACGGAAGAATGGATACAAAAAAATGTGATATATATACACAATGGAGTACTATTCAGCCATTAGAAACAATGAATTCATGAAATTCTTAGAGAAATGGATAGAGCTGGAGAACATCATACTAAGTGAGGTAACCCAGTCTCAAAAGAATACCCATGGTATGCACTCACTGATAAGTGGATATTAGCCTAGAATCTTGGGACACCAAAGACACAATTCACATACCAAATGATGTCCTACAAGAAGGAAGGAGTGGACCCTGGTGCTGGAAAGGCTCAAAGCATCAGTGTAGGGGAATACCAGAACAGGGAAATGGGAAGGGGTGGATGGGGAACAGGTGGAGGGAAAAGGGCATGTGGGACCTTTGGGGGGGCAGGGAACCAGAAAAAGGGAAATGAAATGTAAATACAGAATATATCCAATAAAAAATTAAAAAATAACAAATAACACTAAAAACAATTCTTATGAATTCTTCCACGCTCTGTATTCATGTGTTTTTACAGCCTTGTTTGTGAATGAACAGTCTATATTCATACAAAAGAAAGATCTCCCCTGTGTTATAAATCCTATTTTTTCTTGTTGGCTCAAAAGCATTTTGCCCTCTCACAGTAGATCATTATTTTACCCTTTCTCTGATTATTATTTCTTATCAGCACACATGACTTGTTTTCTCCCAACTTCAGACAGCCTACACAAGTTTTTCTTTCTCTTTTCTTTCCTTCCTTCCTTCTTTCCTTCCTTCCTTTCTTCCTTCCTTCCTCCTTCCTTTCTTCCTTCCTTCCTTCCTTCCTTCCTTCCTTCCTTCCTTCCTTTCTTTCTTTCTTTCTTTCTTTCTTTCTTTCTTCTTTCTTCTTCTTCCTCCTCCTCCTTCTCCTCCTCCTCCTCCTCCTCCTCCTCTCTTTCAGTAATAACCCTTCCCCAAATACAAAACAAATTTAAGTGAAAACTTCAGTCAGGTTACACTAAAAACAAATTTTAAATTGAGTTTTCCAGAAGGTATCTAGTAAAAAGTGCCCCAAAATGTCCAGATCACCTAAGAAAGAGAGATTGAGAAATTGTGTTAGACTAACTTTAGGCCATAGTTTTTCTTCTTACTTAAGTCTCAGGGTAAGCAAATGTAAAATGGTTTGAGTATTGACTACAAACAACAAAAAGACAATAAAAGGGAAAACACTTGTATCTGAATAAAATCCTAGTGACTAATGTTGGCTTACTAGTCTTTTTTTTTTTTTATGTGTTTTATGGTTTTTTTTTTTTTGATTTTTTTTTATTGTATATATTCTATATTTACAATTCATTTCCCTTTTTCTGGTTCCCCACCCCCAAAGGTCCCACATGTCCTTTTCCCTCCCCCTGCTCCCGCATCCACCCCCTCCCACTTTACTGTTCTTGTACTCTCCCCCAATGATGTTTTGGTCCATTCTAGCACCAGTGTCCACTCCTTTCTTCTTGTGAGACATCACTTGATATGTGATTTGTGTCTTTGGTGTTCCAAGCTTCTAGGCTAATATCCACTTATCAGTGACTGTATACCATGGGTATTCTTTTGAGACTGGGTCACCTCACTTAGTATGACATTCTCCAGCTCCATCCATTTCTCTAAGAATTTCATGAATTCATTGTTTCTAATGGCTGTATAGTACTCCATTGTGTATATATACCACATTTTTTGTATCCATTCCTCTGTTGAGGGACATCTGGGTTCTTTCCAGCTTCTGGCTATTATATATAAAGCTGCTATGAACATAGTGGAGCATGTATCCTTATTGCATGCTGGTGAATCTTCTGGGTATATTCCCAGGAGTGGTATGGCTGGGTCCTCCGGAAGTATCACGCCCAGTTTTCTGAGGAACCGCCATACTGATTTCCAGAGTGGTTGTACCAGCTTGCATTCCCACCAGCAGTGGAGGAGTGTTCCTCTTTCTCCACATCCTCGCCAACACCTGATGTCTTCTGAGTTTTTAATCTTAGCTATTCTGACTGGTGTGAGGTGAAATCTCAGGGTTGTTTTAATTTGCATTTCCCTAATGACTAGTGATGTTGAACATTTTTTAAGGTGTTTCTCAGCCATCCGAATTTCTTCAGGTGAAAAGACTCTGTTTAGCTCTGTACCCCATTTTTGGATAGGGTTATTTGGTTTTCTGGGGTCTAACCTCTTGAGTTCTTTGTATACATTGGAGATTAGCCCTCTGTCGGATGTGGGGTTGGTGAAGATTTTTTCCCAATTTGTTGGTTGCCGATTTATCCTTTTGACAGTGTCTTTTGCCTTACAGAAACTTTTTAGTTTTATGAGGTCCCATTTGTCTATTCTTGCTCTTAGAGCATAAGCAATTGGTGTTCTGTTCAGGAATTTTTCCCCTGAGCCGATGTCCTCAAGGGTCTTCCCCAGTTTCTTTTCTATTAGTTTTAGTGTGTCTGGTTTTATGTGGAGGTCTTTGATCCACTTGGAGTTGAGCTTAGTGCAAGGAGATAAGAGTGGATCAATTCTCATTCTTCTGCATGTTGACCTCCAGTTGAGCCAGCACCATCTGTTGAAAAGGCTATCTTTTTTCCACTGGATGTTTTCAGCTCCTTTGTCGAAGATCAATTGGCCATAGATGTGTGGGTTCAATTCTGGGTCTTCGATCCTATTCCATTGATCTGCTTCCCTGTCACTGAACCAATACCATGCAGTTTTTAATACCACTGCTCTGTAATATTGCTTGAGGTCCGGGATATTGATTCCCCCAGAAGTTCTTTTGCTGTTGATGATAGTTTTAGCTATCCTGGGTTTTTTGTTATTCCAGATGAATTTGAGAATTGCTCTTTCTAGCTCTATGAAGAACTGAGTTGGGATTTTGATGGGAATTGCATTGAATCTGTATATTGCTTTGGGCAAGATTGCCATTTTGACTATATTAGTCCTGCCAACCCACGAGCATGGAAGATTTTCCCATTTTCTGATGTCTTCTTCAATTTCCCTCTTCAGAGACCTGAAGTTTTTGTCATATAAAACTTTCACATGTTTGGTTAGCGTCACTCCAAGATACTTTATATCATTTGTGGCTATTGTGAAGGGTGTCATTTCCCTAATTTCTTTCTCGGCCTGCTTATCCTTCGTGTATAGGAAGGCTACTGATTTACTTGAGTTGATTTTATAGCCAGCCACTTTGCTGAAGTTGTTTATCAGTTGCAGGAGTTCTCTGGTGGAGGTTTTTGGGTCACTTAAGTAAACTATCATATCATCTGCAAATAGTGATAGTTTGACTTCTTCCTTTCCGATTTGTATCCCTTTGACTTCCCTCTGTTGTCGAATTGCTCTAGCTAGTACCTCAAGTACTATATTGAAGAGATATGGCGAGAGGGGACAGCCTTCTCTAGTCCCTGATTTTAGAGGGATTGCTTCGAGTTTTTCTCCGTTTACCTTGATGTTGGCTACTGGTCTGCTGTATATTGCTTTTACTATGTTTAGATATGGGCCTTGAATTCCTGTTCTTTCTAGGACCTTTAGCATGAAAGGATGCTGAATTTTGTCAAATGCTTTTTCAGCATCCAATGAGATGACCATGTGGTTTTTTTCTTTGAGTTTGTTTATGTAGTGGATTACGTTGATGGATTTCCGTATATTGAACCATCCCTGCATCCCTGGGATGAAGCCAAATTGATCATGGTGAATGATCGTTTTGATGTGTTCTTGGATTCGGTTGGCAAGTATTTTGTTTAGTATTTTTGCATCGATATTCATAAGAGAAATTGGCCTGTAGTTCTCTTTCTTAGTTGGATCTTTGTGTGGTTTTGGTATTAGGGTAATTATGGCTTCATAGAATGAGTTGGGTAGTGTTCCTTCTGTTTCTATTTTGTGGAATAATTTGAAGAGTATCGGTATCAGGACTTCTTTGAAGGTCTGATAGAATTCTGCACTAAAACCGTCTGGTCCTGTGCTCTTTTTGGTTGGAAGACTGTCTATGACCCCTTCTATTTCTTTTGGGGGTTATGGGTCTGTTTAGACGATCTATTTGATCCTGGTTTAATTTTGGTATTTGGTAACTGTCAAGGAAATTATCCATTTCCTCCAGATTCTCCAGTTGTGTTGAGTATAGGTTTTTGTAGTAGGATCTGATGATTTTTTGAATTTCCTCAGTTTCTGTTGTTATATCTCCCTTTTCATTTCTAATTTTGTTAATTTGAATACTGTCTCTGTGCCCTTTAGTAAGTCTGGCTAGGGGTTTATCTATCTTGTTGATCTCAAAGAACCAGCTCCTGGTTTTGTTGATTCTTTGTATGGTTCACTTTGTTTCAACTTGATTGATTTCAGCCCTGAGTTTGATGATTTCCTGTCTTCTACTCCTCCTGGGTGAAATTGCTTCTTTTTGTTCCAGAGCTTTCAAGTGCGCCATTAAGTTGCTAGTATATGCTCTCTCCTGTTTCTTTTTGGAGACACTCAGGGCTATGAGTTTTCCTCTAAGCACTGCTTTCATTGTGTCCCATAGATTTGGGTATGTTGTGCCTTCATTTTCATTAAGTTCTAAGAAATCTTTGATTTCTTTCTTTATTTCTTCCTGGACTAAGGTATCATTGAGTAGAATATTGTTCAGCCTCCAAGCGTATGGGGATTTTCTGTTGTTTTTGTTGCTATTGAAGAACACTCTTACTCCATGGTGATCTGATAAGAGGCATGGGATTAGTTCGATCTTTTTATATTTGTTGAGATCTGTCTTGTGTCCAATTATATGGTCGATTTTGGAGAAGGTACCATGAGGGGCTGAGAAAAAGGTATAGTCTTTTGCTTTAGGGTGAAATGTTCTATATATATCTGTTAAATCCAATTGCTCCAAAGTTTCGATGAGTTTCTCTGTGTCTCTGTTTAGTTTCTGTTTTCCTGGTCGGTCCACTGTAGATAGTGGAGTATTGAGGTCCCCCACAATCATTGTGTTAGGTGCAATGTGTGCTTTGAGCTTTAGTAAGGTTTCTTTTACAAATGAGGGTGCCCTTACATTTGGAGCGTAGATGTTTAGAATTGTGAGTTCCTCTTGGTGGATTCTTCCTTTGACTAGCAGGAAGTGACCTTCTGTGTCTCTTTTGATGACTTTGGGTTGAAAGTCAATTTTATCTGATATTAAAATGGCTACTCCAGCTTGCTTCCTGAGACCATTTGCTTGCAAAATTGTCTTCCATCCTTTTACTCTAAGGTAGTGTTTGTCTTTGACTCTGAGGTGTGTTTCCTGTAAGCAGCAAAATGTAGGGTCCTGTTTCCGTATCCAGTCTGTTAGTCTATGTCTTTTTATTGGGGAGTTGAGTCCATTGATGTTAAGAGATATTAAGGAATAGAGATTATTACTTCCTGACATTTTTGATGTTATTTTTGTTTTTGAGTAGTTATCTTCCTTTGAGTTTGATGGAAGAAATTTACTGTCTTGCTTTTTCTTGGGTGCCATTTCCTTCCTTGTGTTGGAGTTTTCCTCCTATTATCCTTTGTAGAGCTGGGTTAGTGGAAAGATATTGTGTAAATTTGGTCCTGTCATGGAATATTTTGTTTTCTCCATCTATGTTGATTGAGAGTTTTGCTGGGTATAGTAGTCTTGGCTGACATTTGTTTTCTCTTAGGGTCTGCATGAGGTCTGCCCAGGATCTTCTAGCTTTCATGGTTTCTGGAGAGAAGTCTGGTGTGATTCTGATAGGTCTTCCTTTATATGTTACTTGGCCCTTTTCTCTTACTGCCTTTAATATTCTTTCTTTGTTTAGTACATTTGGGGTTTTGATTATTATGTGATGGGAGGTGTTTCTGTTCTGGTCCAGTCTGTTTGGAGTTCTGTAGGCTTCTTGTACATTCATGGGCATCTCTCTCTTTAAGTTAGGAAAGTTTTCTTCCATAATTTTGTTAAAGATATTTGCTGGCCCTTTAAGTTGTAGATCTTCACTCTCATCTATCCCTATAATCCTTAGGTTTGGTCTTCTCATTGTGTCCTGGATTTCCTGGATGTTTTGGGTTACAAGCCTTTTGGATTTTGCGTTTTCTTTGACTGTGGAGTCAATGGTTACTATGTTATCTTCAGCATTGGAGATTCTTATTTCTATCTCTTGTATTCTGTTGTTTATGTTTGCATCTACAACCCCTGTTTTCTTCCCAAGGTTTTCTATCTCCAAGGTTGCCTCCTTTTGTGATTTCTTAGTTTTTTCTACCTCTGTGTTCAGATCTTGGATGGTTTTGCTCAGTTCCATCATTTGTTTGTGTTTTCATGTAATTCTTTAATATATTTTTGTGCTCCCTCTTTCATGACTTCTGCCTGTTGTTTTAAGTTCTCCTGCATTTCTTTAACTGATTTTCTCACTTCCTCTTTATTGGTTTCTGTCTGATGGCCCATATTCTCCTGGAGTTCTTTAAGTGTTTTTTGTGTTTGGATTGTAAGAGCTTCTACTCTATTGATGTTCCCCTGCATTTCTTTAAGAGATTTGTTTATGTCTTTTTTGTGTTTCTCTAGGAGCATCATGACCTGTGCTTTTATATCTAACTCTTGTTTTTCTGGTGTGCTGGGGTATCCTGGACTTGCTGTGGTTGGCGAATTGGGTTCAGATGGTGCCATATTGCCTTGATTTCTGTTAATAACGTTCCTATGTTTGCCTTTTGCCATCTCTTTATCTCTGGCGTTAGTTGGTCTTATTGTAGATGGCGCCCTGCTGAAAGCACAGCACGCCTGTCCCCAGGAGACAGATCCCTTCTGGCAGCTTGTCTGTGCTGGACTATGCTCGCTCTGAGTCCAGGTCCCTGACTCCAGCTGCTAGATTTCTGAGCTGTGCCCTGAGGCGGCTAGGTGTCCCCTCACTGCTAGTCTGTCAGAGAGCTGGTCCCGGCCGGTAGTCTGCACCCGCAGCTGAGCTTTCTGTGCCCGGATCTCCTGCAGAGCTAAGCTAAGCTATAACTCTGGCCACGCACCTGATTCCAGCCGCTCACTGTGTCCAGTGTGCCCGCTGTTTGCGCGCGGGGGTCTGGGGCAAGATGGCTGCCCCTGCTGAAATCACCGCGTGTCCTTGGCTGAGCTGCTGGTACCCGGCTCTGCTGCTCCTTTCTGGCTGCGTTGTCTGTGCTGGACTATGCTCACTCTGAGTCCAGGCCCCTGACTCCAGCTGCTAGAGTGCCGAGCTGTGCCCAGAGGAGGCCCGGTGGCCCCTCGCTGCTAGTCCGCTCGGAGAGCTGGTCCCGGCTGCTAGTCTGCACCCGCAGCTGAGCTTTCTGTGGCTTACTAGTCTTAATAATTTATCATGGTAAAGCTTTACTTTTCCAAGTCATTTTCTCAATTTTCTAGGCTCTATTTTGGTCACTGAATTTGCCTTAGTTAATGTTTCTATTGCTGTGATAAAACACAATTGACCAAAGCACCATGGGGAGAGAAGGGTTTACATTAGGTTCCTCTAGCAATCCATTATCCAAAAAAGTCAGGACAGAAACTCAAGACAGGAATCTGGAGACTGTGAAAAATGGATTACTGTTTATTGGTTTGCACCCCATGGGTAACTAAACCTATTTCCTTAAACTATCTGGTACTACCTTCCCAAAGGTATCACCAGCAGGCTTCACCCACCCCCATCAATCATTAATTATGAAAATGGCCTAAGGGCTTGCATAGTGGACAGTTTGTAGGGATATTTTCTTAATTGAAGTTCTTCTCAAATGAGTGTAGCTTGAGCCACATTGACATGAAACTAATAAGTATACTGATGCTTTGTCAACTTGACACACTAACACATCACTCTAAAATTATAACCTTTCCCTTCTCAGCTCCTGAATATGATGTTCATATTTATATCACAATATAAAACATCCTAAGTTTTATAAGTCCTACAGATTTAAAAGAAAAACCTCAAATACATCAAAAGCTTGATCTTTCAAAATATTTAAAATCTCTTTAAAAGTCAAAAGCCTCTCTAAAATATCTGGGCTCTTTAAAATATCCAAATTCTTTCTAAAATTGCAAAATTTCTCTAAAAGGCCAAGGCTCATTTGAAATTCAAAGTATCTCAACTGTGAGCTGATTATTCAAATAAATTAGATACTCTCTTATTCCAAAAGGGAATAACTAGGGCCCAGTCATATCAAATGAAAGAAAGACCAAAGTCCAGTAGTGGAAATAATTCAGAGTCCAGTGTCTGGGGTTCACCATAGGACCCCAACCCTGCCACACAACGCCAGGCCTCAATTTCTCTTCATTATCCCTTCAATCTGGGGCTGCTTCTACTGCAACTGAGTCTATGCCTTCACCAATGTGCTCTACTGGTCTCTCAAATTGTCAAGCCCCAGCTGGTTTCCATGGTCCCTTCTTGCCTTCATATCTTGTACCATGTGGCTCATTCTTACACATTGTCAAGTCGGGGCAGATACGGTATAATTATCCCAGTAGACTCTTTACAGAACTCTCAAAGCCTTTCCATGGAAAAGAAAAAGAACATCCCCATCACAATCAGGTCTCCATCTCTGTTGCCCTCAACAACAGAGGTGCATTATCTTCTTTTTTTCTTTTATTTGTTAAATGTTTTATTCTGCAATCAAAATAGGTAATACAAACCAGTCGACATAACAAAAATTCATATGAATAACTTTATAAACTTTACGAAGAAAAATACCCATGAGCATAGAGACTGGGCTCCTGATGACATACGGTGGAGACCTACAAGGAAGCTCTGTTTTTAGTAGAAGGCAGCAGTCCAAAGACTGAGGGGATAGTCAACTGGGTGTGGCAACTCTCAAAGGTTAGACAGTCCATAAATAAAACATAAACTTGTCAAAACACTTGTAAAGAGGCCCCCTTAGTCCCTAGAGGTCCAGATTGCTTGAACAGCCCAGAGACTTAGCAGAAGTCCTGTCATGGCTACCTCTGTGGCCCCACAACTATTTTGTTCCTCCTACATACAGGGCCTTTGACTCCAAACTAGAGGAGGTTGAGGGCTGGCCCAACAGCCAGATAAAACTGAGATGACCCCTAAATTGGGAGGCAAGAAAAACCAATCAAAGGCCCTAGAGAAACACAAAACACCCGAAAACACTCAACACTTTTTTAACTTAGTGCTGACCCACACTAGGTGCTTTGAACTCTCAAGGTCAGAGCAGGAAAAAAGAAATCTTCCACAGACTCCAGCCTTAGGAAGGAGAGAGCAGCAACAGCTGCCCTGTGGTTTTATAAGAGAAACTTCTTTCCAACCTGGGAACTACAGGGCAACCACAGAGAGTAACCACAGAGGAGTCTTTGCCTTATTGGGTTACGTTTTACCTGTTACCTTAATTCACTCTTTATTTACTTTCTATATTCCTTGTTTACATTCCAAATGCTTTCCCCTTTTGCAGTTCCCCCCCCCCCACATAAGTCCCATAAGCCCTCTTCCCTCTGACCATTCCCCAATCACCCACCTCCCATTTCACTGTCCAGGTACTCCCCTACAATGCTGGATCAAGCCTTTCCAAGACCAGGGCCCTCTCCTTCCTTCCTTCTTGAGAATCATTTGGTATGTTAATTGTGTCTTGAGTATTCAGAGCTTCTGAACTAATTAATATCCACTTATCAGTGAGTGCATTGCATGTATATTCTTTTATAATTAGGATGATATTTTCCACTTCCAACCATTTGCCTAAATATTTCATGAATTCATTGTATTTAATTGCAGAGTAATATTCCATTGTGTAAATATAACACACTTTCTGTATCCATTACTCCATTGAGGGACATCTGGGTTCTTTCTAGCTTCTGGCTATTATAAATAAGGCTACTATGAACATAGTGGAGCATGTATCCTTATTGCATGCCTGGGAAGCCTTTGGGTATATCCCCAGGAATGGTATAACAGGGTCCAACGGAAGTGTCATGCCCAGTTTTCTGAGGAACAGCCAGACTGATTTCCAGAGTGGTTGTACAAACTTGCAATCCCACCAGAAGTGGAGGAATGTTCTCCTTTCTCCACATCCTAGCCAACACCTGCTGTCTCCTGAGTTTTTCATCTTAGCCATTATGACTGGTGTGAGGTGAAATCTCAGGGTTGTTTTGATTTGCATTTCCCTGATGACTAATGATGTTGAACATTTCTTAAGGTGCCTCTCAGCCATTCAAAACTCTTCAGGTGAAAATTCTTTGTTTAGCTCTGTACCCCATTTTTAAAAAGCGTTATTTGGCTCTCTGGAATCTAACTTCTTGAGTTCTTTGTATATATTGGATATTAGCCCATCTCAGATGTAGGGTTGATGAAGATCTTTTCTCGTTTTGTTAATTGCCATTTTGTCCTTTTTACAGTGTCCTTTGCCTTACAGAAACTTTGTAATTTTACGAGGTCCCATTTGTCAATTCTTGATCTTAGAGCATAAGCTATTGGTGTTCTGTAGGAACTTTACCCCTGTCCCCATATCCTCCAGGGTCTTGCCAGTTTCTGTTCTATTAGTTTCAGTGTGTCTGGTTTCATGTGGAGGTCCTTGACCCATTTGGAGTTGAGCTTAGTACAGGAGATAAGAAGGGATCAACTGCATTCTTCTGCATGCTGACCTCCAGTTTAACCAGCAACATTTGTTGAAAAGGCTATCATTTTTCCACTGGGTGGTTTTAGCTCTGTGGTCAAAGATCAAGTGACCATAGGTGAGTGGCTTCATTTCTGGGTCTTCAATTCTATTCCATTGATATACCTGCCTGTCACTGTGCCAATACCATGCAGTATTTAACACTATTGCTCTGTGGTACTGCTTGAGGTCTGGGATACTTACTCCACCAGAAGTTCTTTTACTGTTGAGAATAGTATTAGCTATCCTGTTTTTTTTTTTTTTTTTTTTTTGTTGTTGTTGTTCAAGATGAACGTGAGAATTACTCTTTCTATATAAAGAACTGAGTTGGGATTTGGATGGGGATTGCATTGAATCTGTATATTGCTTTTGTCAAGATGGCCATTTCTACTATATTAATCCTGCCAATCCATGAGAATGGAAGATTTTGCCATTTTCTGAGGTCTTCTTTCATTTCCTTCTTCAGAGACCTGAAGTTCTTGTCATACATATCTTTCACTTGTTTGGTTAGAGTCACCCCAACATTCTTTATATTGTTTGTGGCTATTGTGAAAGGTGTCATTTCTCTAATTTCTTTCTCAGCCTGCTTATCCTTTGAGTATAGGAAGGCTACTGATTTCTTGAGTTGATTTTATAACCAGCCAGTTTGCTGAAGTTGTTTATCAGCTGTAGGAGTTATCTCGTGGAGTTTTTGTGAATCACATAAGCATACTATCATATCATCTGTGAATAGTAATAGTTTGACTTCTTACTTTCCAATTTGTATCCCTTTGACCTCCTTAAGTTGTCTAATAGCTCTAGCTAGAAATTCAAGAACTATGTTGAAAAGATATGAAGAGAGGGGGCAGACTTGTCTAATCCCTGACTTTAGTGGGATTGCTTCAAGCTTTTTTCCCTTTAGTTTGATGTTCGCTACCAGTTTGCTGTATGTTGCTTTTATTATGTTTAGGTATGGGCCTTGAATTCCTGTTCTTTCCAAGACTTTTAGCATGAAAGGATGCTGAATTTTGTCAAATGCTTTTTCAGCATCAAATAAAATGACCATGTGGTTTTTGTCTTTGAGTTGTTTTTTTTGTTTTGTTTTGTTTTGTTTTTTATGTAGTGGAATGCATTGATGGATTTCCATATATTGAACCATCCTTGCATCCCTGGGCCTATTTGATCATGATGAATGATCATTTTCATGTGTTCTTGGATTCAGTTGGCAAGAATTTTATTGAGTATTTTTGCATCGATATTCATTTTGGAAATTGGTCTGAAGTTCTCTTTCTTTGTTGGATCTTAGTGTGGTTTTGGTATCAGTGTAATTGTGGCTTCATAAGTGAATTGGTAGTATTCCTTCTGTTTCTATTTTGTGGAATAGTTTGAAGAGTATTGGTGTTAGGTCTTCTTTGAAGATCTGATATAATTCTGCACTAAAACCTTCTGATTCCTTGCATTTTTTGGTTGTAAGACTTTCTATTTCTTTAGGACTTATGGGACTGTTTAGATGATCTACTTGATCCAGATTTAACTTTGGTATTTGGTATCTGTCTAGGAAATTGTCCATTTCCTCCAGATTCTCCAGTTGTGTTGAGTATAGGCTTTTGTAGTAGGGTCTGATGATTTTTTGAATTTACTCAATTTCTGTTGTTATATCTCCCTTTTCATTTCTAATTTTGTTAAATTGGATGCTTTCTCTGTGCCCTCTTATTGGTCTGGCTAAGGGTTTATCTATCTTGTTGATGTTCTCAAAGAACCAGCTCCTGGTTTTCTTGATTCTTTGTATGGTTCTCTTTGTTTCTACTTGATTGATTTTAATCCTGAGTTTGATGATTTCCTGTCTTCTACTCCTCTTGGTGCATTAGCTTCTTTTTGTTCCAGGGCTTTAAGGTGTGCCATTAAGCTGCTAGTGTTTGCTCTCTCCAGTTTCTTTTTGGAGGCACTCAGGGCTATGAGTTTTTCTCTTAGAACTGCTTTCATTGTGTCCTGTAAATTTGGGTATGTTGTGCCTTCATTTTAATTAAATTCTAGAAAGACCAGTTGGTCCAAATTTTCAATTAGTTTCACTGTATCCCTGTTTAGTTTCTGTTTTCCTGACAGGTTCATTGAGGAGAGTGGAGTGATGAAGTCTCCCACAATTATGGTGTTAAGTGCAATATGTGCTTTGAGCATTAGTAAAGTTTCTTTTATGAATGAGGGTCCCCTTGCATTTGGAGCATAGATGTTCAGAATATAGAGCTCTTCTCGATGGATTTTTCCTTTGACCAGTAAGAAGTGTCCTTCTGTGTCCCTTTTGATGACTTTAGGTTGAAAGTCAATTTTATCTGATAATTAGAATGGCTACTCCAACTTGTTTCTTGAGACAATTTGCTTATAAAATTTTTCCAGCCTTTATTCTGAGGTAGTCCTTGTCTTTGACACTGAGGTGTGTTTCCTTTATGCAGCAAATGTAGGGTCCTGTTTACATATCCAGTCTTTTTATTGGGGAATTGAGTATATAGATGTTAAGAGATATTATGGAATAGTGATTATTACTTCCTGTTATTTTTGGTGTTATTTTTATGTTTGAGTGGTTATCTTCTTTTGGGTTTGATAAAAGAAAGTTACTATCTTGCTTTTTCCAGGGTGTAGTTTCCCTCCTTGTATTGGCGTTTCCCACCCATTATCTTTTGTAGGCCTGGGTTTGTGGAAAGATATTGTATACATTTGTTTTTATCATGGAATATCTTGATTTCTCCATCTATGTTGATTGAGAGTTTTGCTGGGTATAGTAGTCTTGGCTAGCATTTATGTTCTCTTAGAGTCTGAATGAGATCTGGCCAGGATCTTCCAACTTTCATGGCCTCTGGTGAGAAGTCTAATGTAATTCTGATAGGTCTTCCTTTATATGTTACTTGACTGTTTTCTCTTACTGCCTTTAATATTCTTTCTTTGTTTAGTACATTTGGGGTTTTGATTATTATGTGACCAGAGGTATTTCTGTTCTGGTCCAGTCTGTTTGGAGTTCTGTAGGCTTCTTATATGTTCATGGGCACCTTGCTCTTTAGGTTAGGGAAGTTTTCTTCCAGAATTTTGTTGAAATTATTTGCTGGCCCTTTAAGTTGTAAATCTTCACTCTCATCTATACCTATAATCCTTAGATTTGGTCTTCTCATTGTGTCCTGGATTTCCTGTATGTTTTGAGTTACGAGCTTTTTGCATTTTTCTTTGATTGTTGAGTCAACGATTTCTATGGTATTTTTGGCATCTGAGACTGTTCTATTTCTTGTATTCTGTTGTTGATATTTGCATCTATGATCCCTGATTTCTTCCCAAGGTTTCTATCTCCAAAATTGTTTCCCTTTGTGATTTCTTAGTTGTTTCTACTTCTGATTTTAAATCCTGGATGCCTTTGCTCAGTTCCTTCACTTGTTTGTTTGTGTTTTCCTGTAATTCTTTAAGAGATTTTGGTGTTTCCTCTATCATGACTTCTGCCTGTTGACCCAAGTTCTCCTGTATTTCTTTAGTGATTTTTGCATTTCCTCTTTATTTGCTTCTTTCTATTGACCTGTATTCTCCAGAATTTCTTTAAATTATTTTTGTGTTTCCCTTGTAAGGGCTTCTACCTTTTGATCCATTTTCTCTTGTATTTCTTTAAGAGATTTATTTTTGTCCTTGTGTTCCACTAACAGCATCATGACAACTGGTTTTAAATCCAAATCTTGGTTTTCTGGTCTGTTTGGGTATCCAGGACTTGCTGTTGTCAGAGAATTGTGTTTGGATGCTGCCATATTGCCTTGATTTCTGTTAGTAATGTTCCTATGTTTGCCTTTTCTCATCTGGCAATCTCTGGTGTTAGTTGGTCCTGTTGTCACTCTCTGGTGCTTGAACTTCCTGTAAGCCTGTAAGGTTATTTCTGTACTGCTGGATGACTGGGTTTCCCCTGGCACAGATTGTTGATTGGGCTACCCTACTCTTGGGTGCCGTTGGAGTCCTTATGTGCCTTGCCCCAAGCAATGTTATACTCAGGGTTGGCTCTGTACCTGGAGCTTCCTGTCCTATCTGAGTGGGAGTGAGGATGGATGCGGGGCACCCCCCCAAGTGCCAATTACTCTGCAGGATATATGACTCACGACAGGCTGGAACACAGACGGACCACAGAGCTGCCCAGGTCTTGGGCGCAAGTAGAAGCCTGGTGGCCTGGTCTGTGTCCCAAGTGATGTTAAACTCAGGATATCTCTTTACCTGGAGCTGCCTGTCCTGTTCATCTGGGAGTGAAGAAAAAAATTTTTTTTGGTTTATCAAGACAGGGTTTCTCTGTGTAGCCCTGGCTGTCCTAGAACTCACTCTGTAGACCAGGCTGGCCTCAAACTCAGAAATCTACCTGCCTCTCTGCCTCTAAAGTGCTGGGATTAAAGGCATGTTCCACCACTGCCCAGTGCCACTTCACTCTTATAGGCTGAGTTACTAATTAACCTTTTTGCAAATTTCAATTGCTGTAATATCTTCTAAGCTTCTACAATAGCTCATTAAGCTCTGACCATTCAGCAGCTTTTCCAGCCAATAGTCAATAGCTCTGTGACTCTTTCACAGTCACCCCCAAACCACTTGGTACCTTTACTTTTATTTAACAAATAAAATGAACACAATGTGTTCTTTGCCAAAGTGTTTTAAATTTAAATTGCAATATTTTATTCCGAAGGTATCTAGTTCTATTGTTAACCAAGTATTTCCTAATATGCACACACACACACACACACACACACACACACACACACATAATATGAGGATCCATATTTCTAAATTCTGTGAGATGGTTAGATTTGTTATGCTTGTGTCTTCGGTTTGGTGTACAGCTGTCTGGTAAATTGCTGTCACTTCTTTTCTTTGTAGAAATGAAGTCCTGGTTCAGCCTGAAAATTAAGCCTCCCTTGAATAATTTCCCAGCCACTTTTGACCGACATAAAAACCAAAATACAGGAGACAAAAACATGAGAGGAAGAATTGAAAATTTGATAGGATATTTTGAACCCTTAAATTCTGGCCAGAATGTGTGTGTCTTTGGGAATTTCTATTAAACTACAAACCTTTTCTTTTGATGATTCTAATAGTTGGTTTTGTGTCCTGGTACTCATATAGGTATGATTAATAAAACTGAATATGGTGTTATAATTATCCAAATAGATAAGGAAGATGTTTGAGGGAGGAGTCAATGCTATCTAAAACAATAAAAACTACCAGAGAACCACACTTTGAAGTCTCTGGGAGTTCATATGTACAAGCAAAGGAACCTGGCTGAGATAAGGAAATCTCAGTGCCAGACAATGTCTCAAGTCTACATCCATATGGAATAGTTGGCAATATGGCTTGCAGTGTAGTAATGAGTTAAGATCCAGGTCAAGTCAATCCCCCAGGAATTCCAGGCTTGTCACCTTTATCCATTATGCTTTTCCAGGGAAGCTCATTCCCTTGATTTGTAATTTGTGAACTGCTTGCCATTGTGTTCTGCAATCTCATTACACTAGTATGCAAATTTTCATCACAGACTGAGGTTTATTACAAATGGAGGTAATTGAGGCCCGAAGCCTTCTCACTCGAGTCTCATTAAAATGAAGAATATTCTGAAGATCAAAGGATAAAACAGAAGTAGGACATAGTTTAGAAGAGAAAGAAATATCTAATTTTCCAGCATTCTATACTCTGCAGGCTTCTAACTCCCAAATGCTACAGCCATTGCTACATGTTCGCAAGCATGTACAAATTCTTATGGGAACCAAATATTTCTCTGGAGTTTCTGAAATACAAAAAAAATCATGCAAAAAACATGCATGGCTCTGGCAGGCTCACCCTTTTCTGCAATTCCTTCTTCCTCAAACAGTTAAGATTACATTCCTACAGCTAGCCAACAAGTTCTATGCCCTTATTTGACCACATCTTCCTCCTTAGGCTGACGATCAAGGTATTGCTATCAAAGATTGAATCCAGCAATCAGAAGCTTCCTTTG
Organism: Apodemus agrarius; assembly: GCA_964023405.1. Taxonomy (NCBI): domain Eukaryota; kingdom Metazoa; phylum Chordata; class Mammalia; order Rodentia; family Muridae; genus Apodemus; species Apodemus agrarius. Next base: position 126,991,676 of record OZ030009.1, read on the forward strand.
GCTCATCTAATTGGGCTCATGGCCAATTAAAATCAAACACCTTAAAAAGGAAAATACAAAGTTTCCTCTTTTACATGTATTTGTTTTTGTTTGTTACTTTCATTTTTTACAGTCCAGTTGTTACCCACTCCCAGTCCACCCTCCCACATTTCCTCATCCCATTCTTCATTTCCCATCTTCAAGAGGACAGCCCCCAAACCCTACGTCACCACCTCACCCTTCTACCTCACCCTGCCAGGCTTCCCCTCTCCCTGGGGCCCCAAATCTCTCTAGGATTAGGCAAGTCTTCTCCCACTGAGGCCAGACCAGGCAGTCCTCCTCTGTACATGTGTTGGGGGTCTCAGACAAGCTCCTGTATGCTGCCTGGTTGGTGGTCCAGTGTCTGAGAGATTTCAGGGGTCCAGGTAAGTTGAGACTGCTGATCTTCCTATGCAGTCACCCTCCTCTTCAGCTTCTTCCAGCCCTTTCCTAATTTAAACACAGGGGTCCATGACTCCAGTCTAATGGCCAGTTGTAAGTATCTGTGTCCATCTCAGCATGTTTCTCTATCCGGACACAGTCCTTTGTGTTCTGGAACACAGAGGGGTCCTCCCTTTCCCTTGATCCCTTCTCTTTCTCACTCATTCTTTATCTGTTTGTGTCTTATTTCCTGCCCTCTGTCCCTCTGAGGCAAATAAATCTCTGTTGTGCTGAGATATTGGTATTGGGGTTCCAGAACTTTTCCTTTCATTGTCCAAAATTCAACTTAAACAAGGAAATCACAGTAACTATTTTTACTGATGCATTTGTTTGCAGCTTGGTTTTGAGTAATAAAGAAAATTTTACAAAAATTTTATAATGACAAGATGCAAATGTTGAAGTCTGAGTTGTCCTGTAAAGGTGACAATTTTGAGAGAATTTTAGAATAGTTTTACTTGCTTCTGAAATCTAATAAACAATATCAGTTGATATATAGATTTTTCTTTTTATATTTTCTTTTTATTTAAAACATTATTTTCTCATACAATATATCCTTGTTATAGTTTTCCCTCCCTTTATTTCTTCCAGTTTCTCCCTACCTCCACACCTATCTGGTTCAACTCCCTTTTTGTCTGTCCTTTGAAAAAGAACAGCTTTTAAGAGATAACAATTAACTATGACAAAATATAGTAAGATGAAATAAAACTACCACATAAAAGTTGGACACATCAACCCAACAGGAGGAAAAGACTATTTGGAACAGGCAACAGAGGCTATGGCCCTTAGTCTATCTCTATCCAAAGGCCAGGATCTAGCCACATCACATGGGTTTGTAAGTTAATGTTGCTGAGTTAAGTCTTGAGAGTATATTGCTGACTTCTTGATTTCAAAATTCTAGAAGATAAGTCTGCATGAACTACTGACCTATAAAGTTTTAGAACTAATATGCATTGTTTTAGTACTCAGAATTTGTGATAATATGGTTATTGTTAATATAGAACTTATTATGTCCTTTTTAATCTTCAAAAATTTTTGATTTTTTAATTCATTGAAAGAACAGAGGTCACTAAAAGTAAATAATTATAGTTTTTCATTTGTAAGTATTCTAAACTTGAATCATTACTTTTCTTAACTATCTATTTCAAAAACTAAACTTCCTGTATACTTAAGAATACTTTAAGCATTGTCATCTAATTTTCTTCCATATATGCTCAAAGGCTTTGTTCCTGGAATTAATATCACTCTCTCAAATTAATCTCACTACCATCTACATTTTCCCAGTGGGATAATTCCCATTTATGTAAAGCATGTGTATTATTGCCATCATAAGTCAACAAGAAAATCTGTCATTGATTTTCAATCCTATCAGATAAATCCGCCCACTCTTTTAAACAGCAAGGATCTAAGAGGGCACAGCACATAGTATTTTTGTAAATAAGCACACACACACACACACACACACACACACACACACACACACCTTTATATGTTCCTTGCAAGTTTCTTGCAATTTTGATCATATTAATCTTCTGCCTCCCACATGAATCTGCCCTTCCCTACCCAACATCGTATCCTCTTTTTGTTTTCTTTTTAGTCTCATCTGATATAGTTTGTATTTTCTATGTGGCCTTCACTGGAGCTTGGTTAACCAGATGACAACTTCATTCTTAAAGAAAATAGATCCCCCCCTCTCTCTCAGCAGCTATCATTTGCTAATAGCTTCTCTAATAGTGGTGGGACTTTATGTTCACCTTCTGTCTCCATGTTGGGATTTCAGATGGCTTGAGTGTACTTGTGCAAGCTGTAACAACTGCTATGAGTCCACTGTCCTACTTTTACTGACTGGAAGACATTCTTTCTTCATAGTACTTTAGTGCTGGTGGTTGTTACTCTTTTATAACTCCTCTTCTGCAATGATTGCTCTGCTTTGACAGAAAGGGATGCACCCATTTAGAACTAAACATTCTTCAGTCTCTTATTTTCTATACCTTGACTAATTCAGGTGTGTCTTTGTGAGTCACTACAAGTAAAATCTCATTGGATAGAGGTTAGTAGATGTATTAATTCATGGGTATAAGGATATATCCTTAGAAATCAAATTAATACTATATCCATTTAGGAGATTATGAGTAGCAGGTTGTCCCTAGCTGATGGTCTGCTTTGCTACAGGTTATGGGCCCTGTGACAGTGGCAGATATAGGTTTCATTTTCTGGAGAAGACATTAAGTCCAATCAGAAAGTTATTTGTTACTCCCATTAAATTTGTGCCAGTTTTACACTGATGGACTGTCTTGGCAGGACAGCTATTATTGTACCTCACAGAGTTTAAGGCTGGGTAAAACTGATGATTACTTTTATCTTTATGTATTGGATGTAGCACTTTCCAGCACAATGAGAGCTAATGAACAGGAATGAAGATCCTAAGAGAGTATTTCCCTTATGAAATACTCAATACAATACTTGCAAAATAAATCCAAGAATATATCAAAGACATCATCTACCACGATCAATTAGGCTTCAAGTCAGGAATGAAGTGGGTAGTTCAATATGCAAAATCCACCAAGGTAATATACCATATAAAACAACTGAAGGAAAAATAAGGCCAATATGATCAATTCATTAGAGACCAAAAAGCATTTGAAAAAAATCCAACACTCATTCACATTAAAAGTCTTGGAGAAATTAGAAATGCAAGGTGCATACTTAAACACAATAAAGGCAATATACACTAAGTGAATAGCTAACATCTAGTTAAATGGAGAGAAACTTAAAGCAATTCCATTAAAATCCAGGACAAGGCAAGGCTATCCACTCTCTCTGTATCTTATCTTGATATTACTTGAAGTTATAGCTAAAGCACTAAGAAAACTAAAGGAGATAAAGGGGATACAAATTGAAAAGGAAAAAGTCAAAAATATTTGCAAATGATATGATAGTATACATGAGTAACCCCCAAATTCTACCAGGGTACTTCTACTCATAGAAGCTATTAAACACCTTCAACAAATAGGCAGTATACAAAATTAACTCAAAGAAATCAATTCTTTACAGATCTTAAAAGAATAGTTCTCAACTTCATATGAAAAAACAAACAGGATAGCTAAAACAATCCTGAAGAATTAGAGGATTTCTGGAGTTATCACTATCCCTGACTTCAAGCTATACAACAGAAAAATAGTAATAAAAATTGCATGGTATTGGAATAGAAACAGACAGGTTGATCAATGGAATTGAACTGAAGATTCAAAAATAAACCCACATACTATGGATACTTGGTTATTTTTATAAAGATGCCAAAAACATAAAATGGAAAAGGGAGAGCATCTTTAACAAATTCTGCTGGTCTAACTGAGTGTCTACATGTAGAGCAATGCAAATAGATCCATACATTTCAAAACTCAAGTCTAAATGGATCAAAGAACTCAACATAAAGCCAGATACTCTAAAACTAAAAGCACAGAAAATGGTTAATATCCTTTAACTCATTGGAACAGAAGGCAACTTCCTGAACAGAATACCAATGGCTCAGGCACCGAGATGAACAATTAATCAATAGGACCTCATGAAACTGAAAAGCTTCTGTATTTCAAAGGACACTGTCAATAGGACAAAATGGCAGCCTACATATTGGGAATAGGGCAGAACCCTGCATCTGATCAAAGGCTAATATCCTAAATATATAAAGAACTCAAGAAGTTAGATACCGGCAAACCAAATAACCCAATTAAAAATGGAGTACAGAGATACACAGAGAATTCTCAACTGAGGAATCTCAAAGGGTCAAGAAGCACCTAAAGAAATATTTAATATCATTTACTATCAAGGAAATGAAAATCAAAGTGACTCTGAGATTTCACCTTGCACCCATCGGCTTGGCTAAGAATAAAACTCAAGGGACAACACATGATTGTAGGCTTAGATTTTTTCAACCCTTCTTTTAAAATGCATTCTTTTATGCTCTAACCTCCCTTCTAGCCCACCATGAGAGGTAGTGGAAAGGAAAGGTTATTAGGATACAGGGTGTGGGCCTGTTTAGAAATTGTTCTTTGGAGCAAATCCCATCTGCATTTATAGGAAATCATCAGTTTCTGTTCATAGGAATCATCAGGGGAAGCTTGATCCACTCAAAAATACTTCATGAATATACCAGCAGTCCAGTTCAGTACTGTAGGGATAGGTACAGTACTGCATATCAGCAGTGGTGGTATGACCTAGCCCAGACAGGTCTCAGCTGAATTAGCAAGAGTCAGCAGGAGAGACCAGGATCACCAGGGACTCCAGGAGAAGTTCTTTGTCATGCCTCTCTCAGTGAAGCAAAAAGCAGTAAAGACAAGAGAGTAAGCTAGCTATGCAAGTAAGCTAAGCCCCTGTCACTGTCTTTTGGGTACCTTTATATTCCCTCCAAATATCACATGTCCTCCCTGGGTTTTGCCTCACTATATGTCTTGCTTCAGTGTGTGAGTCTGTCTGAGCAAAAAATCCATGTTAGTCTGTATTAGACTCTCTGCCAATCAACCAGAGTCTGAGGAAGTGGCGAAAAGCTGCCAGAGCACTACCAGCATTTTTGTTCATTTGTTTTTGGTGTGTTTTTCTCTATGGAGTCAGGACAAACAGAGCTCAGCTATCCATTGTAAGGTGACCAAATACATGGGTGAATTTAGTGAAGATACCACCATCATGTGTCCTTTTACATAATTCCTTTAGTAAAACATCCTTTCACCCGTGTCTGTTTCAGTGAAACTTTCCTTCATGTGTCTGCTTTAGAAAAACATTCTTTCACCTGTGTCCACCTGAGGAAAACACTCCTTCATGTGTTTGCCCCATCAAAAGGCCATCTGATGCAACTGACTTTCCAAAGAACCATAAGTTTCCACTTTACAGGATGGTGAAGTTCTGGAGCATGAAGAACACTCCTCCATTTGTAAAACCACTCTGGAAATCAATTTGGCAATGGATTCACTAAACTATAATTATTTAGATATCCTTCAACTGAAAGAATGGATAAAGAAAGTGTGGTTCATGTACACAATGGAATACTACTCAGCCATTAAAAACAATGACATAATGAATTTCACATGCAAATGGATGAAACTAGAAAATATCATCCCTGATTGTGGTAACCCAGACCCAAAACAATATGTCAGGTATGAAGTTACTTATATGTGGATATTAGTCATAAAGTATAGGATAACCATGTCATTAGACCCAAATATCCAAACAATGAGTGCCTAAGGGAATATAGTTGAATCTTTCTTAGAAGGGCACAAACAAAATAAATATCAAAGGTAGACGGAAGGAGGGAACTGGGTAGGAGAGGGGATGGAGAGGAGAGTGTACTACCAGGAAATATTCATGAATCCCAAAAGATTAATCACAAGCCAATCTGATGCAATTGCACTGGGGTCTTTATATTTCTTTTTTCTTTTTTAAATTGAATATCATCTTCATTTACATTGGCAATGGTAAAAGCTTTCCCGATTCCACCCCTCCCCAAAGACCCCCAATCCCTCCTCCCACCCACTGCCTCCACATATATGTCCCTCCACCTGACACACTCCCACCTCCCCCCCTTGGTTTCTCTTTGTTGGGGGCCTCTATTGAGCCTTTAACTGAACAAGGACCACTCCTCCCACTGATGCCCAACAAGGCCTTCCTCTATCACATTTTTGGCTGGAAACATGTACCCCTTGGTTGATGGTTCAGTCCCTGGGAGTCTTGGGGTGACTGGGTGGCCAAAATCATTGTTCTTCCCATGGGACTAAAAACTCCTTCAGCTCCTCCAGACCACCCTCCAATTCCTTCATTGGGGACACGCCCAGTCCAATAGTTGGCTGCTAGCATCTACTTCTGTATTTGTAAGACACTGGCCTTACAAATGCCATGGTTGTCTTTGGGCCCCTCCAGAGACAACCATGGCATGCTCCTTTTGGTATAATTTTCTTGTCATAGTGTTGGGGTTTGGTGACTGTTTATATGATGACTCCTCAGGTAGGGCAGTCTCTGGGTAGCCTTTACTTAAGTCTCTGCTCCAGACATTGTCTCCCTTATTGGTCCTTTGAGTATTTTGTTCTCTTTCTCAGAGGAACAGAACCACCCTCACTAAAGTCCTCCATCTTTTTGCGATTCCTGTGCTGGGTGAATTGTAACTTGTTTATTTTGAACTTCTGGGCAAACATCTGCTTACTAGTGAGTGCATACCATGTGCATTCTTTTGTGGTTGGGTTGCCTTGCTCAGGATGACACTTTCTAGTTCCATCCATTTGCCTAAGAATTTCATGAATTCATTGTTTTTAATAGCTGAATACTACTCCATTGTGTATATATACCACAGTTTCTCTGTTGAGGGACATATGGGTTCTTTACAGCTTCTGGCTATTATAAATAAGGCAGCTATGAAAATAGTGGAGCATGTGTCCTTATTGCATGTAGTAGCATCTTTTGGGTATATGCCCAGGAGTGGTATACCTGTGTTTGCAAGTAGTATTATGTCTAATTTTCTGAGAAATCACCAAACTGATTTCCAGATTTGTTTTGCCAGCTTGCAATCCCACCAGCAACAGAGAAGTGTTCCTTCTTCCCCACATCCTCTCCAACATCTGCTGTCCTCTGAGTTTTTCATCATAGCCATTCTGACCCATGTAAGATGGAATCTCAATGTTGTTTTGATTTGCATTTCCCTGATCACTAAGAACTCTGAACATTTCTTTAGGTGCTTTAGAGCCATTTGAGTTTCCTAGTTGAGAATTCCCTGTTTAGCTCTGTTCCCCATTTCTTAATAGGGGTATTTGAGTCTTCAATTCTATTCCATTAATCTTCCTGCCTGTCTGCCTACCAACACCAAACAGTTTTTATCACTATTGCTCTGTAGTAGAGCTTGAGGTCAGGGATGGTGATTCCCCCAGAAGATCTTTTGTTGTGGAGAATAGTTTTTGCTATCCTGGGTTTTTTGTTATTCCCGATGAATTTGAGAATTGCACTTTCTAGATCTATGAAGAACTGATTTGGGATTTTGATGGGGATTGCATTGAATCTGTAGATTGCTTTCAGCAAGATGGCCATTTTTACAATATTGATCTTGACCATCCATGAACATGGGATATCTTTCCGTCTTCAAAGACCTTCTTCGATTTCTTTCTTCTGAGGCTTAACATTCTTGTCATATAGATCTTTCACTTGCTTTGTTAGAGTCACACCTAAGAATGAAATATAATTTGGGACTATTGTGAAGTGTGTCTTTTCCTTAATTTCTTTCTCATCTTGTTTATCCTTTGAGTAGAGGAAGGCTGCTGATTTGCTTAAGTTAATTTTCTATCCAGCCACTTTGCTCAAGTTGTTTATCAGCTTTAGAAGTTCTCTGGTGGAAGTCTTGAGGTCACTTGAGTATACTATCATATCATCTGCAAATAGTGATATTTTGACTTCTTCCTTTCTAATTTGTATACCTTTGACCTTCTTTTGCTGCCTGATTGCTCTGGCTAGGACTTCAAGTACTATATTAAATAGATAGGGAGAGAGTGGGCAGCTTTGTCTGGTCCCCAATTTTAGTGGGATTGTTTCAAGTTTCTCCATTTAGTTTGTTGTTGGCCACCGGTTTGCAGTATATTGCTTTCACTATGTTTAGGTATGGGCCTTGGATTCCCAATTTCTCTAAGACTCTTATCAAGAAGGGATGCTGGATTTTGTCAGCATCTAATGAAATGACCATGTGTTTTTTTTTCCTTTAGTTTGTTTATGTAGTTGATTACATTGACAGATTTTTGTATATTGAACCATCCCTGCATCCCTGGGATAAAGCCTACCTGATCCTGGTGTGTTATAGTTTTGATGCATTCTTGAATTTGGTTGGCCAGAATTTTGTTCAATATTTTTGCATCAATGTTCATGAGCGAGATTGGGCTGAAGTTCTCCTTCCTTGTTTGGTCTTTATTTGGTTTAGGTATAAACATTATTGTGGCTTCATAGAATGAGTTGCGTAGTATTCCTTGAGTATTTATTTCATGGAAAAGTTTGAAGAGTATTGTTAGTATCTCTTGTTTGAAGACCTGATAGAATTTCCCGCTATACCCATCTGGTCCTGGACTTTTGTTGAAGATATTTGCTGGCCCTTTAAGATGTAAATCCTTACTTTCTTCTATACCTATAATCCTTAGGTTTGGTCTTCTCATTGTGTCCTGGATTTCCTGGATGTTTTTGAGTTACAAGCTTTTTGCATTTTGCATTTTTTTTTTGACTGTTGAGTCAATGTTTTCTATCTTCAGCATCTGAGATTCTTTCTTCTATCTTTTGTATTCTGTTGTTGATGCTTGCACCTTAGACTCCTGAATTCTTTCTAAGGTTTTCTATCTACAGAGATGCTTCACTTTGTGATTTCTTTATTGATTCTATTTCCAGTTTTAGATCCTGGATAGTTTTCTTCAGTTCCTTCACTTGTTTATTTTTTCCTGAAATTCTTTTTTTATTGGATATATTCTTTATTTACATTTCATTTCCCTTTTCCTGGTTCCCCGCCCCCCAAAGGTCCCACATGCCCTTTTCCCTCCCCCTGTTCCTCCATCCACCTCTTCCCACTTCCCTGTTCTGGTATTCCCATACAGTAATGCATTGAGCCTTTCCAGAACCAGGGTCCATTCCTTCCTTCTTCTCGGACATCATTTGCTATGTGGATTGTGTCTTTGGTATTCCAAGATTCTAGGCTAAAATCCATTTATCAGTGAGTGCATACCATGGGTATTCTTTTGAGACTGGGTCACCTCACTTAGAATGATGTTCTCCAGCGCCATCCATTTCTCTAAGAATTTCATGAATTCATTGTTTCTAATGGCTGAATAGTACTCCGTTGTGTATATATACCACATTTTTTGTATCCATTCTTCCGTTGAGGGACATCTGGGTTCTTTCCAGCTTCTGGCTATTATAAATAAGGCTGCTATGAACATAGTGGAGCATGTATCCTTATTGCATGCTTGGGAATCTTCTGGGTATATACCCAGGAGTGGTATGGCAGGGTCCTCCAGAAGTATCATGTCTTATTTTCTGAAGAACTGCCAGACTGATTTTCAGAGTGGTTGTACCAACTTGCAATACCACCAGCAGTGTAGCAATGTTCCTCTTTCTCCTCATTTTTACCAACACCTGCTGTTTCCTGAGTTTTTAATCTTAGCCATTCTGACTGGTGTGAGGTAAAATCTTAAGGTTGTTTTGATTTGCATTTCCCTAATGACTAATGATGTTGAACATTTTAAAGGTTCTTCTCAGCCATTCGAATTTCTTCAGGTGAAAAGTCTCTGTTTAGCTCTGTACCCCATTTTTGGATAGGGTTATTTTTTTCTGGAGTCTAACTTCTTGAGTTCTTTGTATACATTGGATATTAGCCCTTTGTCAGATGTAGGGTTGGTGAAGACCTTTTCCCAATTTGTTGTTTGCCGATTTGTCCTTTTGACAGTGTCCTTTGCCTTATAGAAATTTTGTAATTTTATGAGGTCCCATTTGTCCATTCTTGCTCTTAGAGCATAAGCTATTGGTGTTCTGCTCAGGAACTTTCCACCTGAGCCAATGTCCTCAAGAATCTTTCCCAGTTTCCTTTCTATTAGTTTTAGTCCTGAAATTCTTTAAGTAATTTTTATGCTTTCTCTTTAAGGGCTTCAACCTCTTCACCCATGTTTTCCTGTGTTTCTTTTAGGAATTTTTGCGATTCCTTCATAAGGGCTTCTGCATGTTGACCCATGTTCTCCCCTAATTCCCTATGGGATTTTTGTATTGCCTCTTTAATGACTTCTACCTGTTGACCCACGTTCTCCCATATTTCTTTAAAACTTTTTTGTATTTCCTCTTTAAGGGCTTCTACCTTTCGATTCATATTCTCTTGTATTTCTTTAATGGATTTATTTATGTCCTTCTTGAAGTCCTCAATTGGTGATATGAGATGTGATTTTTAATCTAGTTCTTGCTTTTCTGATGTGATGGAGTATGGAGGATTTGCTGTTGTGGGAGAACTTGGTTCTGATGGTGCCATGTTGCCTTGCTTTCTGTTGGTAATGATCTTGCATTTATCTTTGGCCATCTCATTATCTCTGGTGTTAGTTGGTCTTGTTGTCCCTGTCCTGCAGGCCTGTGTTTCTGTACTCCTGGGATTCTCTTTCTGTCCAATGATCTGCCAACAGCTAATTCTCTAAGAACTATCAGGTGATTAAGTTTCCCCTCTGGCAGACCTGGCAAGAGTCGAATGCCCTGCAGGCTGCTAGTTCTCAAATGATCTGCTGCTAATGGATCTCAGATACCCTGTTGAGGCTGGTTCTTGAATGCCCCACTTCTGCCTGTTCAAATACCATGCTGCTGCCAGTTCTCAAATGACCTGCTCCTGCCAATTCTTGAATGCCTTGCTCCCACTGGTTCTTGAATGTCTTGCTCCTGTCCGTTCTCTAGAGAATATCAGGAAGCAGTGCCCTTTCCGTGCCAGATGTGGTGCAGGTCTACCATATCCAATGGAAAGGGGTGGCAACTGTGGAGGAGGGAGGGGTAGAGGGGATGGAAGGGGAGTGTTGATCTGGAGGTTCCTGGGTTGTAAGTCCCATCCCAGAGTGGCTTAGGGTATCTAGGGGGTGGGCAGTGATTCTTACCTAATGCCGTGTTCCTGTTGGTTCTCTAGAGAGTATCAGAAAGTCAGGCACTCTCCATGCCAGATGTGTCACAGGTCTACCACATCTGATGAAAAGGTGTGGTGACGGGGGTCGCACTGGGGTCTTTATTCACAAGATCAAGATTAATTTACCTCATCACTGACGAATGGGTCAGTTTCAGTGGGGAAATAACTCTAAACACTCATCCATTGGACAAGGATTGAGGGATGAGTATTTCTAGTCTGACAAGCATCTAACTGGGGGAGGGGAGCTACTGTGGCCTTAAACATAATTGGCTGGTGCTGGGAGTCAAACCATAAACTTAACTTCTGCTTTCCTCCTGATTGCTGGTTGTTCGGCAGGAGAAGGCTTGCAACCTGGAGGTGCAGGGAATAACCTGGAAACTGGTACTAGACACAAGTTTTATTGGGGTGGAGGAGGTAACCTGACAACTGATGGTAGATACAGGTCTTGTTGGGGGGTAGCCTAGAAATAGGAGTTAGGTATCAGCTTGTTAGTTAACTTGAGTTCAACCTAAGGTCAGGTTTTCTAAGATGGAATCTGCACCCAAAAAGTTGGTCTCTCAGGAGCAAGGGATCATCAGATGTAGGTAGAACAGGTTAAGAGAAGGGAAATTGGCAGTGGAAGGGAGAAGTCTCTAGAAAGTTCCAGAGACCTGGGATGGTGAAAGGCCCCAGGGGTGTCTATGCAGACAACTCTAGCTGAGACCCCTAGCAGTGGGGAGATAGTGGCCACTTCCTGTAGCCAGGCAGGACTCAGTGGCGGGATAAGGACAGCAACCTACCCACAAACACTTGGACTCAAAATGTGTCCTGCCTAAAAGATGTGCAATGATAGATCACAAATGAGGGAATGGCCAACCAATGACTGTTCCAAATTGACACCCACACCATGGGTAAAAAACAACCCATGATACTACTAATGTTTCTTGGTTGCATTTTCAGACAGGAGCCTAGCATAATTGTCCTCTGAGAGGCTTGACCCAGTAGCCAATAGAAAGAGATGCAGAGACCCACAGCCAAACACTGGATGGAGCTCAGAGAGTCTTATGGAAAAGATAGGTGTTGTGGGACCAGAAGAAGATAGGGACTACACAGGAAGATCAACAGGTTCAATTAACCTGAATACTTGTGGGCTCCCAGAGACAGAATCACCAAGTTCTAGACCTTAGCCCCCTGCACATTTGTAGCAAATGAGCAACTTGGTCCACAGAAAAATGATCCAGGGCTTTCCTTGAATCTGTTGCCTGCCTGCCGGCAGATACCATTCCCATAAAGAGGACTGCCTTGTCTGGCCTCAATTGGAGAGGATCCCTAGACCTGGAGCAATCTGATGTGCTGGAGGTGGTGTGGAGTAGTGAGGGTTTATACCTAGAGTGTTCCCTGTTCTCAACGGAGAAGGGAAGGGAGATTCTGTGTGAAGGGGTACTTGGGGGAGATAGGGAGTTGATATTAGGATGTGAAGTAAATAAACAGCAATCCAAAAAAACCCATCAGACTATCAAGTAAAAAAAAGAAAAAGACCCCCACCTCCACAACCCTTGATGTAGTCATATAACCTGGTGGCCAAAATACATGTCCTTATAAGGACATGTCCAGCAAACACCTCATGCAAATGAAGCACTCTCAATACCTTAATCCCAGTCAATGATGTGCACTCACCCTGTAAACCCCTACCCACTCCCCAAGGTTTATATAGGCCTTCTTTATCCTCACTAAAGAGATCTGTTTTATTGAAAACCTTCTCAGGAGAAAGGTCTATCTCCTGTACTCACACCGAGAGAAATCTTCCTTAACCCACCAGCTGGCTAAGCCCATTCCTACGAGTCCAGCCCAAACCATACCAGGTATCACAGTGGTGCCTGGAAACCCCACGAAGAAAAGCAGATAAGGAAGATAGTTGTTATGGATCAATGCTAGAGCAGCTGTCAGTCATACATGAGGCTTCCAGAGCTTTCTATAGCATTAAATTTTATTCAATTTAAAAGCATAACATCAGGGCTTTTTTCTATTCTGCTTATCTCTCTTTAGGTGCGATGATTTACTTAAAATAATTCATCATAGAATGATTGGATCAATCACAGCAGCATATGGCTCTATGCTATCTCTGTCTACTCTGTCCTACTCTATCTCTCTCTGTTTCTCTGTCTCACTCTCTTTTTCCCTCTTCTTTCCACCTTACCTTCTTCCATCCCCCTTCCTCCTTCTCTCCCTTCTTTTGTATCTCTCTCAGTTTCTGTCTCAAATTATCAGTTGATCCTTTTATACTCCAGGATTTGCAATAAGGAAAAAACAATTGGAAAATTTTGTAAAATTTATTACCTAGTCAAGAACCTTTTTGTTAAGCTTAGTTATTATCAGACTGTTAAACAAATTGAAAAAAATATCAAAGTTGTTTTAAAATCACATGGCTTTCTCCTAACTAGCAGAGTCTGTTACTTCCTTCAACTTTACGAATGAATGATTTTGAGACTATCACAAATATTTCCTTTATTCTTCCATCGGTTTTTAACATTTAACATGCTACAGAAGATTCCTGTGCACTTACTCTGAGTCTTTAACATACTTCTCAAATACCTGCAGTTTGCACATAAGTGTCAACACAGCCAGTGCTCCATTTAATTCTCAGAATGTTGTCACATTGTCAAAAGAATGAATCTATCCCAATCTATCATAACTTTGTAATTCCTAATGTGAACATGAAATGGTTCTGCTTGTAAATGGTTTTCTTGAATTCCCTCTAAAAATGAAAGTGAGTAACTCATTTAAAATGCTTTTTTTTATTTTTTTTATTGTATATATTCTATATTTACAATTCATTTCCCTTTTTCTGGTTCCCCACCCCCAAAGGTCCCACATGTCCTTTTCCCTCCCCCTGCTCCCGCATTCACCCCCTCCCACTTTACTGTTCTTGTACTCTCCCCCAATGATGTTTTGGTCCATTCTAGCACCAGTGTCCACTCCTTTCTTCTTGTGAGACATCACTTTATATGTGATTTGTGTCTTTGGTGTTCCAAGCTTCTAGGCTAATATCCACTTATCAGTGACTGTATACCATGGGTATTCTTTTGAGACTGGGTCACCTCACTTAGTATGACATTCTCCAGCTCCATCCATTTCTCTAAGAATTTCATGAATTCATTGTTTCTAATGGCTGTATAGTACTCCATTGTGTATATATACCACATTTTTTGTATCCATTCCTCTGTTGAGGGACATCTGGGTTCTTTCCAGCTTCTGGCTATTATATATAAAGCTGCTATGAACATAGTGGAGCATGTATCCTTATTGCATGCTGGTGAATCTTCTGGGTATATTCCCAGGAGTGGTATGGCTGGGTCCTCCGGAAGTATCACGCCCAGTTTTCTGAGGAACCGCCACACTGATTTCCAGAGTGGTTGTACCAGCTTGCATTCCCACCAGCAGTGGAGGAGTGTTCCTCTTTCTCCACATCCTCGCCAACACCTGATGTCTTCTGAGTTTTTAATCTTAGCCATTCTGACTGGTGTGAGGTGAAATCTCAGGGTTGTTTTAATTTGCATTTCCCTAATGACTAGTGATGTTGAACATTTTTTAAGGTGTTTCTCAGCCATTTTTTGAATACACCTGAACATCTTAAAAAAATCAAGCAGAAAGGTTATGTCTATGATGATTCCTTGTAGATAAAAACACACAAAACTTTCTAGAGAAGCTGTAAACTTGAAATACACTCTCCACCTTCCTCTTAGCATGTTCTTTACTAACTTCTTCCTACTCTTCATTTAGAAAGTGCAATTCCGTATGTCCTGCATCTCAGATTAAAATCTGGTACTAAGAGTTGTTCCTATAAGTGCAAGTGGTTTCCATGGGAACACAGCATGGATCCTCAAATGTCAGCTTTCTCCAACTAACACTTGCAATTTATGAAGGATCCTTCACTGATCTGTGACAGTCATCTCAACCACAGCAAAGCAGAAAATCTTGGATCAAGAAGGAACATCATCATGACTGTATGGTTAAATCACATTTCTCCCCTTAAAACTATAAAATACGAGGCCCATTGATTAAAACAGATTTATGACTTGCCTGCATATAAATAAGAATGCAGTGTCAGGGAGACTTACAAAGAATGCAGATTAATTTCCTTTCCACATTCTTTAGAGTATTTTAATATGTGTCCCTTCTGCCAGCTTCTCTGACTCTGGCCTGAAAGGGATATATTGAGACACTGATAAGACCTTAGGTAAAGATGGGAAAATAGTATTATGTAAATAAATAAAAATATTGGCTGCCCTGTTGTAGGCAGAATGGAAAGTAATAAACTTGACTTAGGTTTTATTCTCAAGCTGCTCCATTCCATGATGCAAAAACACAGGCATAGTGCTGTTCTGTAAAATCTGAAAAAAACAAGCAAGCAAGCAAACAAACAAACAAATCTTTGATGAGCTCAGCTAGATGCTTGCTATTTGTGCCTAGGGACCTGGAATGTCTGTCCTCACCATTGCCAACTGGTAGCTGTAGTGTCACCTCCTGTGTAGTGTAATTACTGCTGGTTCCACAATTTTGACATTCATGCATTCCCTCACACAAAGAATAACAAGGAATAAGTAAGGTGTCTCCTCAATATAGGTGTGGCTCTTCCCTTAGGAAAGAGCCTGTAAAACCTTCTGAAACATTCTTGATATAAGATTGTTTAAAATTTTTTTTTCATTTTTCCATTTTTTTTTATTTTTTATATTCTATGTTTACATTCCAAAGGCTTTCCCCTTTCCCAGTTCCCACCCACCATAGTTCCCATAGTTCCTCTCCCCCCATCTGTTCCCCAATAATTCCCCCTCCCCCCTCGGTTTCTTTACTAAACTGGATGCAATCTTTACAGGCCCAGGGTCCTCTCCTTTCTTCTTCTTGGGAATCATTTGACTTGCTATTTGTGTCTTGAGTATTTAGGGTTTCTGTGCTCATTAATATCCACTTATCAGTGATTGCATTTCATGTGCATTCTTTTGTGATTGGGTTAATTCACTCAGGATGATATTTTCCAGGTCTAACCATTTACCTACAAATTGCATGAATTCATTATTTTTAATTGCTGAGTAGTATTCCATTGTATAAATATACCACATTTTCTGTATCCATTCCTCCTTTGAGGGATATTTGGGCTCCTTCCAATTTCTGGCGATTATAAACAAGGCTGCTATAAACATAGTGGAGCATGTGTCCTTATTGCATGCAGGGGAATCCTCTGGGTATATGCCCAGGAGTGGTATGCCAGGGTCCTCTGGAAGTGACATGCCCAATTTTCTGAGGAACCGCCAAACTGATTTCCAGAGCGGTTTTACCATTTTGCAATCCCACCAACAGTGGAGGAGTGTTCCTCTTTCTCCACATCCTCGCCAGCACTTGTTGTCTCTTGAGTTTTTAATCTTAGCCATTCTGACTGGTGTGAGGTGGAATCTCAGGGTTGTTTTGATTTGCATTTCCCTGATGACTAATTATGTTGAACATCTTTTAAGGTGTTTCTCGGCCATTCGAATTTCTTCTGGTGAAAATTCTTTGTTTAGCTCTGTGCCCCATTTTTTGATAGGGTTATTTGGTTCTTTGGGGTCTAACTTCTTGAGTTCTTTGTATATATTGGATATTAGCCCTCTGTCAGATGCGGAGTTGGTGAAGATCTTTTCCCACTTTGTTGGTTGCCGTTTTGTCCTTCTGACAGTGTCCTTTGCTTTGCAGAAACTTTGTATTTTTATGAGGTCCCATTTGTCGATTCTTGATCTTAGAGCATAAGCTATTGGTGTTCTGTTCAGGAACTTTTCCCCTGTGCCCAAGTCCTCCAGGGTCTTCCCAAGTTTCTTTTCTAATAGTTTCAGTGTGTCTGCTTTTATGTGGAGGTCCTTGATCCACTTGGAGTTCATCAAACTCAGGGCTGAAATCAATCAAATAGAAACAAAGAGAACCATACAAAGAATCAACAAGACCAGGAGCTGGTTCTTTGAGAAAATCAACAAGATAGATAAACCCTTAGCCAGACTAACCAAAGGACACAGAGACAGTATACAAATTAACAAAATTAGAAATGAAAAGGGAGACATAACAACAGAAACTGAGGAAATTAAAAACATCATCAGATCCTACTACAAAGGTCTATACTCAAAACAACTGGAGAACCTGGAGGAAATGGACAATTTCCTAGACAGATATCAAATACCAAAATTAAATCAGCATCAAGTAGATCAGCTAAATAGTCCCATAACCCCTAAAGAAATAGAAGGGGTTATAGAAAGCCTCCCAACCAAAAAAAGTACGGGACCAGATGGTTTTAGTGCAGAATTCTACCAGACCTTCAAAGAAGACTTAACACCAATACTCTCCAAACTATTCCACAAAATAGAGACAGAAGGGACACTGCCCAACTCATTCTTCGAAGCCACAATTACGCTAATACCTAAACCACAAAAAGATCCAACAAAGAAAGAGAACTACAGGCCAATTTCTCTTATGAATATAGATGCAAAAATACTAAATAAAATTCTTGCTAACCGAATCCAAGAGCACATCAAAACGATCATCCACCATGATCAAGTAGGCTTCATCCCAGGGATGCAGGGATGGTTCAATATACGGAAATCCATCAATGTAATCCACTACATAAACAAACTGAAAGAAAAAAACCACATGGTCATCTCATTAGATGCTGAAAAAGCATTCGACAAAATTCAGCATCCTTTCATGCTAAAAGTCTTGGAAAGAGCAGGAATTCAAGGCCCATACTTAAACATAGTAAAAGCAATCTACAGCAAACCAGTAGCCAACATCAAAATAAATGGAGAGAAACTTGAAGCATTCCCACTAAAATCAGGGACTAGACAAGGCTGCCCTCTCTCTCCATATCTTTTCAATATAGTACTTGAAGTTCTAGCAAGAGCAATTAGACAACATAAGGAAGTCAAAGGGATACAAATTGGAAAGGAGGAAGTGAAACTATCATTATTTGCAGACGATATGATAGTTTACCTAAGCGACCCAAAAAACTCCACCAGAGAACTTCTACAGCTGATAAACAACTTCAGCAAAGTGGCAGGCTATAAAATTAACTCAAGCAAGTCAGTGGCCTTCTTGTACTCAAAGGACAAGCAGGCAGAGAAAGAAATTAGGGAAATAACACCCTTCACAATAGCCACAAACAACATAAAATATCTTGGCATAACTCTAACCAAACAAGCGAAAGATCTGTACAACAGGAACTTCAAGTCCTTGAAGAAAGAAATCGAAGAAGATCTCAGAAGATGGAAAAATATTTCTTGCTCCTGGATTGGCAGGATCAATATAGTAAAAATGGCCATCTTGCCAAAAGCAATCTACAGATTCAATGCGATCCCCATCAAAATCCCAACTCAATTCTTCATAGATCTAGAAAGAGCAATTCTCAAATTCATCTGGAGCAACAAAAAACCCAGGATAGCTTAAACTATTCTCAACAATAAAAGGACTTCTGGGGGAATCAATATCCCTGACCTCAAGCAGTACTACAGAGCAATTGTGTTAAAAACTGCATGGTATTGGTATAGCAACAAGCAAGCAGATCAATGGAACAGGATTGAAGACCCAGAGGTTAACCCACAGACTTATGGTCACTTGATCTTTGATAAAGGAGCCACAACCATCCGGTGGAATAAAGATAGCCTTTTTAACAAATGGTGCTGGTTCAACTGGAAGTCAACATGCAGAAGAATGCGAATTGATCCAATCTTATCTCTTTGCACTAAGATTGTTTAAAATTTTTATCAGGTGCTAGGGAGGCAGGTCAGCTGTGAGAGAGTACTAGCTATTTTTCCAAAGAACTTGGTTCACTCCTAGCACACACACATGTCATTTGATGACCACCTGAAACTCTGTTTCTTGAATTCAACTTCCTCTTTTGGCACAACCAGGTTCACAGACATACATGCATACAGAACTCTCACATGTGTAAAATAAAAATGAAAAAGGAAGAGGAATGTACTAATAACATTTAAAAAGTAAATGATATTGGTATTAGTCACCAAACAAAGATGAATGGTTTCAGTATATTTGAGCCACTGTAATGGAAAATTTGCTCAATCAATTCAGAAACAAAATGAGGCCATGGAATCAAACAAGTGAAAGGAGAAGATTCCTCTAAGTAAGTACTGATTGCAAAGTCTTGTTAGGATTCCACAGCACATCCCTTTCGTCTGAAATTTACCACTTCCATTACATGGCTCAATTGATTTTCCCATATTAAATACATGAAATGGCCTCCAGGTTTCAAGAAAATATAGTACAATTTTCTTTTGGGGCCATTAATTGCTGGAAATGGAGCCTAGTTTATTCATTATTTACTTGAAGGGTAGACATAAGCCTCCCTTCCCCTGCTGTGCTCCTTCATTCCCTGTCTCCCTTCCCTCTCCACACTCATGCATTTCTCCATTTCTTCCCTCATATTTTAACTCTCTCTCCCTCAGTCCCTTCCCCATCTTTCCCGTCCATTCCTCTGTCCCTTCCTCTCTCCCTCCTTCTCTCTCTCTTTCTCTCTCTGTCTCTCTCTGTGTCTCTCCCTCCTTCTCTCTCTCTCTCTCTCTCTCTCTCTCTCTCTGTGTGTGTGTGTGTGTGTGTGTGTGTGTGTGTGTGTGTGTGTGTGTAAGCTGCATATATATATCCCCAGGGGCCATAGCAAAACTTGGATGTTTTATTCTGTTACTCTTCAGAAGCCTTACTCTCTTTTGACAAGGTCGCTCACTGAATCTTCAGCTAGATCAGCATCAGCTATCTTTCTAACTTCTAACACCAGATTTCTGTTTTTTTTTTTTTTACATATATGGTGTATATTTGAACTCAAATCTCAGGTTTGCACAGCAAGCACTTGCTTGCTATCTCTTTAGTCCCATTTAGATTTTTTTACACACGACTTTCGTACATACACATACAGTGAGGGAGAAAGATATTAGGCAGGTACATTATTCAATGAATTAACTAGTTCTCTATAGTGTCTTATATTCAACTTCTTTTAATGCTTCTAGAAGATCCTTTCTATATTCCCTATGTATGCTTATATGGCTGTTGTCATTTTATCAGTTGTAAATGTTGTTAATTGAGCTTTATCACAGACAGTGATTTAGCTCTTTATAATTTGACTCATTCATGCATGCTACCTATTGACTAAAATTTTGACTTGGCATAGATATCTCAATTGAAATGATTGTCCCAGATTTTGAAGCTTCACAGATCCGTATCTTAATATTAGTTACTCTTTCCATATTGGACCTCATGCTGTGGGGATCCAGTTCAAAATAAAATTACATATTCTTAGTTAGATAATTGTTTTCTTCCTTCTTAAGTTCATTAATTTTATGCCTTTCGAAAACAGTTTCTGTCTCCCTAGATATTCTATTATTAAATATTAGAACTGTTGGCCTGTATAATTTTTATGTCTCTTTTCTGGTTGATATCTCTTGGCTCTTTCGTTCTGTAAATTAATATGTTTTAAAATATACCTAGTAATGCTTCCTTTAGAAATATAACTTGTTCTATATGCCTCTTAATTATTTTAGAAGTCCCGTTGTCTCTGAACCTTCTAGTTTCATGGTATCCAAGTGTTGTTTAACAACTTTTGAATAATTTCTTGTCCTTTTGACAAAGTTAAATTTCGCCATTTTGAAAGAATTTTTCTCACCTGGAATCAATTTCTTCTAAGTTACTTCTTACTGTGTTTGCTAACTGCCATAGTCAGAAATTTTAGAGCTGGAACAAACGTCTACATGATGCTACACAATACAAACAAGGTAAAAAATGTAAAACTTTCTAAATGTCTTAATCATGCTCATGTTTAGATGAAGCACACATATGTTTGGAAGAACCAAATGTACTTTTTAATATAAAAATTTGAATGTCTAGGTAGCTTAATGTGGCTTCAGGGAATATTTTTGTCATGCTATAAAACTTAGGAAATGATATTTTTATTATGAAGTGCCACCTTTAATTGTAGCAAAGAAAGTAAAAGATTAACAATTAACATGTAAAGCATATGCAAATATACTATTATTATATAAATGTCAAACTGATTTGCAGTACTAAAAATCTTCATCATTAGAGAAAACATATTAGGAAAATATAATTATATTACTGTAGCTTCATGGTGCGCCAAGATGATTATCTACTGTACTGTAGACATTGAAGCAACAGATGTTTGTTGAAATTTGCGATGGTGAAAGGATTCTAGTTTGCTGATATGAATATTTGTAAATCTCTATCACCAATCATAACTCCAAACCATGTAAATATGAACTGAGTATTAATAAATATCAGAAATCACTTCTAATTTTCAAATGGAGATCAATCTTCATATTATATTATCTTTCTGGTTAGCAGTATTAGATAACAATGTGAGAGTTTCCACCTGTTTATTTGAATGTTGGTTTCACACCCTTAGCAACAGGAAACCAGTTAAATTCCCTGCAAAGGGCCCTTGCAGCAAGCACTGGAACTGGCACCCTCTTAAAAAAATCCAGAGACAAATGGCAATGGTCTTTGCAGAGGGACCAGAATTGAAACAACACATTTATTAAACAACTAATTTTTGAAGTTATCATTCAAACCAATGGGTTTTATCAATGCTTTTCCCTTACATGATTCATTATTCCTTTCAAGACAGCTGCCAACCTGGGCAGTGGTGGCGCACGCCTTTAATCCTAGCATTTGGGAGGCAGAGGCAGGAGGATTTCTGAGTTTGAGGCCAGCCTGGTCTACAGAGTGAGTTCTAGGACAGCCAGGGCTACACAGAGAAACCCTGTCTCAGAAAGAGAGAGAGAGAGAGAGAGAGAGAGAGAGAGAAACTGCCTTGTCAACTCCCTTCTCCCTCCCAACTCTGGCTGACACTCTTCTCTATGGAATAGATAACTTTCTGCTTTCGTGTACCTCATTAACCTCTTGTTTTTCTTTCTAACCATTTTAAGAACTCTTATTTTCCCCACATAACACCCTTTCTTATTCTATGCCATTCAGCATACACAAATACACATGGCACATTGTAAAGTACATCTAGAATCTACATTAGAGAAAATGGTTGTATTTGTTTTTCTGAGTCTGGTTTATTTTACTTAAGAGGGTGATTTCCAGTTAATATATTTCCCCGTGAATGTCATAATTTTATCTCTTGAGGACTGAGTAAAATTCCATTGTATATACTTACCACATTTTTAATCTTCATGTGTTGATGGGCATCTAGCCTTTTGCTATGTCTTGTCTTTGTACAGCAATAAAAGTGGAAGTTCAGTTATGTTGATGGGAGAACATAAATTATATTTTTTAGATACCAAAGGGGTACATCTGGGTCATAAGAAAATGGTCCTTTTAGTTCATTGTGGAGTTTGCATAGTGATTAGTATAATAGTTTACATTCATACCGGTAGTGTGTAAATTCTCCTGTACTCCCACATCTTGGGATCCTTTTATTGTAATTTGCTGTTATTGTTGTTTGTAATGATAACCATTCTGACTAGTAAGAGATACATAGCCTAATGATTCCTAAATTGATACTAGTAATCTCAACCTCCTACAGAACAAAATCTGTAAATAGAGCTCTGTAAACCTACAAGCGTCATGGGCTAAATCCAGTGGGACAAGAAAGCAGGCTTGAAACAATTTATAATCAAGGAAAATACACCATTTAGGTTAGGAATGAAGCTACTATCTGCTAACTAAAGGTCATAAACTGGGACTGGGATGTTTATTGTAGATGCAAGGGCAGAAAATAAATGATGGCTAGTTTATCTATACAAGACTTTAAACTGAATTCTTTTTTTTTATTGCTGATTCCTGAAATTTATTGTCCTTAATAGGGCTATATGAACATTGATTTTATTTGAGGAAGTAAAAAAATTAGGTTTAGAAATAGGAAATCATTTTTTGGTAAATACTTGATCAAATAACTCAGCTTTAAATTCATAAAATATTATGAATGATTGATTTCATCATTCATAAACTGAATTCTTAATAGTTCCATAAGTACATTATAAGCTTAAAGCAATAATTTTTATGTCATAAGTTAGTAAAATTTTTACAAGAGGCATATCATTTGCCTTGTGTCTTATTATTTTGAAATCTTGTAGTCACTTTGGCCCTGAATATCAAGAAAGAGTTAAATAGCCAGAGCCATTAGCTTTTAGCCCATATTGCTGACACCATAACCCTTCATTGCCTGCCTTGGTTTACCATGTGATATCAAGCTGGTCCTTGACCAGACTTGTACCACCATTTTACCCAATGCTAAGAATCAATTCCAGGTGTTCATCATGCTGGATAATCTCCAAAGTTTGTGTTGTCTTTGCCCATCTATGTATGGGGGTTTCTATTGGTTGAATCAGGGCAATCGTACAACCTAACCAGACACTTTAACCACTGAACTATTCTGTAGCCATTTTGTAAGTTGGTTAATACATTCTACTAACAAATCAATAAACTCATTCTATTGTTTCTAGCACTTCTCTTTGGTTCTGTTTTATCATCTCGATTTCTTTGCTGATTTTTTTCTATATACTTTGCATTGCTTTTTCAAACTACTATGGATTTCATTATTTCATCAATTTTCTAACTTTAATTTCTAAGTCTTGAGTTATTTTTTTATTTCATTTGTCTGTTTAATTTAGCCCTCCATATTGTCACTGATACTTTAAAAAAAAATGAAACTTAGAAATTGTCTTCTGGAATTTCAGTTATTTATTTAGGTATCTATAATGTAACATATATCTATATTTTGGGGGCTGACAATTTGGTATTAGATAGCCAATTGGTGTGCTTATTCCTGGGGATGATTATTTCTTTGTGTGTGTGTGTGTGTGTGTGTGTGTGTGTGTCTGTGTGTGTGTCTGTGTGTATGTATATGTATATATGTATTTGCGTTTGTGTGTATGGTTGAGGCCTAATGTGGTTTCCCTTATTCATATTAGTAGATACAGTGTTTTCCTCAGGTTCAGAAAGTCATGTTGGTGAGACTTTATGCATATGGCTTCTGACATTACAAGAAAAAACAACCTTTTATAATACTCCCTGCTCCTTTGATTTTCACAGTATTTCTGCTTTCTCTTCTATAATGGCCATATGTATGTGTGTGTATATATATATATATATATATATATATATATATATATATAATAGCAGGAGATATATTGTGGACATATTTACTGATTTTGGGCTCCACGGCTAGGCACTTTGATTCGCTGTGGTTTTTTTGTAATGGTCTCTATCTTTACAAAATAAAGATTTTCTTTAACTTATTTTTTTGTGTCTAAGCACAGAAATATTTAATTTGAATTTGGCTTTTGTGATGAATAAAATAAATTAGTTTCTCAGATTGTTTTTTCTGATTTATTAATTAATTTATTAATTTATTCAATTTATGTCCTGATCGCTGCCCCTGCTTCCAGAGCCCCCCTCCCACTCACACACCCAGTCTCTCCTGCCATGTCTTCTCCCCTTCTCCTCTGAGATTCCTCTCAGAGGAGTATCTGTGGTATCCTCCACACTGGCACATCAAGTCTCTAGAGAGTGTATCCTCTCGCACTGAGGATAGACAAAGCAGCCCAGTTAGAGGAACAGGGCTCACTGAAAGACAACAGCATTAGGAACAGCTCTTGCTCCAGTTGTTTGGGGACCCACATGAAGACTGAGCTACACATCTGCTACATGTGTGCAGGGGGCCTAGTTCCAGCCCACATATGCCCCTTGTTTGGTGGTTCAGTCTCTGAAAAGTCCCAGTGGTCAAGGATAGTTAACTGTGTTCAGTTTCCTTTAGGTTTCCTATAACCTAAGGGGCCATCAATTCTATCCTCAACTCTTCCATAATAGTTCCTGAGCTCTGTCCAATGTTTAGCTGTGGGTCTCTGTATCTGTTCAGTTAGTTGCTGGGTGGAGCCTCTCAGAGGACAAATACTCTATGCTCCTGTCTGTAAGCAAAACAGACTATCATTAATAGTGTCAGGGGTGGGTGCTTGCCCTTGGGATGTGTCTCAAATTGGGCCAGTTTTTGATTAGTCATTCCTCCCAGTCTCTGCTCCATATTTTCCCCTGCATTCATTGTACACAGGACACATTTTGAACCAAAAGTCTTGTGGGTGAGTTGATGCCCTTATCCCTCCACTAGAGGTCCTACTGGCTATGAGACCTGGCCACTTCAGATTCTATATCTGCACTGCTAGAAAGTATCCCCTAAAGTCACCTCCATAGACTCCTGGAAATTTTCCCTGTCTCAGGTCTCTGGTATATTCTAGAGATGCCCTCCCACCCCAGTCTCTGCCAGCTGGCAATTTTCATTCATTATCAGGGTCAGCCCTCTGGCCCTGTCTTCTGTCTCTCCCCACACTTGATCTTGAATGTCCCTATTCCCCTCTCCATTCCAAGTCCCATTCAGTTCCATCTCTCCTTCTACTTATTATTATTTTATTTCCCCTTCTAAGTGAGATTCAAGAATCCTCACTTGGGCATTTGGGTTTGTGAAGTGTAGCATGATTATACTGTGCTTTATGGCTACTATTCACTTTTAAGTGACTACATACAATGCATTGCTTTTTAGGTCTGGATTACCTCACTTGGGATGGTATTTTCTAGTTCTATCCAGTTGCCTGTAAAATTCATGATGTTTTTGTTTTTAATAGCTATGTAGCATTCCATTGTTTAAATGAATCACATTTTCTATATCTATTTTTTGTTGTTGATGGGCTTGTTAGTAGTCCCTAGTTATTATGAATAAAGATGTTATGAACATAGAGCATGTATCTTTGTGGTATGATGAAGCATCTTTTGGGTATATGACAAATAGTGTTATTATTAGGTCTTCAGATAGAACTATTCCCAGGTTCTGGTGAGAAACCACCAGTTTGATTTCCAGTGGTTGTACAAGTTTTCACTCCTACCAGCAATGAAGGAGTAAAAACTTCAAATTCTTCAAATTGCTTCAAATCCTTGCAAGAATGTGCTGTTTTTGTTAAGATAGACTCTCAGGGTCATTTTGATTTGTAGACTAAAGACATTGAACATTTCTTTAAGTGCTTTTGGTCCATTTCAAATTCATATGTTGACTATTCTCTATTTAACTCTGTGTCTCATTTTTAATTGGGTTATTTGGTTTGTTGGTGTCTAACTTCTTAAGTTCGTTATTGTCAGGAGCCATCTAAGAAAGGTAAGGCTAGCAGGTAACCTTCCTGAAGATGTTTTACATGGCCAAAGATGGGTAATCTCTGAGAGGAAATATCTCAAGACTTCATCTCAGGACCATTTGTTGCACCAGATATGTCAGTATTACATAGCCTAAGGACTCCTGGGCTTTAGCCCATCCTATTGGTCAGACTTTCTTCAGATCAGCATGAATATGAGCTTTCATGAACTAATGCTGTTTAGAAGATTTAATAATTTTATAAAATTATTGATTTGATTAAAATAATCTTGAGAAGAAAGTCGTAAGAGATAGTTTTAGTTGTTTGCTAGAAAGATGTAATAAAGTTACAATCAACAATAGAATGTACCCACTCATAATAATAAGCATAGGCTGCATTATCAGAAATACAATGAGCTTTCAAAATTACTGTACATGGAGAAATAGGCTTGGGACAAATTTGTGATCAAGGAAGAAAATTCATTCAAGATCAGGTTCAAGGATTAAGCCACAGGGGTGCACTATGATAAGCAAGGCCATGTGAAACTGTTGCTTTGAACTTAGAATGTGCTTACAAAATAAAACTCTGTTTTAAACTGAATATCAGCATTCTTTTGTAACTCCCATTTTGTGTAACATTTTATCTATGAGGTAATTTTCCAAAGAATTTTTGACTAAGAAGGTATTAAAAGGCCAGAGAAAAGAAATAAAGTTGATGGCTGGAGGGGCTCTACGCCATTCATTCATATGTCCATCCATCTATATCCATCCATCATTACATTCATCCATACATACAAATGTATTTTCCACTTCACCTGGTATGTGTATTGCCTCTATGAGTTACATCTTTCTTTTCCTTTCTTTTCTCTCTGGCTCAAAAAGAGTTAATGAGCTCCCTGGCGAACCAGAGGCTTCAGGATGACCAGCCAGAGAAAGGAGCACTAGCAACAAATCATTTTACTAACTCCCTGAAGCTAAACAGCATGTGATAATAACCAGATATTAGTGCTTATTTAATCACAGATCAGAAGAGTCATAAAGAGTTAAGTTTCCCCTGTGCTTATTTAAGCATTAAGGGTTTAATAAAGCACAGAAAGTACAAGAGAAAAGAAGCTAGCTTGTTTTAGCCACAGATTAACCAAGAGAGTGTCTCATTTCTAGAAGCCATCAGCTTCTAGCATCCAGAGAGACTTAAAGGGCTGGAGAGTATTAGATGTTGGGTCCTTTTCCAACTCTGTGACTTCAGCTTCCTATTGCTAAGACAGAGCAGGTCCCTGGTACTTGATATATTTTGGATATTAGCCCTCTGTCGGCTGTACAGTTGGTGAAGATCTTTTCCCAATCTATAGGTTGCAGGTTTGTCCTATTGACAGTGATGTTTGCCTTACAGAAGCTTTTCAGTTTCATGAAGTCCCATTCATTAGCTATTGATCCTAGTGCCTGAGCCATTGGTGTTTTGTTTTGGAAGTTATTTCCTGCACCAATGTGTTCAAGGCTACTTCCTATTTTCTCTTCTATTAGATTTAATGTATCTGGTTTTACGTTGAGGTCTTTGATCCACTTGATGAGGGATGAGAACTGCACTTATTTGCAGACATAAGAACAAATATTTAGAATGTATTTAGAGATAATTCTGGTTTAGTAATGTGGCTTTTGTAATTTCTCCAAGATCTATAACTTCTCTACCTCTGTGTGTTAGGCCATGTTTCCAGTACAGATATAGCATTATGCTTTTTGTATTCATCTAAAATCCAATTGGGGATATAGTGGGTATGCCACTACTATACCTGTAGGTTCATATTGGCATAAGCATGGTGATTGCTGTTGAGCCATAGCTGGATAGGACTGTTTGTTGTTTTTCTCCTTTGGAAGCTTGCATAGTGCTTTCTGGACCCAAGACCTTTAGTTCACAGGAAGATTTCTTCAGGTCAGTTTCAGCTCCATGCTTTCTGGATACTGTGTCTGAAGTGCATAATATCTTTAGCAATCAGAACTAGTACTGTTTATGAGACATTTTATCTTTGTTTTCAGTGTTGTGGTTTTGCTTTGTGTCTTATATATTTGGTGTTAGTTGAATTTTGTCTATTTCTTTCTTTTCTTCCTTCTTCCCATCCTTCTTTTCCTTCTTATTTTAAAATTTAAGCCATCGTTATTCTTTTAGTGGAGTTTTTTCCCAATGTCCAGGAGTAATGTAGGTAGTGGTCTTGACCCATACTTTTTCACTGCTGGAATAGCCAGGACATCAAACTCCATAGTAAGTCTTAGAGTGGAAGTCTGCCATTGTCTTGGATCCATCTTGTGTCAATCCATCACATGATTGTGGGGCTTGTGGTACTTGGGTGCTTCAGCCTGGGTCATATCTAACCTACTCCCTACTTTTATAGCTTTTGTCATGTGCTTTGGTTCCATCATGTCTCAACTAGCTGAGAATGATGTTGTGAATGATTAACTACAATTATTTTTTCTAACTCCCTAACCATTGTATACATTTTTAGGTCAAAGTAATTATTTTTTTTCCTTAAGACTGTCTTTGCCCCTTCTGACTGTGAAAAAATATGTGAAATGGATAAAACGAATTTTTCTGCTACAATACAGAAAAGACAAGGATGTTTTCACATAGACAGATTTTACTTAGATAAAACAGTATTGGGAGACGAAAGGACAAAAGATACAATACGAAAAATGTCACCAAAGACACTATATTGCTTGGAGATACTTCTGAGCTGAGGTTGTAGAGTACAATGCATCTCCTCTGCCAAGACATCAATAACAAACAGCCAGGCCATCAGTAGCTCATATTCTTGTGTACTTTATTTGATGAGATGGTAAGGAATTCATGCAAAAGGAATCCTCTTCTAAGTTACACTAGTAAAGTATTTTTCTGTGAGTAGAAGAATTAAGCTAAAAGTGATTAAAGATAAGTTAGGAAAATGTACATAGAAAGCTGAAAGTTATGTTAACAAGTCCAAAATCCATGATCCAGTCAGTTTTGAGTCGGTGATGAATAAAAGCTTTCATTAACCACAACATCTTACTGCTTTTGCATACCATAGCAAAATAATTTATAATACAGATTTATTGATAGTGTGATATCCTATTGCACAAAAACTTCATCCATCTTCATGCCCTCTTGAGAGGGACTCACATGTGAGCTTCCTTTTCCTCTATTATACAGTTATTTCCACCTAGGGAAATAGGGACCGAGTAAATAGCAAACAATCACACATTTCTCAGAAGTTCCTATGCTTCCCTGGCTTTAGGATGTCGATATCACATTTTAGAATTGTGAGAATCATAAAGCAATTTAGATAAATGGTTTTTTTAATTAGTAAAACTCAAATTCCAACCCAGGGGAAAGTACTTCAACCTTAAAATTGGCTCCATGATAAATCTAGTTTTAAAATGTCAGCTATGCCCATCCACCTGTGTCTCTGATAAGCGTGCTGTGGTTGCCAAGGAGTCTTCTATCAATTTGGCCTCCTGGTATCAACTGCTAAATGTAAAATTTGCACAAGTACAAAGCAACTGCCCTTTATAAAACAAAACCAACTTACTTTATAGAAAGCAAGAAATTTATTCCCAATACCAATTACATTATTATGTTGGAAATATTAAAGCAATTAAAACTTTGAGGGTAGCCATATTCAGCCAACCCAACATTATATCTTAATCCCTCATGATGCATTCTCCAAAGTCAATTTGGGAATCTCAGGATTTTTTAATTTCCACAGGGAGGCAGAGATAATTGTGCCTTGAGACGTGGCAAATACCTGACAAAAGAACTTTAAGACCCTACAATACCAAGATGTAGCTTGGTCCTGGAAGTTACCAGATGCACTGTAAAATTGAATATATTATATATAGTTTTAGTCTTTTCTTGATCATTCAGTCTAGACAGAGCAGAGAATAGCTCATCCCCTGCCAGATACATCACTGGGCCTGAGAATCTGGAGAAGGATTACAAACACACAAGGAAGGAAGAAAAACATACCAACAGACTGATGTGTAACTACCATTACAATAAATATCCTAGATATATTTTGAACTTTTACAAACATTTAAGAAGAAAATATATGAGAAAGTTGATGAGAATTTGACTTTAATAGTTAAGTTTCAAATGATAAACTAAAAACACTATTATGAAAAAATTGAGATGGACTATATTTTTTTCTTGTTATCTTTGAAAGACGTTGTTAAATAATGACAAACAAATCAGAGATGAGGAGAAGTTTTTTTAACACACACATATTTGATAAGGAATTCACAACTGGTGCTGGAGAGATGGCTCAAGAGTTAAGAGCTCTAACTGCCCTTCCAGAGGTCCTGAGTTCAATTCCCAGCAACCACATGGTGGTTCACAACCATCTGTAATGAAATCTGATTTCCTACTCTAGTGTGTCTGGAGACAGCTGCACTGAACTCATATAAATTACATAAATACATCTTAATTAAGAATTCACAACTAAGTATTTAGGGATCTCTTAGGATGAAAAATAAATTTATTAATTTGTGATTAAAAATCAGAATTGATGCATGTTTTAGGGTTTATTGCTAGAGTGAAATATCATGACTGAAAAGCAAGTTGGTTGAGGAAAAGATTTATTTGGCTTACACTTCTACATTAAAATTCTTCATTAAAGGAAATCAGAACAGATGAAAGGGCAGGAACATGAAGTCAGGAGCTGATTCAGATGCCCTGGAGGAGTGCTTATTGTTGGCTTGCTCCCCCTTGCTTTCTCAGACTGTTTTCTTATAGAACAATGGACCACCAGCCCAGGGGTGGCACCATCTACAATATGCTGGCCTCTCTCTATCAATTACTAATTAAGAGAATGCCTTACAGACCTGCTTACAACCCAGTGTTAGAGGGAATTTTCAGCTAAGATTCCCTTCTTTCAGATAAGTTTAGCTTGTGTCAAGCTGCTATAAAATATCCAGCACAATGTATCAAAATGTATTTTTGTAGACAGCAAATAAATGTATAAACTATATTCAGTACCTTTTCAGGAGACACAAATTAACATTAATATAGTTAAGGCAATCCAGATTAAAATGAGGCTGTTCATCATCATCTATGCACTTGCAAAATTGATTATTTTAAATGCTGCCAAGGAGGAGGCATAGGAATTGTTATTCATTACTAGTGAGAAACTGGTATAGTCACATCAAAAGACACCTTAGCAGTTCTTAAAGCTAACAATAACTACGGCATGCAAGAAGCCAATGTATGATCCATACCCACAACAAAAAATATCTAATGTAATAGTCAAAGAGAAGACTGATTAAGACTATTAGAGAGAGGGCTGCAGAGTGTTTAGGTAAGTTAGATGCTGGGATCATTACTAAGAGGAAGGTGATTGTTTTCTGAGATTATCTCAGGCTAGGGGGGAAGTAGCAGAGAGGAAAGAATGAGACAACAGAAGAAGAGAAAGAAAAACGTGCAGCCCTTTCTCCAGCTTTTCACTACAAGTGGCAACCCAGTCGCATTTCAAAAGCTGTGCAGCCATGAAGGCTGTTTGCCTGTACTTTCTGTCTAAGGGACAGAAGTGGGCAGAACACGGTAATAGCTGTGACCATTGATCAATAGATGCCATTAGAGCACTGAGTACCTCATATTTCCAGGCTGGTCATAAGTGAATGGTCAAATTGGATCCTGAAGTTTTCCTTTGTCCGAGAGAGTGACAGAATAACTGCTGCAGGTAAAGGAGAGGCAGTCAGATTCAGTTTCTAGTGAGCTAGTGACTATGACAATGGCCAAGGAAAAAATGGAGCAGAAAGCACATACATTAAGAGGAGGCATAAGCTACTCTTAATGTACATGTGTTTATGGATATGTTGACTTCAATATAGATATGTATGTGTACATGTGCACGCAGTGTTTATAGATTCTAGAAAAAGGTGTTGGTCCCCTTTAAGCTGGAATTATAGCTATTAGTGAGCTTCTATGCGGGTCATGGGACCCAAAGCCAGACACTCTATAAGAAAAGCAATTGCTCCTAACCGCAACACAGTCTTTCCAGCATCAAAACAGATGTTATAAGTACATGAATCTTTGGCAGAAAGAAGCATGTAAAGTTAAGTCATAAAATGTAATGTATATATTTTATAGAGAAGTATTAAGAATGGACACTATGCATCAGAAATTATCTTAAAATGTATCTTAGTGAATGCAACTTAGTAAACAAAATGTATATTTGGGAGAGAATGAAGTGGACCACAGAATAAATGTTGGTAGCAATGAATTCAGAGCAGTGGTAAGGACATTATTATGTATGTGAGTAGATGTCTCTTGGGTGAAAGCATGAATAATCTTTGGTACCAGACTCTATAATGAGCAGTTACTACACAGTGATTGGAAATCTCTCCACAGATTTTATGCATTTACTAACTCTTGTTTCTTAATGACAACTGTGAAAATCATCTTTATTATTTTGATAGATGTTCCTTGTGGAGCAGTGTTATAACTTTAAAAATATGTTTGCAAAATTTTGTTTTTCTTTGTCTTTATATTTGTAGCTTAATTGTACTCACCTTTAAAATACTAACTGCGCTTAGTAACTTATTTAGTGACCTACAAGACACATGGAATATACATAAATGACAGACGTAAAACTGGGAGACCACAGGTGATAAAAATCACACTTTTTCTTTGTTCTCTCACCCAATGTAATGAGGACACACCATCTGTTTTTCTATCCATATGATGAAAAACCAACCTGTATCAAGTGCCCTCAGAACTGCTGCTTCTTTCCAATTAACAGTGTGAATAATCTTAGAAGAAATCATTAGCATGCAGCAGTCTTCATATGACTGGACCATGGGCTCCATTTGAGACTGTAATTTCATGAGGATTCCTAATCCAGAACCATTCTGTAAGAAGCTCTCCTATCTTGATACACAAAAGTAGTGCCAATGTGCTTTTGTTCATTTTCTTTTTGAGGCAAAACCTTCTAATAAATAGCTTAGGCTTGCTTTCAACTTGCAACCCTCTAGCCATACGTTCCCAAATTCTGGGATTATGGGCATGTATCAACACAGTCAGCTCATTTGTAATTTTTCATGCACAACTCTTAGCAACTAAAAAATAGAGGAATTTGAATTTACTCCTAAGGTAGGCTGAGGATTTAATTGGGCTGGAAACTATAAAAAACAAAGGAAACAGAGCTATTTGTGGTACTTCTGAAGTATATATCATGTGTTATTAGTGATAAAATAAAAGGAGAGAATTAGAAGACAGGCAATAATTCATAAGGTTACCATAGAGTCACAGCACGATTCTGAGGCTGATAGGTTTTTTAAGTCATTGCCCACTTCTAAATGGAAGAGAGAAAATTGACATTAAAACTAGCTGTTCTATTCTGCTTTAAGGCAGGTTCTAGCTCTGTACTTAGGATGGCATTGAGTTCACTATATAGTCAGAGATTGCCTTAAACCCACAGCAATTCTTTTGCCTCAGTCTCCCACATGCTGCAACTACAGGCATGAAAGGCATGGCATCCTGCTTGAAATTTAAAAAACAAACAAAGAAACAAAACCCTTTTATCTGAAGACATGGAATTATTTAAAAGATGGTCCAATAATATTTCCCCAACCTCAAAACAGAATTTTTAGATTAGATACATTGAGTACTGTTTTTTATCAGTTACACAGTGGGACAAATACTTCCAAGGAAACTGCATGAGATATCGAGAATGAGTGGGCTGCACACTGTTTGTTATGCTGAAACTCAATGAAAGGGAAGAGTGGCTCTTCTGTGCATGCTTGCCTCAGTGCATTTGAAGGCTTACAAACCAGTTTTGTTACTTCAGTAGTAAAATCCATTTGCTGTGATTTTATGACATTGTTCTGTTAAGAAAAAAGAATGGATGATAGAACTAGACTTCGATTTTTTCCTATGAAAATTTATTTTTCTTTTTTTAAATTTTTATTTTCTATATTCTTTGTTTACATTCCAAAGGCTTTCCCCTTTCCCAGTTCCCTCCCCACCATATGTCCCATAATTCCTCTCCCCCCAACTATTCCCCAATCATCCCCCTGCCCCCACGATTTCTCTGTTCTGGGTCTACAAAACTGGATCCAATCTTTTCAGGCCCAGGGTCCTCTCCTTTCTTCTTCTTGGGAATCATTTGACTTGCTAATTGTGCTTTATTTTGTTAACTCTACATATTTTCTCTCTCTCCTTCTCTTTCCCTCTCCCTTTCTCTCCTCTCTCTCTCCCCCTCACTCTCATTATCTTTCTCTCCCTCCGTGTGTGTGTGTGTGTGTGTGTGTGTGTGTGTGTGTGTAAGCAGAGTCTTGCTCAATACCTTGGATTATTCATGAAATAATTCTTTCCACAGAATCCTATTGGCATCTAATTTATGATATTAGGTTCAACTTGAATCATGATGCAAACATGTTCACTGTGCTTTTAGACTTGCTGACTGGCGATTTTACATTATTTAGTGTCTCTATATTACAAAAACATAAAAACTGTTATTCTTAATGGGGGCTGTGATTTTTCTCATTTAAAATGAGCTCTTCTGTGTGAGTAGCTTTGTTTACCATTTTGTGAATGAGTATTCATAGAGATAATTAGTTTTTATGACAATGGTTTCCATTTACTGTGAAATTTCGTACTTTTCACTTAGTTTTGTATTCTCAGATCTACAAAACATGACAGAATTAATCCTTTTAATCTGTTGTTTTAAATTTTGTGCAGTTATTAAAATATTCATAAGAAACTTAATTTTCCTGAGGCTATATACATTGAAACTTTCAAAAGTTGTAATTTCTTTCCAATTTGTATCCCTTTGACTTCCTTATGTTGTTGAATTGCTTTAGCTAGTACCTCAAATACTATATTGAAGAGATATGGTGAGAGGGGGCAGACTTGTCTAGTCCCTGATTTTAGTGGGATTGCTTCAAGTTTCTTTCCATTTACTTTGATGTTGGCTACCGGTCTGCTGTAGATTGCTTTTACTATGTTTAGGTAAGGGTGTTGAATTCCTGTTCTTTCCAAGACTTTTAACATGAAAGGATGCTGAATTTTGTGAAATGTTTTTTCATCATCCAATGAGATGACCATGTGTTTTTTTTTCTTTGAGTTTGTTTATGTAGTGGATTACGTTGATGGATTTCCATATATTGAACTATCCCTGTATCCCTGGGATAAAGCCAACTTGATCATGGTGAATGATTGTTTTGATGTGTTCTTGGATTCGGTTGGCAAGAATTTTATTAAGTATTTTTGTTCATAAGGGAGATTGGTCTGAAGTTCTCTTACTTAGTTGGATCTTTGTGTGGTTTTGGTATTAGGGTAATTGTGGTTTCATAGAATGATTTGGGTAGTGTTCCTTCTGTTTCTGTTTTGTGGAATAGTTTGAAGAGTATTGGTATTAGGTCTTCTTTGAAGGTCTGATTCAATTTCATAATGAAAGCCATGCCAATAATTCAAGTATAAAAATTGTTTCAAAAATAACATTTTTCATTTAGGAAAAAGTATGATCACTAATCACACAAATAAAGGTAGATAAAACTGAAAATGAAAAAGATGATTTTGCAAATATCTCTTTTCTCATATTTTGCCCCTCCCTCCCTATTCTCCAATGTAAGTCCAGTTTTCCATCAGTAACCAAAGCTTTGAAGTCCATGGTATTATGTTTTACTTCTGTTATTTACTCATATTCAGATTAAATATGTCTGAAAACAATCTCACTTTCATTATTTCCTTCGTATTGAATCTACTCATTACCACCTTTTTCTCTGTGTGCTTTTCCATCGTCTTGTTACTGTTGTGCCATTTCCTAACAAAGTCTTCATCAGGACACTTTGCTGCTTGAAAATGGATTAGTACTCCACCTTTCTCTAGGTTGAAAGTAACTGCTCAGTTCTGCCTCGGTTTCTCCTCTCTACTGAAAAGAGCCACATTTAAGCCACATGTCATTTCCTTCCAAATCCATCTTTCCAGCCTTCACACACATCTCAATAGCTCTGTTTAGTTTACTTTTTATGAAGCAGATCTCTCCATCAACTGAAAAATGCTTAACTCTTTAAACTTTCAAGGAAAAAAAACTTATGAACTTCAAATTTCTCCAATCCTCAAATTGTCACTCTACACACACACACACACACACACACACACACACAAACACACACACACAGAGAGAGAGAGAGAGAGAGAGAGAGAGAGAGAGAGAGAGAATCTTCTTGTAGCACTTAACTACTCAGTGTAAATGTTGCTTTTATTTCCAAGGAAGGGATGAGATGAGAGCCATACCTAAGGTTTACAAATAGATGCCTCTGCACACAATCCTGGCTTGCTCTACCTGTTTTCTTATAACACCCATGACTACCAGACTACATGCGGCCCCAGAGGCTTTCCCACAATTCAGTCTTATGGAGGAATGTTAATGATGGCTTTAATATTTAGTTTTACTTACTAAATTGACACAATCTATAATCACCTGGGTAGAGAGTCTTTATGAGGGTTAGGTTATATGAGGAGTTGTCTACATTAAGTTAGCCAGTGTACAGGATTGTGTGCAGAGGATTGTCTTAATTATAAGATAAATAATTTGTAAAGACCCAGCCCACTGTGGGTGGCACCATTCCCTACGCAGTGCATGAACTGCATAAGAGTAGAAGAGTATAAGTGAGCAAACAAGTAAGAAAATACACATCCATTTCTCTACATGGATGTAATGACTAGCCATTTGAAGTTTCTGCCTTGAGTGTTTGTAACCTATGTCTTAGTTAGGCTTTTGCTGCTATGAACAGACACTATGATCAAGGCAACTATCATGAGGACAACATTTAATTGGAGCTGGCTTACAGGTTCAGAAGTTCAGTTCATTATTATCAAGGAGAGAGCACGGCAGCATCCAGGAAGGCCTCGAGGAGAAGAGTGGCTCCCACGTGGTTAAGAGGATGATCTCATCACACCCACAATGATACATTTCTTTCAACAAGGCCATGCCTACTCCAACAGGGTCACACCTCTGAATAAGGCCACTCCCTGGACCAAGCATGTTAAAACCACCACAACCTAGTGTTGTAATCTGAAGTAAAGTTTCTTTTCTAAATTTCTTTTTCTCCAGGATAGTTTTTATCAAAGCCACAGAGATGGGACTACAACAGTGGCAAACTTTTGCTGAGTACCCAAATCTACTGTTTTCAGTCTATACCTCCAAAGCACATCATTCTAAAATGGAAAAGGCAAGACTTTAGTAGTTTTCACTTTAGGGCTAACTTCACTATACTAATAAGGCATATATTTTCTTGAGTATCTACTAAATGTTTCAGTGTCTAATTAGAAATTTCTGCTTCAGGCAACTGAAACCTACATATTTTTCTTCCCTCTGTAAGCAATGGGAATATTGTGACAAGTACTTAGGGAATATAGGTGTCTTACTTATTATCTCTCAGCTAGTTCAGACAATACCACCTTATCTAACAGCTCTCTGTAGGAGGAAGACGTCTACCACTTGTGCTTATAATCTTTAATCTATATTATTCCCTAGATATCTCAGGAAATCTTAGCTACATTTGCTTCCCTTATAGTCACTGTCTAAGTTTATCACAAGTAAAATATTTCATCTTTATTGGAATCTTTTCTCCTTGTTTAGCAATCTAGGCTATAGATCCAGGCACAGCTAGAAAAAATAATGCTTCTCAGTATATTTTTCTGCATCAAATGAAAAAACATTCCTTATATATTATTGCCAAATATCTTACTGCAATTGATTTATATGTTTTGTCCATTATCAATATAACTATATAGAAAAAGAAATCTTTATCATTAATTTCATTGTGACCAGAAATGAAATTACTCAGATAAAATCTATTTCTCCTTGACCCTAAAAATAGCTAATACAAATAACTGATCCCAAATTACCAAGTAATGAAGGCAGTGCCAAAACTCAAAACTAACCACTATGACACAAAACCATTTAATAATCCATGGTACTAACCGCTTCTCATAAGTAGACACTTGCCTAGTTGCTTGGGAAAATAGTGTTAGCTATCATTCCAGCAATAGTAGATTTCTAGTAGAATAATGTGAAAATCATTAGTTAGCATTAGCATAAGTATAGAAAGAGTACCTAACATTTTACAAACTAATTTTATATATTTATCATTGTTTCCTTTGGAGATTTTCATTTTCCATCTATTATCACTATTACAACTATTTTGGGTAATTGTTATGTCTTTTTCCTGTCACTAAGGCAGTTATACACTCCCACATTAATATGACATTCATTCTATGGTCATAGGTCTAAAGGAAATGATAATATCAATTAATGTCTTTAAAACAAAACCACCCATTCTTGGAAGATAGTCTGCATCCTTTATCTCCTCAGTGTAAAAACAATAGAAAGCAAATTAATATGATCACAATTTATTTGACAAGTGTTGAAAGTTGGTTATTGGCATCACAAATTTTATGGACTCATTATAGGACATTGTTTTATCAACTGAAAGATTTGGACATGAATTTCTGGCTACTTCTTTAACAAAAAAGTGAAACAAAACAAATTGTACTGATACACAAATAGAACATACTACTGTTATGCATACTTGGGCAAGTATGATGGGCAGACAACAGAGTCAGTCTTTCCAAATACCATCAAAATTTTTTTTGAAAAAATAATTTCAAGTGATTCAAATGACATCATTCCACACTACAATGCTTAAAAGAGCATCAAGATCATGCATATGGAAATTTCCATTAAATGATTCTGACTTTATGTCATATTAATTTTGCTTCAATTCCTCTGAACTGGGTTGATAAAAGTTATAGATAATAATGGCAAGAACAACTTAAATATTTTTGAAACATTAAGCACATAATTCCCAAGTAAAGATATGATGCAAAACAATTTAAATAAATGTGTCCTTTTCTGATAAACTAGTTCAATATTTTTAAAGAAAAAGATCCTAGGATTAATGTAACTGGGGAAAGCAATAACTTTTTAAGTATGTGGCCTAGTTGACTCATTTATTTAGTTTTATCTCTGATGTTAATGTTATCATTATGATTTTACCCAGAAGAATTGCAGTTACATATAAAGATTAGATTATTTGTTTTTACAATACTACTACTACTAATAATAATAGTGAGTTAAGCAATGATAAATTTATTACTTATTTCTGGTTATTTCTGTGATATATGAGGACATTTTCCAAAGATGGATGCTGCAGCTCTATTAACTGATTGTCAGCAAATACTCAAATACAAATCAAAGAAGTTCTAATACAAAATTCTAATCAAAAATAAATAATAAGTGATAATTATTAGAGATTGATCTAGGAGCTCCTGGAGATGAAGGCTTCTTTTGTAGTCATTTTGACTTAGGCTTTGTGAAGGTTCAGAAGAAATCATAGGGTTTACTAAAAGAACAATCCAGATAGATACAGAGGGAATAATGCAAATGGCATTGAGAAGAATAGTTTGCTTATGGGTCATGTTAAAATTGTTATATAATGAAATATAAATTGTATTCTAAAAGAAGAAAAGCGTGTTTAGTAAAATTGTTTAAAACATCTCTAAAACCTTTTTACATGTATGAGGGGGCTATCTTTAAGCAGAAAAATTTTACCTCATCATCTCTTATGATGACACTCCACAGTTCCCTGGAACTGTAATCGTGAGAGATAATAAGCTAAGTATGTCGAGAGTGTTAGAAAGGATGAGCTTCTGTGGACTCCATGGGTCTTCATTGAGTTTGCATTATTCAGGAAATTCAAAAGGGACAAAGAGAAGTCTAGATTCTCTTCACATATTGCTTTCTTTCAGCAAGAATTAGAGGAGTGCCTCAGATAACACAAACACAAGCACCTGTCAAATCTGCTGGAACTTTCTAATCTTTGCAGGCTGTGCCCCACAAAGTTGGATTTCTTTAAGGGTACCTTATTATATTTGCAAAAAAACAAATAACACTTTTTTCATTGTCTAGTCAACCAAACTGGATACAAACTTATACACATTATATAAACTTCTCTGTGTCTTGGATCAAAATATCTTTGGCTCAATTAAGCCAGTAGATTATATATTTTAAGTAAATTTATATGAACTTATCCATATGAAGTGAGAAATGGGAGTCAGAGAAAGAACACAGGGGTGACTACATGGGAAGTTTATAATTTTTTGTTTCTATATTTCGTTATTGCCTTTGTATTGAGGATTCAACATAGGGACTCATAGATATAGGCAAATAATCCACCATTACATCATAACCCTAAATCTTTCATTTTTCAATATTGAGAAACAATCTTGCTAATTTGCCTAAGCTAGCTTTAAGTACACTGTACAGTTCACTTGTGAATTTGGAATCATAAGCAACCTGTTTATAAGTATCTGATCAGTAGGAATTACAGCACTTAACACTATCATGTGATTTTATTCAAAAGAAATGATGCACACAAAATACGCGCCAATAAAATCCATTTAAAGAAATGGCAGGATATATACACATTTGCTAGTTATAATGGCACATTGCAAATATTATTTGATTCTTGGCCAAGTTCTAGATACTGTTCTGAGATATTTATAAATATTATTTAATTTAATTTGAACATTAATACAATAGTAGGTATTGATGTTGACATTTTTATATAACAAAAAAATGAATTCTAGACCTAGAAATGGTATGGAGCATTTTTCTTTTGATAACATTTTAGTTAACGAGTGGAGATTTGAATCAACAGAGTATTCTTGCTTTAAAATACAAAATGACATGAGAAATCCCATGTGGTTCTCTTTTACAGGAAGAGTTTTGGTAAGCCAGGCATCATAAGCATTATAAGCATAATTATTATGCATATAATTGAAACATTTAGAATTTTGAGGGAGGAGGTTTTAGGTTCTAGGACATCAAGTACTACACAGTGAATTTCAGACAGCATGCACTATATGCTTTCACAAGCAAGAAACTAAAGCAATCCACTTGGCTTCATAAAGGCTAGTGGCTATCAGTGTCAACATATGATGTCAGAACATTTAAAGTTAGTCTGTAGTCTTGGACTCCCTCCAGACGAAATGGCAAACGCACACTTTCTCTCTCGTTATTGTATATAACCTTTACAGTAATTTTGCTGTCTAGCCCCTTCACCTACCTGGAACTTGTCAGTTCTCCCACAGTCTGAGATGAACCCTGTTCTTTCATATTTTGGATTTATGGCTTAAATGTTTTCATGTACCTTCATATAAAACACTTCTTCTCTTAATTACAGCTCAGTGTTTGCTTTCCAGAGACAGAATTCTACTCAATTTGTACAAAATGTTATCTGACTATAAGCATGGCATAATCTCAATTTGTAACGTGGTATGCGTCAAGTGTTTGATGTAATTATCACCAAACACAGTGCTGAGTGCAGGTCATCCAGTTTCAGCCCCGTTTGAAGAAACTGTGTTATATATTATTGTTCAATAATAATAGGTGAAGGAAAAGACTATATAATTTAAGAGCACATTAAAAGTAGGGAATGAGACAAAACTAGAACTCAGATTCATGTTATTATTTTTAATGATTGATTTATGTATTTATGCATGCATTTGTTTTCTTTTACTTTTTTTTTTTGCTCCTTAACTGTTTTATTATTTGTTTTATAGAGTGTTTAAGAACTTCATATAAGTTCGGTGAATATCATGCTTCTGTAATGAAATGGTTACCTTTTAACAAGTAATTTATGAAGTGACTAAAGCTTTCAAGGTGTTCCTTGATTCAGACTTCCAATCCTATTTTCCTTTTCAAATATATTTTTACATTTTATTTATTCATCTCTCATGCATTTCATCCTGACCTCAGTTTCCCTATCTCCATCCCTCCTAGTCCTTCCATCTATGCTACCCTTATCCACTCTTTGTCTCCCTTCAGAAAAGGGGAGCCCCCCACAACGATATCAACCAGAGCATATCAAGTTGCAATAAGTCTATGCACCACCGTCACTCGGATTAAGGCTGGATGAATCAACTCAACAGGAGAAAGAGTCCCCCAAAGCAGGCAAAAAGAATCAGAGACAGCCTTCCACTCCCACTTTTAGGAATCCCACAAGAAGATCAAACTACACAGCTGTAGCACATATGTAGAGGCCCAAACTCAGCCTAAACAGACTCCCTTGTTTTTAGCTCAGTCTTTGAGAGTTTGTTGGTGCTGTGGATTTTCTTTTGTTTTCCTTGACATCTCTGGATCCTACAATCCTTTGAATCTCCATCTTCTGAAGGATTCCTCCAGCTCTGCCTAATGTGTGGGTGTGGGTCTCTGCATCTGTTTTCATCAGTTGATTGATGAAGCCTCTCTAATGTCCATTTTACTAGGCACCTGTCTACTAGTATAGCACAATATCATTAAGAATCATTTCATTAACTTCAAATTTTATCTATCATAAATAATAATAAATAAATATATTATCTATCTATCTATCTATCTATCTATCTATCTATCTATCTATCTATCTATCTATTTATTATTTTACTTTATTTTACCGATTGGATTGTGTTTGGGTACTTTCTAGGTTTCAGGCCTATCCAGCCTCAGGTTCCTGGCCCTCCAGGCAGTGTCAGGATTTGGCTCCCTCTAGTGGCATGCGTCTCAAGCTAGACCAGTCATTGGTTGGCTACTTCCACAATTTCAGTTTGAGATTTAGGCCAGCACATATTGCAAATAAGACAAATTGCAGATCTACAGTCCATCCCCCTTCCCGTGTTGGTGTCCCAGTCCCTCCATTGGATGTCTTTCCTGCTTATAGGGGATGACATATTCAGGCTTGCTAGGAGCCTTAGATAGGGTCACCCTCATAGATTCCTGGGCATTTCAATTGTATTAGGTTACCTGCTCACCCCTGATATACTCACCAATTCCAGGTGTTTCTCTAAGTACTGTCTCCCTACATCCTCCCCCTACCTGATCTCACCTTTGCCATTCACAAAATTGATTCTATTTCCCTTCATGGAGATTTGTGCTTTCTCCCTTGAGATTATAATTACTTGTCTGAAAATATCTACATATGAGTGAATGCACACCATTTTGGCTTTGGGGATATGGCTTACTGAGTCAGGAAAATATTCCAGTTCCATCCATTTACCTGAAAATAGCATGATTTTTTTAACAGTTGAGGAATACTCCACTGTAAAAACATAGCACATTTTCATTATATACATTTTTCAGCTGGGGGACATCTAGGTTGTTTCCAGTTCCTGTATATGATGAATAAAAGGGTTATAAATACAGTTGATACAGGGGGTTATTTCAGTTTTCTTATATCTTTTGAGACTTGCTTTGTGAGCAAGTCTATGGTCAGTTTTGTAGTTAAGTTCTGTGGGGTGCTGAGAAGAATGTATATTATTTAGTTTTGGGGTGAAATTTTCTTTAAATATCTGTTAGGTTCCTTTTGTTTATAACATCTGTTAGATCCAATATTTCTCTGTTCAGTTTTTGTCTGGTGGAACTGTTCATTGATGAGACTAGGATATTTGCTGGGGACCAGGCTCACCCAAGAGCAGGGTCTGGAGAAGGGTGGATCCAAGAGAAGCAAAGTGAAGGAAGGATCACACACACAGGATGTTATTTCCTTCACGAGAGACAGCATAGAGAGGAAGTACATCTCAGTTATGACTTTTCCTACTCTGACAACTTTTGTCTCTTTCATAAAATCATTTCCTCAGAAATTTTGCACGTTGATTACACAGCTTTTCAAAATACATTTTCTTCTAAAGTCTTCCTTGATTACATAAGAATATTGAAATAGGAACAAAGTGGGCAAATAGAAATTTTATAAAAAGTATAAATTAATATTATGATAAAAATCAATTTTCTTTAAACTCAATATCTTCTTCCTTAAGATTGGTGTCATAAAGCCTTACAGTTAAACAAATGCTAGATAGGATGATTCTATTTTAATTTTATTCTGTTTCAGTTTGGCATAAGATAGTCCAAAAGTTATATCCTACTATCTATTATATTCAACTTAACTTTCAATAGAAATTCAAATCTTATTTAATTATTCCTTTCCTTCCTCTATGTTTCCTTTATATTTGACATAAGACCACTGTCCTTTTTCTTTGATTCTTAAAATATTGTTCAGCTCCTTTGCTTAAGCAAGGGTGGTCTATCAGGAAAGTTCATGTCTGACAAGTCTATTCAGAAGGCAGGCAGTTGACTGAGCCAGGATGTCTTCTCTGTCTATGTTTTAAACTCTTGTTTCAATATGATCCCCATCTTTATTACAATTCTGTAAAGAACAGAACACCAAGGTTCCTAAAACTGCTTACTTTTGCTTTCAGGAAAGTACCAAGGCTTGCCATAAACTCTCATGTTCAAAATATCTTCCTATATGT
The DNA here is from genome assembly GCA_964023405.1 of Apodemus agrarius. NCBI lineage: Eukaryota > Metazoa > Chordata > Mammalia > Rodentia > Muridae > Apodemus > Apodemus agrarius. The sequence goes on from OZ030009.1 coordinate 127,036,226, forward strand.
ATAAGTTCCTTGTTTTCTAATGTTGAAGTTAGCAATTTAATTACAGCTTGTCAGTTTCCAAAATTTGCCTAGGTTATTATTCTTTAATAACTTCTCAAATCTTCTTGCTCATGCTTACTATGAACACTCATTAGTGATCTGAGTATTTTTTTTAACTAATATGTTCTTAGGAGAGACTCAATTTTCTGCATAACTGTTTTTTTAGGGAACTTTCATTCTTGTTTTCACTAGCTTTTAATATTCCTAGATAGAGCTTTTGCAGAGAGGCCTTTAACAGTAAGAAGCATAAGTATAGCAATGGCTGGCTGTGCAGTGAGTTTCCCTCTAGGTCTGTGAAGGGTCAGTCCAGATTGTCCAAGCAGCAGAACATTGTCAAATACTGACTTCAGGATGCTTGGCATAGACAGCTATTGAAGTCTTCCACCATAAATGTGTGAGGATTGAGGTGTAATTTAAGCTTTAGCACTGTTTCTTTTATAATGTAGATGTCCTTGCATTTGAGGCATAGATTTTAAGAATTGAGACATGATGTTTGATTTTTCCTTTTATGAATATGAAGTATCCTTTCCTATCACTTTTGATTAATTTTGGTTGGAAGTCTACCTTGTTATATATCAGAATGGCTACACTATCTTGCTTCTCAGGTTCATTTGCTTGAAAAAACATTTTTCCAACCCTTTATACTTTGGTAGTATCTATTTTGTTTGTTGAGGTATGCTTTTTGTGTGGAGCCGAAGGCTAGAATTTTTTGTTTTGTTTTGTGCTCATTCTTTTACACTATGTCTTTTTATTGGGAAATTGAGTCCATTGATACTGAAAGATATTAATGACTAATGATTGTTAACTGTTGTTATTTTGTTGATGGTGTCAGTGGGAGTTCTATGTTTATGTGTGCTCAATCATTTTCCTTCTTTTGGTTTTGCTGGTGTGAGACTTTTTTTTCATTTTCATAGGTGTAGTTAGTCCCCAAGGGATGGGATTTTCATTCTAGTACCTTCTTTAGTGAAGGATTTGTGAATCGATATTTAAATTTGACCTTGACATTAAATATCTTGGTTTTTCCACCCATGGTGATTAAAAGTTTTGCTAGAAACACTATTCTAGGCTGACATCTTTGGTAGCCTATAGTTTGCTTACCTAGATTTTGCATCTCCACGATTCCACCAGTTTTTGTTTTCTTTATTGCTTCCTTTTTCATTTTCTGGGTTTGTACAGTTTTATTCTTTTACTTTACCTGTTCATTAGATTTTTCTTGGATCTTTTGGCTTTCTTTATGGAATGTATCCATTTTTCCCTTTGTTTGTGTTTTTCTGTATTTCTTTAAGAGATTTATTCATATCTTTTTTTATTCATCTTCTTAAAATTGGTTGTAAGGTAATTTTCTTATGGCTCATCTGTGTTGGAATAAACAGGGCTTGAGGTAGGATGGCTGGACTCTGGTGGTATCATATTGCCCTTGCTGATTTTGCATTTAGCACCTAGGTATATGGGTTTTTTGCAACTAGACATTTAAATGTCAAATTTTGAATTCATCTTTGTTGGTTATCTTTTTTCCCCATAGTTACTGTTTCCTCTCTGGTCTTCTAGTCTGAGTGGCCTCTTGTTCTGATGACTGGCAAGCCTTCAGGTCCAGTAGGATCATTCTTCTGGGGTTTTCATGGCTTGAGTAATCTCCACGGATTCTGGGTGCCAGTTTTACCTCTGAAGTCTTCGGGTTCTGAGAACTGGCATAACCTCTGTTATAGAGAACATGGTTTTAGGATTTCCAGGTATTGGCATGGCCTCAAGTGTAGCAGTGAGCTTCTGCCAGAGTTATGGGCCCTTTTTGGAGAGAAGAGCAGGGATGCTATTTGGAAAGCTGGGTGGTATCTGAAGAAGCATTGAACATCAGCAGGCAAGGTCTTACCTAGAGTTATTGATACTGCTTGATATGGCCTCTAGTAAAGCTGTGGGCTTCTTTTGGATTGCTTTTACTTTTAATCTTGTATGTCTGTGTTTGTATTTGTATATGGAAGTAGAAGTGATCAAGGGGATGAAAGGCAATGGATTCTCCTGAGGCTGGAGATACAGGAAGCTAAGAAGAAAACTACTGCTTGACTGAAATCACATTACTCTTATGAACAACAGGGGGATTAAGAAGATATGTTCTTCATCTTTTCTAGAAAACTCTTCAAACTAAAATGTAGAACAATGTAATTGCTGTGTTTAACGATACAGACTATGCTTTAGTTACTTTAAATTCTCATAATATTTTGAGGTTTAGGGCCTAAAAATGGAAAGATAGGCAATGTTATTTTAGGGTCACTATGAGGGCCTTTTAAATTAAATTTTATAATATATAGTACCTTCTGGTTATTAATTTATCTTTTGAGAATTTAATAAGGAAGTACATGTAGTATTACCATTACCTCTCCCTACTTCCCTCCCCGTTCTAACTCCTGCCTCCCTCACGCTCCCTCTTTAACTCATAACTTTATCTTCTTTAACTATTACTGCTACACACACACACACACACACACACACACACACACACAAACACAGATCTCCAAACTGAAAAATCCACTTGAGGATGTTTACAGTGTTGGCCACTTTGGGACTGGATTATATATCAGGAAGATTGATTATATATCTAGAGAGGACTGATTCTCCTTCTCACAGCAGCCATTAGTTGCCTGTAACTATTCATCAGGAGTGGGGGGACTTGTAATTATTTGTCAATCCATATTGACATGTTAGTTGAAATTTTATGATAATAATGGTCTAGTTCAACTAACTTAGTGAGTTTGAATCCAGCATGGACTACATAGTAAAATAAAATGCTGTCTGAAAAGAGATATATAGGGCAGTGAGCACTATGTAGAGTGAGTGAGAAAAAAGATATAAAAAAGAAATATATGCAAAAGACAATATATCATATATTTATGATTTAGCTGTTTTTAACCAACCTCCACGCCAACTGGTTTATGTCTTCAGTTTAGAAGATAAGTAGTTATTCATATTATCAATAAAGTAAGTTATCAGTAAACTTACTCTATGTAGAGAAAAAGCATAAAATATGAAGAATATGACAAATATTACCTCTGTGAAACCATGGGGAAGCAACCATAAAGTTTGGAAATAGTGTTATTTTGTTACTTAAATTGAAAAAAAAATATGGAATTACTTGTAATGAATAAAATCAGCTGAATTTTGAAATGGGTAGAATAAAATTTACAAAGAAATTTAAAAATATCAGAACCATTTTGTAGAGAATAATAGTGAAAACATTATTAAAGATTCTTGAACTAGGGAACTAAAATCAGTACAATAAAGAAGAATTCAGCAAAATACAGAATGTGATAGAAAAGGCAATATACTTAGCAATCAGTTGTTGAGGTTTTGTCTGTTGCTACGTATTGTAATACTAAATATCGGACCCATAAGGGATGAAGAAATCTCCATGTTCATCAAGTGATGCTCTTTAATATAAAACAATTGGTTAACTAAATGTGCATACATCTTATAGCTGGGCAGGATAGAGATAGGCAGAGTTTTAGTTTCTGGGCATGGTGTGTAAGGACTACAAGGAAAGAAGAGAGAGAAGATGGAGAGGAGAGAAGAAACCATAGTAGCAAGTTAATCATTAAAACATGTTCATGAGGGCTGGACAGTTGGAGTAAGAACAATCCAGGCAGAACATAGCAAGTTTTAGTCCTGTTATTGGTAGGATAATAGATACTAATAGCTTGGAGAGTAGATCTACCCAGTTCTAGTGTGTTAAATGCTTATCATAAACATAAAGGCTTTGTGTCTTTTATCTGGAATCTGAATAATCTAAATGGAGTAGAAACTCCCAATTATTATTAAATATTTACTACAACAATCAATTAATTGCATGGAAAAGAAATGATGAGGCTTGTGAGGCTCACACATTTCTAGTTGCTCCTGGGAAACTACTAGTGCTTTGTTCTCCTTTCTCTAGTGCAGTTTCAGTATTAGGAAAAAAAGATGTACTAGGCTATTTTTAGTTCCAAGAATGATTCCTGAAACTCATTTTATGGTTCCAAATTCTCCGTTGTTTCACTCTTTGCTACATACATTACATATCCTCAAGCATTGATGTTTTCCAGCCTGGATGGCAGAATAAGAAAATACAATCTCTCAGCAAAGCTCATTTTTTCCAGCTACTCATTCCCACTTGGCCTTCCTGCTGGCTCAATTACCAGTGTGCCCTGAAAAACATATGGAAATTCTAGCAATAAATGCAACACAGGCTCCAGAAATGAGTACAGAATTGGGGGAGGGGATATTCCTACTAATCATGGATCATTATATTACATTTCGCTTATTAATATGGAAGTATTTAAATATTACAGTCTGATATTTAAAATTCTGCATGACTTTCTTGGTTTTTCCTTGTTAACTAGAGGAATGTAATGAAAATGGAAAGGTATGTGATAATTGGGACTATGACAGAGTCACTCCTTGGCTAAGGATAAGCTGTTATGTAATGGACATCATACCCTCTCTGACAGTTTCTTTGGCTGGTAAGTCTTAGTAATAATAATAAATTTCTACTACTACTACTACTATTTATTATTATTATTTCTATTATGACTACTACCACTGTTACTACTGTTAGTAGTAGTCGTAATAGAAATAATAATAATAAAACTACCACAAAGTCAAGAGGAATACAATCTACCTTTCTTCCACTGTTCAAATAAATTAGTGAATTTCATATATACAGCTCAGAATGAAAGCAAATCTAAGCAAAGCATATTGTAAAAATTTTCACACATTCCTTACATTTTAAATAATCAAAGCTCAAGAGACATAAAATATTTTGAAAGAAAAACACACTAAAATGTATCATTTTCTCTGAGAAGGAGAAGACAGGGTTGTATTTTCTTTTATCCCAAACCTAAAACAGAATGAAGAGCCTGTGAATTCTGACATAAATAACAGAGGACAGTAATGAATAGAATATACTAGGGAACCAAAGGCACTCAGGCAGCAAGAGGGAAGGTTAAATTTATGCCAGTGGCTGATTGTGGTAAAGAAGCTGTCCTGTGCTCCCTTCATAATACCTAGTCCTAACAAGAGGGGACTAAAAAAGATGCTTGAAAAATTGAGGCACTAGGATTTGTACCCAGTGTACTTTATTAATCAAAATGTTTCAGCTATCTAGAGATCCACAGTGTTTCTAAGCACAGGCACTTCTACGTTGGCAAAGTGCATAGTATGTTTAGGCAATTGCTTTCTGTCATCTTTCAGATCTCTTTGGCATTTTTAATTAGCCATAATGTATATTCTTCATTTCATTTCATAACAGAAAATGCCTTGTATTGAAGCTGTGGATTTACAAAGATATTGGCTAGCTGAACAAACAGTCAGTAAATTGGTGTTTTGAATTTCTGTTTTACCTCACGTGTCTGCAGACCAAGTCAGTGAGTAATAGTTCCATTAATAGGAAAAACCCTCAAAGCTCTAGAATAATCTAATATCCTCACCTTTAGAGAATAAATTGCAAAGTTAAAAATGAATTCCCCTGAGGTATATCAATACACTTTAGGACTGAACTTAGGGAAATAAATTGTTTGAAAATAATAAAAGAAAACTTCATTATAAATTGAAGATACAAATGGCTGAGGCTCATTACGACTACTATACTACTACTACCATCACCACTATTGCTGCTACTACTACTACTACTACTGCTGCTGCTGCTGCTGCTGCTGCTGCTGCTGCTGCTGCTACTACTACTACTATTATATTAATGATAAATCACAATGTCTTGAAGTCCCATTGATGGTGTTTTCCAGATGTTTAAAACATATTTAATATTCCCAAAATTTTATGGGGTATAAATTGTTTTATGTGGTTCCTATATGGGAAACTGAGGTAAACTGAGCTTTAATTAGTCTATTAATAGTAACCTAGTTGCAGATAAGTGGTCAGGCTATGGAAAGATATTTTTTTCTGTTCAGTAAGTATGTTCTGCACAATAAGCAACTAAATAAACTAAGTTTAATTTTAAAATGCTTCTAACTAATTCTATACTGTCCATGCTAGAAATCTTGCTTTTATTAATGGCTTCCTTCATGTTAAGGTTAGACTGTTATAGCAACACCCCTTCCCACTCATTCTCTCTGTTCCCCACAAGCAAGCATTCATACTGATAGCAATTATCTTTCAAATGTAATTTTTACTGAGACTCATAAAATACCAATTTGCTTCTTACCTTTCTCAAATCAGTATTCATTTTTCTTACTAGAGTAACCCTTTTTATAAAATGAGCCAAGTTAGGTCAGCCCATCTTTTGGTTCTCAGCAGGTTTTTTAACACTGAACTCACATTTTTCTTTCAAAGCCCAGTGCTTTGCTTAACATCCTCAAAGAACATTTACTGTCTTGTCACTTAATATTTTTGTCAAAGATAATAGATTTTAATATATTTTCTAAAACAAAAATTTCAAAAGTGTAGAAAAGAAAGTGATTTACCACAAATGCTCAGGTAGGAAACCAACCACAACCAACCCCATAAATCTTTTATTCTTCACCCAAGAAGTGTGCGTATACAACCCTACCTTTTGTATTACATTGGTCACAGTTTTAGCAAAAATGTGGCTACAGGCACCAAGAGCACCAACTTTTCTATGTTGCTTTCTTCCATTGTTGATCAGATCCAAAGTTGTTTTGAAGGCATTTTCCTAAGCATTACAACTGGAACTTGTGATTCAGTGGGTCAGGTACATACAGACAATGTTTTTGGTAAGTATATGTAGTTTTGTGCTTTGTATTTTGAAGTCAGGAAGGGGAAAGGTACAAAATATTATAAACTAAACTCTTTTATTTTATTAATTTCTACCCCCAAACTGGCTGGTTGGACCAAATACTGTTACAGATTTTGAGGACATTTATCTCTAAGTTTAAAAAGGTGATTTCACTCCTAAAGTACATTCCTTCTACCCACATTTCCTTTTGTTCTGAGATGTCACTAGTAGTATACGACTGCTAGAGACAAATTTGATCCAGGAATCACTTGGGGAGGATGGATCACCAGCTGTACTCTTCTCATTATTATACCAGACTCTGAAGACAGCCTGGCTTTATCTCCCTTTGCCAGACAATGAATAAAACATATTTCTAATATTCTTAAGTAAAATCAGGTTCTCAGAATGCACAATAAATTTTGAGGATGGTGCTACATTTATATAATAGTACAGATTCAGATAAATGACAGGTTAATATTCAGTCCCTGGCTCTAAAATATGCAAAATACATGTTTTTAATTTTAGCATAATTAATTGCTGTAGTTGCATAATAACTTTGTCATTTCAGTATTTGTCATAATTATGATATTTTTTCTCTGTTATTTCTTACTTGAGATGTAATTCACTCATTTACTAAAAGAATATTTTTAAATTATGGCAACAATGAATCATGAAATACTATATAAGTAACACTTAAAATGTATATTTCCATAAGCATTTAGTCTTTGTATATATTTTTACCAATAAAGAAATACAATTTCAGAAAATTGAGATCAAGTCCCCGTGTACAAAGCCTGGGGATCTTGCCTCCTATCATCCTGCATCTGAACCCATGCCTCCTCTATTATGTCACCTAGGTCCCGCGTGCTGCTGCTTTATGACCTTCCCATACTTGCACAAGTCCCTCTTTTAAAATTATATAGTAAACTCTTGTGATTGGATTATCCAGGATCTGTTAAACATTTGATCTTTGAATGCTTCCCCAAAGCTCATGTATTAAAGGACTGATTCTATGTTTATGATACATTGGGGCAGATGAAAGATGGCGGATATCATTTAAGATGTAAACAAATGGAATTTTTAATTAAAATTTAGAAAGACCATCCAGAAGATGGGGCTAGTCAGATGAATTTAATTGTCTTGGGAAAATGACCTTATAAGACACACTAGTATTTGGATTATTCTTAATTATATTTTTCTTTCTGGCTACCACTCATCCAATACTTTCTTCCACAATGAGTATTCACCATGATTGATGACTTCATAGCAAACCCCAAAGTAGCATAGCATCCTTTATTGGCCTCAAACCTTAAAATCATAAGACAGAATGAACTGTTCCACATAAGTTTGTCATCTCAGATACATTGTTTTAGAAACAGCTAATTAGTGGGCCTGGTATACTTTGAAATTCATCTCATCTGAGGAAAATAGCCTTGCACAGAGTTCATCTCCTAATCTTCTCTAGTCTGTGGTCACAAGTACATTTCAACCATTATGCGATTGTGAAACTATGGTCTTTGTGATGCTAAAAATGCAATCCATAGCATAAGGCTGTGGATATACACACTTTCCTCCTCCTCCTCCTCCTCCTCCTCCTCCTCCTCCTCCTCCTCCTCCTCCTCCTCCTCCTCCTCCTCCTTCTTCTTCTACATTATATAGATGGCCACATTTTCAGATGATAGGCCAAGCTCCTTCAATGCAATCTCCTTCCAGATCAGACTTCTACTGTGAAAATCATGTGAGATAATTTATTAGCTTCTGCACTTTGGATGAAATATAACTCTCTCTTTGGGGCATTCACTTTGGAATAGCATTATAATCTTCTTAGTTATTCTTTCAAGAGCTTTCTATGGACCTGGAGGCTACTGTGTATTACTCACAGGTCTTTGAAATTTGCCACAGCTGACAAAGGAAGCTATAAATTACTTCATTTCTCACTGCATTTAAGTTATTATAAAAATTCTCACCAGGAGAGCCAGATTTAAATGTATTTATAAGGATGTTACTTTTCTAAAATAAAATTTCTCACATGCTTTTAAAATTTAATGGTAAAATATTATAATGTGGTAGAGTGTAACAGTTCTAAAAGCTTAGAACATGCTGCAGAGATGAACAACACCACATCAACACTAAATTCAGTTGGGTTGAGATGAATTGACAGGGTAAGAGCACATTTGATGCAGAGTGCAGAAGCTGTGTATGACAGGCTGGGTGAGAAATGGACTCCATAAGCACATGTCCTAGTACACTTGTCCTGCAGTGAATACTGCTCACTGAGAACATTATGGACCACTTAGAAGGTCCACTTCCTTTTCTCTCTTTGTCACATGTGAGGATAAACATATGAGCAGCCAGCTTCCTGCTCCTGCCACCATCCTGTGTTGCCATGGCTTTCTCTAAATGATGGACTCTATCCCTTTGGAACCAAAAGTCAGAATAAATGCTTTGCTCCTTTAAGTTGCTTTTGATCAATATGTTTTGCCTCAACAATAGAAAACTGGGACTTGGACTTCTGAAACAAGGTTCTAGCATGATCTACAGACCTCTCTATCTTTGAGAGATGATACTTGCTTTACTATTGGGCTTTAATGGAAAGAGAACGTTTAATAATAGGATGTTAAATTACCATATCAATTGAGCTGCTTCTCATAAACTGGGTGTTACGTAACACACTAAGCCATAAAGTAGTGTCTTATTTACTTTTATATGGCTGGGATAAGACACAATGACCAAGCCAACATGTAAAAGAAAATATTTAACTTGGAATTCATGGTTCCTAAAGGGTTGAGTGTGTGATCATCATGTTCGGGAAGAGCAAGGATGCTGAGAAGGAGCTCTGTTACTAGAGCAATATCTAAGGTATGAAATCTTTCTTCTTGTTTTTACTTTTTATTGGTTCTTTGGAATTTTCACATCATGCTCCCCAAAGTCACTCCTCTTCCCCTCCCGTAATACATGCCCACCATCCTTGCAACTCCCCATATACATATAACATACATTATAAACACATATACACATGTACAATGTGTTAATAAATAAAAACAGTCCATGAGTTTGAGAAGCAGTGGAGGAAGACATTGGATGGGCTAGAGGGCATGGAGAAGAAATGGTCTAAATAGAATAGTACTTAAAACACTGAATGCTTTAAAGGGAATCTGGTAAGGAACCTTGTCCATTGTGTAAGATTACTCCATTAAAGTCTTTTACACTGTATTTATATAGAATAAGAAGTATTTTATTTAGTTAATTATATTATATATTCCTATGTAATTAAATAGGAATATTATAAATTAATATATATGAATATATGTATTATAAATAATATAAACATATTATTATTCATATGTACATGATTACTGTAAAATTAACTGGTTTCCATATTGCCTTAAAATATCCTTAGTGGCAATTATTTTTCCATCTGCTCCCACTTCCATTCTACCCTCTCATTACTTTCCCTACTTAAATCCCCCTCTTTCTTTTTCTTTTCTTTTCATATCACCAATGCTTTACTAGTTCCCCCTCTTTTAAGAAAGATGTTTGTTTTTCATCCTCACCTCAACATCCCCTTTCTATTGTTCTGGATTCTAATGGTACCCCAAGAAAAAGAGAAAAATCTGAGAATTCAATTCCAGGATCTTTATATTAATAAGAATATGCAACATTTTTCTTTATCTGTGTGGATTACTTCATTCTATATGTTTTTTTCAATTCCATCCATGCAAAGATTTTAATATTATGATGACCATAGTCTTGGGCATTTATATACTTAGTAACCAAATGGTTGCACTGTTTGGTTAGTTATATGAGGTGAGGCTTTTCTGGAGATGTGTTACCAGGGCAGGTGTTGAGAGTTCAAAGAGTGACTCATTTCTTTTTCTTTTTTTTCTTTTTATTGGATATTTTCTTTATTTACATTTCAAATGATATCCACTTTCTTGGTTTCTCCTCCAGAAACCGCCTATCCCATCCCCTCTCTACCTGCTTCTATGAGAGTGTTCCCCCATCTACCCACCCACTCCTGCCTCCCTGCCTTGGCATTCTCCTACACTGTGGCATTGAACCTTCCCAGGACCAAGAACCTCTCCTCCCATTGGTGCCTGACAAGGCCATCCTCTGCTACATATGCTACATCCTCTGCTACTATGCCAGAGTCATAGGTCGCTCCATGTGTACTCTTTGGTTGGTGGTTTAGACCCTGGTAGCTTTGGGGGGGTCTGGTTGTTTGACATTTTGTTCTTCCTACCTTTTAGCTCCTTCAGTCCTTTCTCTAACTCCTCATAATTCACTCTCTTTAGAACTTGTGATTCAAGATGCTAGTTCTCAGCTTCCTGCTTGTTCCACCATGTCCACTGCTTATTTCCATACTTCCCTGCCATGAAGAATGCTAAATCTTCTGAAAACCTAAAGCCAAATAAACTTTAACTTCTATAAATGTCCTTGGTCAGGGCTGCAAAAGAATTGTCACTAATATAACCCATCTACCTGTAAATTTCATTTCATTCTTCTTTATAGTTAAAAAGAGTCCCATAGTATATATCATGTTATAATTATTACTTGTTAATGAACAAATTATTGATTTTTGGGTTTTGGATTGGTTGATTCCATTTTTGTAAATGTTTCATTTACTTCCTTAGATAAAGTGTTGAGATAAGAGCTGTACCCAAGCTGTCCCAATGCACATCTTGAGCTGAGTTCAGAGCATTTACTCATGTATTCTAACTATCTGTAGTCTAAACCTGTAAGATTCTAGCCTCCATACAATCTAATTATCCAGTCTGACTAGTTATTCAATTTGGCTTTCCTTGGCACCTGATTGAATTGGTCTACCAGGCCTCATACTGACTTTGACAATATGTTCTAATTTTCAGGCTCCTCTTTCTCTAGCCAATTTTGTTCTGACCTGTGTCTATTTTGTTGTCATTATAACTTGTCATTTTAAGTTGTCCCAGTCAAAATGCTTTCTCTTTCTATCCTTCTCTGTCCCCTTCCCTCCTCTGCCTCTACTCCTTCCTCTAAGTGCTAAATAAACTCCTTTTTACACTTAAAACAAAACAAAACATGCCTTTAGCAAACTATTCAGTTGGTTGTGTTATTTGAATGTATGCATATTTTTCTCTATTTTGAGAGAAATACAGTTTTTGAAAGAAATATATTTTTTATTTTCTGAGCTTACATTGATTTTATAATTATAAACAGAGGTGTGGGAGTATATGACTGGGTATGGGGAGGTGAGAATGAAGGGGGTGTTGGTGTGGGTGAGAGGATGGAGATGGGGGAGGAAGTGGGAAGTAGGGGGAGTGGGGGCCTTCTCTGAGAATCTTAGTGTTACAGCTCATTTAGACTAAGGCCTTTTCTTATGATCTTCACTCTTCAGTGAAACAATTCTTGTAGATAGTCTTAGCTTTTGCACATACACTTTATTTGGGATGCTCTGGGACTATTTATGGATGTTGTAGAGTATGAAGGAATTTTCAATGCAAATGAAAATCAATGGCTAGTGTTTAAAGTACTGTGAATGACTCATTTGTACTAAAGAATATAGGCATCCCTCCCCTCCAGAAGGATGGGGCTAGTTAAATTACTCAGACTATAGGAAGGAGGAACTGACCATCAGCTACCTGTGAGTGGGGGAAGTCCAGAGCATATAGATACATTCCACAGGATGTACTGGCCACCTACAGACAAGGGAAGTCCCTGTCACCTTGTTCCCTAAATACCAATCAGTTTAAAAGTCACACTGTTCTGCCAATCACATTGTGCCTAATAGCTGCTGCCCTGAAAACTGTATAAAACTCACCAGAACAAACTATGCAAGATTGCCACCTCTCTGTCAGTTTTAGGACAACCCCAACTCCTTGGAACAATAAATTCCTCTTGCTTATTTTATTGGGGGGGGGGGAAGAAGCATTCAAAGGATCCCAGGTACTAACTGGGCAGCTTCCTACAGTGTGTGGTGAAGGTTAATCAGGGGTAGGGCTGGGGGTTGGGATACTGAACGAAGGCCTAGGTGACCCAGGGACTAATTGCCCTTCCTCAGGTAGATAGGAGCAGGGGTTGGGCTCCCCAGACAAGATCAAAGAAAGGGAAGTCCCCTGGTAAAGAGAGTCCTCTATGTTGCATTGAGCTCAGAGGAGCAAAGTCTCCCCACACTTAATTACTGGCCCTACTTTGTTTCAAGATCAACAACTGGAATTTCTTCAAGCATACCCTGCACACTATTGTGATTCTTTCTTCCAATTATATTTGTCAGGTCTAAAAGAAATTCAGGACAAATGACTAACTGTAGTGTCAATTAGAACACCAACATGCATGCTGGTCTCCAACCTCTTTCCCTGTATTAAACACCTGTAACAGTGAATACTGGCATCCTGCCTCTTAATATCCTGCCTTTACCCCAAACTTCTCCAACTCATGGGATTTCCTCCCCCAAATTTCTCATTTGTATATAACCCTAGCATTTGGTTATGTGCTCTCTTTTGCCCTCCTCTCCCCTCTTCTTTTTTTTTCCTTTTTCTCTTACCCCATCCTGATTCCTTCAAGGCTCTGTTCACCCTACTGGCCATTTTTGTCGATTACTTTCTCTTCCTGCTCTGAACAATTCTATATGCCTCTCACTACACTTTATCTTATATCTGCATTAAAATTGCCCTTCCCCTCAATCATATCTTGGGGGTAGTTATGTTCTCACTTTATATAATGTTTGCCCTGTCTGAATTTCAATATCTTTTAATATCCTCCTTATTAAATACCAATTGAAACACTATTTTCTTTATTTACTTGTCTGCCTTCCTTAATCCTTTTGGGAATGATAGTATTCTTGCATGGAATATATTGCACATTTCAAACCACTGAAGAAAACAAAGAATCAGCAGTTGTATTTGGTAAATCAAATCTGAATTCTAAAAAGATGTAAGCCCTGAATAATTGTTTACTACAATAGCAATTAAATTTAAGCTTAAATATTCAGGATTGTCAACTCATTTCATGTCATATAGATTTATTAGCATCTTGTAAAGCATTCTGGATTTCTTTTCTTTTTGTTCTGCTTGGTTATTCTTGATTGTTGCTTTGAGAGATAGTGGTTTTACTCAGTTGGCCAGTCTGACATATAACTTGCACTACTTACACATCATTCTATGTGATCATTCTCACTAGGTAACTAGGCCTGTTAGCATGCACTATTACACCTAGCTCTAATATGATGGCATATTCTTTTCTTTCAAGAGTAAAAAAATGCCTGTATCAGAGGTTTGGCTAAGCTATATTGAACTGCTTCAGATTTCAAGGTGATTAGAGATTTAAGAGGTTCTTCAAACATTCTTTACAAGGTTATTCTTGGTTGTATCAATGCCAATTCTCATAACTTTATTTTGGTAAATAACTTATTCTAGTATCAAAGATATATAAACCTTGGAAGAAGACACCATTTAATTTAGTCTATTGTTCAGTGGTTTTATAGTGTTATCATGTCAACAGACATTAATATTATTTTTAAGATGTATTCCCAGTATGCAACAGATTTTAGAGCTATAGACATGGTTCCTATTAAAAAGTTTGCATGTGTGTGTGTGTGTGTGTGTGTGTGTGTGTAAGTCAATGTGAAAAAAAAACAAAATGATGTTTGAAACCAGCATGCAAACATCAGTTATGAACATTAATTATTTCATAAGTAAAAATTTCAGACAGGTAGGAAAAATGAGACCCATCACATGATTAAAATTAGATCAAATTTCTTTGTACTATTGTTCTGTATAATGAGATTGAGAACTCTATTTGGACTGCATAATTTAAGGTTGCTATTTAGTTTTCATAGTAGTATGAAATATTACACCAGAAGGTTCATAGAATAATTTAAATGAGTATCTTGAAAAGACATTTCAGGGGGAGAAAACAGCACTGGATATTCATTGGCAGTCTAATTAGACACAGCTCGTGACTTCCAATACAATTACTATTGTGGCATACATCTGACAGCTCTCTTTTATATATAAATGTTTTGTCAGTTTTGCATAGCTGGCTATTTAGTCTTCTTTAGCACTGTGACAAAGAATAGGATAAGTGGTCATAGGACAGAAAGTATGATTGTGATAATTAGATTGATCTAAAAATATGTTGAGAAAGTATAAGTGGATTAAAATACATAAAGATTATTGCAAAAAAAACACACAATAGTCAGTTACCTGTATTTAACAATATTGGAATCTGATAAGAAGTTAATGAGAATTGACATAAAATGATATTATTATTATTATTATTATTATCACTATTATTATTATTACTACTATTATCATTATTTTTTGCTCTCCACAGAGCCACAAACTATCTTAATAAATCAAGATGAAGCAAAAGAAACAACAAAAACAATACACGCAATTCCAGATGTGGGAACCCTCCCATTAAGTTGTTTATAAGTTATTGCTCCGAGGATGCCAGGAGACCTTAAAATCAACATAGGCTACTGATGATGTCCATGGTTGCCTCCATGAAGTTAAAAGTAAATCACAGTTGCTGAAGACACTGGCAATTCAGACAATGGATGCAGGATTTAGACCGAATCTGAGCTGAGAGACTTCTTCTAAAAGATTAGCTTCCAAACTACAGAGGGCCTACACAACCTATCAAGGAAGGGAATTAGCCAATAATATTACCTAAATTGATATCTGTGAATCAAAACAATAACTGCAAGATATCCCTAAATCTGCCAAAGTGTCACTCATATCTGAGTAACTAATAAGTGTTTAATTGAACTGAAGGTCCTCTCTGCATGGAAAAATCATGTCTAGTACTAAAACATAGCCAATACTCATGATTAGGGAGGTCATGATAGAGAACTCAGTACTGACAATTTTCTAAACCATCATAATTCTTAACTGTATTCTAAAGTTATTCTTATACCAACAGATAAGAATAACTCTTAACCTTCATCATAGAAGCTTCTACATATACTAGAAATGAATTGTTAGAGAAAACCACTATTAATCAAAATGGGGGGGGGGATTGATGGTAGGTCATCAGGCTACATCTACAATGCAACTCCTAAACCTAAAGGTCAAGGAACATCATAGAAAAGAATGCAGAATTGTAAACATGAGAGAACCAGTACGTTTGCTGTGAGATTGTGTCCTCAATGGCAGGGAGATTTTTCCAACTTCTGAGATCTTCGATTTCTTTCTTCGGGTACTTGAAATTCTTATCAAACAAACCTTTCTCTTGCTTGGTTAGTGCCACACCAAGGTATTTTATGTTGCTTTTGACTATTATAAAAAGTGTCATTTCCCTGATTTCTTTCTCAGCCTGTTTATGCTTTGAATAGAGGAAGTTAATTTTATATCCAGCTACTTTGATGAAGTTGTTTCTTAGGTTTAAGAGTTCTTTAGTAGAATTTCTGAAGTCACTTAAGAATACTATCATATCATCTGCAAATAGTGATTGTTTGACTTCTTCCTTGCCAATTTTTATCCCTTTGACCCCATTTTGCAGTCTAATTGCTCTAACTAGGACTTCAAGTACTATATTGACTAGATATGGAGAGAAAGGTCAGCCTTGTCTAGTCCCTGATTTTAGTGGGACTGCTTACAGTTTCTCTCCATTTAGTTTGATGTTAGCTACTGGTTTGCTGTATATTGATTTTACTATGTTTATGTATGGGCCTTGAATATCTGTTCTCTCCAAGACTTTTAACATGAAGGGATGCTGAATTTTGTCAAATCCCATTTCAGCATCTAATGAAATGACCATGTGGCTTTTTTCTTTGAGTTTGTTTATGTAGTGGATTATATTGATGGATTTCCATATATTGAACCACCCCTGCATCCTTGGGATGAAAGCAACTCGATCTTGGTCAATGATCATTTCGATGTGTTCTTGAATTCAGTTGGCAAGATTTTTTTTATTTTTTTATTTATTTTTCTATATTCTTTGTTTACATTCCAAAGGCTTTCCCCTTTCCCAGTTCCCCCCTCACCATATGTCCCATAAGTCCTCTCCCCTCCCCATGCCTATTCCCCAATCACCCTACCACCACCATTTCTCTGTTCTGGTACTCTCCTACAAAACTGGATCCAGTATTTTTGCATCGATATTCATAAGGGAAATTGGTCTTAAGTTCTCTTCTTTGTTGTATCTTTTTGTGGTTTTGGTATCAGTGTTGTTGTGGCTTCCTAGAATGAGTTTGGTAGTGTTCCTTCTGTTTCTATTTTGTGGAATAGTTTGAAGAGTATTGGTATTAGGTCTTCTTTGAAGGTCTGATAGAATTCTGCACTAAAGCCATCTGGTTTTTTGCCTTATTTGGTTGGGAGATTTTCAATGACTGCTTCTCTTTCTTTAGGGGTTATGGGATTGTTTAGATGGTTTATCTGACACTGATTTAATGTTGATATCTGATAACTGTACAGAAAATTGCCCATTTCATCCAGATTTTGCAGTTTTGTTGAATTAGGCTTTGGCAGTAAGTTCTGATGATTTTTTTAATTTCATCAATTTCTATTGTTATGTCTCCCTTTTCATTTCTCATTCTTTTTAATTTGGACACTGTTTCTGGATTGCCAGGATTAATATAGTAAAAATGGACATCTTGTCGATAACAAGCTACAGATTCAGTGCAATCACTGTCAAAATTCCAACTCAATTCTTCATAGAGTTAGAAAGAACAATTTTCAAATTCATTTGGAATAACCAAAAAACCCAGAATATTGAAAACTATTCTCAAAAATAAAATAACTTCTGCAGGGGAATCACCATCCTTGACTTCAAGCAGTATTACAGACCAACAGTGATAAAAATTGCATGGTATTGGTACAGTGACAGGCAGGTTGTTCAATGGAATATAATTGAAGACCCAGAAATGAACCCACACACCTATTGCCACTTGATCTTTGATAAAGGAGCTACAACCTTCCAGTGAAAAAAGACAACATTTTCAACAAATGGTGCTGGTCAACTGGCTGCCAACATGTAGAAGAATGCACATTGATCCATTCTTATATCCTTTTACAAAGCTCAAGTCCAAGTGGATCAAGAACCTCCATATAAAACCAGATACATTGAAATTAATAGAAAAGAAAGTGGGAAACAATCTTGAACACATGGGTACAGGGAAAAAGTCCTGATAGAACACCAATGGCTTATGCTCTAAGATCAACAATAGACACATGGGATCTCATAAAATTGTAAAGCTTCCTCTAGGCAAAGGGCAAAATGACAACTAACAGATTGAGAAAAGATCTTTACCAATCCAACATCTGATAGAGGGGTAATATCCAATATATACAAAGAACTCATGAAGTTAAACTCCTGAGAACCAAATAACCCTATTTAAAAATGGGGTCCAGAGCTAAAAAACAAATTCTCAATTGAGGAATACCAAGTGGCTAACAATCAGCAAAAGAAATGTTCAACATCCTTAATTATCAGCGAAATGCAGATTAAAACAACCCTGAGATTCCACCTCACAACAGTCAGAACTCCTAAGATGAAAAACTCAGGTGACAGAACATGCTGAAGAGGATGTAGAGAAAGAGGAACACTACTCCATTGCTGGTGGGATTGCAAGCTGGCACAACCACTCTGGAAATCAGTTTGGTGGTTCCTCAGAAAATTGGACATAGTACTACTAGAGGACTCAGCAATACCACTCCTGGGCATATACCAAGAAGATGCTCCAACATATAATAAAGACACATGCTCCATTATCTTCATAGCAGCCATATTTATAATAGCCAGAAGCTGGAAAGAACCCAGATGTCACTCAACAGAGTAATGGATACAGAAAGTGAGAGTTACACAATGTGTACATTTACACAATGGAGTAGTACTCAGGATTAAAACAGTGAGTACATGAACTTCTCAGGCAAATGGATAGAACTAGAAAATATCATCCTGAATGAGGTAACTGTTACAAAAAACATATATGGTATGCACTCACTGATAAGTGCATATTAGCCTAGAGCTCAGAACACAAGATACAATTCACAGACTATATGAAGCTCAAGAAGGAAGACAAAAATGTGGATGCTTCAGTTCTTCTTAGAAGTGGGAATAAAATACTCATAGGAAGAAATACATCGACAAATTGTGGAGCAGAGACCAAAGGAAAGGCCGTCCACAGACTGCCCCACCTATGAATCCAACCAATATAAGGACACCAACCCAGACACTATGGTGGATGCCAAGAAATACTTGCTGTCGGGAGCCTGTTATAGCTTTCTCCTGAGAATCTCTGCCAGAGTCGGACAAACATAGAAGCAAATGTTTATAGCCAACCATTGGACTTAGCATGTGTTCCCCAATGGAGAAGTTAGAGAAGGGACTGAAGGAGCTGAAGGGATTTGTCACCTCATAGAAAGAACAACAATATCAACCAGCCAGTTCCCACTCCCCACTGATCTCCCAGGGACTAAACCAACCAAAGAGTACACGTGAATTGAACTATGCCTCCAGTGCCATATGTAGGAGAGGATGGCATTGTCTGGCATCAATAGCAGCAGAGTCTCTTGGTCCAGTAAAGGCCAGGTGCCCCAGTTTAGGGGAATAAAGGGCTGTGAGGTGGGGGTAGGTAGTTTGAACAGGTAGCATCCTCATAATAGCAGGGAGAGGTGGAATTGGACGGGGGAGTTCCCATGTGTTGTTTGTGGGTGTAAATGAAGTTAGGAGGTACATTTAATTATAAGCAGTAAGTTATATTATGTAGATTTTGCCACAATGAAAAAATGGACCCAAAAGAATACTAGACCAAAGTCACATTGCCCATATCACATCAGAACTGCTTTCCTTTCATGAGAATCTATTTATGACTCTGCAAGATTCTGTAACATAAATCAGTCTCTTATTTTACAATTGTTTACTCCCTCTCTAGGGCTAAAGTTTTTAAAATTGTTCATTGTTCCATTTCCTTCCTTACAATTAGGAAACATGGATACTCTGATTCTCACTCCATACATAGAAGGGGAAGGGAAGAAGGGAGGGAAGGTGAAAGAGAGGAGAAGGAAAGGAGGAAGGGGGAGGGAGGGAGGGAGGGGGAAAGAGAGAAAACTGAGCAATTAAGGTTGGCTTTTTTTTTGCCTTTCTCTTTTTATTTCTTTCATTTTACTTTTTTATTTTTTATTGTATATTTTCTTTATTTATATTTCAAATGTTATCCCCTTTCCAAGTGCCCACCCTAGACAATCCCTATGCACCACCTCCCCCTGCTTCTAAGAGGGTGTTCCCCCACCTACCCATCCAATCCTGCCTCCCCACCTTTGCATTACCATACACTGGGGAATTGAGCCTTCATAGGACCAAGGGCTTCTTTTCCCATTGATGTCTGAAAGGGCCATCCTTTGCTACATCTGTGGCTGGAGCCATGGGTCCCTCCATATATACTATTTGGTTGGTGGTTTAGTCCCTGGGAATGGGAGCTCTGGGGGTACTGTTTGGTTGATATTGTTTTTCTCTCTATGGGTTGCAAACCCCTTCAGTTCCTTGAGTCCTTCCTCCATTGGGGACCCTGTGCTCATTCCAATGGTTGGCTCTGAGCATCTGCTTCTGTACTTGTCAGGCTCTGGCAGAGTCTCTCAGGAGACAGCTATATCAGGCTCCTTTCAGCAAGCACTCTTGGCATCCACAATAGTGTCTGTTTGGTGACTGCAAAGTCCATACAGAAAATTGTGATTAAATGTTGACATGTATTTCTTCTTACAAAAATTTATATATCAAACATAGAAAAAAGGAAACTATGCATGGTTTATACATGTTTTAATTTTTTAAAATAATAAATAATGTTGAGTGTAATTGGTCTCATTAATCAATTGCCCATCACCTAGTTTTATAGGAGGTTTTAAAATTTTGATAATAATAAAAAAATTCTTCTTTAATACTGTCTTTCATCTCAGGCATTTCAACAAAATTGTTCAGGAGGGGTAAGTTTGCAGTGAGAGGCCCTCACACTTCATAATTTGTAATCAGTCACTGGGAAACAATAATGTTACTTTGAAAAGGGCATCAAGTTTTGAATGACAAAAATTAAAAAGTGTTTCAGCAGTTTGTTGTCTTTATTATCTAGGTCTAGATTATGCTGTTTTTCAAGTGATTGATTTTGTAATTACTGGGCTTGCTGGATAATTGCATATTCTTGCAAGCAATGTCCATTATGTAATGAAACTTGATGTGCTAACAGTATGCTAACTGAATTTATTGCTATTTTCTCTTTCATATTTAATGGCATATATATATATATATATATATATATATATATATATATATATATGCAGATGCAGATGAGGGAACAAAATGCCAATGCCAAAATTTATCCTGTTGCTTTGATTGAATATAATTTTCAGTTTTTAATGTGTGGTTATAATGAAGGAAATTTCCTTTTCTCACTTGAAGTGAGATTTTAAAAATTTTATTTCTGAGATTATAATACATCATTTCTCCTTTCCATTCCCTTCCTCCAAATCATTGCAGCTGGAGATTCTGATAATAGCAATTGACACAATTTCACAACAAATTCTCTTATCCTCAGCATTTATAATAGGCTACCCATGCTTCCAAAATGTTTCTTGAACTTTTGATATGGGAATTTTTTGTAATTGTATCCACTGGCTTTGCAGCTCTCATGTTTTGATTGGTTGTAGTTTTCTCTAAAGAAAACTTCCTTATTGCAAGGTCAAGTTTCCTTAATGAGGGCTGAGAGATACACATAACTTTGGGTACAAAGAAATTGTTTGATTCATTGCTTGGGACTTTCTAGTGTAATAAAGTGGTCGTTATTAGTTCTCCATGATCCATGACTTCACTACTCTTGAATAGTTACCTAGATTTGCAGTGCCAGGCATGTTTCCCCTCTTGTTGAAATGGATTTATGTCTGATTGAAGAGCTCTTGGTCATTGTCAAAGTATGCACGACACTACTGAATCCTTGAGGTTATCATGTTATGTTTGTTGAAGTGATTTGTATGTGAGATAGTTGCTTGATAGGGTTGTTGATTGATTGATTGTTTTCTATCTTTGGAAACATCCATGGTGCTATTGGATACCATGAAATTAAGTACTCAGGGACTATAAATTCATATCCATTCCAGTTCACAAGTCTCTAGGCCTTGTGTTGGGAGATTTTGAAAGAAATGTTCTTCAGTACATTTTCTGTCCATAGTTTTTTGTTAATGCTATAATGGAAAATGATAATAAAATGGATTTTGTGGATTTGAATTGATATTGGTGTGTGTATTCAGTGATTCTGTAAGGATTTGTCCTTTAAAACAGAGTGAAATTATTATAAAAGATTGTGTATATAGAAAGAAATATTAAGTCCTCAGGGAATATTTTGCTCTAGAACTCCTGGGGAGATCGTCCCTGGCCTTTGGTCATTTCGGATTGTTTACTGGGAGTCACTGGTGTTTATGCTTAGGTACATAATTCTAAGTTTTAAATTTGTTAGCAGAGAGGACCCTTGGTCTTTGTAATCACACGCTTGTTTTTACAAAGGCATCTGTCACAGCAGAGGCAAGGTTTACTCTAGTCTAAGACAACATAACTGCATCTCCATGACTCATTCCACAAACAGTGCCTCATTCGAAAGTACAGGGATAAGGACATAACATTCTTTTTATCTATTTATGTATTATCTATCTATCAGTCTATTTATCTATCTATTTTAATGGATACAAAATTAAAATAATAGGAAGGACCAACCCCATGTAGACATGAGGCAGTAGGTTTTGGTGGTTTTATTAAGTCAAGGCATTAGAATATAGTATCAAGCTTCTTTGATTTCCCTTCTTGGCATCTTTTGCTTTTCACTAAGAATGTTTGCTCAAGTTGTTTTCAATCTCAATTTTATGAACATATTCCATTTTAATTGTTGAACTCTTGCACTTCAAACTTTACATGAAAATTTTCTCAGCTATATTATCTCTAGCTACAGGAACATGGATGAAAACTTAGACTCTGTTTCTGGTATAAAGCTTTGATGAACTTAACATTTATTGACAGAGTGGTGGTTAGGTTGATATCTTAGTTATTGCATGGGCTAAATAGACTTATTATATAAGACCTGCTTCTTTTATTATTGTAACATCCATAATGCTTAGCAGAGTAACTGACTGAATGTTTTGTAGGTACTTATAGAATAAATTAATTTTTAAATTTTGTGTCAAGTGAAGACAGGATGGCATCACACTCTATTAGAAAATTTGATTCCTGTGTTATATGCCATTCACTGGCACTGGAAGATATAGTTAATATTCATGCTTATATATCATTTGAGATGAAATATATTTTAAGAAAAAAAAAGAAATGTACAGACATTGGTGAGTGCATTTAGAATCATGTATGAACATAGACCCAGCCCTTGAGCTTCTGAAAGAGAAGTTTCTTGAGATGAATACACTTTTGTGATTAGAATCATGAAAGAAAGGAAGAGAGAAAGAGAGAGAGAGAGAGAGAGAGAGAGAGAGAGAGAGAGAGAGAGAGAGAATCTTGAACCAGATTTTTAATGTGTCCTAAATTTGGAGTTATATGGGCTGTGTGAATTCTTGTATTATTTTTGTTATAGCTACAGTCTTATTGCTAACTGTTTCCTTCATCACATATTAGAAATATTAGTGGCAACTTATTTATGCTCCCATTTCCACCCTTTATGTCACACAGGTAAAGTACATAGAAAACACAACATTTCATGACTCTTGAAGAGAAGTTTTGAATCAATGAATGCTGTTTTTCTATGAAAACAAAGGAAATTTACATGGAAATATTTTTCATTTTGAATACATGTTTTGGCAATTTTTTCAGGAAAACAAAAAGAACATCAACAATTATTTACAGGGGAGAAGAGGCTCCGACCTAGGACATAAGACATAGCCAAGCCCAAGGACGCCTTCCCAGTACTACTGCAGGTAGAATGTGCTGATCAAATTCAGAACCTTCTAAAACAAGTGACAGAGACTGTATCTGTCAGTTAGAGAAATGAAATGAGATTTGTTGTCATACTGTGTCTCAGTCATTTGGGGAACCTGTACTACTATGTGACAGAACACTGTTGAGAAACAATGAAATGATTCCGCTAAGTAGAGTTTGGGAGGGGGCAGTGAGTTCATTAGCGTTATTAAAAAAATGGACTGGCATCACCGAGAACACTACCTTATCATGGATGCTGACTCAGAGACACTGAGTTTCTTGATTTCTTTGCCCAAGTTTCATCCTGCTGCATTGGAAAATTTCCTCTCTTCAAAACTAGTCATGCCTTTATAACCTAAGGTATCTTGTAAATTTCTGGGCCCTCTAAATTTTAGGACTTTCCTCACTCCTGGAGGAAATGTTTTAATCTGGAGAAATTAGCTACATAAATGAGTTTAGGCTAAGACCTGTCATTTGTTAAATCAATTTTGACCATGAGATCTTTCAAAATATATTAAAAAATCAGATTTTAATAAGTCCCTTAGTTGTTATCAATCAAATGTCTTTGAATATTTGAAATTTTGTTTTAAAAACTATAGCAAGTAAAATGATATGCTAGCTATACAAATGGTTATAACGTAACACCCGATAATATCATTTTTTAACTTCACTGAGTAAGATTTCTCACTAGTTCCATATAATATTTATCTAAAATATTACTGCATAGATATTTTCTTTTTTTAATTTTTAATTTTTATTTTTATTTAAAATTTTTATTTTTTATATTCTATGTTTACATTCCAAAGGCTTTCCCAGTTCCCCCTCACCATACATCCCATAATTCCTATCCCCCCCAACTATTCTCCAACAATCCCCCCCTCCACAATTTTTCTGTTCTGGGTCTACAAAACTAGATCCAATCTTTTCAGGCCCAGGGTCCTCTCCTTTCTTCTTCTTGGGAATCATTTGACTTGATAATTGTGCCTTGAGTATTTAGGGCTTCTGGGCTCATTAATATCCACTTATCAGTGATTGTATTTCATGTGTATTCTTCTGTGATTGGGTTAACTCACTTAGGATGGTATTTTCCAGATCTAACCATTTGCCTACAAATTGCATGAATTCATTATTTTTAATTGCTGAGTAGTAGATATTTTCTTTAGTAACTGATACAGAGTAACATTTCATAGAGCTTTTATGAGTCAGTCAGTCAACTGATATCTACTAAAATACAATTGTGATTTTTATATGAGTTAAGTGAATTGACAATATATTAATGGGAGTAGCATTTTATTATTCCTACATAAAGTATTTTATAGAGGACAGACATGAAATACTGTTTAATTCTGTTTGCCTCAAGGAAGATTGTCCCATTAACAACAAAATTGTTTCATTCAAACAATTCCTAGCATCACTTCAAACGTCACTGAAAAGCAGCTTGAATGTACATCAAATTTATTGAGACATCACAATTTCATTTCATGAATTCCAAATGTTTCAATTATAGCTTGGAGAATTTTTATGAGTCTTCTAATTTGATTCTGTGGATGTTGGAAAATTAACAACATATTGTTGGTACCTAAGCTTTTAGGAAATAGACACTGTCAAAATATATGAAGAAAAAATAATTGATATAACTGGAAAGCATAGCAAATTTACTGAATTGGTTTTGCATGCTGTTTATTCTTTCATTTTTGAATATTTTGAGGAAATATCTCTGCGTGCTATTTGCTTGTGGTCACTCCTGTGATAAAATCTCAATGAAATCCTGAAAATGTATACTGCATATGTAGATTTGTAGATTTGTTTATTAATTTATTATTATTCACTATGTATAATTAATCAGTGATTCAAAAGTAGCAAAGGTGAGAAAGAATGTAACAATATTTTAACGACATTGAACAATGTAGATATCCAATGTCAAAAGCAACCAATAAAATGAAATTCTCACAAAATGCTTTCAAAATTTCTTAACAGTGTAGAAGATGATTCTCCTTATGCTTACTAAGATGGCATGCATGAAGATCCACATACAATAGAAATAAAAATATGGTGTTTTTATTTTGGTTTAAATTCAGTTGTTTGGCATAGGTTCCTAAACTGAAATTTTTGAAATTTGATGCTTTACTGAAATTAAATTATCACTGTTTGAGCTATTGGCAATGGCTTACATTTGGCTTATGCAAAGGACTGAATCTCAAAATAGAATTTGAATGGCAAATTCAAATTTGGGGAAGGCATTTTTACAAAGTAGCTTTAAATGGAGGCCTTAGCCTAAACTAATTGCAAGGTTTACAATCTAACAAACAAAAAGTCCATTTGCATAAAAATGTTAGATAGTATTTGTTTTTCATCTTCCATTGGCTGAGAATAATTTTTACATTATAGCTCTTTTATATGCATATTATATGTGATAATAAATGTAGATTTGTTATATAATGTTTATTATACGTTAAAATACATCTTAATTTTTAATTTCTCCCCCATTACTTCCTGTGGTTTTTGTTGAAATAACTGTTAAGTTTTTCATTTCAAAAAGTTCCAATGTGTAAATCAAAATAAATAATTAATATTAAAGGATGAACATACATGCCTGAAAAAAAATGAAAGAAAATTAAGAACCAATACTAATACAATACTAATACTTATGGAAGAATTTAGCAGGGATTTAGCACTTTTAATAAATTACCAGGTGCCGGATGGTGGTGGTGCACACCTTTAATCCCAGCACTTGAGAGGCAGAGGCAGGCGGATTTCTGAATTCGAGTCCAGTCTGGTCTACGGAGTGAGTTCCAGGACAGCCAGGGCTATACAGAGAAACCCTGTCTTGAAAAACCAAAAACAAACAAAAAGAAAAGAAAAGAAAAGAAAAGAAAAGAAAAGAAAGAAAAGAAAAAGAAAAAGGAAAAGGAAAAGGAAAAGAAAAAGAAAAAGAAAAAGAAAAAGAAAAAGAAAAAGAAAAAGAAAAAGAAAAAGAAAAAGAAAAAGAAAAAGAAAAAGAAAAATATTACCAGGTATATGGCTCAGTGGGTAGAGTGATTGTTTCCAGGCTTAAGATTTTCACATCCTACACTGATAAGGTTAACTGGGAAAAAGGATGTGGATCTGTTTATAAATAGTTCTTTTGTATAAATCTAATCTTCATTTTCAGGACAGCAGCAGGGCAGTTCACATGAATCAGCAGTGCTATCTCAATCTGCTTGCTAACCCTGTTCATGAGTGAGCAATGGAAGTTTGATCCAGAAGAAATGGTGAACCTCAGTTAATCAGGCTGAGTCTGCAGAAGCGGCAGAAAGCTGCAGGAACACCACCAGAAGTTCTTTGGTGCATTTCTCTCTACAAAGTCAATACAAATGATGACCAGCAAAGAAGGCAAGGGGAACCAACGTCACAGCCTTGTCAGTGAACACAGTGTCAGCAAACCTCAAGGATAGCTAGGCTACATAAAACTCTGTCTCAAACAAACAAACAAACAAACAAACAAAACACACACGAATCTACCATAGAAAACGGCCATGTTCATTAAGGCCTTGCCTAGCTACTGGTATATGTAATCTAAAACCAGCAAAAACATAGCATCTTACTCATGGCCTGTGGAGTACCTGCCATAGAATCCTTCTCCTGCCTCATTTTCTTCCGCCCTCCTCATTGTGCACTCTTTTGTCATGACTTTAAAATTCAAGGAGAATTTTTTTTTTTTGTTATAAGTCCAGGAAGTTCATTGGATTTCCATGCTCACCTTACTTTAGTGTCCTGAGACGGTTTGAATGAGAACATGCCCAATGCTCTCTGATGTTTGAACACCTGGTGGCTCTGCTTAGTAAGGTTATGATGAGGTGAAGCCTTATGATGAATGCGCATCACTGTCAATGGTTTAGAGCCTGGCTTCTCTTCTAGTTTTCTCTCCATGCTTCATGCTTACAGTTGGTGATATGATGATCTCTCTGCTTCTACCACTATGCCCTGCTGCTTACTACTGTGCCTTCTACTCAGTCTTGTATCCCACTGGAGCCATAAGAGGTTTTAAAATGTCTCTACCTTAAGGTACCTAAGGTCACAGTATTTTATCAACAGAAAAGCAGCAACTATACTTCCTTTGATGTTTAGAGTAACAAACTAAGCTGTTCAACAGGACTCTAAAGACTGTATTTTCCATTACTGCCTTCATCTCCCATATTTCATGAGGCTTCCACTATTCACAAAGTATTCCCACTGGTGAAAATAACACAATGAAATGCTGCATTTCTTACCATTTATATAAACACATATTTCCACCAGTGTTCCTGACGATAAATAATTATAACATAAATTAATAAATTTCAAATAGCCCAACTAACTGAACAAAGTATATATTGTTATATTGAATGCAAAAGAGCACATGGTAAGGTAGTTTTACAAAACATATGGATTAATAATGCTTTTTCAATATTGTAAGACTGAAGCATTTGCCAGAGTTCTATGAGGTACACAGTGAATTGAGCAAGTTAATTTTACCTAGAGATCTATCACAAAAGGCTTTTGTCCTTGGAGTGCTGGGCAAAAGAAGGAACAGATGCTGTCTTAGTTAGGATTTTATTGCTCTGAAAGACACCAGGAACAGCACAGCTTTTATATAAGGGACAATCTTTATTTGGGTTTGGCTTACAAATTCAGAGGTTCAGTCCATTATTATCATGTCAGGCAGCATCATGTAGGCAGACTAATAAGTTATACATCTTTATCTGAAGGCAGTCAGAAGACATCCTCAGGCAGTTAGAAGGAAGCTCTCTTCCACAATAGGTAGAGCCTGAGCATAAGAGAAGACCCACCCACAGTGACAAACTTCCTACAAGAAGGCCACACCTCGTAACAATAACACCCTTATAGGGCAAGTGTACTCAGACCATCACAGATTCCATTGTTTATACCATTGACCTAAGAAAGCCTCGTGGTGACAAGGTGAGAATGAACTGTATAGAGCACTGGCATCAGCTAGTGAACTTCGCCTGTTACTATATAATAGTATATCAGAGCTGTCTAAATTGAACAAGGTCTATATTTATGAATCTTCTTTCCTTGTTTCCTCATCCAATCCCTTGTGGTTCAATTCTAATCTCAAATCCTATAAGATAGACTTCCTTCAACTCTAAATATGAGTGACAGCATAGAGCATCTGTCTTTTTCTGTGTGACTTATTTCCTAGAGCACAATGATTCAAATTCTTTTCATGCTATGAGTAACAGAATTTTTCTTTATTTTTCCTTGATAAACAATATTCCCTGATGTATTTACACTGAAAGTTATTTATTTACCCATCTGTTGATAGACATCTAGCTTGGTTTTATATTTTAACTATATTGAATAACATAGTAATAAACACAAGAGGCCAGATGGTCTTTTTCCATATGTATACATCACATCTCTTGGATACATAAAGGATACAGGATAACTAGATCATACGAGTGTCCTGCATAGAGATAAACAGTTGTGTTGTTTTTCATAATGGCTGTGTTCATTTCATTCACTCCAACTGAATGCAAAAAATCCTCTATTCTCTACATCTTTGCCTCAAAGTTTTCTTTTTCTTTTGGGTACTAAACTTCTTAGTGAAGAGAAGTGGTATGGCACGGTAATAAAGATATGTCTTAGTGATTCGCAGCCTATTTTTTTCATGTATGTACACATCACTTGTATTCTTTAGATTAATGTCTAGCCTATTCTACAGTCATTAGCTCATACATTACCAAGCTTTTAGAATTCATTTTATATTTTGGAATGAAATTGCTCACATGCATAGCTTTCAAATATTTACTCTCATTCTTTATGTTGTCTAGACCTTCGTTCTGATGGCTTAAATTGCTGGTAAGAAATTTCAATTTCTGAAATATCATTTGTCTATTTGACTTTTGGTACTATATTTTCCATGTGCATGTCATCATATATTATTCTGACTTTTCTTCTATAATTCTCATTTTTTTAAGTATTACACTGAGGATTTAACTTACTGTGTCTTTATTTTTATAATTCATTAGAGATAATGGTCTGGTTTCACCCTTCTGAAAATAGGTACTGTATTGATTTTAACCTGTGTTGATATTGGAAGTAGTGTGCTACCATAATATATGCTTTTAAAACTTCAGGTGACTCATTTTCATTCTATTTATCTCTTATTTTTTTTGTCAATATGATGGTGTTTGGAGCTTTACATCTTTGGAGTATAGATTGAATAATTATTTACTTTTATAATTTTGTTGATAACACATATAAGCATATTGGTTTATTGTTTAGAAATTTAAATGCAAAAACCTGATAAAATTTAGGAGTGGTTAAAGTATAAAGTTGAATGCCATAAAATAACATTGTTTAAATTTTCTTTCTTACTATATCTGATTCCAGATGATCAATTACTTCTCTACACATGTAGACTTATATTCAAAGTATTAAGTTACTAGCCATGAGCAATAAGTTCTGGAAGGTAATGAAGCTATAAGGCTAATTCATACTCTGGAAGATATTCAAGCTATAAGGCTAATTTTCTTATTTGGGAATAACTATAATATGGAAATAGGAAAAAAGATATATTGGTACAGAAGTCACTATGAGGAAAGAAATATCATAGCAGAAGTCTTGCACTGAAATCCTGTCTTCCTTATCTCTCTGCATTCTAGTATCTTCTTAAAGGATTCAGGCCAAACTTACTATTTTGTAACTGTAAACTACTCAGCTCAAAATTATTGCTCTGATTCTCAAAATGTATTATAGCAAAACTTTCTTGCCCATGGAAATTTACTTAATTTTAATGTTCTCAATGCATGACAGAGTGAGTGTTTAATCATATTTTTAATAAAAGCAATAAATCATTTATAATTTCATTTGCATACTTTACAGTATTCAAAAGGATTGGGTTATAGCTATGTTTTATTTGTTATAGTTTATTATTTTAGTTTTCTGCATATAAAAGAAGCTTTTGTCAATCTGATAGAAACTAGGATTATCTGGGCAAAAGCAGCCTCAGTTGAGACAATGCCTCCTCTAAATGCCACTGTAGGTGATTCTATGGCACATTTTATTAATGACAAGTAGATGTAGCAGGGAATACAGATGGCACCACCCATGGACAGGTGATATTGGGTTATATATAAAAGAAGATGAGTGAATAATCAGATTTAAGCCTACTAGTAAGCAACATTCTTCTGTGGTTTCTTCATTTTCTGTTCTTCAGTTCCTGCCCTGACCTCCTTCTGTGACAAGAGTGTGACATAGAAGTGTAAGTCAAATAAACTGTGTCCACACCCATTACTTTTAAAAGTAATTACAGAAATTAGAACCATGATCATAGTGTTGCTGTGGTTGAAGTGAACATGTGTTTTGGAAGAAGAATTATCTTGGTGTTTGAAATGTTATGCTGAAAAAGTGCTGAGAACTTTGTGTGCTATTCTCTGTGGTAGCTTGCTAGATGAGATTGATAGATGTGCAGATAATGGATATCTGGCCTGTGGAGGTCCAGATGAAAGTAAACCCTGTATGGGAATCATTTTTGTGATATTTTGAATTGAAAAGTTGTGGAGTTAGTTCAGCTGGAGCTGAAGAATCAACTGTGTTGAAAAAGAAGAGAGTTAATGAAGTGAAATCTTTACTTTTTGGGGCAACTGATGCTGTTTAGCTGTGACTAAGAAGAGACCAGCATCAGTGAGCAAAATCTTCTAGAGCAGCATTTCCCAACCTGTGGGGTAGAAGGACCTTTTCATAGGGGTCACAAGTTAGATAGCCTGCATATCAAATGTTTGCATTACAATGCACAATAGTAGCAAAACCATTACAACTCATAAGAGTTATGAAGTTGGAATGAAATAATTTTACATGAGGAGCTCTGTTAAAGGGTCACAGCATTAGGAAGGTTGAGAAGTACTAGTATAGAGTACTTCCTGGTGGCCAATATTCAGAAGACATCCAAATAAAGTTATGGCTATGCTCAAGCTGGAAGCCAAAATTTCAATGATTTCCCATGTTACTGGTTTTGGCAGCATGTAAACTGTAGGATTGAAGTGAGCATGTAGAACTGCTGAGGTTTCATGGTGTAAAAGGCCAGAAGAAGCCATTAATAATGGTTCAGACTCAGCTGGGTGGTGGTGGTGCACGCCTGTAATCCCAGCACTTGGGAGGCAGAGGCAGGTGGATTTCTGAGTTCGAGGCCAACCTGGTCTACAGAGTGAGTTCCAGGACAGCCAGGACTATACAGAGAAACCCTGTCTCAAAAAACTAAAAATAAAATAAAATAAAATAAAATAATGGTTCAGACTCAGTTGTGGTGTACACCTCAGGATTTAATGGGTCATAGTGAGAAGATGATGCTTACCTCATGTCCATTGCTAATGATGCAGCCTCAGTTTTAGTGGAGAACACATTACAGATGTCCAGGACAGTGGACATCTGAATGATCAAAGGTAACAATGGATATAAAGTGGCACCATTCTGAACCTCTGAGACAAGTTTGAGTGCACCATGCATCTGGAGAAGGGGAGTGCCAAAGACCCTTGAAGTCCAGAATATTATAAGTCCCAGGAGTCTTCCATTGACCTAATTACACTATGAGAATTTTAACGTTTTATACTGATTGTGACCAGTCTTTGGTTCTTCTCTATAGGAGGAAAATCATTTTGATGAAAATGTTTTTCATCAAAAATTAATCTAAATAGCACAAGTACATATATAAATATCTGTAATTGTTAGAGGCCACACATTTTATGATTGTAAGCCAGAAATTTCAAACACATTTACTTTAAAATGTGCTAAGAATTGTTTCCTTGATTTATAAACTGAAAATACTGAAATGAAGCATGTATTTCTCCTTGACTGTCTATCCTGATTACCACTATTCACATTTAATGGGATGTTAAGGTTGAAGCTTTGATCAAGCTGACAACATGTAATTTATGCTACAAATAAAGGGACATGTCAAATACAATTGTTTGTTCACAAAAGGTACTTAAAACTCCCTCAAAATTCATTTCAGACTTGTTCAACTTCTAAAGTAAGTAGTCTTGAGTTAAGAATTAAAAGAGAAAATTTACTAGAGAACAAAAAGAATTTATTTAACAGCTGTGGGATGAAAAATGCTGCTCTCTAATTTTTTATTACTATGCGTTATTTTTGGCAAAAAGATGGAGATAATCTTCCTTTGCCTCAGGTACAGAGAAAAACAATTTAAAAGATCTTTTACAGAGATGTATAATTTGTAGACAATAATATAAGGACAGCATAGATGAGGCAACACATCTTGGTGGTGGGTGCTTAGACCGAGCGGGCAGAAACAGATATCGTGATACCCCAGGCTTAAGAGCTCAGGGGACCAGGGCTGCCAGCCAGTCATCTAAGAACAGGAGCTTGGTAGAGCAGCAGTCCTGTGTGGGCTCTCTGCCCTGCAAGGGACTCGGCAAGCTGCACTCCCCACATCCAGCAGCCACTGCCAGCTTCCTTGTAGTGGTCCGGACTAAGGAGAGCTGAGCCAGGTACCCGTGATACCCAGAACGTGGAATATTTGGGGGCGCAAGACTGCCTGACAGCGAACCAGGAAGGCCAGGGTTCCTGGGCCCCAACCAGGTATGGGCTCTGCACTCTGAGGGGAACCCTGCACTCTGCTCATCCAAGGCCATCTTGGTGGTGGGTACTTAGTCAAAGCAGACAGGACCAGATACCCGAGATATTCCTAGCTTAAGATCTCGGGGGAACCGGGTCACCAGCCAGTCATCTAAGAACTGAAGCTTGGCAGAGCAGCAGTTCCTGTGTTCCACCAGGGCATGGGTTCCTGGCCCTCTGCAAGTCCCTGCACTCCGCACTCCGCACTCCATGAGGCCTCAGACAGCATCCTTGCTGCTGACTGAACTAAGAAAAAAGATCCAGAGAAGACAAGCAGCATCAGGTTCAGAGTGATAACCAAATATAACATTGCTTAGAGCAAGATACACCAGGGGTCCAACAGCACCCAAGAGGAGAACAACACATCAGCAATCTGTGCCAGGGGAAACCCAGTCATCCAGTGGTGGGGAAATAGCCTTTCGAGCCCACAGGAGGTTCAAGCACCAGCTAGTGACTACAAGACCATCTAAGGTCACAGATAACCAGATGGCAAAAGGCAAATGTAGGAACATTACTAACAGAAATCAAGGCAATATGCCAGCATCTGAACCCAGCACCCTGGCATACCACTCCTAGGCATATACCGAGAGGATTCCCCTGCATACAATAAAGACACATGCTCCACTATATATAACATATATAACATATATATAACATTTCATACTAAAGCTAAAGAATATACCTTTTTCTCAGCACCGCATGGTACCTTCTCCAAAATTGATCATATAATTGGTCAAAAGACAGATGTCAACAAATACAAGAAGATCGAGCTAATCCCATGACTCCTATCAGATCATCATGGAGTAAGAGTGGTCTTCAATAGCAACAAAAACAACAGAAAGCCCACATACACATGGAAACTGAACAATACTTTACTCAATGACACCTTGGTCAAGGAAGAAATAAAAAAAGAAATCAAAGACTTTTTAGAATTCAATGAAAATGAAGGCACAACCTACCCAAATCTATGGGACACAATGAAAGCAGTGCTAAGAGGAAAACTCATAGCTCTAAGTGCATCCAAAAAGAAACTGGAGAGAGCATACATTAGCAGCTTAATGGCACACCTTAAAGCCCTGGAAGAAAAAGAAGTTAATTCACCCAGGAGGAGTAGAATACAGGATATCATCAAACTCAGGGCTGAAATCAATCAAGTGGAAACAAAGAAACCATGCAAAGAATCAACAAAACCAGGAGCTGGTTCTTTGAGAAAATCAACAAGATAGATAAACACTTAGCCAGACTAACCAAAGGACACAGACAGTATCCAAATTTACAAAATTAGGAATGAAAAGGGGGACAGAACAACAGAAATTGAGGAAATTCAAAAGATCATCAGATCATACTACAAAAGTCTAAACACAACTGGAGAATCTGGAGAAAATGGACAATTTCCTAGACAGATACCAAATACCAAAATTAAATCAGGATCAATTGGATCAGCTAAATAGTCCCATAACCCCTAAAGAAATCGAAGGGGTTATAGAAAGCCTCCCAACCAAAAAAAGTACTGGACCAGATGGTTTTAGTGCAGAATTCTACCAGACATTCAAAGAAGACTTAACACCAATACTTTTCAAACTGTTCCACAAAATAGAAAGAGAAGGTACACTGCCCAACTTGTTCTTCAAAGCCACAATTATGCTGATATCAAAACCACACAAAGATCCAATGAAGAAAGAGAACTACAGGCCAATTTCCCTTATGAATATCGATGCAATAATACTAAATAAAATTCTTGCCAACCGAATCCAAGAGCACATCAAAATGATCATTCACCAAGATAAAGTAGGCTTCATCCCAGGGATGCAGGGATGGTTCAATATACGGAAATCCATCAATGTAATCCAGTACATAAACAAATTAAAAGAAAAAAAAACACATGGTCATCTCATTAAATGCTGAAAATGCATTCGACAAAATTTAGCATCCTTTCATGCTAAAAGTCTTGGTAAGAGCAGGAATCCAAGGCATACATAAACATAGTAAAAGCAATCTACAGCAAACCAGTAGCCAAAATCAAAATAAATGGAGAGAAACTTGAAGCAATCCCACTAAAATCAGGGAATAGACAAGGCTGCCCTCTCTCTCCATATCTTTTCTTTTTTTTTAAATTTTTATTTTCTATATTCTCTGTTTACATTCCAAAGGCTTTCCCCTTTCCCAGTCCCCCCCACCACACATCCCATAAGTCCTCTCTGCCCCAACTATTCCCCAATCACCCCCCACCATTTCTCTGTTCTGGATCTACAAAACTGGATCCAATTTTTTCAGGCCCATGGTCCTCTCCTTTCTTCTTCTTAGGAATCATTTGACTTGCTAATTGTGCCTTGAGTATTTAGGGCTTCTGGGCTCATTAATATCCATTTATCAGTGATTGCATTTCATGTGTATTCTTTTGTGATTGGGTTAACTCGCTTAGGATATTTTCCAGATCTAACCATTTGCCTACAAATTGCATGAATTCATTATTTTTAATTGCTGAGTAGTATTCCATTGTATAAATATACCACATTTTCTGTATCCATTCCTCCTTTCAGGGATATCTGGGCTCCTTCCAACTTCTGGCTATTATAAAAGAGGCTGCTGTGAACATAGTGGAGCATGTATCTTTATTGTATCCAGGAGAATCCTCTGGGTATATGCCCAGGAGTGGTATGCCAGGGTCCTCTGGAATTGACATGCCCAATTTTCTGAGGAACCGCCAGACTGATTTCCAGAGCAGTTGTACCATCTTGCAATCCCACCAACAGTGGAGGAGTGTTCCTCTTTCTCCACATCTTCGCCCGCACTTGTTGTCTCTTGAGTTTTTAATCTTAGCCATTCTGACTGGTATGAGGTAGAATCTCAGGGTTGTTTTGATTTGCATTTTCCTGATGACTAATGAGGTTGAATATCTCTTCAGGTGTTTCTAGGCCATCTGAATTTCTTCTGGTGAAAATTCCTTGTTTAGCTCTGTACCCCATTTTTTGATAGGGTTATTTGGTTCTTTGGGGGTCTAACTTCTTGAGTTCTTTGTATATATTGGATATTAGCCCTCTGTCAGATGTAGAGTTGGTGAAGATCTTTTCCCACTTTGTTGGTTGCCGTTTTGTCCTTCTGAAGGTGTCCTTTGCCTTACAGAAACTTTGTAATTTTATGAGGTCCCATTTGTCAATTCTTGATCTTAGAGCATAAGCTGTTGGTGTTCTGTTCAGGAACTTTCCCCCTGTGCCCATGTCCCCCAGGGTCTTCCCAAGTTTCTTTTCTAATAGTTTCAGTGTGTCTGGTTTTATGTGGAGGTCCTTGATCCACTTGGAGTTGATCTTAGTACAAGGAGATAAGAGTGGGTCAATTTGCATTCTTCTGCATGTTGACCTCCAGTTGAACCAGCACCATTTGTTGAAAAGGCTATCTTTTTTCCAGTGGATAGTTGTGGCCCCTTTATGAAAGATCAAGTAACCATAAGTCTGTGGGTTAATTTCTGGGTCTTCAATCCTATTCCATTGATCTACTTGCCTGTTGCTATACCAATACCATGCAGTTTTTAACACAATTGCTCTGTAGTACTGCTTGAGGTCAGGGATATTGATTCCCCCAGAAGTCCTTTTATTGTTGAGAATAGTTTTAGCTATCCTGGGTTTTTTGTTGCTCCAGATGAATTTGAGAATTGCTCTTTCTAGATCTATGAAGAATTGATTTGGGATTTTGATGGGGATTGCATTGAATCTGTAGATTGCTTTTGGAAAGATGGCCATTTTTACTATATTGAAAGAATATAGAAAATAAAATTAAAAAAAGAAAGGGGAAGCACAGGAAACTGTAATAGAAGAAATTGAAATCTCAGTGCTTGGTTAAAATGTGCATTAATGTTTTATCTTGGAAAATAATCAAATCACATAGAAAAGTAGTTATGGAGCCTTTTAAAGTCTTTTCCCAAAAGAAATGATGGAACAGTATTACAAGGCTTTAGAGACAGTGGATGAGTTTCTGGAAAAACTCTAGAAACAGTGGAGAAAGATTTTGAGTTAAGACCATACTACCTATGGGACGATTCCAAGAAGGTGCTGAAGAAAGAGGCACTGGGATTCTCTTTCTCATTTTGGCTACTGTTATATTTGAGGATTCTTTCTGTTGTTTTTATGTAGAATTTCAAAGTATACCGAAGGAATAAAACTTGGATAGAAAAATTGATGTGGTTGGTGAGGTGGCCTATTAAGTAAAGACACTTGCTATTCAAACTGATAACCTGAGTCCAATTCTCAGAAGATACAAAAAATGTGAACCTCAGCACCACCACCAAAAAAGGAAAATTACTCCCCAAAGTTAGTCTTTGATCACTACAGTCATGTGTATGCCAAATGGAAATTGTGCCATGCGCCCCTAATAATAATTTTTTAATTAAATTGTGATTAATTATATTAACATGCATATATAAATGAGTGTGTACCATATTAATCTTTTTTGGTCAGTTACCTAATTCAGAATGATTCCATGGAATTTCCACATTAGATTTCCACATTGCCTTCAAATGCACCCTTTTCCCATCATCTCTCCATGTTCTCCCCTGCCTCCATCTCCATTGGGTCTGTGAGTTGTAGTATGAGAATCTATCACTTACTAGCTAATACTCACTTATAAATGAGTTCATATCATGTTTATCTGGGCTACCTCACTCGTCATGATTTTTTTCTAAGTTCACTCACTTGCCTGCAAATTTCATTTCATGTCATTTGTAAAATGGCTCAGTAATGCTCAATTGTGTAAATGTACAAGATTTTCATTATTCATTTTTCTTTTGAGGGGAATCTAGGTTGTTTTCCATTCTTGGCTATTATGAATAAAGCAGCAATGTCCATGACTGAGCATGTGTCCTGGTTCTAGGATAAAGCATCCTTTGGGTATATACCCAAGAGGGATATAGCTGCTTCTTGAGATATGATTCCCAACTTCCTGAGGAACTGCCACACAGATTTTCATAGGAACTCTACAAGTTAATACTTCCACCAGCAATGCATGAATACTCCCCTTATTCCACATGCTCACCTGCATGAGCTGTCATGTTTCTTGTTGATTGATCTTAGACATTCTGACAGGTGTAAAATGGAATTTCAAAGTATTTTGATTTGCATTTCCCCAATGACTAATGTGTTGAATATTTCTTGAAGTACTCTTCAGCCGTTGGATTGGTAGCATGAAATATTAAAAAGGCACCCATGCTACCAGCGGATAGGTAGGCCTGTTCTCAGCCTGGCAGACTCTGATCCAGAGCTCTCAAATCTCTCCACCTGGCTTGTTATGCTTCCATGGAGGGCCACTGCTAAACCAGCCTGATGCTTCAAAATTCCCTTTTCTCTGGAACTCAATTGAGTTGCCTCGTAAAAGAAAACACCACATAATCCTAGTTTAGAATCAAAAAACAACGCACTTGCTAGACACAGCAGCTAGCATCCTAATGTGTAAGCTATTCTAAGTCATACATCCTCTGGTAGTAGATCCCAAAGGCTCTGCCGCATGAACCATGGACCTTCCCTACCAACACTTTGTCTCCACAGTCTTTCTTGCCCAAAAGAAAGTATCTTTCTTTGACCTCCCCTCTTTATCAATCTGTCCCAGAAGTCCCACCTACTCCTCATCCACTGATTGTTCCCCAGCAATCTTTATTCATTAGTAAAAAATTCTATGTATGAGATTCATCAAAAAAAGAATTCCCTGTTTAGATATGTATCCCATTTTTTTAATTGGATTGTTTAGTTTTGTGATATGTTTTTTCTTAATGTATTTAAATCTTTTGAATATAAATCCTCTGTCAGATGTGGAGTTGGTACAAATATTTTCTCAAATTATTCTGTCACTTCTCTGCCCACTTTTTTTCCTTGTTGATAATATTTTTAATTTTTTTATTGGATATATTCCATATTTACATTTCATATCCCTTTTACTGGTTCCCTGCCCCCCCAAAGGTCCCACATGCCCTTTTCCCTCCCCCTGTTCCCCCATCCACCCCTTACCACTTCCCTGTTCTGGTATTTCCCTATAGTGATGCTTTGAGCCTTTCCAGAACCAGGGTCTACTCCTTCCTTCTTGTCGGACATCATTTGGTATGTGGATTGTGTCTTTGGTGTCCCAAGATTCTAGGCTAATATCCACTTATCAGTGAGTGCATACCATGGGTATTGTTTTGAGACTAGGTTACCTCACTTAGTATGACATTTTCCAGCTCCATCCATTTGTCTAAGAATTTCATGAATTCATTGTTTCTAATGGCTGAATTGTATATATATGGCTCCATTGTATATATATGTGTGTGTGTGTATATATATATATATATATATATATATATATATACCATAATTTTTATATCCATTCCTCTTTTGAGGGACATCTGAGTTCTTTCCAGCTTCTGGCTAGTATAAATAAGGCTGCTATGAACATAGTGGAGCATGTATCCTTATTGCATGCTGGGAAATCTTCTGGGTATATGCCCAGGAGTGGTATGGCTGGGTCCTCCGGAAGTATCGTGTCCAGTTTTCTGAGGAACCACCAGACTGATTTCCAGAGTGGTTGTACCAGCTTGCAGTCCCACCAGCAGTGGAGCAGTGCTCCTCTTTCTCCACATCATCACCAACACCTGCTGTTTCCTTTCCAACTTAAGGATA
Organism: Apodemus agrarius; assembly: GCA_964023405.1. Lineage (NCBI taxonomy): Eukaryota > Metazoa > Chordata > Mammalia > Rodentia > Muridae > Apodemus > Apodemus agrarius. The sequence continues at coordinate 127,076,108 of OZ030009.1, forward strand.
GATAACCAACCACCAAAGCCCTGACACACCAAGATCATTGAATATATGTCTTCTCGGAGTAGCTACTACAACATGAATATCCCAAGAAAATCAGATGGGAAAGCCACATGAAATAACACAATCAACAAAATTTAGGGCAATATGATATCTTCAGAGCACACCTATTTGACTAATGTATGCCCTGGATACAATGAAACAGGTAGAAGCCTTTAAAGATGAAACAAATGAATCCCTTAAAGAAATATAGGAAAATACGATAAAATGGGTCAAATAAATATAAAATATTCAAGACCAGAGAATGGAAATAGAGGCAGTAAAGAAAACACAAATTGAGGGAATTCTGGAGCTAGAAAACCCAGGGAAGAAAAAAGAAACAACAGATATAAGCATCAAAAATAGACTACAAAAGATAGAAGAGAGAATCTCAGCTGCACAAGTTAAAATGGAGGAAAGGTATACATCAGTCAAAGAAAATGTTAAATTAAAAAAAAAATCCTGTCACAAAACATGCCCAAAAATCTGGGATAACAGGAAAAGACTTAATCTAAGAATAATACAGATAGAAGGTAAGAAGTCCCAGCTCAAAGGACAACAGTTTTCTTTTTTGAAAATTAACCATTTTATTCATTTACATTTCAAATGATTTTCAGCTTCCTGGTTACCCCTTCACAAAATTCCCATCACATCCTCCTATCCCAGTCATCTTTACCTCTATGAGGATGCTCTTCCATCCACTCAACCACTTCTGCCTCTGGCATTCCCCTTGTCTTAGTTAGGGTTTTACTATTGTGAACAGATGCCATGAACAAGGCAAGTCTTTTTTATTGAATATTATCTTCATTTGCATTGTCCTGGTAAAACCTTTCCCTATTCCCCCCTTTCCCAAAGACCACCAACCCCTCCTCCCACCCTCTGCCTCCACTTATATGCCCTTCCACCTGACACACTCCTACCTTCCCCCCTCGGTTTCCCTTTGTTGGGGCCTCTGTGGACCCTTTACCTTACCAATGACCCTTCCTCCCACTGATGCCCAACAAAGCCTTCCTCTGCCACATTTTTGGCTGAACCATGTGTGACCCTTGGTTGATGGTTCAGGCCCTGGGAGTCTTGGGGCATCTGGGTGGCCAAAATCATTGTTCTTCCCATGGGTCTGTAAGTCCCTTCAGCTCTTCTGGACCTCCCTCCAGCTCCTTCATTTGGGACCCCACACCCAGTCCAATAGTTGGTTGCTAGCATCTGCCTCTGTATTTATAAGACTATGACAGGGCCCCTCTGGAGACAACCATTGCATGCTCCTTTTGGTATGTATGCAGTTCTTGTCATCCTTAGTAGTGTCAGGGTTTGTTGACTATTTATAGAATGAATCCCCAGGTAGAGCAGTCTCTGGGTGGCCTTTACTTCAGCCCCTGATCCACACATTGTCTCCCTTATTGCTCCTTTGAGTATTTTGTTCCCTTTCTTAGAGGAACCAAAGCACCCTTACTTAAGTTCTCCTTCTTCTTGAGCTTCCTGTGCTGGGTGAATTGTAACTTGTTTATTTTGAGCTTTTGGGCTAACTTCCACTTATTAGTGAGTACATACCATGTATGATCTTTTGTGATTGGGTTGCCTCCCTCAGGATGACACTTTCTAGTTCCATCCATTTGCCTAAGAATTTCATGAATTCATTGTTTTTAATAGTTGAATAGTACTCCATCGAGTATATACACTGCAGTTTCTGTATCCATTACTCTGTTGAGGGACATCTGGGTCCCTTATGAGGGACATTCCAGCTTCAGGCTATTATAAATACGGCAGCAATGAACATAGTGGAGCATGTTTCCTTATTACATGTAGGATCTTCTTCTGGGTATATGCCCAGGAGTGGTATAGCTGCATCAGCAGGTAGTACTATGTCTAATTTTCTGAAGAATCACCAAACTCATTTCCAGGGTGTTTTTACCAGCCTGAAATCCCACCAACAATGAAGAAGTGTTCCTTTTTCTCCACATCCTCTCCAGCATCTGCTCTCCCCTGAGTTTTTTCATCTTAGCCAATCTGACTGGTGTAAGGTGGAATCTCAGTGTTGTTTTGATTTTCATTTCCCTAATAACTAAAGATGCTGAACATTTCTTTAGGTGCTTTAGGGCCATTCGAGTTTCCTCAGTTGAGAATTTCCTGTTTAACTCTGTACACCAATTTTAATAGGGTTATTTAACTCTCTGGAGACTAACTTCTTGAGTTCTTTGTATACATTGGATATTAGCCTTCTATCAGATTTAGGGTTAGTAAAAATCTTTTCCCAATTTGTTGGTGGTTGTTTTGTCCTGACCATGTCCTTTGCCTTACAGAAGCTTTGCAACTTTATGAGGTCCAAATTGTCGACTCTTGTTCTTAGAGCATAAGTCATTGTTCTGTTCAGGAACTTTTTCCCCTGTGCCCATGTGCTCAAGATTCGTCCCCACTTTCTCCTCTATCAGCTTCAGTATGTCTGGTTTTATGTATAGATCCTTGATCCACTTGGACTTGAGCTTTGTACAAGGAGGTAAGAATGGGTCGATTTGCATTTTTCTGCATGCAGATCTCCAGTTGATCCAGCACCATTTGTTAAAAGTGCTGTCTTTTTTTCCACTGGATGTTTTTGGCTCCTTTGTGAAATATCAAGTGACCGCATGGGTGTGGGTTCTTAAGGACAACATTTAATTGGGACTGGTTTACAGGTTCAGAAGGTCAGTCCGTAATCAAGGAGAGAACATGGCAGCATCCAAACAGGCATGGTACAGGAGGTACTGAGAGTTCTACATCTTCATCTGAAGGTTGCTGGCAGAATACAGACTTCCAGGGAGCTAGGGTAAGAGCCTTATAATCTATACCCACAGTGATGCATTGACTCCAACAGGACTGCACCTTCTAGTAGTGCCATTCCCTAGTGCATATACAAACCATCACATTCCACTCCCTGCTCACATAGGCTTGTTCAAACATGAGTCTATGGGAGCCATGCCTAACCATAGCATAATGCACACATTTAGTCTAACTTCCATAGTCCCTATAGTTTATAGCAGTCTCAACAATGTTAAAAGTCAAAAGTTCAAAGTCTATTCTGAGATTCATCCAATCACTTAACTGTATTCCCCAAAGCAAGACAGGAAACTGGCTGGGCAAACAAAAAAGCTCTTTCTACAGGGCTGATTCCACTCTCTGTTAGCAGATTTTTCTCAGCAGATAGCCCATGTCTCTGGGCTATCTTGGGATCCTCAAGGTAACTTTAATGTTATAGCTTTATGTTCAAATGTTTGAGATCCACAAATGAATTTCTGGGCTCTTTCTAAGAACTAGAATTACATTTCCATCTCTTTCTTCTGTAGCATTCTATGGTCAGGTTGATACACTTCATTGCCACTGCTGTTCTTAGTGACCAGTCCATGGTACTGGTATCTCCAATATACTGGGTTTTCCCACTATAACTATGCTTCACCAATAGCCTTTTATAGGCTCTCTTCATGGTGCCAAGCCTCAAATCCTTTACATGTCCCCTTCTGTCCTGAACTATCAATTACAAATGAGACTGCACCTTCACCAATGACCTTCTATGGCCTCTTCCAGTGGCAAACTTTAGCTATTCTTCATGATCTCTTTATGCCTTCAAAAACAGTACCACTTGGGTGACTCTTACACATTACCAAGTACAACTGTAGCACAAGGTACAACTTTTTCTGTCTCTGGACCACAGCTTCTATCTGCTCTCAGAAAACACTTCCCAGAAGATTTCACTTTAGTGATGCTGGTTTCTTCTAAATTACCACTAATTTCTTAGTTCCAGCTAACCCTCATCAAATGTCCTAGTAGACCCTTCTAGTTTTCACTCTCAAGCCAGAGCCACATGGCTGAAGCTGCCATGTTTTACCATTTGCTGGGACTGGAACATGCTCCCACTTATTCTATTAACCAGCTTTCTGGAGTTCTCCCAGGCCCCTACACTGACAGTCTCCACCTTGTGGTTGGGTCACCAGTAGAGAGGTGCAGGTATCCAGACTTAATCGGGGCCTGCCATCACTCGGGTGGGAACCCCCAGGCTCGCACCAGTAGCCAGAGCCGGGGTGGCTCAGGGGAACATCTCCATGGTGCGGCTGGGAGCTGCTTGCCCAGTGGTTCTTCCAGGCCCCTACATTGATGGTCTTCATCTTGCCACTAGTTCACTAGTAGAGAGGGCCAGAGACACAGACTTAATTTGTGACTACCATCACTTGGGTGGAAATCGGCCAGGTTCTTGCCAGTGGCCAGTGCCTGGGTGGCCCAGCAGGACATCTCCACAGCCACCAGGCCTTGAACCAACTCAGTTGGGAAATGCCTACTCTGAGGTCCTCTCAGCACTCTCAGCCGCGGTCTCCATCTTGCCTCCTGGTCAACAGTAGAAAACCAACAGGCAGGCCCAGCCTCATGGGAGGTTCAAACACCAGCCAGTGACAACAAGGTAAACGAATGCCAGTGATAACCAGATGGCAAAAGGCAAATGTAGGAACATTACTAACAGAAATCAAGGCAGCATGCCAGCATGCTAACCCCGTTTGCCAACAACAAGAAGTCCTGGATACCCCAACACACCAGAAAAACAAGATTTGGATCTAAAATCACTGGTCAGGATGCTGACAGCAGAACACATAGATAAATCTCTTAAGGAAATACAGGAGAAAATGGATCAAAAGTTAGAAGCTCTTACAGGCAAATGCAAAAAACACTTAAAGAAATTCAGGTGAATATGGATCAAAAAAATGGAAGCCAATAAGGAGGAAACAAAAAATCACTTAAAGAAATACAAGAGAACGTGGGCCAACAAGTAGAAGTCATAAAAGAGGAAACACAAAAATCTCTTAAAGAATTACAGGAAAACACAAACAAGCAAGTGAAAGTTCTGAGCAAAACCATCCAGGATCTAAAAACAGAAGTAGAAACAACTAAGAAATCACAAAGGGAGACAACTTTGGAGATAGAAAACCTTGGGAAGAAATCAGAGGCCATAGATGCAAATATCAACAACAGATACAAGAGCTAGAAGAAAGAATCTTAGATGCCGAAGATACCATAGGAACCATTAATTCAACAGTCAAAGAAAATGCTAAATGCAAAAAGCTTGTAACCCAAAATATCCAGGAAATCCAGAACACAATGAGAAGACCAAACCTAAGGATTATAGGTATAGATGAGAGCGAAGATTTACAATTTAAAGGGCCAACAAATATCTTCTACAAAATTATGGAACAAAACTTCCCCAGCCTAAAGAGAGAGATGCCCATGAATATACAAGAAGCCTACAGAACTCCAAACAGACTGGACCAGAACAGAAATACCTCCTGTCACATAATAATCAAAAACCCAGCTGGAGAGATGGCTCAGTGGTTAAGAGTGCCGACTGCTCTTCTGAAGGTCCTGAGTTCAAATCACAGCAACCACATGGTGGCTCATAACCATCCGCAATGAGATCTAACACTCTTTGCTGGGGTGTCTGAAGACAGCTACAGTGTACTTACATATAATAATAAATAAATCTTTAAAAAAACCCAAATATACTAAACAAAGAAAGAATATTAAGGGCAGTAAGAGAAAAAGGCCAAGTAACATATAAAGGAAGACCTATTAGAATTACACCAGACTTCTCACATGAGACCATGAAAGCTAGAAGATGCTGGGCAGATATCATACAGACTCTAAGAGAACAAAAATTTCAGCCAAAACTGCTATACCTAGCAAAAATCTAAATTGCCATAGATGGAGAAACCAAGGTATTCCATGACAAGACCAAATTTGCACGATATCTTTCCACAAACCCAGCCCTACAAAGGATAATAAAGGGAAAACACCAACAAAATGAGGGAAATGACACCCAGGAAGAAGCAAGATAGAAACCTCCTCTCATCAAACCCAAAAGAAGATAACCTCTCAAATATAAAAATTAAGTTCAAAAATATCAGGAGGTAATAATTACTATTCCTTAATATCTCTTAACATCAATGGACTCAATTAACCCAATAAAAAGAAATAGACTAATAGACTGGATACAGAAACAGGAGCCTACATTTTGCTGCATACAGGAAACACATCTCAATGTCAAAGACAAACATTACCTTAGAGTAAAAGGCTGGAAGACAATTTTACAAGCAAATTTCAGGAAACAAGCCAGAGTAGCCATTCTAATATCAGATAAAATTGACTTTCAACCTAAAGTCATGAAAAGAGACATGGAAGGTCACTTCTTGCTTGTCAAAGGGAAAATCCACCAAGAAGAACTCTCAATTATGAACATCTATGCTCCAAATGCAAGGGCACCCTCATTCATAAAAGAAACTGCACTAAAGCTTAAAGTAATCATTGCACCTAATACAGTAATTGTTGGTGACCTCAACACCATACTCTCTTCAATGGATCAATCAGGAAAGCAGAAACCAAACAGGGACACAGTTTAACTAGTTGAAACTTTGGACCAATTTGACTTAACAGATATATATAGAACATTTCATCCTAAAGCCAAAGAATATCCATTTTTCTCAGTTCCACATGGTACCTTCTCCAAAATCAATTATATAACTGGTCACAAGACAGATGTCAACAATTACAAGAAGATCGAACTACTCCCATGCCTCCTATCAGATCACTATGGAGTAAGAGTGGTCTTCAATAGCAACAAAAACGACAGAAAGCCTACATACACGTGGAAACTGAACAATACTCAATGACACCTTAGTCAAGGAAGAAATAAAGAAAGAAATCAAAGACTTTTTAGAATTTAATGAATATGAAGGTACAACCTACCCAAATCTATGGGACACAATGAAAGCAGTGCTAAGAGGAAAACTCATAGCCCTGAGTACCTCCAAAAAGAAACTGAATAGAGCATACACTAGCAGCTTAACAGCACACCTGAAAGCCCTGGAACAAAAAGAAGCTAATTCACCCAGGAGGAGTATAAGACAGGAAATCATCAAACTAAGGGTAGAAATCAATCAAATAGAAAAGAAGAGAACCATACAAAGAATCAACAAAACCAAGAGCTGGTTCTTTGAGAAAATCAACAAGATAGATAAACCCTTAGCCAGAAAAACCAAAGGGCACAGTATCCAAATTAACAAAATTAGAAATGAAAAGGGGGATATAACAAAAGAAACTGAGGAAATTAAAAAAAATCATCGGATCTTACTACAAAAGCCTATACTCAACACAACTGGAGAATCTGGAGGAAATTTCCTAGACAGATACCAAATACAAAAATTAAATGAGGATCAATTAGACCAGCTAAACAGTCCCATGACCCCTAGAGAAATTGAAGGGGTTATAGAAAGTCTCCCAACCAAAAAAAGTGCTGGAACAGATGGTTTTATTGCAGAATTCTATCAGGCCTTCAAAGAAGACCTAACACCAATACTCTTCAAACTATTCCACAAAAGAGAAACAGAAGGGAAACTGCCCAACTCGTTCTATGAAGCAGCAATTATGCTGGTACCAAAACCACACAAAGTTCCTACAAAGAAAGAGAACTACAGGCCAATTTCCCTTATGAATATTGATGCAAAAATACTAAATAAAATTATTGCCAATCGAATTCAAGAGTACATCAAAACGATCATTCACCATGATCAAGTAGGATTCATCCCAGGGATGCAGGGATAGTTCAATATACAGAAATCCATCAATGTAATCCATTACATAAACAAATTAAATGAAAAAAACCACATGGTCATCTCATTAGATGCTGAAAAAGCTTTTGACAAAATTCAGCATCCTTTCATGCTAAAAGTCTTGGAAAGAGCAGGAATTCAAGGCCCATACCTAAACATAGTAAAAGCAATCTACAGTAAACCAGTAGCCAACATCAAAATAAATGGAGAGAAACTTGAAGCAATCCCACTAAAATCAGGGACTAGACAAGGCTGCCCTCTCTCTCCATATCTTTTCAATATAGTATTTGAAGTTCTAGCAAGAGCAATTAGACAACATAAGGAAGTCAAAGGGATACAAATTGGAAAGGAAGAGGTTAAACTATCACTATTTGCAGATGATATGATAGTATACTTAAGCAACCAAAAAAAACTCCACCAGACAACTCCTACAGCTGATAAACAACTTCAGCAAAGTAGTTGGTTATAAAATCAACTCAAGCAAATCAGTAGCCTTCCTGTGCTCAAAGGAGAAGCAGGCTGAGAAAGAAGTTAGGGAAATAACACCCTTCACAATAGCCACAAAAAATATAAAGTATCTTGGCGTGACTCTAACCAAACAAGTGAAATATCTGTATGACAGGAACTTCAAGTCCTTGATGAAAGATGTCAAAGAAGACCTCAGAAAAGAAAAATATTTCATGCTCTTGGACTGACAGTATCTATATAGTAAAAATGGCCATCTTGCTAAAAGCAATCTACAACTTCAATGTAATCCCCATCAAAATCCCAACTCAATTCTTTATAGATCTAGAAATAGCAATTCTAAAATTCATCTGGAATAACAAAAAACCCAAGATAGCTAAAACTATTCTCAACAATAAAAAGACTTCTGGGGGAATCAATATCCCTGACCTCAAGCAGTACTACAGAGCAATTGTGTTAAAAACTGCATGCTATTGGTACAGCGACAGGCAAGTAGCTCAGTGGAATAGAATTGAAGACCCAGAAATGAACCCACAGACTTATGGTCACTTGATCTTTGATAAAGGAGCTAAAACCATCCAGTGGAAAAAAGATAGCCTTTTCAACAAATGGCGCTGGTTCAACTGGAGGTCAACATGCACAAGAATGCAAATTGACCCACTCTTATCTCCTTGTACTAAGATCAATTCCAAGTGGATCAAGGACCTCCACATAAAACCAGACACACTGAAACTAGTAAAAAAGAAACTGGGAAGACCCTGGAGGACATGGGCACATGGAGAAAGTTTCTGAACAGAATACCAATAGCTTATGCTCTAAGATCAAGAATTGACAAATGGGACCTCATAAAATTACAAAGTTTCTGTAAGGCAACTGACATGGTCAGAACAACAAAACAGCCATCAACAAATTGGGAAAAGATCTTAACCAACTCTATATCTGACAGAGGGCTAATATCCAATATACACAAGAACTCACGAAGTTAGACCCCAAAGAACCAAATAACCCTATCAAAAAATGGGGCACATAGGTAAACAAAGAATTTTCACCAGAAGAAATTCTGATGGCTGAGAAGCACCTTAAGAGATGTTCAACATCATTAGTCATCAGGGAAATGCAAATTAAAACAACCCTGAGATTCTACCTCACACTAGTCAGAATGGCTAAGATTAAAAACTCAAGATACAACACGTGCTGGCAAGGATGTGAAGAAAGAGAAACACTCCTCCACTGTTGGTGGGATTGCAAAATGGTAAAACCGCTCTGGAAATCAGTCTGGCACTTCCTCAGAAAATTGGGCATGGCACTTTCAAAGGACCCTGTCATACCACTCCTGGGCACATACCCAGATGATTCCCCTGCATACAATAAAGACACATGCTCCACTATGTTCATAGCAGCCTTATTTATAATAGCCAGAAACTGGAAAGAGCTCAGACGTCCCTCAAAAGTGGAATGGATAAACAAATTGTGGTATATTTATACAATGGAATACTACTCAGCAATTAAAAATAATGAAATCATGCAATTTGTAGGAAAATGGTTGGATCTGGAAAATATCATCCTAAGTGAGTTAACCCAATCACAAAAAAATACACATGAAATGCAATCAGTCATAAGTAGATATTAATGAGCCCAGAAGCTCTGAATACTCAAGGCATAATTATCAAATGAAAAAATTCCCAAGAAGAAGGAAGGAGAGGACCCTGGTCCTGAAAAGACTGGATACAGATTTGTAGGAGAGTATCAGAACAGAAAAAAGGAAGGGTGGGGTGCGTTATGGGGAATATGCGGGAGGCGATGGGGTGGGGGAAGAGGACTTATGGGACATAGTGTGAAGGGGAAACTGGAAAAGGGGAAATCCTTCAGAATGCAAACATATACTATAGAAAATAAATAAATTTTATATATATATATATAATTTTATATATATATACATGTATATATATACACACAAACACACACACACACTTATATATATACATACATATATATACATATATATATATATATATATATATATATATATATATATATATATATATAATAGGGTAGGATCTTGCCCCAAATCTCTTAATCTGTTATTTGCTAGAACATAGGATTCAATTCCATTTCACTTCCTGGTGTCCTTTTAATATTTGAACCATATATTTTATATTTTCCTTTCTAAGCTTTCTATGCTTGTGCAAAACACTCCTCATGAGACTTAACTAGAGAACACAGTCTCTGCTGGGCTTTTTGATACTTCCTTTGTTCAGGGCAATTAATATAAATCTCTTTGTCTTAGATTCAGGTACAATCTTCAGACAAGAGGTAAAAGCAGCCACATTCTTCACCAAAATCCCATCAAAACAGTCTCTAGGCCACAGTCTGAAATTCAAATCATAATCAGCAAAAAAAGTCTTCTATATTCCTATTAGGATAGCCCATTAAGCTCAAGTTAAAGTATTCTACTGCTTTCTAAAGTCCCATAATCCACATTCCTCCAAACAGAAGCATGGTCATGCCTATCACAGCAATATCCCAGTCCTAGGTATCAACTTCTTAGAGTTGTACTGCTGTCAACAGATACCATGAACAAGGCAAGTCTTATAAAAACAACATTTAATTGGAGCTGGATTACAAGTTCAAAGGTTTAGTCCAATATCATCCAGGTGGGAATATGGCAGCATCCAGGCAGACATGGAACAGGAGGTAAAGGAGGAACTGAGAGTTCTACATCTTCATCTGAAGGTAGATCGATAGCAGATTGCTCACTTCCAGGCAGCAAGGATGAGAGTCTTATAGCCACACACACAGTAACACACCTACTCCAACAGGGTCACATCTTCCAATAGTGCCGCTCTCTAGGACAAGCACATAGAAACCATCACATCCCTACTCTGGGGCATCAAGCCTCCCTGCCCTCCGACTGATGTCAGATGAAGACATCATCTACTATACATGTATCTGGAGTCCTAGCTCCCTCTATGTATTCTGAGATTTAGGGATAGTATCCATTTATCATTGAGTACATATCATGTTTGTACTTTTGTGTCTGGTTATATCACATAGGATTCCATTTTCTATTTCCATCCATTTGCCTTTGAATTTCATGAAGTCATTGTTTTAATAGCTGAGTTCTACACCATTCTGTAATTGTACCACAATTTCTGTATCCATTCTTCTGTTGAGGGATATTTGGGGTTTTTCCAGATTCTGGCTATTATAAATAAGGCTGCTATGAACATAGTGAAGCATATGTCCTTGTTATATGTTGGAGTATCTTTTGGGTATATGCCAGGAAGTGTACAGCTGTGTCTTCAGGTAGAACTCTTTCTAATTTTCTCAGAAAGTGCCAGGTTCTTTTCTATAGTTCTTTTATCATTTTGCAGTCCCACAAGCAATGGAGGAATGTTCCTCCTCTGCATCCTTGCCAGCATCTGCTGTCACCTGCTAGATGGTTTTAGTGCAGAATTCTACCAATCACAGAAGAGCTAATGCTAATACTCCTCAAACTATTCCATAAAATAGAAATAGAAGGAATATGCCAAACTCATTCTTTGAGGCAACAATCACCCTATTACCTAAAACACATAGAGACTCAACAAAGAAAGAGAACTTAAGACTAATTTCTCCTATAAACATCGATGCAAAAAATGTAATAAAATAATGGCAAACCAAATTTGGGAACACATCGAAAGCACTATCTACCACTAATATGTAAGTTTCACCCCAGACATCCTAGGATTGTTAAATGTATGAAAACCTATCAAGGAAATCCACCATATAAACAAACTGAACAGAAAAAAATCACAGATGATTTCATTAGAGGCTAAAAAATCCTTTGGGAAAAATTAAACAATGGAAAAATGAAAGTATCTTCTGCAAACCACACTTGGTCTAACTGGATATCAAAATGTAGAAGAATACAAATAGATATATATCTATCGTCCTGCACAAAACTCAAGTCCAAGTAGATCAAAGACCTCAGCATAAAACAAGATACACTAAAACTATAGAACAGAAAATGGGAAATAGCCTTGAACTCATTTGTACAGGTGACAGTATCCTGAACAGAAAACCAATGTCTCAGGCTCTAAAATCAACAATTGATAAATGGAACCTCATGAAACTGAAAGGGTGCTATAAGGCAAAGGCCACTAACAATAAGGAAAAAAATGGCAGTTTACAGAATGGGAAGGGATCATTACTAACCCTACACCTGATAGAGGGCTAGCTACTATTGAAAATCTGTATATAACTCAAGATTGTGTCAAACAGCAATCCCAATAACCTAATTAAAAGTGGGGGAACACTGCTAAACAGAGAATTCTCAATAGAGGAAGATCAAATGGCTATGAAGTACTTAAAGAAATGTTCAAAATCCTTTACCTTGAAGGAAATTGAAATCAACATGACCCCGAGATCCATTTTACACCAGTTAAAATGGCTAAGATCAGAATCTGAACTGATAGCACATTCTTTTTGTTTTGTTTTGTTTTTTTAAAATTTTATTTTCTGTATTCTTTGTTTACATTCCAAGGGCTTTCCCCTTTCCCAGTTCCCCCCTCACCATGTGTCGCATAAGTCCTCCCCCTGCACCCCCATGCATTCTCCAATCACCCCCCAACCCTTTCTCTGTTCTGGTACTCTCCTGCAAAACTGGAACCAGTCTTTTCTGGACCAGGGTCCTCTCATTCCTTCTTCTTGGGAATCTTTTGATTTGCTAATTGTGCCTTGAGTATTCAGAGCTTCTAGGCTCATTAATATCCACTTATCAGTGATTGTATTTCATGTGTATTCTTTCGTGATTGGGTTAACTCACTTAGGATAATATTTTCCAGATCCAAACATTTGCCTACAAATTGCATGAATTCATTATTTTTAATTGCTGAGTAGTATTCCATTGTATAAATATACCACATTTTCTGTATCCATTCCTCCTTTGAGGGATATTTGGGCTCCTTCCAATTTCTGGCTATTATAAACAAGGCTGCTATGAACATAGTGGAGCATGTGTCTTTATTGTATGCAGGGGAATCCTCTGGGTATATGCCCAGGAGTGGTATGACAGGGTCCTCTGGAAGTTTCATGCCCAATTTTCTGAGGAACCGCCAGACAGATTTCCAGAGTGGTTGTACAATCTTGAAGTCCCACCAACAGTGTAGGAGTGTTCCTCTTTTCCACATCCTTGCCAGCACCTGTTGTCTCTTGAGTTTTTAATCTTAGCCATTCTGACTGGTGTGAGATGGAATCTCAGGGTTGTTTTGATTTGCATTTCCCTGATGGCTAATAATGTTGAACATCTCTTAAGGTGCTTCTCAGCCATCTGAATTTCTTCTGGTGAAAATTCCTTGTTTCTTGTGAAGATGTGGAACAATGGGACCACTCCTCCATTGATGGTAGGACTGCAAACTATTTTGGAAATCAAATTTTCAGTTACTCAGAAAACAGAAATAGCTCTACATCAAGATCAAGATATTAGTCCTGGGAATGTACCCAAAAGACACTGTAGGTGGTCTGTTCAGAAAAATTCCCTCCTGTGCTAATGTTTTAAAGGCTATTCCCCAATTATTTTCAGTTACGTTCAGTGTATCTGGTTTTGTGTTGAGGTCTTTGATCCATGTGGACTTGAGTTTTGTGCATGGTGGAAAGTATGCACCTATTTTCATTATGCCACAGGTAGGCAGCATCCAGTTTTTTTTAAAATTTTTATTTTCTATATTCTATGTTTACATTCCAAAGGCTTTCCCCTTTCCTAGTCCCCCCCCACCATACATCCCATAATTCCTCTCCCCCCCAACTATTCCCCAATCATTCCCCCTCCCCCCACGGTTTCTCTACAAAACTGGATCCAATCTTTACAGGCCCAGGGTCCTGTCCTTTCTTCTTCTTGGGAATCATTTGACTTGGCAGCATCCAGTTTAACCACCACTCTTTGTTGAAGATGTTTTTTCCTGTGAGTTTTCCTGGCTTTATCAAAAATCACATATTCACAATGTGAAATTGTATATGTGGCTTCAATTTGATTTCATTGAGCAATATGTCTGTTTTTTACAGCAATAACATTTGATTTTTATTATGATACCTCTCTAGTACAAACTTTAATTTGGGAATGGTGAAAGCCCCAGAATTTCTTTTAAAGTCAGGATTCTTTTAATTATCCTGCTTGCTGGCTTGCTTCCTTCCTTGCTTGCTTGCTTCCTTACTCCCTTCCTTCCCTCCTTTCTTTTCTCTTTCTTTCTTTCTATTTTTCTTTCTTTCTTTCTTTCTTTCTTTCTTTCTTTCTTTCTCTTTCTTTCTTCCTTCCCTCCTTCCTTCCTTCCTTCCTTCCAGATTTCCTTCCTTTCTTCTCTTTCTATCGTTCTTTCTATTTTTCTTTCTTTCTTTCTTTCTTTCTTTCTTTCTTTTTCCCTTCCTTCCCTACTTCCAGCTTTCCTTCCTTCCTTCCTTTCTTTCTTTCTTCCTTCCTTCCTTCCTTGCTTCCAGCTTTCCTTCCTTTCTTCTCTTTCTTTCTTTCTTTCTTTCTTTCCTTCCTTCCTTCTGTCCATCTTTCTTTCTTTCTTTCTTTCTTTCTTTCTTTCTTTCTTTCTTTCCTTCCTTCCTTCCTTCCTTCCTTCCTTCCTTCCTTCCTTCTGTCCATCTTTCTTTCTTCCTTCCTTCCTTCCTTCCTTCCTTCCTTCCTTCCTTCCTTCTTTTCTTTCTTTCTTTTCTTTCTTCCTTTCATTCTTCCTTCTCTTTCTTTCTTTCTTTCTTTCTTTCTTTCTTTCTTTCTTTCTTTCTCTTTCTCTCTTTCTTTCTTTTTTTCTTTCATTCTTCTTTTCTATTCCTACATGATGTTGGGAATTGTTCTTTCTGTCTGTGCTGAATTGTATCAGAATTTTGACAGAAATGACAATGAAATCAGTAGGCTGCATTTGGTAGTGTGGCCATTTTTTACTACTCTAATCCAATTGATCCATGATCATGGGAGATTGTTCCATCTTTTGATACCTCCTTCACTTGCTTTCTTCAATGTCTTAATTTTTTATCATATAAATCTTTCATTTGCTTGGTTAGAATTAAGTGTAGATTTTTCATAGTATGCTAGTGTGAAAGTAATTATTTGCTTGGATTCTTTTAGTCTGTTTGTATATCGTCATTTTTATATAGCAGGGTTACAAATTTCTGAGTCAATTTTGTATCCAGTTTCTCAGTTCAAAGTCTTTAATAGCTTCAGCAATCCTGCAATGGAATTTTAGGGTCACTTAAAATATATGTTATCATATCATCTGCAAATAAAGACACATTGACTTTTTCCCCAATTTGTATCCTTTTGATATTCTTTAGTTGGCTTATTGTTATATGATGTCATTTAATATACACAGTAGGTCTGATGCAAGTGGGCAACCTTGCATTCTTGTCTTGCATCTGATTTTAATGGAATTGCTTTGAGTTTCTTGAAATTTATGTAGATATTTCAAACAAGCCTATTGTAAAATTACATTTATTATGTTTAGTTATTTTCTGGTATCCCTAAACATTCCAGGACTTTCATTATAAATGTGTATAGAATTTTTCAAAGGCCCTTTCTACATCTAATAAGATGAGCATATAAGGTTTTTCTCTTTCTCAGTTTGTTCATATAATTGTATTCATTAATGTTCATATATTTAACCATCCCTGCATTTCTGAGGTGAAGGCTACTTGATTGTGGTAGATGATTATCTTTTTGTCTGAGTTCTTAAAGTCAATTTCCATGTATTTTGTTGAGTATTTTTACACCATTGTTTATAAGGGTAAATGGTCTGTAATTCTCTTTCTTTCTTTGGTCTTTATGTGGTTTGGGTACCTGGGTAACAGTGGTTCCTTCTGTTGAATAATCTGAGGAGCATTAATGTCAACTTTCCTGTCAAAAATATGATAGAATTCTTTACTAAAACCAACTGCTCCTTCTTTTTCTTCCTTTGTGTGTGTGTGTGGGGGGGGTTAGCTTTGAAAGACTGCTTCCTCACCAACATGTGCTGTCACCTGATTTTTTGATATTTAGCTATAATATGTGTTGATATGATAGGATGAAGGGAGTTATTTCAATTTTCTTATGTCTGTTGAGACTTGCTTTGTATTATTATAGGTTCAGTTTTCTCAAATGTTCCATGAGGTGAAGAGAAGAAGCCATAGTCTTTTAATTTTGGATGAAACTTTCTCTAAATAACTTTTAGGTCCATTTAGTTTATGAGGGCTGTTAGCTCCAGACTTTCTGTATTTAGTTTTTGTCTGGATGTCCATTAATGAGAGCCAGGTATTAAAAGTTTCTGCTAAGAGTGTATGAGCTAGAATTTGTGATTTCTTTTACAAACTTTGTTGCTCTTATTTTTGTTGCATACATGTAAAGAACTGAAATATCATCTTCTTTGGTGAGTATGTAGTATCTTTCCCTTTCTATTTTGACTGGTTTTAGAATGAACACTATTTTGTTAGATGTTAAAACGGTTTACCAGCTTGCATCTGAAGTTCATTTATTTGGAATATCTTTTTCCTGCCCTTGGTCCTGAAGTAATATCTACATTTGATGTTGAATTGTACTTTTGGATGCAGCAAAGGAATGGATCCTGGCTTTGTATCCTGTGTCTATTTCTTAGGGAATTGAGACTATTGATATTTAGAGATATAAATCACCAGTGCTTGTTGAATCATATTATTTTGCTCCTGTTACTGCTTGTGGTGATGGTAGTGGTGTTCGTGGTGTGTGTGTGTGTGTGTGTGTGTGTGTGTGTGTGTATGTATGTATGTATGTCTCTCTGTGTGTATTTCCCTTCTTTTTGATTTGGTAGTCTGAGTTTTTTATTCTTGAGGTTTTCATGGTTGTATTTAGCTTCCTTGGGTTCAAATTTTGAATCTTGAAGCTTCTAGTACCCTCTGAATTGCTAGATTTATAGATAGATATTGCTAAATTTCAATTTAATATGGACTATCTTATTTTCTCCATTTATGGTAATTGAAAGTTCTGCTGAGTAATAAGGTTATCCTGTCTTTCTGGTTACTGGTATCTCTGGTCTTTTAGTGTCTGTAGCACATCTGTCTAGGTACTTTTGTCTTCTAGAGTCTCCATTGAGACAAATTATTCTAGTTTGTCTTCCTTTTTATGTTATTTGGTCTTTCTCCCTGCACTTTTATATTCTTTCTTACTTACTGTTTTGATTATTATGTGTTGAGGGAACTTACTTTTCTGGTCCAATTTATTTGATGGTCTTTATTCTTCTTATACTGCTATATGAATTCCATTTAAGTTAGGAGAATTTTCTTCAATGATTTTGTTGAAAATATTTTCTGGGACTTTGATCTGGAATTCTTCTCCCTAGTCTGATTCTATTGTTTTTGGTTTTGTCTTTTCATCATATCTCAGACTTTCTGAATACTTTATGTTAGGAGAGTTTTAGATTTAACAATTTATTTGACTGATATATCAATTTCTTCTATTGTATCTTCAACTCCTAAGATTTTCTCTGCACTCTCCTCTATTATGTAGATGAAGATTTTCCCCTACAGTTGCTGTTCATAATCCTAGATTTTTATTTCTATATTTCTATCAATTTGTGTTTTTGCATTGTTTCTATTTCCATTTTTATGTCTTGATCAGTCTTACCTATTTTCTTCAACTGTGTATTTGTGATTATTTTGGATTTCTTCAGTATATATTTATTATCTTCAAAAGATGGATTTAAGATCTTATTCTTGTACACTAGTTATGTTGGAATATCCAGCATGTGCTGTGGTTGGAGAGCTGAGCTCTCCTCGAGACATACTTCCCTGTGTCTTATTAATTCCATTTTTAAAATGGTATCGAGGCATCCGGTGCTAGAATGATTATAAAACTAGGTGCTGATTTCTGGATTTGTCTTTGTTGGGTGTATATTTTGTTTCTTGGTTTCTGTTTCCCCGCTAAATTTTTAAGATTTTTAAAACACTAGTTAGGCTTTTATTGCTGTGAATGGACACCATGACCAAAGCAACCCTTAAAAGGACAACACTTACCTGGAACTGGCTTAAATTTTCATAAGTTCAGTCCATTATTATCAAGGCAGGAGCATGCCATTGTCTAGGATGAACGGCACAGCATAGGAACAACTGAGAGTTCCCCATCTTGTTCCAAAGACAAACAGGAGAAAACTGGCTTCTAGGGAGCTAGGATGAAGGTCATAAAGCCCACAGTTACAATTCCACATACCTACTCAAGCAAGGCCACATCTACTAATAGGGCCACTCTCTGTGCCAAGTATAGTCTACCATCACAGAGAGTGTGGTATTTGTCTTGCCTAGTAGAGATTTTGTGTCTTGTTTTATGCTTGTTTTTAGTTTTTGTTTTTAGATCTGATAATTGTGGCCACTGGGGGTTCCAGGAAAAATGTGTTTCTGGGTATTGGGAGCTAACACTTAGGAATGATGATAGGCTAAGGGTATGATGGGGTCCACAGGATGGTTCAACTAGGAGGGTTCTCCTTATTTCATCTCATTGAAATGAGTTGAGACAGTAAAGAGATGTTAAGATAAAGAGTCTGTTATAGCAGTTGAATTTGTCTGAGGGATTGAGGGTAGAGAAGCAGAAGGAAATGGGAAGATCTATAAACAGCCTTTCATCTTCTTTGGCCAGAGTGGTCCATGGTTTAGCAGGGAGCTACTACTAGAGTTGGGGAAAAAGCAACATGTGAGCGGAGAGGGTTTAGGAAGGCAAAATCTGTGGTATCCACAAAGATATTGGCATATGAGAAAGGAATGCTGCCACATGTTTTGTATTGCAGAGACAGGAATAAGGGTGGGAGAGAGGGTTTAGAGGAGGGGAGGGAGTAGAAAGGGTCTTTAGTTAGTTTACCTGTTTCCCTTGATTGCTCAATGTATATTGGCTAGTGTTTGAGGATGGGATATTGGGCTGGGTTAAAAGAAGTAGGCATGGAAGGAGAAATCTTTGGGATCCATTGTCAATAGAATCAGAGAGAAAAAGGAGATGGAAGAAGTGTTCTGCTACAGAGTCAGAGATAAGCCTGGGAAGATTGGAGGCAGAGAGGCAGATGGTGAGGTTAAAATCCACTCTCACCCAATCTGCTTCCATGCCAATAGTAGCCTTTGAGTTAGCAAAGTATGCTTGTTGAGGTTAGGGGCTAGAATGAAGCAAAGAGAAAGGGAAGGGAGGTTAGGAGGGGATTATCTGTGTCATCCACAGAAAATGAGGGCCAGAGGGCAGGGAAGATGGAAGCAAATGTTTTATTGCAGATCTAGGGATGAGGCTCACTTCCAAATTGTCTTTATAAAGTCAATATTATGCTCATACCAGAGAAAGGCCCAAAAAAGTAGAAAATCATAACCTACTATCCCTATAGACATACATCCAAAAATAACCCAAGTAATTCGTTGTCCTTTTTTTCGTTACTTCTTCACTTATATATGTTCCTAAATGCATACATATAAATATTTGTAAATACATAGATTTAACCATTTCAGTCCTTATATTACCTATGTGTTTGTGGTCTCAGGGCTGATCACTAGTTATTGGATACTACCATTGGAGGCTCTACACTGGAGAAGACCATTTCTTTTGTTCTCAACTTTTCCCAGTTGCCTGTATCTTTTTGATATTCATGAGCACCTGTGGCTAAAATAAGGGTAGAAAATCTTATGAGGGTAGATGCTCTGGGTTATGTCCTTGCAGAGTTTGTTTCAGTCATCTGCACTTACAAAAACTGACATTTAGACCACAGTGTCTTGGGTATGTTTGATGATAACAAACAGTATCTGTTTGATGTTTAGTGAAGATTGGATAAAAAGACCTTGATGGAGGTGAATTGAAGTCATATTTCAGTAGAACTAGAGTAGCTAATTAGCCTTGGGAGCAAACATTAAGTACCTTATTTGGAAACCACTCAAATATTAGTTATCTGTAATGCACAAAAATTAGTGTGGTTTTATAGGAAGAGCTTTTTCCTTCTCTTCTTCCTCATTACTCCTTCCCTCCTTCCCTTGCCAACCCTTTTTATTTCCTTCCTTCTTTGACATGGAGTCTCAATTCCCTCAGGGTGGTCTCAAAAATCACTGTCTTGACAAGGATTACCTTGAATTTCTGGTCTTCCTGATTCTGCTTCACAAATGCTGGGATTACAGGTTGGTACCAACAAACCCAGGTTGTATGGTACTCATGCTTTAGCCAGAGCTTCTTGAATGCTAGGCATGTATTCTGCCATGCAAGCAACAGTCTACATGTTGTATTTTTATTAGATATTTGATTTATTTTCATTTCAAATGTTATCCCCTTTGCTGATCCCCCTGGGACCTCCCCTATCCCATTCCCCTCCTCCAGTTTCTATGAGGGTATACCACCACCTATCCACCCACTCCTACATCCCTGCTCTTGGATTTCCCTACACTGGGGCATCGAGCCTTCACAGAACCAAGGGCCTGTTCTCTCATTGATGCCTGACAAGGCCATTCTTTGCTACATATATGGCTAGAGCCACGGGTCCCTCCATGTATAGTCCTTGGTTAGTGGTTTAGACCCTGGAAGCTCTGGGGGTTCTGGTTGGTTGATAGTGTTGTTCTTCCTATGGGGTTGCAAACACCTCCAGTTCCTTCAGTACTTTCTGTAACTCTTCAATTGGAGACCCCATAATCAGTTCAACGGTTAGCTGTGAGAATCTGCCTCTGTATAAGTTAGGCTCTGGCAGAGCCTCCCAGGAAACAGTTTTTTTTCTTTATTCTTTTTCTTTTTCTTTTCTATACTTTTCATTTATATTGCAAATGATTTCCCCATACACGGTCCCCCACCCGCATAACTCCCATAAGCCATCTTCCCTCTGCCCATTCCCCAATCAGCTCCCTCCCACTTCTCTGTCCTGGTAATCCACTACATTGTTGCTTCAAGCCTTTCTAGAACCAGGGCCCTCTCCTTCCTTCTTCTTGGGAATCATTTGATATGTGAATTGTGTCTTGGGAATTCAGAGCTTATGGGCTAATATCCACTTATCAGTGACTGTATTCCATATGTATTCTTTTATAATTGGGTTAACTCAATAAGGATGATATTTTCCAGTTCCAACCATTTGTCTAAGAATTTCATGAATTCATTGTTTTTAATTGCTGAGTAGTATTCCATTGTGTAAATATACCACATTTTCTGTATCCATTCTTCCATTCACGGACATCTGGGTTCTTTCCAGCTTCTAGCTATTATAAATAAGGCTGCTATGAACGTAGTAGAGTAGGTGTGCTTATTGCATGCCAAGGAATTCTATGGGTATATGCCCAGGAGTGATATAACAGGATCCTCCGGAAGTGTCATGCCAAGTTTTCTGAGGAACCATCAGACTGATTTCCAGAGTGGTTGTACCAGCTTGCAATCCCATCAGCGATTGAGGAGTGTTCTTCTTTCTCTACATCCTAGCCAACACCTGCTGTCTCCTGAGTTTTTAATCTTAGCCATTCTGGCTGGTGTGAGGTGAAATCTCAGAGTTTTTTTGATTTGCATTTCCCTAATGTCTAATGATGTTTAACATTTTTTAAGGTTCTTCTCAGCCATTCGAAATTCTTCAGGTGAAAATTCTTTGTTTAGCTCTGTACCCCATTTTTAATAGGGTTATTTGGCTCTTGGGAGTCTAACTTCTTGAGTTCTTTTTATATATTGGATATTAGCCCCCTTTCAGATGTAGGATTGGTGAAGATCTTTCCTGAACTTGTTGGTTGCCATTTTGTCCAATTGACAGTGTCCTTAGCCTTACAGAAACTTTGTAGTTTTATGAGGTTCCATTTCTTGATCTTAGAGCATAAGCTATGGGTGTTCTGTTCAGGAAATTTTCCCCTGTGCCCATGTGCTCAATGCTCTTCCCCAGTTTCTTTTATATTAGTTTCAGTGTGTCTGGCAGGCTCCTGTCAGCATGTACTTCTTGACATTCACAATAGTGTAGGTTTGGTGACTCTATGGGATGGATCTCCAGGTGGGGCAGTCTCTGGGTGACCTTTCCTTCAGTCTCTGCTCCACACTTTGTCTCTGTATTTGTGCTCATAAGTATTCTGTTACCCCTTCTAAGAAAGACTGAAGGACAGAAAATTTAACACGACTAATTTTTGAAAATTCTACTATTGAATTTTCATACTCTTTCTTTAGAAAAAGAGAATAGTCTCAATGCCAAAATTAAAAGTTTTCTAATTATTACTTGTGAAAAGAATGCAAGAAAATTATTAAATATCCTACATTATTACTTTTAAAAATGTTTTAAAGATTCAAGTCCTTTTTTCATTTTAAAGTCTAAAGACAGTACACAAGAAATAATTGATACTTACAAATATTTTAGTGCATAAATAAATAATTAAACATAAAATATTCAGGAATATATATGTTCAGGTATATTTATTTATTTATTTTTAGTACAGATTGTTTTATTGAACATTGTCTTCATTTACATTGCCAATGGTAAAACCTTTCTCTGATATCCCCCCTCCCCAAAGACCCACAACCCCTCCTCCAAGCTCCTGTCTCCAAGTATATGTCCCTCCACCTGACTCATTGCCACGACCCACTTCTCAATTTCCCTATGTTGGGGCATCTATTGAGCCTTATTTGACCAAGGACTACTCCCTCCCACTGATGCCCAACATGGCATTCCTCTGCCATGTTTTTGGCTGAAGCCATGTGTACTCCTTGGTTGATGGTTTAGTCACTGGGAATCTTGGGGCATCTGGGTGGCCAACATCATTGTTCTTCCCATGAGGCTGTAAACCCCTTCAGCTACTCTGGACCACCCTCTAGCTCCTGCATTGGGGGACCCCATGCCCAGTCCAATTGTTGGCTGCTGGCATCTGCCTCTGTATTTGCAAGGCTCTGGCAGGACCCCTCCAGAGACAACCATGGCATGCTCCTTTTGATATGCACTTCTTGTCGACCATAGTAGTGTTGCAGTTTGGTGACTGTTCATAGGGTGAATCCCCAGGTAGGGCAGTCTCTGGGTGGCCTTTACTTTAGTCTCTGCTCCACACATTGTCTCCCTTATTGCTCTTGTGAGTACTTTGTTCCATTTCTCAGAAGAACCAAATCACCTTCACATCAGTCCTCCTTCTTCTTGAGCTTCCTGTGCTGGGTAAATTGTAACTTGTTTATTTTGACATTTTGGGCTAACATCTGCTTATTCGTGAGTGCATACCTTGGGCATTCCTTTGTGATTGTGTTACCTCACTGAGGATGACACTTACTAGTTCCATACATTTGCCTAAGAATTTCATGAATTCATTGTTTTTAATAGCTGAATAGTACTCTATTGTGTATATATACCACAGTTTCTTATTTATTTATTTTTATACTGTCTGAAACTCTCAGCAAAGCAGAATTTGAATTAGTTCTATTGTATGTGAATGATATATTTACGAATGTCTCATGTTTAATATAAGAGAATAAGAGAAATATTGTAAATTATACTCTAATTAAACTTAGCTTACATATGTTGAAAATATTTATACTTGTTTATCACAAATAATTTATAATGGTCACAATCCAATATTGAGTCCTCATCCTAGTATATATAAAGTGCATGAAATAAGCATTTTGTATTTTCATCAACTACTGTTATTTTGCCATAGAATATCAAATTAATTCATCTTATATCTGTCCATCAGCATCCTTTAATGACACGAGCAAAATTATTTTCTAAATATTTTAATCAGATCAGACTGAACCCAGGACCATTTCATGTAAGATAAGATGATCTTAATCTTTTGATTTATTTCTCTCTCTAGTAGATTACAGCCTATTTCAAACAAGACACAAACACAACCTTACAAAAAATATAATTAGAAGTGAAATTGCTTTAAAGCACCTTTGTCTCCGGAGGAACCCCTTCACCCTCTGTGATGTGCTGGGATGTATCTAATCTAATGATCAGCCTCCACCAAGTAATTGCATGTCTCTGAGCTTGGCCCACTAAGAAACCTATGCATTTCACTTCTCTTAGGATTTTCTCAATGTAAAAGGCAAAATGAACCCATCTAACCCACTTCGAATGAGAAGCTGCTTTTTTATTCTCGAGGTTTATACAATTTTAGCACCCAAGAGCTAATCTTAAAAACACATTATTCAGAATGAACATATAGGGGTACAATTTTGAGACTTACAGCTTCAACATTTTATTTTTATTTATTTTGAAATGCATCTTACCTACTGTAATGGTAAATGATATCTAAGGGAATAAAAACTCAATAGCTATCTGGAGGGAGAATGGGAACTTTCACTCTTGGTCTAGTTGAGGACTGTCATTTATATAATTTTTTCTGGTTGCATTATTGGCAATGAAAACCAGAGCTTTGGTTATGTGAAGCACATGCTCTACCATTAAACTTTAGTCTCATATCATGTCACTTTTCCATAATACTGTGCTTCTTTGTTATATGGCATTTCTCAAAACTAGAATATACCCATTTTACCAGGGTATGTAAAAAGAAAATCTGTAAGACAGAAGTGTGTAGCCCCCCTTTTTTCTGGAAATAGCACAGATGACTTTAAAATGAGATTTTATATATAGCTTTCATTGCTTATCGACCCCCTCAAGACCTAAGTAATGCTTTATCTAATCTATATATTTTCTGAAGATTTCCATCTCACATATAACTTTCTCTTTCTTAGCAATTAGCAGAGCTTCAGGCTGCAAATTCCCCAAGGGAGTCACAATCTGTCTCACAGACAACTTTGGAGAAATATGTGAGCACAAGGCACTCTTTCTAATCTCTGTGAGTATTCAGTGTCAGAATGAGAAAATTGTAATTTAAAACATCTAGTCCCCAATATACAAACTTGCTGACAATAGCTAAGCTTCTAATTAAGTTATCTTATTTTCTTCACACAACATTTTGGCAAAGTCATTTCTAAGGAAACTTTTTTAATGTAATTCTCCACACAATCAGTTTCAGATAATAACCAGGTGCGTCCAAAGTTTATGGACTTTTTTCGCCCAAAAGATGTGAGTTAAAAGTTGCCCACATTTTAAACCCCATAAGTTAGTATCCCATAAATGTAAACATATCATGTTTTTTCTATTAATCATAATTTTAAAAAACCTTGCCCAGCACATAGTGCTGCCTATTCTTCAAATGTATAAACACAGAAAACCTTAAAGAATTATTAGTAATAAAGTCATCAATTTAGAACTAGTCAATCTACACGGAAGTAAAAGATTAAGTACTTACTGGATATTCTGTGCTGTATTTCTGTCCCTACCATCATTACCAGCACCACTTCTGATGTTCTCATTCCTTTGTATTATCTGTCCCTACTTGTACTGCTAGTCCTTCCTTGTCTGTTTCAGTTGGTTCAGTTTTGAATGACAGGCAATTGAATGACTGCGGTCATTCTGGTGAGCCATTTCAGTTTTCGGGAAATTTTTCTTTAACAGCATGCTCTCTGCCATCATCCATCTCTTACTAATTTCATTATCTTATGTGCATAATTCCCCTTCAATTCATAACTATGTTTCTCAGATCCATATTTATATCAGCTTTGAACTTCCATTCACATTTCCCAACTCCTCTTATTTTAATCAAATTAATGCCTTCATCATTTCAATTGGATAAACATTACAATATTGTTTTTATCTCAGCACCAATTCCTTTATACCCAGTGGGACTAACACATCACTTATTATCTCTCAGCATATTCTCATCATCATCTCTCTAACTCTGTGGCAGCATTCCATCAATGTCATCGATTGCTGTACCCAGTCTCCTGCCTCTCATATATTTTTCCTAAATTGTTTTGGGGGGAGGGAACCATAGTTAAATTAAACTCCCTATTGTCTATTATCTAATGGAAATATTGCTAGATGAGGCCAGAAAATGATTCAATCACCATGACTGCCTTATAAATCTTGGCTATTATCATCAAGTACAGTTTTTGTATTTGTATAATGATAACATTTCCCCATTTGTTTATTTTCTTCATATAATTGCTGACACTACTATAATTTTACAACCAAAATTTCTTAAAGAAAACACATAAATTTCTACAATCATTGACCCATATTACATTCTATCTCTTTTTTTTTAACTAGAGATGAAATATGAATCTAGATAAAACTCTCTGTGTTGTACAAAAGATGGGCTTAATTTGTCTTTAACTTTCTCTTTGTGGTACTTTTTACTTGTACCACAATTAAAAGTTTATTCTTTACTGAGATTATTAAAGTAACTTTTAAGCTGTCTTTACTCTTTATCCTAACTCCTTTCAACTGAAACCAGCTAATTTCCCCTCCATATACCCTCTTAGGACTTAAGATAAATGACATCTAGATATTTATCATAACCTGCAGGTTGCATTTGAATATTCTGTCACTTTCTTTTTGGACCACATTTGTCTACTATTTTTTCTAGTGTATTAACCATTACAAATGGTTTCCCATTTGTGCCTCTATTTTAGAAACTTCCTTCCTCACTATGTTGTACTACCATTTTGGATCCATGGTTACCCAGGGCTCTTCCTTAATTGTTTCTTTTTCTGATTTGGATTACTTTGTTTTATGGTTCCATAGGTGATGTTAAACTACATATAAACTATAGACTAAACATGGTATAAACTATAGACATGATAGACAGTCATACTCTGATCAGGAATCTCATGAAAGAATTTTTTTAAAAGATTTATTTATTTTAATTTGCATCAGTACATTGTATCTGTCTTCAGACACACCAGAAGAAGGCATCAGATCCTACTATAGATGGTTGTGAGCCACCATGTGGTTGCTGGGAATTGAACTCAGGACTTTGGAAGAGCAGTCAGTGCTCTTAGCCACTGAGCCATCTCTCCAGCCCCAAAAGGATTTTTTTTTTCGAGACAGGGTTTCTCTGTGTAGTCCTGGCTGTCCTGGAGCTCACTCTGAAGACCAGGCTGGCCTCGAACTCAGAAATCCGCCTGCCTCTGTCTCCCAAGTGCTGGGATTAAAGGCATGTGCCACTAATGCCCGGCTCCAAAAGGATTTTTTAATAGCCCCATACCAAACTCAGTTTCAAGAAATCGATATGAAAATCTTCTTTATTTTCTGTTTTTGAGACAAGGTATTATAACTGGTTTTAATGTCAACTTGCCACAAATTAAAATTACCTGAATAGAGTCCCTTGCCTGAACATCTGTGGTTCAAACATCTGAACATTTGAAAGGAGATGTGTGTATGTGTGTGTGTGTGTGTGTGTGTGTGTGTATGTATGTGTGTATATATATATATATATATATATATATATATATATATATATATATATAATCCTTCATCTCCTTGGTTCCATATAGAACCATGACTAAAATGCAGGTTTTGTTATACAGTCCAGCCTGATCTTGAATTCATAAAAATCTGCCTGGTCTCAGGAGTGCTGGTATTAAAAAGTATGGGCCACTACTTTATGCTTTATTACATTTTTTCATTTTTTGAAAATCATATACACCTATAATGTATTTTAATTAAATCCACCCCCAATCCCTGCCCTTAAGTTCCTCTCCTATCAGTCAACTTTCCCCACTGCAATTTCTTGTTAACCCACTGGGTTCACTTCATGCTGCTTTGTATACATGAGTACAGGGCCATCTGCTGAAGGTTACACAGACAACCTCACTGAGATCAAGCCTCTAAAGAAATCTGACTCTTCTTAACCCTGCAGCCATCGATTGTCAATGCACACTCTGCAAAAGTGGGTGGGTTTTCATGAGCTGCAGCTAAATTTAGATTTTGGTTGGCTAAATCTTGCATAGGCCTGTGTCTGTAGTTACAGTTGTTTAGTGTACAAATAACAGGGAACGAGGTGTGAGAGATGAAAAGACAAAGACAAATGGTCTGAAAGGAAAGTTAAACTTCCTTTTAGGAGATGTTGAAAACATATAACCATGTTGAAACAGAAAATTCCTATATGTACCTATAACAGAATGTTCAGTTGTGCTTTTGGTATTTAGTTAACTACAATTCTAATTAAATTTCACTCATCTTTTTATATAAAGGTTTGTGTAATTATACAATGAAATAAAAACTAAGAGTGAGTCCTATAGAGCACAGGGTAGTTGGCCAAGGGAGGGGAAGCAGGTGGAGCTGAAGACCCACCTGGTGTTTGGTGAGTTTCCTTATAGAGATTTAAAGAAGGCCCATGATTTTTTAATATGAGAGCTTTTTTAATGAGATGATTCCCATAACTCTAGATCCAGAGAAGAACAAAGATGGAAAACATTGACCAGCAGCCCTGAGAATATGGAGGCTTGGGCCTTTGGACTGGTGCCAAAGGCTGGGGCAGGGAGGCAGTCAAGTTGAGGGACACTCCCTGCTCAAACAGGGAGTCACTTTGTTGAGTTCACTTTGTGTACCAGTTGAGGTTCAGCTCTGATTCTGCCCTGCTTCTACCCTTGGGGTATTCAGGCACTCTTGCAAGTAGGCCAGAATGAAAGGGTCAAACCAGAGATTTCCAGAAACTCGGTTGTCTTTTGTGCTGGTGTGTGTGTGTGTGTGTGTGTGTGTGTGTGTGTGTGTGAGTGTGTGTGTGTGTGTGTGTGTGTGTGTGTGTGTGTGAGTGTGTGTGTGTGTGTGTGTGTGTGTGTGTGTGTGTGTGTTCTAAGATGTAGTTCAGTGTTATAATTCTCTTCATTCGGGCTAATAATGGATCTCTATCTTGGGATGTGGGTAGAGGATTTTCCTGCAGGAGTGTACATTATTGGCTGGGGCTAAGGTGCTAGGAATGCTTCATTTACATCAAGAAGAATTCTATATGCTTGCTGGACATGTCCTTTTAGGGAGAGAATAAGTTAAACCTGCAAAATGTCCATCAATCTACATAACCACTTCAAGGCAAACAGAGGCATGGGTCACAAAGATATATAAACCATGGCATGCAGGACCAGAACAGGCAGGGAGCTATCCCTACTCCTGCCAACCACAGGTTGACAATTTCAGGGTTTGGACATGTTGAACCTCATTCTTGCTCCAGGCCTGCTTCCTAGTCGCATGGCACACATTGCACCCACACAGGCTACCATCGCTTCGGTTTGTGAAAATGAGGAATTATAAGAATTTATGTGGTCTAAAGTACAGGTTTGATAAGTACAATTCAATGGAAATAAATGTCATGAACCACATTGAGAACATTTAACTAAATGGAGTCGACTACATTCAAATTAATATCAGTTAGATTTCACCGATATTTAGATTTTAAATTCTTGATAAAAGAAGTACAAGTGTATTTGCTTTATCTAGTTATAGATGCAGTGAATTAGGATTTCTGCTGCCATGACTGAGAGCAACTTGGGGAGGAAAGAGCTTTTTCTTTTTCTTTTTTTTCCATTTTTTTTATTGACTATTGTCTTCATTTACACTGCCAATGGTAAAACCTTTCCCAATTTTCCCCCTCCCAAAAAACCCCCAACCTCTCCTCCCACCCTCTGCCTCTACATATATACCCCTCCACCTGACACACTCCCACCTCCCCCCACTTGGTTTCCCTTTGTTGGGGCCTCTACTGAGCCTTTACCTGACCAAGGACCACTCTTTCCAATGATGCCCAATAAGGCCTTCCTCTGCCACATTTTTGGCTGGAACCATGTGTACCTCTTGGTTGATGGTTCAGTCCCTGGGAGTCTTGGGGCGTCTGGGTGGCCAAAGTCATTGTTCTTCCCATGGGGTTGTAAACCCCTTCAGCTCCTGTGGACCACTCTCCAGCTCCTCCATTGGAGACCCCATGCCCAGTCCAATAGTTGGTTGCTAGTTTCTGCCTCTGTATTTGTACGGCTCTGGCAGGGACCCTCTAGAGACAACCATGGCATGCTCCTTTTGGTATACACTTCTTGTTGTAGTGTCAGGGTTTGTTGACTGTTTATAGGATGAATCCACAGTTAGGGCAGTCTCTGGGTGGCCTTTACTTAAGTCTGTGCTCCAGACATTGTCTCCCTTATTGCTCCTTTGAGTATTTTGTTCCCTTTCTCAGAGGAACCAAAGAACCCTCACTTAAGTCTTCCTTCTTCTTGAGCTTTCTGTGCTGGATGAATTGTAACGTTTATTTTGAGCTTTTGGGCTAGCATTTGCTTATTAGTGAGTTCATACCATGTGTGTTCTTTTGTGATTGGGTTGCCTCCCTCAGGATGACACTTTCTAGTTCCATCCATTTGCCTAAGAATTTCATGAATTCATTTTCTGTATTCATTCTTCTGTGAGGGACATCTGGGTTCTTTTCATCTTCTGACTACTATAAATAAGGTTGCTATGAACATAGTGGAGCATGTGTCCTTATTACATGTAGGAGCACCTTCTGGGTATATGCCCAGGAGTGGTATAGTTGAGTCCGCAGGTAGTACTATGAGCTTTTTCTTATACTTCCAGATATCAATCTGAGGGAAGTCAGAGCAGGATCTCGAGGCAAAAATGGAGGCAGAAACTAAAGCAAAGGTCATATATGAATGGTTAATATTGACTTGCCCCTTATTGCTTGCTTAGCCTGCTTTCTTATACTTCTAGGGGCACCTGATCAAAGTTGGCAACCCCCACCATAAGCTGTGCCACATTAATTGGCTTGTGCATAGGCCAGTCTTAAAAATATAACTTCTCAGTCCTGGCTCTCTCTTCTCAGAAAAATCTAGTTATTTACATTCAAATCCTCCACATCATAATTATCAATCCAATATGAGTCACTAGTATTATTATGTTTCATCTTTATTTTTCTTTCCTTTATCTCTATTTCTACCCATAAAACTTATAAACTATGCACAATTATGTGAAAATTATAAAAATGTAAGTGTCACATATAGGGTAATAATTGTGTGGTTAAATATTACTTTATTTTTATATTGATTGTATCTCAGGATAAGCACTCTCATTGTAGGCTGTATTCTTCCTTCAATGGAGAACTAAAAAAGAAAAAAAAACCCTGGTTCCACAGGTGTCGAACTTACTCTGGAAAGAAGCTCTTTAACTTTACCTAATATCTCATGAGTATTATATACCCTACCATCCAAAGGGAAATTTTATTTAATTTACATAAAGAATTAGCTTATATAAAGAAAACATAATAAATTATTTAACTCCAGTTGAAGTTGGACAAATACAAACACAAAAATATAAGTAACACAAAACACCTAAACAATATAGCTACTCCTAAAATTACTAATTCCTTAATGAAGTCACCTGGTATCTTAGTCAAGGTTTCTATTTCTGCATAAAACATCATGACCAAGAAGCAAGTTGGGGAAGAAAGAATTTACTCAGTGTGTACATTCACATTGCTGTTCATCACCAAAGGAAGTCAGGATGGAAACTCACACAGGACAGGGACCTGGAGGCAGGAGCTGATGCAGAGATCATGCAGGAGTACTGCTTACTGGATTGCTTTCCCTGACTTGCTCAGCTTTTCTTCTTCTTTTATTGGTTCTTTTACTTATTTACTTTTCAAATGTTATCTCCCTTCCATTTCCCCTCCACAACCCCCCTATGTCACTCCCTCCCTCCTGCTTCTATGAGGGTGCTCCCCAACCCACCTAACCACCAACTCCTGCTAAACTGCCCTAGCATTCTCCTATGTTGGGTCATTGAGCCTTCACAGGACCAAGGGTCTAGCCTTCCATTGATGCAAGATAGGGCGAGCCTCTGCTACATATGCAGCTGGAACCATAGGTCCCTCCATCTGTACTCTTTGGTTGGTGGTTTAGTCTCTGGGAGCTCTGTCAACTTGTCTTCTTATAGAATCCAGGACCATTAGCCCAGGGACAATACTACTCACAATAGACTGGGCCCTCCCCCCTTGATCACTAACTGAAAAAAATGCCTTACAACTGGAATTTCCTCAAAAGAGGCTCATTTCTCTGTGATAACTCCAGCTTGTGTCAAGTTAACACACAAAACAAACCAGCACACCGGGTAAAAGATGAATTAAAGTTTCAGACAAAAAAATTAAAGGGATAATTACAGTTACAATTTTTCCAACACCCATGTCACCAATTTGTAGTGTTGTCAGCAATAGGGCCTAAATTTGTAGCCCTGGGAGTTAATCAAAGCATAACAAATAGGCTGTACTGTGTGGGGAATCTTTTGAACTGCTATGACCAACAACTTCTAGTGAAATTTCCTCTTCCGCAAGCACTGGGATTTTTAGATAGTTTATGGGACTTGGGTAAAGCATTATTACTTTAAGTGATT
Source organism: Apodemus agrarius (assembly GCA_964023405.1). Lineage (NCBI taxonomy): Eukaryota > Metazoa > Chordata > Mammalia > Rodentia > Muridae > Apodemus > Apodemus agrarius. The sequence goes on from OZ030009.1 coordinate 127,108,353, forward strand.
CTTGAAGTAATATACAGGTATTTATTATATGTATTTTTAAAAATCTTTTAGTTTTTGAAATTATAATTACATAATTTTCCCTTCATTTTCTTACCTCTAAACCCTCTGGCAAATGTCTCCTTGTTCTCTTTCAAATTCATGGCCTCTTTTTCATTAATTGTTTTAAAATATCTGCATATTATATCTGGTCGTACATCACAGAGAAAGTCTTTTCATTTACAAAAATAGAAAACCCATTTGATGAAGTTGTGATACTCACTATTCTGAATAGTTTCAGAAAATTATTTCTCAAGGGCCTTGAATTTATACTTGGTCTTCTTATCAAATCTCACCAGTTATTCTGTTTGCATTTCAGTGTAGTAATCTGGAACTTTGATTCTCTTTCAACTGGTATAATCTTTTCAACTAATAAAATGCTTTTCAGCTAAGTTCTAACTAATATTCATAAACATCATTGTTAAAATATCTGCATAAGGGTTCTTGTCATTGAATATTATTTTCAGTTGTATTTCGTTTTTTCAATGCTCTCCTGTAAATACAAATACATTTTCAAACTTAAATAACCATAATAAATATTTAAGAAGACTTAATTGACTTAAGAATACTTAGTTGTTCTTGAAAAATGAAATATAACACCAGCACTGTAAGCAAACAGGTTCCCTTTATGATGTGAATGATGTGAAGGACTTGGCATAACTGTTGTAATGCATGTTAGCATTGACACATTTGTGAATTATAGTATGCCAGTAACATGAAGTAGAAGTTATCTGTTTTGTACACTGTTGATAAAGGCATTAAATTCTTGTCTGAATCTGAAATGTATGTACCACTTTCAAGATTTCATTCTGTTAGCAGATGTCTCAAAAACAGAAATTTATACACTATGGTTCAATGAAAAATGAAGAGATTTATAGATTTTTATTCTCTCCTGTAGGGTTATGGGTCCCAGGTCCACTCTGCCACAGGGCTCAGGGAGGTGGGACCTGGGAAGTTGGTGCTGGGTGGATTTTGTGCCAAAGGGAAGCCCCCAGGACCCTGCTTCAGGGTGAGGAAGCACAGTCTGAGGTCCAAGACACCAAAGCTGGCTCAGGGGTTCCTGGTTCTGTAATGAGGCCCAGCTATGGGGTTCCCAGACTCTTAGACACCCAGGCACCACAGGAAGTCACAGAAAAGCTGGAAACAGAATCTGGGCCCATAGGCTGGATCTGGCTCAAGGTTGGGAAGGATGAAGGGGGGGGATCTGGCTGGTTCCACAGTGATAGTCCTTGGCTTGTCAGTAGCAGACTTAGCTTGAACTTGGAGGCAGTCATGGCTGTGAGCACAGAGAGGACTTCTATGGGTGAGTAGATGGCAGCTCTATAGGCTACGACCTTCTCCATGGCTCCCCACTACAGATACCAATGAAAAGAGGCAGTTCATGGTTTTAAGGAATTTATTGCCATGGCAGAAAGTGGATGTGCAAAATACCTTTTGCAGAGAGGAATGTCTGGGAAGTAAAGCTTACTGGCTAAACTCTCTAGGCCTCATTAGGATGTTGATCTCTGTCTTGAGCCTAGGTGACCACATGTCACATCCTTTTCCTCATCTACATGTGGAGGAGCTTATTTTACTGACAGTCACAAATCTAGCTGCAGCTAGTGACAGGAGCCTAGTGCCTGGGGACAGGCAAAGCTCCTACCATCCCTTCAGTGTCTCTAGGGCTTCTAGACTTAGCTCAATCAAGGACCAGGCTACCTTTCATGGTTCCACATGTTCCACACTCTCCCATGTTTTCTACACTGGTAAGAAACTAGTAACTTTTCGATGATTCATAAGATAATTTTGACCCAAGACATAATAGGTCAACTGAAATTTAGCCTTTCATTTTATAAGACAAAATTCATAGTTGACCCACTGATCAAAGAAACAGTAACTACATAGTGCTTTATTTTGTTACATAGCTAAGTGTAATCTTGTCTACAGAAATACATCAACTTCCCAAAGTAAAGATAATAAGAACATACATTTCATGCATCAATAATAATAAATTGGCATTAAATTGATTCTCTTTCTAAGCTATTTCTAAGTCTGATGATCTTCATTCCATTTGCCAAACATGCATATGTTGTAGAATAATAAGACTGCAAAAAAATCACTTAATTTGCATTGCTTCATGGACTAGCTATAAGGGGCAAGATGCTAATTCATCTCTAGATCTCAAAATATGAAAACTATTAGAAAACTAAGTCTATCATCAGATAAAAGAGATGTAAAAACAGTGCAGATATTCAGACTACAACTATACATGACATCTACAACTTAATATTTCCAAAGTAATCTGTTAGCTCTTTGATAAAAATATTTGTTTTATTCTCCACATGAGTTTTAATGTTCTTTAATTTATAATAATAATAATTTATACAATATATTATATATTAAATAAACTTACATTTACATGAATAAAAATTAGGAACTTTTTCTTAATTTCATAATTTCTTTATTTTCCTTTTTTATTATTTTCTATATTCTTTGTTTACATTCCAAAGGCTTTCCCCTTTCCAGTTCCCCCCTCACCATATGTCCCATAAGTCCTCTTCCCCCCTCATTCCCCAATCACCCCCCTCCCCACCATTTCTCTGTTCTGGTACTTTCCTGCAAAACCGGATTTAGTCTTTTCTGGACCAGGGTCCTCTCCATCCCTTTTCTTGGGAATCTTTTGCTTAGCTAATTGTGTCTTGAATATTCAGAGCCTCTGGGCTCATTAACATCCACTTATCAGTGATTGCAATTCATGTGTATTCTTTTGTGATTGGGTTAACTCACTTAGGATGATATTTTCCAGATCCAACCATTTGCCTACAAATTGCATGAATTCATTATTTTTAATTGCTGAGTAGTATTCCATTGTATAAATATACCACACTTTCTGTATCCATTCCTCCGTTGAGGGACATCTGGGTTTCCAGCTTCTGGCTATTATAAATAAGGCTGCTTCTTTTAAAATTCATGAACATCAGAGAAAATTTGGACTTAAAAAACAGGGACACATTAAATCTACGAAATTTACCTATATCAAATATAAGCCATACTATTTATGAACTTTAACAATGCCAATATATTCATTTATTCACGGTATAGGCAATATTTGAGGTCCTCCTTTAAGCCTCCATTTATTCATGTTTATTTTTTATTTCTCTATGTATTCATTTCTAGTATATGCACTTATTTATTTTTGTATAATTCTTCCTTTCTGACTGTATATTGACTCAAAAAATTAAAACATTCCTTGATCATCATCTGTATAAATCTTAAATAACCAGGTGTTTTAGAACCTTTCATGGATTTACCTAAGATCATCAGATATTAAGTCTTTTGACATTCTTTATCTTATTGTGTTGGATGTTTAAACTTCTAAAATAAGTTTACAAGCAGAAACTTAGAAAACAGGATAAGTAATGAAAACTCAGATATGAAATCTAAATCAAGAGCAGAAGATAAGATAAGAATGCTTATGACAGCTAAGACTATGGTGAAGTTAATGTTGACTGTGGATAGAAGTCTTGGAAGCAGTCTCTGTGCAACAAGTGCTGCACAGTCTTTCTCAGGTACATCCTTGACTGACAATACCACTATTTATCAGGTTCTCTAAAGTGGGTCTATTTCTATAACTGAAGAGGCAGAAGCACAGCTCCCTGTTCTCCCACATGTGCTTCTTGTCTCTTACACTGGCAAGTATTCTAATACTTGCCATTTTATTCCTACTGGGCTGCCTTACCAAACTTTGGTATAAGATATGAGCCTAGTCCTATGGTTGTTTGTTATGTGGTGTTTGCTTGTTATTCCTGAAAGGCCTGCTCCTTTTTCTGTAGGGCAATGGAGGAAGACTGGATCTGGGATAGAAAGGAGTTGGGGGAATGGGGTGAGTGGAAGGAGTAGAGGATAGGGAAACTGATTCAGATGTAATATATATATATATACTATATATATATATATATGTATATATATATATATATATATATGTGTGTGTGTGTGTGTGTGTGTGTGTGTGTGTGTGAAAAAACACCTTTAAATGTTTTGCAAATAAGGAAGATTATTATTTAAAAACCCTTAAGAGGCCTTTCTCCCCTATACGAGAGTACAAGCATTTATGTTTTTGCTCCAAATATACAAAGTTCTCTTTTTTTCCCTTTTTAATTGTATTTTTATTGACATTTTAAATGTTATCATCTTCCCCAGGTTCCGCTCCAGAAACCCCCTTATCCCATCCTTCCTCCCCCTGCTTCTATGAGGGTGCTCCCCAACAATCCACCAACTCCCACCTCTCTGCCCTGGCATTCCTGTACTTGGGATCCATTTCATTGGGTGGAGGGAGTAGGGGAACAAAGATGTGACACTACTATGCTATCATATACAAATAGATGGGAGCCTGGCATGGCTGTTGTCTGAGAGATCCTACAAGAAGCTGAGACAGAAGCAGATACTTACCCCCAATCATTGGACTGAAGTTGGGGACCCATATCATTGAATTTGGGGGAAGATTGAAGAGGCTGAAAGGGAGAGCAACCCCATAGGAAGACCAGCAATCTCAACTAACCCAGACCCCAGGAAGATCCCAATGACTGAGCTACCAACCAGGAGCATATAAGGGCTGGTCCGAGGTCCCTGGCACATTTGTAGCAGAGATCTGCCAGTTCTGGTCTCAGTGGGAGAAGATGCACTTAATCTTAAAGAAACTTGAAGTCACAGAGAAGGGGGAGGTCTGATTGAGGGAGGAGCACCCTCTTGGAGGCAAGGGGGAGGAGGAATGGGATGAGAAACTGGAGAAGGGGGAGGGGAGACAATGGCTGAAGTGGAAATAAATAAAATAATTTAAATAAAATTCCAGTTCTCTAAAAAAACTTTCTTTAGTAATTTGCACATTTTACAAAACTACCCAGAATATCAAAATTTTGTACATTTTTTGATTTATGTTAGCATCTGTTATATACTTTAATCTTAATAACTTTCAAACACTTGTAAGCTCAGTGTAGAGAGAATATCTTGTGCTTTCTATTAATGTATCACCTGGAAATTAAAAATATCTATGGCCCACAGTAAAGGGTAGATAGAATACAAGGTACAACATTGATAAGAAGAAGGGATTCTGGGATAGAGCCAGTCACAGGAAAATTCATCAGGAAAGATGTGAGGAGGATAAACCAGCAATAGCTGAGCAGAGGTTCCATCCAAATGGGAGAATATTTATTAGTATAAGTGGGTTATTTTATATTATTAGGTAGTCAGAAAATGAGCATAGCTATAGAGCCTAGATATTTGTAAATATATTTTGAGTCTGAGTCATTATTTCAGAACTTGGGGCCAGAAGGAAAACAGTTCATTATAGGGCAGAAATTCTTAAGCTCTGATGACCAATGTTTAGACATAGACAAGAAGTGTATGTGTTTGCACGAGTGTGTGTGTTCATTCACATTTACTGGGAAGAACAATACTCATTATATCATATATATTCCACTTATTATTAGCAACTTCTTAATGTATGACATAAAATTCATGCTACACCTTTACCTTTAGTAATTTCACTAATGCAAATAGACAATGCAGAGAGATTTTATTCTTGTGTTCATCTTCCATGGCATTCCAACATCTCAAGAATTCCTAATAGAAAACATAATGACACTTTGAAGTGGTATGCATGTGTGTATGTGTGTGTGTGTGTGTATGTATGTATGTATGTGTGTGTGTGTGTATGTATGTGTGTGTGCATGTTTAATATAATATTTATTGTAAGGTTTAGCAGTTTTGAGAAATGATGCTGAAATTATGAAAAACAGTTGAAAATTAAGTCCTTATATTTCAGGCATTAAAATTAAGGAACATATAGATCTCAAAAATTAAAGAAAAACATTTTTCTAGATTATATATAAGGACTTCATGATAAAGTTGTTAACTCCATACTTGCATCTACTCTGGACATTTCTAAGTATTGTGCATAAAATCTGTTCTCTTTAGATAGACTCAAGTATAGAGTTAGAAAAATAAGAAAACAGGTTCTTACAATCTGCCTCAAAAAAGAAAATTAGGATTTTACTTCACATATAAACATTATTAAAAATATAACTTGGATCAAGCTGGAGAGATGGTTCAATGGTTAAGAGTACGTCCTGTTTTTTCAGAGGACAATGGTTCTATTCCCAGCATCCATAAATAATTCACAACTCTCTGTAACTCCATTCCTAGCATAGCAGACACATTCTTCTGACCTCTGTGAGTACCAGACAGACATCACTGAAAGAAAAACATCTATACAAATAAAATAAGAAGAATGGTTAAAAAATATTACAAGCTTGGATAGTGGTGCATCTATTATAATCCTACTACTTAGAAGACTGGGGCAGGAAGATACTGTGTTAGTAAGATACTACCACAATAAAACACATTAATCAGGTTATTATTTGTCCACCCTAAATCCTTCACATTTCTGAAAATTAATAAAAACTTAGTACGTGTAAGTTTCCATGATTACTTACTTGGCCAAGATCTCCCAACAGTGATGATGAAGGATTAAATCAGGCCAGTTGATGGGGCACAGCACAATTGTGGCTGTAACAATTTCATTGAGTACACTCGAAGTTCTTACATATTTATCAAAAACAAAATATAATGGCAATTTCCAGGATTAATATATTTGCAGTTGCCAGGATACAATGATGTTTATAATCTATACAGAGTACACAGATTAATGTCTAAAACCAATTGTCCTGTCATGGTTTCATGTTATCTTGACTTCCGAGGGAGCATACAGAGACACACAAAGAGGCCTGAATGCTTCACTGACCTCTCCGAAACTGAAATTTACATTTTATCTCAGGAACCATGGACTCTAATCTGAAAAATCTAAGACACATGCCCCTCAAGGCAGCCAGACCAGGACAACTTTGTGGATCTCTACAGGTAGAGATCCACTCATCTAGGTTTGTTTTAAAGTGACTAAAGTATCAAATTGATTTATTAACATTCAACTTAAAGGTTAAAGATGCTAAGAGGATTATTAAAACAGAATAAATTCCTTTTTAGATGGTATTAGAATCTGTCATGATTATTCAGAATCCTGAAAACAGAAATTTCTTCTAGACAACCAGTATTTGCATATTCATGTTCCAGTCATAAACTATAACTCATGGGAGAATGTTTTCTGAGTAAACTAGGCATTATGAACTGTATCTCTAATTTAAGAAAATCGGACAAATCAATTGGTGAGATGAGTAGTAATTAGTTGTTTGGCTGACTCAATTCCATAACTGTGGAATGTGTGTGCACTCATTATTCACCAGGATACTTCCTGTGGTCACTCTAGAAAGTGATAATTTCTAGAAATGATAATTTCATCTACAATTTACAAGTTCTGACTGTAATGAGAAACAGGTTTATATTTTGCATCAAATTTAATTAATGAAGGACACAATTATGTCTTATGTCATTTGCAGACTTAAAAATTTGAAAGAAAATACTGAACAGTTTTGCTTAAAGAGGCATATGCACCTGTTGGTTCATGCCATGTGTTCATAGTTACCCACACACCAGTATACTAGTTGAAAAAGTTTTATAGAAGACTAAATTCAGCTTTCATATAGTTGGATTGTAGTCTCTAGTCCTTTCTCATTACCAAGTTGTGTTAGTTTGAACATTCTTCTGTGCCTCTATAATTGATCCAACCCATTTAAAAATAGCTAATTAGATGCTATCACATTATTTTTAAATAACATTCAATCACCTCAAGTACTCCAAAAAATTTCATTTGGAGTAATTGTCATGCAAGTCTAAGATGTGGAAAATGAGGGAAGACTCTATTCTTGTGAATGTAATGCTATACAGAAGCTCAGTTCCAACCACAGACAGAACTATTAGTGTAGTCGTTATAGTAATTGTTGTATCTTTGTCTTTGTATTTGTATAATTTCAAATCTACATTTGTGTTTTATTTTGTGGTCTTTCGGCATATATTTGCTTTTGTTTGAAATGATTGCATAACAGTTTCATGACCAAAGCTATGCCAACCAATCTCATTAGTAACATAGTAACTTCACTATGTTTGCAAATTTGTAGTGATTTGCCTTCAGACACCTAAGAGAAGCAAAACCATGTAAGTGATTATAAAAGGCAGTCCTATGAGAACATTTTTATAATATCACATTCTCTGTTTGCCCTCACTTTATAAATTATCTTACTCTTAAAACAGAAAACTGGCATCCCAAATGACAGAGTGTAACATATAAAATCCTTATTAAATATTTTTCTTTAAAGCAATTTATTAATATTAAAAATATCATTTTAGATGATGTATTTTAACTCTGTTGATTTCAGGATTCTTAATGTGCCTATTGCTTTGAAATTGCTACTTTTGGACGTAACAACAAAAAATCTTAGATTTCATCTACGATTCAAGGAAAACATCCTTAATTTTTACCTTCTAAGTTTCTCGAATGTCTTCTCTTTCTCACATAGGAAAAGTGGAATGCAAGTGGTTTCATACTTACTCATGAAAGGACAATAACTCTCATGAGTCTTTGGACTCTCTTCTGTGTTTTGCTCCTTTGTTTTCCAGTTCCAATAAATATATTCTTAGAAAATGAGTACTAATGCCAAATTATCAGTATAAGTAAGATGGTTTTTACTTATCCTAGACACAAAATCCAGTATATGACACTAATCCTGAAAACTTATCTCCTTCCTGAGAAAATGTAGAACTTCTAACCCAGATAATTTTAGATAATATTCAAATAACTGAATATTATACAAGTATAAAGTAATTTAATAAGCTTATTATATTTTATCATATTTTGTCTATTTTCCCACTGCTGCAATATTATTTTCTAATAATGGTTTATGAAAAATTTGTCTCAAAATTTTTCTATACTCTGTGGGACTTCTACCTTACAGTCTAAAGATTTCTTGGTACAATTTAGGTTGCTTAAATGTCTCATGTAATTATAGTCAAATCAAAGCTGACATCAAGATATCAACTTTAACATAGTTATCTTTATGTTGCCCTGATCCATTTTTGAGTTCCTGGGTAGAATTTGATTTGTTTCTCTTCCTGAACAGCCCATACCTACAACTGCCTTCAGTTATTATATACCACTCCTATTCACTCAATTAAACTAGAAGAGACCTATAAGTTTCAGATAAAACTACCAGTATTGAAAGAGCCCATTACTGACCTGCTAGCCTTCTGTATCTATCCCATTGCAATGGAAATACAATGGCTTGTTATCCATCATTCTCCCTCATGAGCAACCATTATAATTTTCACAGTAGATTCCTCCCCACTACCCAATATAAGTCTGGTTTTCTTCCTCTCATATATTTTCTCTTGTACTTTCATGTCTCATTTGTGTTTATAAATATATTTTATATATGAGAGACAATATACAGCACCCTTTTGAATCTTATTAACTTTGATAAATATAATGATCTTTAGTTCCATATATTTTTCTCTGAATGACAAAGTTTTATTTTTCTTCACTGCTAAATAATCCCATTCTCTCCTTTACTCTATGTTTGTGTCTGTGTTTGCAGCTCTCTCTCTCTCTCTCTCTCTCTCTCTCTCTCTCTCTCTCTCTCTGTGTGTGTGTGTGTGTGTGTGTGTGTGTGTGTGTTTGTGAGTGTGTGTTCTTTGTTCTGTTGGCTTAATATACCTAAATAATAACCAAAAGTTTAAATAATATTTGTCTAAATCATTGTTTCACAAATCATTCAAATGTCTGCCTTGTAACTGTTTCATTGTTTCCAACAAGGTGATGTACTTACAAAAATCCTCTTTTTCCTTTTGAGTGAGCATATACAGTAATAATCTCAATTGTGTAATTTTAATATAAAATGTCATTTGTTATGGTTTATCCCTCTCCCTCCCATACTACATTCTGCATCCCCCTCTGCATCCCTCTTCCGGCCCCAACCCTCTTTCAAATAGACCCCTGTTCTGCCTTTCTGTCACATATATTCCATTATTTATCCTTTTTCTTAATTCTTCCCTTAAGATATTTTCCACCTCACTTATACAAGGAATGATTTCAATGATAATAAGAAGTTGTTAATAATATAAACCTTTTATTGGACCAAAAACTTTCTATACCAGCCTAACAAAAATGATTGAAGTAACGGACTTTTGGTTTCACTGTAGGAAGATATTTACGGCCACACACATATAACTATGTTCACATATGTGCATTTACTTTCCATTTGAAAGTATAATTTAGTCAAGCCATCTGTATTTATGGTTTCAAGCTTCTTTTTTCATCCCTGATGTAATTCAGCTATGATGTTTATGAGATAAATTATTTTACATGTTGTTTTATAACTACTAGGATATTTGCTTCTGCTTTAAGCCATTTCCTGAAGTTTTCTGGCATGCTGCTGAAGGGCAGTAAGGGTCACAAGGATGCAAAGGAAGATTATACTAATGGAATTCCTAATCTCTGAAAGTACGGAGATATTTTAGAATTACAGAATGAATAGTGAACTTTAAAATACTAAAATGAATTAAATCTGGAGACAAAAAAAATGTAAGATGCTAAACTCAACTAACACTTCGTCCTGTGTAAGCATCAAGAAAGCTCTGGTGGTTTTAAGATAAATCAACTAAAGCCTTGTGTGGCTCAGGAGGGATTAATATACTTTGAATTACTTTAAGCCTTTCAGCTCAAAGGAGTTGTTATACCAACTACATATGAATCCCTGGGGGACCAGTTTTCCTGTTTTGTTTCGCTTTTTATGAAATTGTATAATCATCCATGTGGTATTCAGGGAGCTGAGTGAAAACATATTGATTCCTCACCCCCAAACCACATTTGTGTCATTCATTTTGTTTCCCACATGGTACACACTAAATTGAAACTAGCTTATGTGCCTAGGATAATTGTTGAGGTGAAGACTTCCTTGTAGTTTGGGGTTTCACTGTTTCATCTATGAGTTAGTTTTAACATAAGACTAATTGTTTTTAATTAAAAAATACTGTTTTTTCCTCACTAGATAAGGTGTTAATTACTATCTTAAGGTCTAATATCATGTTTTCTTCCTGTTTTCACAGTCAGTTTCCATTTTCCATTGCTATAGATAGTCATTTAATAGTACAAACACTGCATATCTTATGAGATAATTTATAATCATATGTATTCTCTATATCTCGGGTGAAAGTGTATAGGATTGAATAAAACAGGCCCAGTCTCACAATGGTTAAGTGAGACTGTTAAAGAAGACCCAAATTGCAAAACTCTAAATATTATTTTCCAGGCAGTGTGCCTTCCATTTCTGCTTATTTTAGAGTTCTTATTTCTAATTATAAACTTATCTTGAAATATTTTTCTATAGTTCTTATTCTATTCCATATTTCCCTCACTACGTCCCTACTCATGTTGTCATGGAGCAAATGGAATATTCTGGGTGTTCTATAGCAGTTTCCTGTGAGATAAAATTTTTGAATCTTAGAATGACATTCATTAAGATACAAGCAGGTAAAATACTTGGAGGATCTAAGTTGAGAAGAAATGTGCCATTCTACAGTGATGCCCCCACAATCTCAGAAAGTAAATGAGTTATCAGTTTTAGGAAACCCTTGAAAATATCCAGACTTTCTAAGCTCTCCTTTTCCCTAAAAGTATCCAGTCAGTAAAGAGTGTTGGCTGAAAGACACTCAAGACCAACTGAGTTACCTGGAAATGATTGTCCAACCTGATGAGCTTTGCTAAGTATGGAAGTTTTCAGATTTTATGATCTGAAACTCATGCTTAAGTGAGGTATTAATGATAATGGTATCTTCTTAAAATTAGATATATTCTTTATTTACACTTCAAATGATTTCCCCTTTCATGTCCCCCCGAAAGTCCCATAAGCCGTTTCCCCTCACCCTGTTCCCCAATCAACCCCCTCCCACTTCCTTGTCCTAGTATTCCCCTGCACTGCTGCATCAAGCCTTTTCAGGACCAGGGGATGTCCAACAAGGTCATCCTCTGCTGTTTATGTGTCTGGAACCTGGGTAACTCCATGTGTACCCCTTGGTTGATGATTTTGTCCCTGGGAGCTCTGGAATTATAGGGTGGCTCATATCATTATTCCTCCTATGGCACTTCAAACCCCTTCAGCTCCTTGGGTCCTTTCTCTAGCTGTCCCCATTGTGCTCAGTTCCATGACTGGCTGAGAGTGCCCCCCTTCTGTATTTGTCATGCACTAGCAGAGCCTCCCATGTAACAGCTATATATGGCTCCAGTCAGCAAGTACTTGTGGGCATCTATAATAGTATCTGGGTTTCATAACTGTATACATTTTAGTATACAGTATAGGTGGGTTAGTCTCTGGATGGTATTTCCCGCAGACTCTGCTATACACTTTGTCTCTGTATCTCCTTCGGTGGGTATTTTGTTCCCCCTTCTAAAAAGGTCCAGAGTGTCCATACTTTGTTCTTCTTTCTTTTTGGCAATCATTTGATATGTGAATTGTGTCTTGGCTATTCCAAGCTTCTGGGCTAATATCCACTTATCAGTGAGTGCACACCATGTGTGTTCTTTTGTGATTGGGTTGCCTCACCTAGGATGATATTTTCCAGTTCCTCCCATTTGCCTAATAATTTCAAAAATTCATTGCTTTTAATAGCTGAGTAGTATTCCATTGTGTAAACCAGTTATCATTTATCATCTAGTATGAAGTCTTCCCCTAATTTTTTAGAAAACCCTAACCTAGTCAATATTCACCAAATTAGACATTACTGGTAGCTGTACTTAGGAATACCATCAGTTCCCTATGTGGGCATAGTAGATGCTTATTCACATCTTTGAATGGACTTAAAAATGCCAAACTAGGTTTTAGTCTTTCAGGGTAGCCCTCTGCTTTGTAGAATGTCTGTCTATGTACCTTACTCTGTGTGCTCCCTTGCCCCAATAAAAGTTTATATTTATTGATTGATTTTGAGTATCATCTGAAATTTTCCTAGATGTTACATTATGTGCTCAAAATTTTTCCTACAGTTTAGTCATTTATATGGAAGAAGAAAACAGAGCTAATCATGACTCTATATAGTAATAATTATAGTTATGAATTCACTTTTATTAACAACTATTTCACAATAATGTGAAAAATAACTTCTATTCACTTGATGTAAATGTCATCTACAGAGCTTACTACTGAGTAAGCTCACTCACCCTTTCTAGCTCTTTCTAATTCTGGATGGGTTGTTCAACTCACCTCTTCTGGCTCAAACTCCTCCAAACTAACTGATTCCATCTTGCTTCTATCAGCTTGTCACTGAATTGCTCTGCTTAGCATCCAGTTAACTCTTGCCATTTGATCTAATCATCTGGCTCCTTCTTATTCTCTTGCATCAATTTCTCTGCTGCACAACTTGAATGGAACTCAACCCATGGCATTGCTGACTGACTGAACTGAACTGACTGATTTTTTTCCTACCATACTGCTTTAAAACACCTTTTCTCCTGAGAGTGGGAGATATCATCTTTATGACTCATTTTGTCAAATCTTCCTCTGTTTTGTCACTTTGTCTGCCCCTCAATTAGGCATCATTGTTTGGGGTTAAATGTGTATGATAAAGGATGATTCCTTTAGTATAGCCAGAGGGATTAAATGTGTATATCAGAGCATGTCTGCATTACAACAAGATCACCCTGACTTAAAATGTCTTTGCATGTGATCAGAGCAGCCATGTTGCTGGATTAAAATTTCTCTACAATAATGAATATTATTTCTGAACTGTCAAACATTTCAAACCCAAATTCTACAAAATAACCATGTAGGAATTGATGTAGGTACCTTGTTTTCTAATTAATATATATAGCATTAATATAATTACATGTTAATATAAATATCACCTTTGTTATCTGTTTTTATACCAAACAGGTAATATAAATATAATGTTATTTAGACTACATAGATACACAGGTGCCTAAACAAAATAGTTTAGGACTAAACTGTCCACGAGTTCTATTTCCATTAAAGACTCATTAGGTAATATATGGCAAAAGTTTTAATTTCTACACACAAAAAATAGCAATAATGATCTTTGGGTTTCAGGAGTCACCTCACAAACCACATGAACACCGATCTCAGCCATAAAGGGATAGTTTGTTGAGCATATACCCCAGGATTGATTGATTAGGGCCACAGTCCAGACTCAGAGCTGAACTGTGACATTGATTCAAGATCACATAGAACATTTAAGCCTAAAATTCACAAATATCTGTGCTTAGTTACTCCACCAATCAGGATTTATGGACAGAGGATTTGCTAAGGAACATATCTTTCTTGTACATTTGTTCTGCTCCCGTTGGTTGGGGCATTCAACTGTGAGAGACAGTGCATTATGTAACATTCATATCTTATCAACCAGGATAGGGTTTGTATAACATTCATGTCTTAATTTGCCCAGTAGTACGTTAGTTACTCATGTATATGTCTCTTTTTGCCAAGTAGGATGTCAGTTCCCAGAGAAGACTTGGGAACTTAAACTCTACCCAACCACTACACACAACTAAAGTCTTATTCCAAATAGTTGCTTGTGTCTCCTTTATGTTGGGGGTCTACTCCAGAGGCGGCTTATAAAAGCAAATACCATAAAGCCCATACACATGTGTAGGAAGTTCTGTTTTGTGATTGGTTCAGGTCAAAGCTTATTATGGCTAACTATAAAAAGTAGTTCTAACTGACTTCTGTCATGATTGGTTAATAAGATTCATAGAATATAACAGAATAAGCAATCAACTAGCAACTTCTTAATAACAGCAGTAACAACATATGAGAGAGACTAATTGTAGTATAGTAACAGTACAAAATGGTAGTCTAGGCAGGTAACAGTTATGTAGTCCCTAACAATAAGTAAGTAAATAATGAAGGTTTTCATTGAAGGATTGAGAAGAAATTCAGAAGGTAATATTTTTTCCACATACAAAATTTAAAAGAAAAGAAACTAATGATCTTGAAGCACTAAAGTAAAATTTGTTTGCATAGAATGAAAAGAAGAGAAACCAGATTTAGTATAAGGGCAGGGAGGAAAAGCTAGTAGTTGGCTTTCCTATGATGACTGATCAATCTATCAAGAATTTTAGGTAAAAGTAAAAGGAATTCATCAGAAGTTGGAACTGCACATTAGTGGGAAAAAAGGTGACTTGAGTGGATATTTTCTCTATTTTAATTCCCCTGGTTTCCTACTATGCCTTCTTCTTCCCAGGTGATACTTTCTAAAGGTCTTCTATAAACAATGCATTGGTTTTGAATGTTTTGGTGACTTATAAGTAAATTTCATTTTTACTATTATTCTGTTGACTGGGTCTATAAATAATTGTAATTATTTTACTTATGAATTTCATGTTATTGATCTACATGTTTTGATATATATGTGTTATTTCTTAGCTTAATTTAATGCTACAAGAAAAATTATAAAAAATCTTAACCTTTTCTTCTTCTGGGGCAGAATCTTGCTAGCTCTGCCACAGTGAAGACACTATATCCTTATACATTCTAGAGAACCAGCCACACTCAGGACATTTGAGAACCAGCTGTGCTCAGGGCATTTGGAGCTCAGAGAGGCCTGGGAGCACAGTGGAACATATCCAGGTGGAGCAGAGAGACAGTTAACTTCCAAGGACTGTGGACAGGACTGAGAGCTACATACACAAACACTACCACATGAGAGTTAGTCACACAGGAGTGCCTATATACCTGTGTGCCCAGAGAGAATGGAAATTGCAGGAGTACAGATACATAGGCTTGCAGGAGAAATAAGGCACAGTCTAAGACAGCAAGACCAGCTAACTCTACAGATAACCAGATGGCACAAGGCAAACACAAGAAGATTACCAACAAAAACCAAGGCAACAAGTCACCATCAAATCCTACGTCTCCCACAGCAGCAAATCCTGGATACCCCAACACATTGGAAAAGCAAGAGCTAGATTTAAAATCACATCTCAAGACTCTTATAGAGGATTTCAAGAAGGATATAAATAACTCCCTTAAAGAAATATAGGAGAGAATGAGTCAAGAGGTAGAAAGAAGTCCTTAAAGAGGAAACACAAAAATCTCTTAAAGAAATACAGGAGAATGTGGGTCAACAAGAAGAAGCCCTTAAAGAGGAAACACAAAAATCCCTTAAAGAATTTCAGGAAAACAAAAATGACCAAGTGAAGGAACAGAAAAAAACCATCCAAGATCTAAAAATCAAAGTAGAAACAATAAAGAAATCACAAGAAGAGACCACTCTGGAGGTAGAAGACCTTGGAAAGAAATCAGGAGTCATATTTGCAAGTATCAACAACAGAATACAAAATATAGAAGAGAGAATCTCAGGTGCTGAAGATAACAGAAAACATTGACCCAACAGTCATAGAAAATGCAAACTGCAAAAAGCTAACCCAAAACATCCAGGAAATCCAGGACACTATGAAAAGACAAAACTTAAGGAGTATGGGTATAGAAGAGAGCAAAGATGTAAAGGGCCAGTAAATATCTTCAACAAAAATTATAGAAGAAAACTTCCCTAACCTAAAGAGAAAGATGCCCATGAACAAAAAGAAACCTAAGAAACAGACTGGACCAGAACAGAAAGTCCTCCAGGAAAATAATAATCAAAAAACTAAATGCACTGAAAAAGAAAGAATATTAAAAGCAGTAAGGGGAAAGGGTCAGGTAACATATAAAGGCAGACCTGTGAGAATTACACCAGACTTCTCAGCAGAAACTATGAAAGCTAGAAGATACTGAGCAGATGTCATACAGACACTAAGAGAACATAAATGTCAACCCAGTATAACTCTCAATTACCAAAGATGGAGAAAACAAGACATTCGATGCCAAAACAAAATTTACACAATATCTTTCCACAAACCCAGATGTACAAAGGAAAATGGGTGGAAAATACCAACACAAGGAGAGAAACTACATCCTAGGAAAAGCAATAAAGTAATCTTCTTTCAACAACCCCAAAAGAAGACAGCCACACAAGTAGAATTCCACCTTTAACAACAAAATTAACAGGAAGAAGCAATCACTTTTCCTTAAGAGCTCTTAACATCAATGGACTCAATTCCCCAACAAAGACATAGACTAACAGATTAAATATTTAAACAGGACCCAACATTTTTGCTGCAAACAAGAAACACAGTCACTACCTCAGAATCAAAGGATGGAAAAGAATTTTCCAAGCAAATGGTCCCTAGAAACAAACTGGAGTGGGCATTCTTATATCTGATAAAACCAATTTTTCAACCAAAAGTTGTCAAAAAAGATAAGGAGGGTCACTTCATACAGTTCAATGGAAAAATCTACCAAGATGAACTCTTAATTCTGAACATCTATGCTCCAAAGGCAATGGCACCCACATTCATAAAAGAAAATTTACTAAGGCTCAAAGCACACATTCTACCCCATACAATAATAGTGGGAGACTTCAACACCCCACTGTTAGCAATGGATACAGAAACTAAACAGAGACAGTGAAATTAACAGAAGTTATGGACCAAATGGATCTAACAGATATTTGTAGAGCATTCCATCCTAAAGCAAAACAATATACCTCATGATACCTTCTCCAAAATTGACCATATAATTGGTCACAAAACAGGCCTCAACAGATACAGGAATACTGAAATAATTCCATGCACCATATCAAGTCACCAGGGTCTAAAGCTTGTCTTAAGTTCAAACAAAAACATCAGAAAACACACATACACATGGAGGTTGAACAAAGCTCTACTCAATGATAGCTAGATCAAGGAAGAAATAAAGAAAGAAATTAAAGACTTTTTAGAATTTACTTAAAATGAGGACATAATATACCAAAAACTTATGGGACACAATGAAAGCAGTGCTAAGAGGAAAACTCATAGCTGTAACTGGCTCCACAAAGAAAATGGAGAGAGCTTATACTAGCAGCTTGACAACACACCTGAAAGCCCTAGAACAAAAAAGTAGCAAATGCACCCAAGAGGAGTAGATGGCAGGAAATAATAAAACTCAGGGCCAAAATCAACCAAATAAAAACAAAAAAGATCTTTACAAAGAATCAACAAAATCAGGACATGGTTCTTTGAGAAAATCAACAAGATAGATAAACCCTTAGCCAGACTAAACAGAGGGCACAGAGGCACTACCCAAAATAAAATCAGAAATAAAAACAGAATTTCCAACAGAAACTGTGGAAATTCAAAAAAATCATCAGATCCTACTATAAGAGCTTACACTCAACAAAATTGGAAAATCTAGATGACATAGACAATTTTTTAGACACATATCAGATGCCAGTGTTAAAACAGGATCAGATAAACCATCAAATAGTCCCATGAGACTTGAGGAAATAGAAGCAGTAGTTAATAGTCTCCCACCAACAAATCCCAGGATCAGATGGGTTTATTGGGGAATTCTATCAGATGTTCAAAGAACACATAATACCTACACTCATCAAACAATTCCACAAGATAGAAACACAAGGAACACTCCCCAGCTCATTTTATGAAGCCACAATAATGCTTATACCTAAGCCAAAAAAAAGACCAAACAAGGAAAGAGAATTTCACAACATTTTCGCTTATGAACACTAATGTAAAAATACTCAATAAAATTCTGGCCAACCGAATCTAAGAATGCATAAAAAAATTCACCATAATTAAATAGGCATCAACCCAGGGATGGAGGGACGGTTCAATATATGGAAATTCATCAACGTAATCCACTACATAAACAAACTCAAAGAAAAAGCCACATGGTCATTTCATTAGATGTTGAAAAAGCTTTTGACAAAATTCAGCATCCCTTTAGGATAAAAGTCTTGGGGAGATCAGGAATTTAAGGCCCATACCTAAACATAGTGAAAGCAATATACAGCAAACAAGTAGCCAGCATCAAAGAAAATGGAGAGAAACTTGAAGCAATCCCACTAAAATCTGGGACCAGACAAGGCTGCCCACTCTTTCCATATCTTTTCAATATAGTACTTGAAGTCCTAGCCAGACAACAAAAGGAGGTCAATGGTATACATATTGGAAAGGATGAAGTCAAAGTATCACTATTTGCAGATGATATGATCAAATACTTAAGGAACCCCAAAAATTCCACCAGAGAACTCTGACAACTGTTAAATAACTTTAGCCATGTGGCTGGATATAAAATTAACTCAAACAAATTAGTAGCTTTCCTCTACTCAAAGGATAAACAAGCTGAGAAAGAAATTAGGGAAATGATACCCTTCACAATAGTCACAAATAATATTACGTACCTTGGTGTGACTCTAACCATGCAAGTGAAAGATATGTATGACAAGACCTTCAAGCTTCTGAAGAAAGAAATCAAAGATTTCAGAATCTGGAACGATCTCCCATACTCATGGGTTGGCAGGATTAATATAGTAAAAATGACCATCTTGCCAAAAGCAATCTACAGATTCAGTGAAATTCCCCCATCAAAATTCCAAATCAATTCTTCTTAGAGATAGATAGAGCAATCTGCAAATTCATTTGGAATAACAAAAAACCCAGGATAGGGAAATCTATTCTCCACAGCAAAAGATCTCCTGGGGGAATCACCAACCCTGACCTCAAGGTATACTACAGAGCAATAGTGATAAAAACCTTAAGGTATTGATACAAGAGACAGGGAGGAAGATCAATGGAATAGAGCTGACGATCCAGAAATGAACCCACACACCTACGGTCACTTGATATTTGACAAAGGAGCTGAAAACATCCAGTGGAAAAAAGACAGCCTTTTATTTTTATTTATTTTTATTTATTTTATTTTTTTACAAATGGTGCTGGATCAGTTGGAGGTCAACATGTAGAAAAATGCAAATTGACGCATTATTATCTCCTTGTACAAACCTCAAGTCCAACTGGATCAAGGAGCTTCACATAAAACCAGATACACTGAAGCTTATAGAGGAGAATGTGGGGAAGAGCCTTGAACACATGGGCACAGTGGAAAATTTCCTGAATAGGAAACCAATGGCTAAGAACAAGAATTGACAAATGGGACCACATAAAACTGCAAAGTTTCTGTAAGGCAAAGGACATGGTTAATAGGACAAAACGGCAACCAACAAATTGGGAAAAGATGTTACATCCAAACGATGGCTAATATCCAATGTATACAAAGAACTTCAGAAATTAGACTCCAGAGAGTCAATTAACCCTATTAAAGAATGAGATACACAGCTAAACAGAGAATTCCCAACTGAGGAGAGAAACTAATGGTTGTGAAGCACCTAAAGAATGTTCAGCATCCTTAGTTATCAGGGAAATGCAAATCAAAGCAGCCTTGAATTTCCATCTCACACCAGTCAGAATGGCTAAAATGAAAAACTCAGGGAACAGCAGATGCTGGAGAGGATGCAAAGAAAGAGGAATACTTCTTCATTGCTGGTGGGATTGCAAGCTGGTAAGATCACTCTGGTAATAAGTCTGGCAGTTCCTCAGAAAATTAGACATAGACCTGAGGACCCAGCTCTACCACTCCTGGGCCAGAAGATATTCCAACATGTAATAAGGACACATGCTCCACTATGTTCATAGCAGCCTTATTTATAATAGCCAGAAGCTGCTTATCTATACATTGGAGTACTATCCAGCTATTAAAAACAATGAATTCATTAATTTCTTAGGCAAATGGATGGAAATAGAAAGTGTATCCTGAGTGAGGTAACAATCACAAAAGAACACATATGGTATGCACTTACTGATAAGTGGATATTAGCCCTAAAGCTCAAAATAAACAACTTACAATTCCCAGACTATATGAAGTTCAAGAAGAAGGAAGACCAAAGTGTGGATGCTTTGATTTTTCTGAGAAAGGGAACAAAATACTCACAGGAGAAATTATGGAGACAAAGTGTGGAGCAGAAACTGAAGGAAAGGACATTCTAAGACTGTCCTACCTGGGGATTCATCTGATAAACAGTCACCAAACCTGGACACTATTCTGGATGACATGAAGTGTGTGCTGAAAGGAGTCTGTTATGGTTACCTCCAGAGGGCTCCTGCCAGAGCCTTACAGATACAGAGGCAGATGCTAGCAAGCAAGCAACTGAGCATGGGGGTCCCCAGTGGAGGTGTTGGATGTAGGACTGGAGGAGCAGAAGGTGTTTGCATTCCCATGGGAAGAATGACAATGTCAGCCAACCAGATGCCCCAGGTCTCCCAGAGACTAAGCCACCAAACAAGGGGTACACAGGATTCCAGCCAAAAGTGTGGCAGAGGAATGCCTTGTTGGGCTTCAGTGGGAGGAAAGGTCTTTGGTCCTATGAAGGCTCAATAGATGCCACAGTGTGAGGAAATCAAGGGGGTGTAGGTGGAAGTGGGTTGGGTAGAGGGGCATATTCTTGGAGGCAGGGGGTGGGACGATGGGTTTGGGGTTTTCTGAAAGGGAGAAACAGTGAAAAGGTATAACATTTGAAATGCAAATGAAGAATATATTCAATAAAAAATTTTTAAAAAATAAAAGTTTTTTTGTAAATTTTTTTCCTCCCAGCTAACAACCATCATTATCTTGAAGGACAAATGTTACTCATCAGGAAAAATTCTATTGGTCAGCATATGTGTAAAATTTCTGCTGAAATGGTAATTTCAGTTCTTTGGGCAATTATGTAAGTTGCAGCACTGCTTTTGGGAATATTGCATATATAAATAAACTATGACTAGCTTTAGGATTTGAGTGAATTAGTAAATAGTGTCCTGTCTTTCTTTGTTTTTCCATAATTTATTTTTAATTCACATTACATCCCAATCACAGCCTGCCTCACACCTCTCCTTCCATTCCCATCTATAAAAATCCTCCCCCTCCTTATCCCCTTTCCCTCTGACAGAGGAGAAGACCTCATAGGGTACCACCTCACTATGGGGCATCTAGTTCCAGCACATTCATTTCCAACCAGGCAGTCTGGGTAGGGGAAGAATATCCAGTGGAAGGCAGCAGAATCAGAGAAAGACCCCACTTCAGTGTTAGGGGATCCACATGAAGATCAAGCTGCATATCTGTCATAATTGCCCATGGTGAGGGAGCTGACTATGTCTAGCTCCTGCATACTCTTTGGTTGGGGGTTCAGTCTCTGTGAACCTCCATGGGCTTGGGTTATTTAACTCTATAGGTCTTCTTGTGGTGCTCTGGATCCCTCCAGCTTGCTCAGTTCTATTGTTCTCTCTTCCACAAAACTCTGTAAGCTCCACATGATGTTTGACTACAGGTATCTTCCTCTGTTTCCATACTCTGCTGGATGAAACCTCAACAAAGACAGTTATGCTAGATTCCTGTCTGTAAGCATATCCTAGTATCATTAATAGTGTCAGAAGCTGGATGTGTCTCAAGCTGGGCCTGTCATTAGTTGGCCATTCCCTCAGTCTCTGCTCCATTTTTATAATGCATATCTTGTAGGCAGGACAAATTTTAGATTAAAGGTTTTGCTGGTAGGTGGATTTCCTTCTTCATTCACTGGAAGTTCTGCCTAGCTACAAGAGGTTGCCACCTCAGTTTTCATATCTGCTATTGGTAGGACTCTCAGCTAGAATCACTTCTGCTATAAAATCCCTGTAGTCCTATTAACCCCTACAAAAATAGAAACAATCATTAAAAGTCTCCTAAGCGAAAGAAGTCCATAGTCAGATGATTTTAGCACAAAATAGGATCAGACTATGAAAGTAGAGCTTATAACAATACTCCTCAAACAATTCCACAGAAACAGAAGGAAGTTTGCTCAACTCATTCTATAAGCTACAGTCACCCTAGTACCTAAACCACACAAAGAATCAGCAAAGAAAGATAATTTCAAATCAATTTCCCTTATAAATTCTGATGCAAAAATATTCAATAAAAACAAACTTTGACTCCATGGACTCATCAAAAGCAGCAACTGCCATGATCACATAGGCTTCATCCCAGGGATCATTCAATATACAAAAACCCATCAATATAACCCACCATATAAGTGAACTGAAAAATATAGAAATATGATGTCATTAGATGCTAAAAAAAGCATTTGACAAAATTCAATACTATTCTTGTTAAAAGTCTTGGAAAGACATAGATACAAAGTTCAGACCTAACCATAATAAAAGCAATATATAGCAAGCCAATGTCTGATTAAATTAATATCCATTAAATTAAATTGAGATAAATGTAAAGTATTTCCATGTAAATCAGGTACAATACAGGGCTGTTCATTCTATCCGTATTTATTTATCATAGTACTTGAAGTCCTAGGTAGAGCATTAAGACAACTATGGGAGATCAAGCTGACACAAATTCGAAAGTAAGAAGTCAAACTATTTCTGTCTGCAGCTAGACACTATCCTCTGCCACAGTACTCCATACCCAGGCAGTGCAGGGAGATAGCTAGCCTCCCACGAGTGTGGACAAGCCTGGGAGTACAGGTAGGACCACCCTGCTGCTCAGAGGAATCCACCCGAGTCCCTCAGGACACAGGAGCCATCCCAGAACCCTCAAAAAGAAGCATTCCAGTTTCTGTCTGCATTCAGAGACCATTCTCTGCCCCAAGTCTTTATACCCAGTTGGAACATGGAGATAGCTAACCTCCCAGGAGTGTGGATAGGCCAAGGAGCACAGGTAGGACCACCCCTGCTGCTCAGACGTACCGGCCTGGAACCCTCAGGTGGGAGCCTTCTGGCTTCCATCTGTCACTGGAGATCATCTTCTACCACAAAGCTCCATATCCAGTTGGAGCAATAAAAATAAAAAGACATAGACTAACAGAGTAGATATGTAAACAAGACCCAGCATTTTTCTGCATACAAGAAACTCACCTCAGTGTCAAACACAAACACTACCTCAGAGTAAAAGGCTGGAAAAAAATTTTCCAAGCAAATGGTCCTAGGAAACAAGCTGGAGTAGCCATTCTAGTATCGGAAAAAGTTGACTTCCAACCAAACAACATCAAAAAATACAAGGAAGGACACTTCATACTCATCAAAGGAAAAATCTGCCAAGAAAAACTCCCAATTCTGAACATCTGTGCTACAAATGCAAGGGCACTCACCTTCCTAAAAGAAACTTTACTAAAGGTCAAAGCACATACTGCACCTCCCACAATAATTGGCGGGGACTTCAACACCCATTCTCATCAATGGACTGATCAGTGAAACACAAAATAAATGGAAACACAGTGAAACTAACAGAATTTATGGACCAATAGATTTAACAGATATCTATAGAACATTTCATCCTAAATCAAAAGAATATAGCTTTTTCTTAGAACCTCATGGTACCGTCTGCAAAATTGACCAAATGATCGGTCACAAATCAGATCTCAACTGATATATGAAGATTGAAATAATCCCATGTCTCCTATCAGATCACTGCTGATTAAGGCTACTCTTCAATAGAAAAAAATAGAATTCCCACCTACGCATGGAAGCTGAACAATGCTTAACTCAATGATAACTTGGTTAAGGAAGAAAAAAGGAAAGAACTCAAAGACTTTTGAGAATATAATGAAAATGAAGCCACAACATACCCAAACTTATGGAAATGAAAGCAGTGCTAAGTGGAAAACTCATATCTCTGAGTGCCTACAAAAAGAAACTGGAGAGTACATACCCTAGCAGCTTAACAGCACACCTGAAGTCTCTAGAACAAAAAAGAAGCAAATACACCCAAGAGGAGTAGACAGCAGGAATTCATCAAACTCACGGCTGAAATCAAATAAGTAGAAACAAAACCAAGTGCTGGTTCTTTGAGAAAATCAACAAGATAGATAAACCCTTAGCCATACTAACCAGAGGGCACAGAGACAGTATCCAAACAAAATCAGAAATGAAAAGAGAGATATAACAACAGAAACTGAGGAAATTCAAAAAATCATCAGGTCCTACTGCAAAAGCCTATACTCAACACACCTGGAAAATCTGGATGAAATGGACAAATTTCTAGACAGATACAAATATGAAAGTTAAATCAGGATCAGATAAATCATCTAAAAAGTCCCATAACCCTGAAAGAAATAGAAGCAGTCATTTAAGAGCTCGCAACCAAAAAAGTGCAGGACCAGATAGTTTTAGTGCAGAATTCTATCACACCTTCAAGGAAGTGCTAATATGAATATTCTTCAAACTATTCCACAAAATAGTAACAGAAGGAAAACTACCCAACTCATTCTATGAAGCCATCATTACACTGATACCAAAACCACACATATACAACACAGAAAGAGAGCTTCAGACCAGTTTCCCTTATGAATGTCAATGCAAAAAATACTCAATAAAATTCTTGCAAACGGAATCCAAGAACACATAAAAATGATAATTGAGCAGGATCAAGTGGGCTTCATGCCAGGAGTATAGGGATGGTTTAATATAAGGAAATCCATCAATGTAATCCACTGCATAAACTAACTCAAAGAAAAAAGCCACATGGTCATTTCATTAGATGCTGAAAAAGCATTAGACAATATTCAGCACCCCTTCATGTTAAAAGTCTTGGAAAGATCAGGAGGCCCATACCTAAACACAGTAAAAGCAATATGCAGCAAACCAGTAGCCAACATCAAACTAAATAGAGAGAAACCTGAAGCAATTCCAGTAAAATCAGGGACTTAGACAAGGCTGCCTCATTATATATCTATTCAATATAGTAATTGAAGTTCTAGCTAGAGCTATTAGGCAACAAAAGGAGTCAAAGGGATACAAATTGGAAAGGAAGAAGTCAAACTATCACTATTTGCAGGTGATAGGATAGTTTACTTAAGTGGCCCCAAAAATTGCACCAAAGAACTCCTAAAGCTCATAAAGAACCTCAGCAAACTGGTTGGATATAAAATTAACTCAAATAAATCAGTAGCCTTCCTCTACTCAAAGAATAAACAGGCTGAGAAAGAAATTAGGGAAACAACACCCTTCACAATAATAATATTAAATATTATTATTTTATATTCAATAACAATATTAAATACCTTTGTGTGGCTCTAACAAAGCAGGTGAAAGATCTGTGTAACAAGAACTTCAAGTATCTAATGAAAGAAATCAAAGACCTCAGAAGATGGAAAGATCTCTCAGGCTCATAGATTTATAAGATTAGTATAGTAAAAACAGTTGTCTTGCAGAAAGCAATTTACAGATTCAGTGCAATCCATATAAAAATTCCAAATCAATTCTTCATACAGTTAGAAAGAGCATTTCTCAAATTCATTTGGAATAACAGAAACCCAGGATAGCAATAACTATTCTCAACAATAAAAGTACTTCTAGGGGAATCAAAATCCCTGACCTCAAGCTGTATTTCAAAACAATAAGTAATAAAAAAAAAACCCTGTATGGTATTGGTGCAGAGACAGGCAGGAAGATAAACAGAATAGAATTGAAGATTCAGAATGAACCCACACACCTATGGTCACTTGATCTTTAACAAAGGAACTAAAACAATCCATTGGAAAATATGACAGCATTTTTAACAAATGGTGTTGGTTTTCCTGGAAGGGTGGGAGGGACTGGTAAAGGGGATAGCATTTCATATGTAAATAAAGAAAATACACCATAAAAAAGAAAGAAATTTAACTAAGGAAGCCAGAAGGGGAAACCTAGTAAGCATGGATTACTCCATGATTCAATCAGAATTACTTTCTGATTCAAGCTCTTGCCTTCCATCCATAATAACCTCTAAACCAAATAAGCCCTTTCCCTTCCAAGTTGTTTTTCATTGTGTTTTTCATCACAGTAGAAATCAAACTAAGTCAGACACCTCAGCACACATATGCATAGACAATAAATGGTGGATAAGTTAATTTATTTGACCAGACTTGTCTTTTCTGAAACTTTGAATAAATATATCTTACTTCTTCAGAAATTTATAGTGTATTATTTTTTACTCTTTTTTATTCGATATATTAATTTACATTTCATATGATTTCCCCCTTTCCAGGCTTCCCCCTCCCTGCTAGTCCCATAAGCCCTCTTCTCTTCCCCTGTTCTCCAATTCAACCCTTCCATCTTCCCTGTTCTGGTATTTCCCTACACTGCTGCATTAAGCCTTTCCAGAGTGAGGGGCCCTTCCTTCTTTCTTCTTGGACATCATTTAATATGGGGATTGTGTCTTAGATATTCCAGTCTTCTAGGCTAATATCCGCTTATCAGTGAGTCTATACCATGAGAGTTCTTTTGAGATTGGAATGATGTTCTCCAGCTCCATCCATTTGTCTAAGAAATTCATGAATTTATTGTTTCTAATGGCTGAATAGTACTCCATTGTGTATATATATATATATATATATATATATATATATATATATATATATATAATATTTTTTGTAACCATTCTTCCATTGAGGGACATCTGGGTTCTTTCCAGCTTCTGGGTATTATAAATAGGGCTGCTATGAAAATATTGGAACATGTATCCTTATTACATGCTGGGGAATCCTCTGGGTATATTCCTAGGAGTGGAATAGCAGGGTCTTCTGGAAGTGTCGTGCCCAGTTTTGTAAGGAACCACCAGACTGATTTCCAGAGTGGTTGTACCAATTTGCAATCCCACCAGCAGTGGGGGAGTGTTCCTCTTTCTCCACACCCTTGCCAACACCTACTGTCTTCTGAGGTTTTTTGGGTTTTTTTAGGACTTATTTTTTTATTTTTTATTTCTTATTTTCTATATTCTTTGTTTACATTCCAAAGGCTTTCCCCTTTCATAGTTCCCCTCTCACCATATGTCCCATAAGTCCTCTTCCCTCCGCCCATTCCCCAATTACCCCCACCAACACCATTTCTCTGTTCTGGTACTCTCCTACAATACTGAATCAAATCTTTCAGGAAAAGGGTCCTCTCCTTCCTTCTTCTTGGGAAGGTTTTGATTTGCTAATTGTGCCTTGAGTATTCAGAGCTTCTGGGGTAATTAATATCCACTTATCAGTGATTGCATTTCATGTGTATTCTTTTGTGATTGGGTTAGCTCACATAGGATGATATTTTCCAGTTCCAACCATTTGCCTACAAATTTCATGAATTCATTATTTTTCATTGCTGAGTAGTATTCCATTGTATAAGCATGCCACATTTTCTGTATCTATTCCTCCATTGAGGGACATTTGGGTTCTTTCCAACTTCTGGCTATTATAAATAAGGCTGCTATGAACATAGTGGAGCATGTGTTTTTGTTGAGTGCAGGGGAATCCTCTGGGTATTTGCCCAGGAGTAGTATGACGGGGTCCTCTGCAAGTGTCATGCCACATTTTATGAGGAACCGCCAGACTGATTTCCAGAGTGCTTGTACCATCTTACAATCCCACCAACAGTGGAGAAGTGTTCCTCTTTCTCCACATCCTCACCAACACCTATTGTTTCTTGAGTTTTTATTCTTAGCCATTCTGACTAGTGTGAGGTGAAATTTCAGGGAACTGTTGATTTGCATTTTCCTAATAACTACTGATGTTGAACATTTCTTAAGATGCTTCTTAGCCACTTGAATTTCTTCAGGTGAAAATTCTTTGTTTAGATCTGTACCCCATTTTTAATAGGGTTGTTTGGCTCTCTGGAGTCTAACTTCTTGTGTTCTTTGTATATATTGGATATTAGCACTCTGTTGGATGTACGGTTGGTAAAGATACTTTCCCAATTTGTTGGTTGACATTTTGTACACTTGACAGTTTCCTTTGCCTTACAGAAACTTTGTAATTTTATGAGGTCCCATTTGTCAATCCTTGATCTTAGAGCATAAGCTATTGGTGTTCTATTCAGGAACATTTCCCCTGTGCCCATGATCTCAAGGATCTTTCCCAGTATCTTTTCTATTAGTTTCAGTGTGCCTTGTTTTATGTGGAGGTCCTTGATACACTTGGAGTTGAGCTTAGTACAAGGAGGTAAGAATAGATCAATGTGTATTCTTCTGCAAGCTGACCTCCAGTTGAACCAGCACCATTTATTGAAAAGGCTCTCTTTTTTTCCACTGGATGGTTTCAGCTCCTTTGTCAAAGATCAGATGAACATAGGCGTGTGGGTTCATTTCTGCATCCTCTATCCTATTCCATTGATCTACCTGTCTGTCACTGTACCAATACCATTCAATTTTTAACACTATTGCTTTGTAGTACTGCTTGAGGTACGGGATATTGATTACCCTGGAAGTTCTTTTACTGTAGAGAATAGTTTTAGCTATCGTGGGTTTTTTTGTTATTCCAGATGAATTTGAGAATTGCTCTTTCTAACTCTGTGAAGAACTGATTTGGGATTTTGGTGGGCATTGCATTTAATCTGTATATTGCTTTTGCCAAGATGGCCATTTTTATATTAATCCTGCCAATCCACAAGCATTGAAGATTTTTCCATTTTCTGAGGTCTTCTTCGATTTCCTTCTTCAGAGACCTGAAGTACTTTTCATACAGATATTTCACTTCTGTGGTTAGAGTCACCCCAAGATACGTTATATTGTTTGTGGCTATTGTGAAGGGTGTCATTTCCCTAATTTCTTTCTCAGCCTGCTTATCCTTTGAGTATAGGAAGGCTATTGATTTGCTTGAGTTGATTTTATAACCAGCCACTTTGCTGAAGTTGTGTATCAGCTATAGGAGTTCTCTAGTGGAGTTTTTGGGTCGCTTAAGAATACTATCATATCATCTGCAAATAGTGATAGTTTGACTTCTTCCTTTCCAATTTGTATCCCTTTGACCTCCTTATGTTGTCTCATTGCTCTAGCTAGAACTTCAAGCACTATATTGAAAAGATATGGAGAGAAGAGGCAGCCTTGCCTAGTCCCTGATTTTAGTGGGATTGCTTAAACTTTCTCTCCATTTAATTTGATGTTAGCTACTGGTTTGCTGTAGATTGCTTTTACTATGTTTAGGTATGGGCCTTGAATTCCTATTCTTTCCAAGACTTTTATCATAAAAAGGAGGCTGAATTTTGCCAAATGCTTTTCAGCATCTAATGAAATAACCATGGTTTTTTTCTTTAAGTTTGTTTATGTAGTGGATAACATTAATGCATGTCTGTATATTGAACCATCCCTGCATCCCTGGGATGAAGCCTACTTGATCATGGTGAATAATGGTTTTGATGTGTTCTTGGATTCAATCTGCAAGAATTTTATTGAGTATTTATGCATCAATATTCATAAGGGATATTGGCCTGTAGTTCTCCTTTTTTGTTGGATCTTTGTGTGGTTTTCTAAAAGTGTAATTGTGGCTTGTAGAACGAGTTGGGTAATGTTCCTTCTGTTTTTATTTTGTTGAATAATTTGAAGAGTATTGGTTATAGGTCTTCTTTGAAGGTCTGATAGAATTCTGGACTAAAACCATCTGGTCCTGTGCTTTTTTTTGTTTGGGAGATGGCTTCTATTTCTTTAGGAGTTATGGGACTATTTCGTTGATCTATTTGATCTTGACTTAATTTTTGTATTTGGAATCTGTCTAGGAAATTGTCCATTTACTCCAAATGTTCCAGTTGTGTGAGTATAGACTTTTGCAGTAGGATGTGATGATTTTTTGAATTTCCTCCATTTCTGTTGTTATATTTCCCTTTTCATTTCTATTTTTTTTTTAAATTGGATACTGTCTGCGCCCTTTGGTAAGTCTGGCTAAGGGTTCATCTATCTTGTTGATTTTCTCAAAGAACCAGCTCCTGGTTTTGTTGATTCTTTGTATGTTCCTCTTTGTTTCTACTTGAATGATTTAAGCCCTTCAGTTTGAAGATTTCCTGTCATCAAGCCCTCCTGGGTGAATTAGCTTCTTTTTGGGCTTTCAGGTATGCTGTTAAACTGCTAGTGTATGCACTCTCTAGATTCTTTTTGGAGGCACTCAGGGCTATGAGTTTTCCTCTTAAGACTGCTTTCATTGTGTCCCATAGATGTGCCTTCATTTTCATTAAATTCTAAAAAGTCTTTGATTTCTTTCTTTACTTCTTCTTTGGCCAAGGTATCATTGAGTAGAGGTTTGTTCAGCCTCCATGTGTATGTGGGTGTTCTGTTTTTGTTTTTGTTTTGTTTTTTCGTTTTCATTTTTCTTTCTTTCTTTCTTTCTTTCTTTCATTCATTCATTCATTTATTTATTTATTTATTTATTTATTTATTTTTGCTATTGAAGACCACTCTTAATCCATTGTGTTCTGATAGGATGCATGGGATTATTTTGATCTTCTTAAATTTGTTGAAGTCTGTCTTCTGACCAATTATATGGTTGAATTTGGAGAATTACCATGCAGTGCTGAGAAAAAGGTATATTCTTTTGCTTTAGGGTGAAATGTTCTGTATATATCCGTTAAATCCAATAGCTCCAATGCTTCAATTGGTTTCACTGTATCCCTGTTTAGTTTCTGTTTTCCTGATATGTCCGTTGAGGAGAGTGGAGTGTTGAAGTCACCCACAGTTATTGTGTTAGGTACAATGTGTGCTTTGAGCTT
Source organism: Apodemus agrarius (assembly GCA_964023405.1). NCBI lineage: Eukaryota > Metazoa > Chordata > Mammalia > Rodentia > Muridae > Apodemus > Apodemus agrarius. The sequence continues at coordinate 127,139,704 of OZ030009.1, forward strand.
TATTAAAGTTCCTTTTATGAATGAGGGTGCCCTTGCATTTGGAGCATAGATGTTCAGAATGGAGAGTTCTTGGTGGATTTTTCCTTTGACCAGTGTCCTTCCATGTCTCTTTTGATGACTTGAGGTTGAATGTCAATTTTATCTTAAATTAGGATGGCTACCCCAGCTTGTTTCCTAAGACCATTTGCTTGTAAAATAGTTTTCCAGCCTTTTTCTCTAAGATAGTGTTTGTTTTTTACCCTGAGGTGTGTTTCCTGTAAGCAGCAAAATGTAGGATCTTGTTTATGTATCCAGTCTGTTAATCTATGTCTTTATATTGGGGAATTGAGTTCATTGATGTTAGGAGATATTAAGGAGTAGTGATTATTGCTTCCTGTTATTTTTGATGTTATTTTTATACTCGAGTGGTTACCTTCTTTTGGGCTTGATAAAAGAAGTTTACTATCTTGCTTTTAGCTGGGTGTAGTTTCCCTCCTTGTATTGGTGTTTTCTACCTATTATCCTTTGTAGGGCTGGGTTTGTGGAAAGATATTGTGTAAATTTGGTTTTATTATGGAAGATCTAGGTTTCTCCATCTATGATGATTGAGAGTTTTGCTGGGTATGGTAATCTTGGCTGGCATTTGTGTTCTCTTAGAGTCTGTATGAGATCTTCCCAAGATCTTCTAGCTTTCATGGTCTCTGGTGAGAAGTCCAATGTAATTATAATCGGTCTTCCTTTACATATTACTTGGCCTTTTTCTCTTACTGCTCTTAATATTCTTTCTTTGTTTAGTACGTTTGGGGTTTTGATCTTTATGTGACAGGAGGTATTTCTGTTCTGGTCCAGTCTGTTTGGAGTTCCGTAGGCTTCTTGTATATTCATGGGCAACTCTTTCTTTAGGTTAGGGAAGTTTTCTTCCATAATTTTGTTGAAGATATTTGCTGCCCCTTTAAGTCGTATATCTTCACTCTCATCTATACCTATAATCATTAGGTTTGGTCTTCTAATGGTGTCCTGGATTTCCTGGATGTTTTGGGTTACAAGTTTTTGCTTTTTGCATTTTCCTTCACTGTTGAGTCAATGGTTCCTATGGTGTCTTCGGCACCTGAGATCCTTGATTCTATCTCTTGTATTCTATTGTTGATATTTGCATCTACGACCCCTGATTTCTTCCCAAGGTTTTCTATCTCCAAAGTTGCCTCCCTTTGTGATTTCTTAGTTGTTTCTATTTCTGTGTTTAGATCCTGGATGGTTTTGCTCGGTTCCTTCACTTTTTTGTTCGTATTTTCTTGTATTTCTTTAAGAGATTTTTGTGTTTCCTCTTTTATGACTTCTGCTTGTTGACTTAATTTCTCCTGCATTTCTTTAAGTAATTTTCATGTTTCCTCTTTATTGGCTTCTATTTGTTGACCCATATTCTCCAGAATTTCTTTAAGTGATTTTTGTGTTTCCATTGTAAGGGCTTCTAACTTATTCATGTTTCCCTGTATTTCTTTAAGAGATTTATTTATGTCCTTTTTGTGTTCCTCTAACAGCATCATGACCAGTGATTTTAAATCCAAATCTTGTTTTTCTGGAGTGTTGGGGTGTCCAGGACTTGCTCTTGATGGGAATTTGGTTCAGATGTTGCCATATTGCCTTGATTTCTGTCACTAATGTTCCTGCATTTGCCTTTTGCCATCTGTTAATCTCTGGCTTTAGTTGGTCATGTTGACACTGGCTGGTGCTTGAACACCCTGTTTGCCTGTAAGGCTATTTCCCCACCACTGGATGACTGTGTTTCCACTGGGACAAATTGCTGATGTGCTGCCCTACTCTTGGGTGTGGTTGGAGCCCTAGTGGCCTTGTCCATCTAACTGAGGGATTCCCTGTAGATCAGGCACTTTTTAGTTGTACTGCAGGGTCCAAGATGGTGGGGATCTTGGTGCTCTGGTCTCCATGGGACTTCCTGCAGGTCAGATGCTCCCCTGCATGCCCAGGCAGCTGTAGAGCTGCCCAACTCCCTGGTGTGGAAGGCACCCAGGCAGGCTATGCCCTGGGCAATCCTTCACTCTGGTGCCCTGTATGTACCTGGTTGAGCTACCAGCTCCAAGATGGTGGCAGGTTGCGAGGCTCTGTCTAACCACGGGATTCCCTGCAGGACTGGAGCTTCCCTGGCTGGACTGCTGGAGCCTAGATGGTAGAGATCTCAGTCCACAGGTCTCCGTCTGGTTGAGCTGTTCTTGCCAAGATCGTGGAGGACTGTGGGCTCTGTCTAACCACGGGATTCCCTACATGTCTGGAACTTCCCTGACTGGACTGTCAGAGCCTAGACGGTGGCAATCTCAGTCTCCATAGTGTATTTTTAAAATACATGTAATAAAACTTTAAATCTACCAGTTTGTAGAACTGTTATTTCACTTACCTCATGTGGATTTATATTAATAATGTGAAAAATTGATAATGTGGAAATGTATTTGTAATATCAGCTTTATGAATTTGTTTTGGGTATGTTGAAATGAAGATACCAAGTTAGAGTGAGTTACCAAGTAGATAATTGTTTATCAAGGTGCATAGTTAACCAATTCCTAAAATTGAGGATGATTTGCTGTAGGCATCAACATAGATACTGAAATTATTAGCCCTCTCTGAGGATAAAATTTTGAAGAACTCATTCTTTTATTATTTTAATGCTTGATAATTTTTCTTGTCTTTCATAAGGACAGAAAAGGGAGAGCAACAATTCAAGTTACAGGATTAGTTGTACATCTTCCTAGTCCTATTTTATAATAATCTTTCACAGTGCCCGGCGATATCCATTTTCTTGCTTCTACATGACACTCCCTAAACTCATGGTCCTTTTCTCCTAGTAGTTTTCAGTTGCTCACTTCTCTATATTCTTCTAGAAATCCACTAAAAGCTCAGGCAGTTTATCAGCTGTATGAGTTCTCTGGTGGAATTTTTGGGATCACTTAAGTATACTATCATATCATCTACAAACCGAAACATAATAAAAGCAATATACAGCAACCAACAGCCAACATCAAACTAAATGGAGAGAAACTTGCCCACTAAAATCAGGGGCAAGATACGGCTGCCCACTCTCTCACTTTGTATTCAATAACTACTCAAAGGTCTATCTAGAACAAAGAGACAACAAAAGGAAGTCAAAGGGATACAAATTGGAAAGGAAAAAGTCAAAATACCAGTATTTGTAGATGATATGATAGTATACTTAAGTAAGTGTTCATAGCAGCCTTATTTATAACAGCCAGAAGCTGGAAGGGCCCAGATGTCCCTCAATGGAGGAATGGATACAGAAAATGTGGTATATTTACACAATGGAATACTTCTCAGCAATTAAAAACAATGAATTCATGACATTCTTAGGCAAATGTTTGGAACTGGAAAATATCATCCTAAGTCAGGTTACCCATTCACAAAAGAATGCACATATAATGCAGTCACTGATAAGTGGATATTAGCCAGAAGCTCTGAATACCCAAGACACAATTAACATATCAAATGATTATCAAGAAGGAAGGAAGGAAGGAAGGAAGAAAGGAAGGAAGGAAGGAAGGAAAGAAGGAAGGAGAAGGCCCTGGTCCTGGAAAGGCTTGATGCAGCAATGTAGGGGATTACCAGGACAGAGAAGTGGGAGGGGGTTGATGGGGGGGAGAAATGGGCAGAGAGAAGAGGGCTTATGAGACTTATGGGGAGGGAGGAACCAGGAAAGGGGAAATCATTTGGAATGTAAACAAAGAGTGTAGAAAATAGAAAAAAATAAAAAATAAATAAAATAAACATTTAACAAGTATATATAATGAACCCCTTAGAATTAACAATATAATAAATCAAAACCCAGTGTTTAAAAAAAGTTTTGTCCAGGACATCTAAAGCTACATATTAAAAGTGGTGCACACCTTTAATCCCAGCACTTGGGAGGCAGATGCAGGTGGATTTCTGAGTTCAAGGCTAGCCTGGTCTGCAGAGTGAGTTCCAGGACAGACAGGACTACACAAAGAAACCCTGTCTCAAAGAAAAAAAACAAAAACAAATAATAAATAAATAAATAATAATAAAAATAGATATGTCAAAGTCTGGACAGATGTCTTATTAAATAAGATATAGAATAGAACATAATTTTAGAGAAATATATCTCTTATAGTTCATCAAGAAAATGAAAATTTGAAAATGAAATAGTACTTGACATGTGATAGACTAGTCAATGCACCAAACATAATAAGCAGTAAGTTCTGGCAAGAATATAGAACAAGAAATTTTATAGATTGCTGTTCGCAAAGATGTTTGTCAAACAGTATGATATTTATTTCTAGAAATCAACATGGTTTGACAATACAATTCAGTAATTGCTCTTCTGGGAATTTACCAAGATGATCTAAAACTGGGATGTTATATAAATGTGTGAACATAAGATGTTGCAGTAGGGTTTTGTTTTACTTTTTATTTTGTTTTGTTTCCAACTGCTCAACCTTGAAATCACCAAAATATATTGAATTCATATGTTCTCTATGGCCTGAATACATATGATCTTTCCCAGGTGTATATTGAAATGTGATCATGAATAAGTATTATGTCATGTGTTTCCTTACTAATAGCATTTGCTTTTAATCCTAACACTTGGGAGGTAGAGGAAAAAGGATCTTTGTAAGTTCAAGGTCAGTTTGCACTACACAATAAGATTTAAGAAGGGCAGTAGTAGATATAAATACTCTGTCTCAAGATCAAAACAAAAATGTTTGTACCCTTTTAAAAGATTCACAAACTGCTCAGCAGTGGTGATACATAGCCTTTAATCTTAGAACTCCAGTGACAGAGGCTAGTGACTGTACATTTGAGGCCAGACTGGTCTACAGAGTGAGTTCTAGGACAGCCCGGATTACACAGAGCCATTCTGTCTCAAAAAATCTTAATGAGGCTCGCAGGACCAGAGTTTTGATGGATCTTTGTCAGCACACATAAAGACACAGAAAAGTGTCACGTTTGAGAAGGAAAATATATATCACTAGAAAAAAACATGCCCAGTAACTTCATTATAGACTTCTCTCGAAAATTTGTAAGAAACTTTTCTGCTGTTCAGGTTACCAAATGAAATGTAACCAAGTTTAGGGTGCCATGTAATGACAGAAAAATCATAATAGGAGAATGATAAACTGATGTACTCAGGCAATGGGAGAGGATCTACTACTATAAGAAAATAACCAAACCAGTTGTAACAAGATAAGAGAAAATTTATATGAGTATTACTAAATGAAGGAAGTAACTCCAATGGTCTATAAGAGATATAATTCTGAATGAATGACATTCTGGTAAAAATATAAAACCATGTAGACAGCAAAAGTTAAATGATCATATAGAATTTGAGAAGATATTAGCTCTCTATCAGATGTGGAGATAGTGAAGACTTTTCTAGTCTATAGGTTGCAAAGTTGTCCTATTGACTATGCCCTTTGCCTTACTGAAGCTTACCAGTTTCATGAGGTCCCATTAATCAATTCTTGATCTTAGAGCATAAGGTTCTGGAGTCCTGTTTAGGAAATTTCCCTCTGTGCCAATGAGGGCAAGGCTCTTTCCCACTTTCTCTTCTATTAGATTCAGTGTATCTGGTTTTATGTTGAGGTCCTTGATCTACTTGGACTTGAGATTCATGCAAGATGACAAATTTGGATCTATTTTCATTATCTTACGTGCAGACACCCAGTTAAACCAAGAGAATTTACTGGAGATGTTTTGTTTTCCATTCTATATTTTTAGCTTCTTTGTCAAAGATCAAGTGTTTGTGTTTTTATTTCTGAGTCTTTAATTCTATTACATTGATCAACTTGTCTGTCTCTGTCCTGGAGTCTTTAATTCTATTACATTGATCAACTTGTCTGTCTCTGTACCAATGCCATGCAGGTTTTATCACTATTGCTCTGTAGCAGAGCTTGAGGTAAGGGATGGCAATTCTTTTAATTTTTAAGAATTGTTTTTGCTATTCTGGGTTTTTTGCCTTTCCAGATGAATCTGAGAACTTCTCTTTCCATGTATTTGAAGAATTGTGTTAATCAAAAATATGGGTTATAGAACGAAATAGAGTATTTACAACAGAGGAATCTCGAGTGGCTGAGAAGCACTTAAAGAAATTTTCACAGTCAAATGGATGAAATGAGAAAATATCATCCCGAGTGAGATAACTCAGAAAGAAAAAAAAAACAGAATACCCAGGATACAATCCACAGAACTCAAAAATGTTAACAAACTGAGGGCACAAGTGAGGATGCCTCTATTCAAATTAGGAGGAAGAAGAAAGCAATCATGTGAAAGGAGAAACCTCTGTCAGAAAGGGGACAGGGAGCAGAAGAGTGGAACATGATCAGGTATTGGGGGGGACAGGACTGAAGCCCCGAAGGTCAACAGAAAGAAAAGGAACAGGCAACTTTGGGAGGTAGGAGGTGGGGGGAACCCTCTAGAATGTACCAGAGACCTGGGACGTAAGAAATTATTAGGACTCAAAAAGAGGGACCTTAGATAAAATGCCCTACTGTGGAGAGAGGGAACTTGCAGAATTCAACTCCAGCAGAAAGACAGGTCATTAAGAAGGGATGGGGTTGCCATACCACAGTCAAAAACACTGACCCATAATTGTTCCTGGCAGAAAGAACTGCAGGGACAAAAAAATGGAGAAGAGCCTAAGGAAAAGGAGGTGCAGCAACAGGCCCAATTGGGATCCAGCTCAAGAGGAGGTACTCAGGCCTGACACTATTACTGAGGGTATGGTATATTCACAAAAGGAGGCCTATCATGACTGTCCTCTGGAAGACCCAACAAGCAGCTGAAAGAGTCAGATGCAGATATATATACTCAGCAAATGGACAGAAGATGCTAAGCCCTTTGTTTAAAATTAGGGAAAAGCTGGAAGAAGTTGAGGAGGGAGGTACCTTATAGGAGGGCTCTCAACTAACCAGTACCCCCGAAATCTTTCAGAAACAGGGCAACAAAGCAGGCAGCATATACCAGCCGATATGAGGTCCCCAACACATATATAGCAGAAGACTGTCAGGTCTGATTTTAGTCAGAGAAGATGCATCTAACCCTCAAGAGTTTAGAGGCCCCAGGGAGTGGGGAAGTCTGGTGAGGTAGAGACTAGGGCATGGGGACATCCTGATGGAGATGGGGATGGGAGTAAGGAATGTAGAATAGTCAAAGGATGGACCAGGAGGGAAATAAAATCTGGACTGTAAAAAAACATTAAATAAAATTAAAAAAAAAGAAAAAAGAAAGAAAAATATAATTTGAGAAGAATGTATAAACAAGAATAATATAAAAGGAAACTATGCCTGGGAAGATAAGGAGATTTATAAGTAAAAATCATTAGACTTTTGAACAAACTTATATTATAGACTATATAAATAATTTTAACCCAAATTATAAACTGAGTGCTTGGTGATGATGTGTCAATCAATGCAAATTTATCAATATATCATTGGATAGATGTACAATTGCATTAAACAGCTTTATACCATCTCAGTTTTATTCTGAAATAAAAATTGTCTAAAAATAGTACGTCAAAATGAATTATATTAACTCATTTGTTTATTTAAAAATTATGGTGGACAGTTCCTCAAGAGCAGGTGATATGGCAGTGAAGACAACTTGAAAAGGTCTGTTCTCATTGAACTCAAGTTTTATAGAAAAAGAGAGAGAAGAAATGTTACTCAGTAAAATAGACAGTGCTTTAATTCATGAGCAATGCCAAAGAGTAGATAAAATTAACCAAAGTAGGATATGGATATAATTGAATTTGAGAAAGCCTACAATTTGGAGTAGAGCTATTACCAAGTTGGACATTGTGAATATTCTTTAGAAAAATAAAAAGGATGCATAAATAGACTCAGATTTTATTGATCAGGGGCACTCTGAGGAAGCAAACAGTAGATAAGCATGAAGATGAATGGTTGTTGGAGTTGGAGATTCTATTAGGGTCTTATTTGGGGAATGGACTTTTGTGGGCAAATAGATGAATTGATGCATCCTTCCAATGCATTGGATAGTCTAGTGTGACTGCTATGAACCATGTGCACAGGAGCTTCTCATCACCTAGGACTAGAATGTATTTATCAAAATCTAATCCATGTTTTCATCTAATTATATCTGTCTATCTCTCAAACCAAAATTGCAAAATGGGGAGCAACATGACTTAGCATTAAATATCTGCATGCCAGGAGTGAGTGAAGTGTAATTACTGGTAGAAATAGTAGAAAATACAAAGAGCATAAAAACAAAGTTTGATTAAACTCTCTGAAGTATAACAACCTTTCAGAATAAGAAAGAGAAAACATAACCCTAGAGGATTCAAACGTGTTACACACGACAGTGGGTCTTATATAGGCTACAGTACTTTCTATGGGTTAGGAAATAATTTTAGAGCATAAAAATGACATGTTTTGAAATCACAACAGGATGGATGTGCATGACAATTCACTAAGAAGGAACCAGGGATAGCTGTGGCTATATACCAGTGGCAAGACAGCAAATACCCATTAATACATTACTGTTTTATTATTTCCTCTTTTTTGTAGATGGTAATATAATTATATTATTTCCATCTTCTCCTTTCCTCTCTCTAAACCTTCCTATAACTCCCTGATTGTTCGGAAATTCGTGGCGTCTTTTTTGTTCCTTCACTCTTGTTCTCTACAGCCATAAATTCTCACTGCATGAATGCCTACCCATGAGATAAACAGTAGAGCAACAGCAGATATGCTAACATGAGTAACAGGAAGACCAGGCAGCCTCCACAGTTCTTATCACAATCCAAGTTTGAGAAAGCGGTGTTGATCTGATGAGTATAGTGGAGAAGCAGTGGAATCATGGATAATTCTGAAGTATTGGGTTGAGCACCCAGAGTCATGGAAGCCTTATTTATAGAATTAAGAATTTCTTGTTTTTTTTTTCTTAGAGACAGGGTTTCTCTGTGTAGCTCCAGCTGTCCTGGAACTCAATCTGTAGACCAGGCTGGCCTCAAACTCAGAAATCCGCCTGCTTCTGCCTGCCAAGTGCTGGGATTAAAGGCGTGTGCCACCACTGCCTAGCTTTAGAATTAAGAATTTCAAAGAGTTCTCTGGTGGAGGGTCACTTAAGTATACTATCATATCATCTGCCAATAGTGAAAGTTTGACTTCTTCCTTTCCGATTTGTATCCCTTTGACTTCCCTCTGTTGTCGAATTGCTCTAGCTAGTACCTCAAGTACTATATTGAAGAGATATGGTGAGAGGGGGCAGCCTTGTCTAGTCCCTGATTTTAGTGGGATTGCTTCAAGTTTTTCTCCGTTTACCTTGATGTTGGCTACTGGTCTGCTATATATTGCTTTTACTATGTTTAGATATGGGCCTTGAATTCCTGCTCTTTCCAAGACCTTTAGCATGAAATGATGCTGAATTTTGTCAAATGCTTTTTCAGCATCCAATGAGATGACCATGTGGTTTTTTCTTTGAGTTTGTTTATGTAGTGGATTACATTGATGGATTTCTGTATATTGAACCATCCCTACATCCCTGGGATGAAGCCAACTTGATCATGGTGAATGATCGTTTTGATGTGTTCTTGGATTCGGTTGGCAAGTATTTTGTTTAGTATTTTTGCATTGATATTCATAAGAGATTTTGGCCTGTAGTTTTCTTTCTTAGTTAGATCTTTGTGTGGTTTTGGTATCAGGGTAATTGTGGCTTCATAGAATGAGTTGGGTAGAGTTCCTTCTGTTTCAATTTTGTGGAATAGTTTGAATAGTATTGGTATCAGGACTTCTTTGAAGGTCTGATAGAATTCTGCACTAAAACCGTCTGGTCCTGTGCTTTTTTTTTTGGTTGGAAGACTGTCTATGACCCCTTCTATTTCTTTGGGGGTTATGGGTCTGTTTAGACAATCTATTTGATCCTGGTTTAATTTTGTTATTTGGTAACTGTCTAGGAAATTGTCCATTTCCTCCAGATTCTCCAGTTGTGTTGAGTATAGGTTTTTGTAGTAGGATCTGATGATTTTTTTGAATTTCCTCAGTTTCTGTTGTTATATCTCCCTTTTCATTTCTAATTTTGTTAATTTGAATACTGTCTCTGTGCCCTTTGGTAAGTCTGGCTAGGGGTTTATCTATCTTGTTGATTTTTTAAAACAACCAACTCCTGATTTTGTTGATTCTTTGTATGGTTCCCTTTGTTTCAACTTGATTGATTTCAGCCCTGAGTTAGATGATTTCCTGTCTTCTACTCCTACTGGGTGAAATTGCTTCTTTTTGTTCCAGAGTTTTCAAGTGCACCATTAAGTTGCTAGTATATGCTCTCTCCACCAGAGAACTCCTGCAACTGATAAACAACTTCAGCAAAGTGGCTGGCTATATAAAATCAACTCAAGCAAATCAGTAGCCTTCCTATACGTTTTTTTTCCTATATTGTTTTTCTGGTGTTCTGGGGTATCCTGGACTTGCTGTGGTTGGCGAATTGGGTTCAGATGGTGCCATATTGCCTTGATTTCTGTTAATAACGTTCCTACGTTTGCCTTTTGCCATCTCTTTATCTCTGGAGTTAGTTGGTCTTATTGTAGATGGCAGCCCCGCTGAAAGCACAGCACGCCTGTCCCCAGGAGACAGTGACCTTGGCTGAGCTCTGGTACCTGGCTCTGCTGATCTCTTCTGGCAGCGTTGTCTGTGCTGGACTATGCTAGCTTTCAGTCCAAGCCCCTGACTCCAGCTGCTAGAATTCCGAGCTGTGTCCCGAGGCAAGGTGGCCCCTCGCTGCTAGTCTGCTCAGAGAGCCGGCCCTGGCTGCGGTAGTCTGCACCTGCAGCTGAGCTTTTTGTGCCCGGATCTCCTGCAGAGCTAAGCTAAGCTATATCTCTGGCCATGCACCTGACTCCAGCCGGTGGCTGTGCCCGGTGTGCCTGCTGTTTGCGCGCGGTATCCTGAGACAAGATCTATAATTCCACTTTCAATCAACTTAGGAATATTTTTATGCCTACCATTATTATATCTATATAAAAATTTCCATGATAATCTTCAATTCTAAAAAAAAAAGAAAGAATTTTAAAGAAGCATTCATTGCTCTTTAAAGCAGCACATGAACAGGTATGGAGGGGTGTGAGAAAAGCCCTGAGTCCAGTAGAATGAATTGAAAGATGCAACCTTGAGGTGTGGGAGGTTGGGGGAGACCCTCTAGAAAATTCCAGAGACCTGGAAGATCAGAGACACTCAGGACTCAAAGGGAGGAACCTTAGATGAAATGCCCAACAGTGGGGAAAAGGAACTCATAGAGTTTCCAGTAGAAAGACAGGTCATCAAGTGGAGGAATGGGATTGCCATCCCAGAGTTAAAAACTCTGGCCAGAATTGTCCCTGTCTAAAAGAACTGCAGGGCCAAAAATGGAGAAGAAAAAGAGGGAAAGGCAGTTCAGTGATCAGTGCAATTTGGGTTGCATCTCAAGGGAAGGCCCCAAGTCCTTACACTATTAATGATTCTATGATGTGCTTGCAAACAGGAGCATAGAATGGCTGTTTCCTGAGAGGCCCAATAAGCAGCTGACTAATACAGATGCAGGTGCCACTGTGATGCTAATTGATTCTGTGACACAAGATTTTGCAGACTGAAGTAATGAAATGCCTCTTGGAGCCTTCTGGAACACTGCCATTCAGAAGCCAAAAATCTCACTGTCAGCCTGCTTTACTTCCTAAAACATCCCCTCTTCCTAGTAGCTGCGACTAAGAAAAACCAAGCAAACAGATGTAAAAGAATCCTTCTTTGAAGTAAGTCGCTGGCCAATAAAACCTCTCTTCTTAGAACTTCACCACTTTGCCTTAGTTGTTTACACAATTACATTAATCTCCCAACAAAATGTAAACTTTTATGGCTATGTTTATGAGAGTGGTTCTGACATTGTGGTATGAAAAGCATTGACTGAGCACAGCAAATCTCAGGTGTCTACAGACAAAAGCTAGGTGTCAGGTAAAGTTTACTCACAAAATCTCATTAAGACCTAGGGGGTCTGGCCTAACGTCCTTTGAAGTCTCTTTTAGGAATGAAGTTTGTATCAGGAAGACAGATGTTATCTATATTTGAGCTTCTAATTTGTTACATGGGAAACGGTTTACCTGATTGACTTTACATTTCCTTGTGCCAAGTGGTTATGCTAATTTTTCTTTGTGCCTGCTTTACTGGATACATCTTTTGAAATGGAAAAATCTCATGCTTAAACTCTTCTGCCTTGGAGCAGCTTAATACATTCAGACCTTAAACCACTTCTGCATTTGGTGTCTGTTTGTCATTCGCCGAATCGCTGAATCCATGCTTTCCTGCTTCACCGAAGCATCCTGGTTCCCCACAACTACAACTCCTGGTTGAGTTTGGTCTGCAGCAGGCAGGTACTTACACCCAACCATTGAACTGAAGTTATGGACCACTGTGTTGAATTAGGGAAATGTTGGATGAAGCTGAATAGGAGAGTGACCCCATAGTAAGACCAGCAGTCACAACTAACCCAGAACTTGAGATCTGAGCGACCAACCAGGCAGCATACACAAGCAAGTCTGAGACCCCCCCAACACATATACAGCAGAAGACTGCCTGGTCTGGCCTCAGTGAGAGAAGACTTGAGACCCCAGGGAGTAGGGAGCCTGGTAGGCAGAGGAACATCCCCTTGGAGACAGTGGGGAGGAGAAATGCTATGAGGCACTGGGGGAGGGCAGGACAAGGAGGGGTATAACAACTGAACTGTAAAAAAAAAATGTAACAAATAGCAACATAAAAAAGAGGTTACATTGGACACAAGACAGATCTCAACAAATATAAAAAGATCGAACTAATCCCATGCCTCTTATCAGATCACCATGGAGTAAGAGTGTTCTTCAATAGCAACAAAAACAACAGAAAATCCCCATATGCATGGAGGCTGAACAATATTCTACTCAATGATACCTTAGTCCAGGAAGAAATAAAGAAAGAAATAAAAGAATTCTTAGAACTTAATGAAAATGAAGGCACAACATACCCAAATCTATGGGACACAATGAAAGCAGTGCTTAGAGGAAAACTCATAGCCCTGAGTGTCTCAAAAAGAAACAGGAGAGAGCATATACTAGCAACTTAATGGCGCACTTGAAAACTCTGGAATAAAAAGAAGCAATTTCACCCAGGAGGAGTAGAAGACAGGAAATCATCAAACTCAGGGCTGAAATCAATCAAGTTGAAACAAAGGGAACCATACAAAGAATCAACAAAACCAGGAGCTGGCTCTTTGAGAAAATCAACAAGATAGATAAACCCCTAGCCAGACTTACTAAAGGGCACAGAGACAGTATTCAAATTAACAAAATTAGAAATGAAAAGGGAGATATAACAACAGAAACTGAGGAAATTCAAAAAATCATCAGATCCTACTACAAAAACCTATACTCAACACAACTGGAGAATCTGGAGGAAATGGACAATTTCCTAGACAGTTACCAAATAACAAAATTAAACCAGGATCAAATAGATCGTCTAAACAGACCCATAACCCCCAAAGAAATAGAAGGGGTCATAGACAGTCTTCCAACCAAAAAGAGAACAGGACCACACGGTTTTAGTGCAGAATTCTATCAGACCTTCAAAGAGTCCTGATACCGATACTCTTCAAATTATTCCACAAAATAGAAACAGAAGGAACACTACCCAACTCATTCTATGAAGCCACAATTACCCTGATACCAAAACCACTCAAAGATCCAACTAAGAAAGAGAACTACAGGCCAATTTCTCTTATGAATATCAATGCAAAAATACTAAACAAAATACTTGCCAACCGAATCCAAGAACACATCAAAACTATCATTCACCATGATCAAGTTGGCTTCATCCCAGGGATACAGGGATGGTTCAATATACAGAAATCCATCAACGTAATCCACTACATAAACAAACTCAAAGAAAAAAACCACATGGTCATCTCATTGGATGCTGAAAAAGCATTTGACAAAATTCAGCATCATTTCATGCTAAAGGTCTTAGAAAGAACAGGAATTCAAGGCCAATATCTAAACATAATAAAAGCAATATACAGCAGACCAGTAGCCAACATCAAGGTAAATGGAGAAAAACTTGAAGCAATCCCACTAAAATCAGGGACTAGACAAGGCTGTCCCCTCTCCCCATATCTCTTCAATATAGTACTTGAGGTACTAGCTAGAGCAATTCGACAACAGAGGGAAGTCAAAGGGATACAAATTGGAAAGGAAGAAGTCAAACTATCACTATTTGCAGATGATATGATAGTATACTTAAGTGACCCAAAAACCTCCACCAGAGAACTCCTGCAACTGATAAACAACTTCAGCAAAGTGGCTGGCTATAAAATCAACTCAAGTAAATCAGTAGCCTTACTATACATGAAGGATAAGCAGGCCGAGAAAGAAATTAGGGAAATGACACCCTTCACAATAGCCACAAATGATATAAAGTATCTTGGAGTGACGCTAACCAAACATGTGAAAGATTTATATGACAAACACTTCAGGTCTCTGAAGAGGGAAATTGAAGAAGACATCAGAAAATGGGAAAAACTTCCATGCTCGTGGGTTGGCAGGACTAATATAGTCAAAATGGCAATCTTGCCCAAAGCAATATACAGATTCAATGCAATCCCCATCAAAATCCCAACTCAGTTCTTCATAGAGCTAGAAAGAGCAATTCTCAAATTCATCTGGAACAACAAAAAACCCAGGATAGCTAAAACTATCATCAACAGCAAAAGAACTTCTGGGGGAATCAATATCCCGGACCTCAAGAAATATTACAGAGCAGTGGTATTAAAAACTGCATGGTATTGGTTCATTGACAGGGAAGCAGATCAATGGAATAGGATCGAAGACCCAGAATTGAACCCACACATCTATGGCCAATTGATCTTCAACAAAGGAGCTGAAAACATCCAGTGGAAAAAAGATAGCCTTTTCAACAGATGGTGCTGGCTCAACTGGAGGTCAACATGCAGAAGAATGAGAATTGATCCACTCTTATCTCCTTGCACAAACTCAACTCCAAGTGGATCAAGGACCTCCACATAAAACCAGACACACTAAAACTAATAGATCTTCACCAACCCCACATCCGACAGAGGGCTAATCTCCAATGTATACAAAGAACTCAAGAGGTTAGACCCCAGAAAACCAAATAACCCTATCCAAAAATGGGGTACAGAGCTAAACAGAGACTTTTCACCTGAAGAAATTCGGATGGCTGAGAAACACCTTAAAAAATGTTCAACATCACTAGTCATTAGGGAAATGCAAATTAAAACAACCCTGAGATTTCACCTCACACCAGTCAGAATGGCTAAGATTAAAAACTCAGAAGACATCAGGTGTTGGCGAGGATGTGGAGAAAGAGGAACACTCCTCCACTGCTGGTGGGAATGCAAGCTGGTACAACCACTCTGGAAATCATTTTGGTGGTTCCTCAGAAAACTGGACGTGATTCTTCCGGAGGACCCAGCCATACCACTCCTGGGAATATACCCAGAAGATTCACCAGCATGCAATAAGGATACATGCTCCACTATGTTCATAGCAGCCTTATTTATAATAGCCAGAAGCTGGAAAGAACCCAGATGTCTCTCAACAGAGGAATGGATACAAAAAATGTGGTATATATACACAATGGAGTACTATTCAGCCATTAGAAACAATGAATTCATGAAATTCTTAGAGAAATGGATGGAGCTGGAGAACGTCATTCTAAGTGAGGTAACCCAGTCTCAAAAGAATACCCATGGTATACAGTCACTGATAAGTGGATATTAGCCTAGAAGCTTGGAACACCAAAGATACAAATCACATATCAAGTGATGTCTCACAAGAAGAAAGGAATGGACACTGGTGCTAGAATTGACCAAAACATCATTGTGGGAGAGTACAAGAACAGTAAGGTGGGAGGGGGTGGATGAGGGAGCAGGGGGAGGGAAAAGGACATGTGGGACCTTTGGGGGTGGGGAACCAGAAAAAGGGAAATGAATTGTAAATATAGAATATATACAATAAAAAAAAGAGGTTACATTTCAGTAGCTTATTCTGAAGCATATTGCAGTGTGGATCAAACAAAGGGGTTACACTTTTTACATATGCAATTACTAGTCAGCCTAAAATAGTGTCTACTACCTACTATACTCACCTTAAATCAAGGTAGGAGATGCAAAATAGGTACTTAACTACCTGACGCTAAAGTTTTAAAAACAAAGCTTTTGCTATAGAAATAAAAGCTATGACTTGCCAAAATTTAGATGATACTTAGGAATATGCTAAGGTGAGATCATCAAAGAACAACTGAAAATAGCAAAGAGATGAATGCCAAGGACAAAATCTGCAGTCCTCCAGAGTTTAGAAGCTGAACAAATTGAGAATAAATATCAGGAAAGACTTATCTGGAATATTGAGAGAGACTAGAGTGCCTTTTCTTGGAAGCCATATGATTCAAGGTATGCTACAAAAATAGAAAAAAGGAGTAGGAGAGAAAGCAGGAGAGGAAGAAAGGATGAGCAGAGACAGTGGCTTAGGAAGTTGTCTCACAATTT
Organism: Apodemus agrarius; assembly: GCA_964023405.1. Lineage (NCBI taxonomy): Eukaryota > Metazoa > Chordata > Mammalia > Rodentia > Muridae > Apodemus > Apodemus agrarius. The sequence goes on from OZ030009.1 coordinate 127,156,252, forward strand.
GTAGAAGTTGATAAGTCAGAAATGAGACTAGATTCAAGGGAAATGGATTGATTGGAGGCTGTGGCCCAGAGTAATTGTGGTCTAAAGACAGAATCTCTTCTTTAGAAGGGCTTGGGGTTGGCCTAAAGCTTTTAATCAATTGTATGAGACTTTCCAATGTGGTAAAGCTACTTAACTCAGTTTACTAAGTTTATATTTTTGTGTATGTGTACGGGACTTCAGAAGATAACTCGTAAAATTTGGTTTTATCCTTCCACCACATGGGTCTCAGAGACTGAAATCAGTTTGTCAGCCTACATGGCTAGATCTTTTACTTGCTGAGTCATTGCTCAGGCTCTGGTCTACTGATTTAAATACTAGTAATTCTAAGCACACCAATATTATCATGTTGGTATATAACTAACAAAGTATCATAATACTTGGTCTAGCTAAGTCAACACATAAAATTAACCATATCCACACCTTATTAAAGACTGAGAAAGTTTAAAGAGGGAAGTCAATACTATGAAGTGCTGGGATAGATAAAATAAGATTGAGTAAGTGTTTAATTTTAAAATAACCAATTGCATTCCCAAAACAATTCTTGTGTGGTTCACAGGGTGATTCATATGTAGCAAAGATGGAAGATTGTAAATGAAAAAAATTCAGAGATATAGATCCAGTAATAGCAAAGTGTTCCTCCAGGGATTTTAAAATGACATAAATAGCATGGATGCTTGATTGAATGGCATGCCTCAGAGATATTTGGTTTAGTTTTACTATGAGAAATAAAATCTTTGCTGATTGGAATGACCTGGTCAAGAGAATAGAGAAATTAATATTTTGGGTAGTTGAAAAATAAGAAAGGATAAAATTTATAATAAAAAGTGTTCACAAGAATTGGATGATTGTTGGATATTAAGGATGCATGAAACAGGCACATGGGGATGATGTGTGTTTTTGGATTTAAAAAGCCTTCATCTGATTCTATCTCAGGAAATTGCACATTGCTGTGCAGAGTGTGCAGGTGCACATTACTAAATGCAGAACTGCCTATGAACTCAACTCTCTGTGATTCACATTACATAATCCTTTTTTTTAATGTGTTATTTTGGGTTCTTCAATGAGCTCTTTTTAAAAATATTTTAAATATTTGTTAGTTAGTTAGTTAGTTAGTTAGTTAGTTAGTTAGTTTTTAATTTATTTACATTTCCATTTCAAGTGTTATCCTCTTACCAGGATTTCCCGATCTGGAAATCCCTTATCCCATCCCCCTTCACCCTGCTTCTATGAGGGTGTTCCTCTACCCACCCACCCACTCCCACCACCCCTCAATTCCCCTACACTGGGGCATCTATTGAATCTTCATAGGACCAAGGACCTCTCCTCTCACTAATGCCTGACAAGGGAATACTCTGCTATATATGCACCCAGAGACATGTGTACTCCTTGATTGGTGGCATAGTCCCTGGGAACTCTGAAGAGTCTGGTTGGTTGATATTGTTATTCTTCCTATGGACTTGCAAACACCTTCAGCTCCTTCATTCCTTTCTCTAGCACCTCCATTGGGGACCCAGCATTCAGTGCAATGGCTGGCTGCAAACATTTGACTCTATTTGTAAGACTCTGGCAGGGCATCTCAGGAGACAGCTATATCAGGCTCCTTCTTAGCATCAACAAAAGTGTCAGAGTTTGGGGACTGTTTTGTGGATGAATTCCCAAGTGGGACAATGTCTGGATGACCTTCTTTCAGTCTCTGCTCTGCACTTTGTCACCACATTTGCTCCTGTGAGTATTTTGTTCCCCTTTCTAAGAAGGACCAAAGCAACCACACTTTTGTTTTCCTTCTTCATGAGCTTCATGTGGTCTGTGAATTATATCTTGGGTATTCTGAGATTTTGGGCTAATATCCACTTATCAGTGAGTGCAAACCATTTGTGTTCTTTTGTGATTCGGTTACCTCACTCAGGATGACATTTTCTAGTTCCATCAATTTGCATAAGAATTTCATGAATTCATTGCTTTTAGTAGCTGAGTAGTACTACATTGTATACATGTACCATATTTTCTGTGTCCATTCTTCTATTGAAGGAAATCTGGGTTCTTTCCAGCTTCTGGCTATTATAAATAAGGCTGCTATTAACATAGTGAAGCATGTGTTCTTATTACATTATTACATTATTACATATTACATTATTACATATGCTCGTCTTCAATTCCTTCCTTCTGAGCTCTTCTTCAATTTCTTTCTACAAAGACTTGAAGTTCCCCATTCAAAAATGGGGTACAGAGCTAAACAAAGACTTTTCACCTGAAGAAATTCGGATGGCTGGGAAACACCTTAAAGAATGTTCAACATCATTAGTCATTAGAGAAATGCAAATCAAAACAACCCTGAGATTTCACCTCACACCTGTCAGAATGGCTAGGATTAAAAACTCAGAAGACATCAGGTGTTGGCGAGGATGTGGAGAAAGAGGAACACTCCTCCACTGCTGGTGGGACTGCAAGCTGGTACAACCACTCTGGAAATCAGTCTGGCGGTTCCTCAGAAAACTGGACATGATACTTCCGGAGGATCCAGCCATACCACTCCTGGGAATATACCCAGAAGACTCCCCAGCATGCAATAAGGATACATGCTCCACTATGTTCATAGCAGCCTTATTTATAATAGCCAGAAGCTGGAAAGAACCCAGATGTCCCTCAACGGAGGAATGGATACAAAAAATGTGGTATATATACACAATGGAATACTATTCGGCCATTAGAAACAATGAATTCATGAAATTCTTAGAGAAATGGATGCAGCTGGAGAACATCATTCTAAGTGAGGTAACCCAATCTCAAAAGAATACCCATGGTATGCAGTCATTGATAAGTGGATATGAGCCTAGAATCGTGGGACAACAAAGACACAATTCACATACCAAATGATGTCTGACAAGAAGAAAGGAATGGACACGAATTCTGGAAAAGATCAAAGCATCAGTGTAGGTGAATACCAGAACAGAGAAGTGGGAAGGGGTGGATGAGGGAGCAGGGGGAGGGAAAAGGGCATGTGGGACCTTAGGGGGATGGGGAAACAAAAAAGGGAAATGAAATGTAAATATAGAATATATCCAATTTTAAAAAAAGAAAAAAAAAGACGAAGTTCTTGCCATACAGATCCTTCACTTGTTTGGTTAGAAGAACACAAATATGCTTTATATTTTTGTGGCTATTATGAAGTTTTTTTCCCCTAATTTCTCAGAATGTTTCTCCTTTGAGTGTAGGAAGACTACTGATTTGATTGAGTTAATTTTGTATCCAGCCACTTTACTGAAGTTATTTATCAGCCAAAGGAGTTCTCTGGTGGAGTTTTTGGGGACACTAAATTTTACTAACATATCACTTGCAAATACTGATATTTTTACTTCTTCCTTTCCAATTTATATACCTTTGACCTCCTTTTGTTCTCTTATTGATCTAGCTAGAAATTCATTACTATATTGAATAGATTAGGAGAGAGTGGTCAGCCTTGTCTGGTACCCAGTTTTAGTGGGATTGCTTCAAGTTTTTCTCCAAGTGTTTTAGTTTGATGTAGGCTACTGGTTTGCTTTTATTATGTTTAGGTATGGCCCATGAACTCCTGATCTCTCCAAGACTTTTAACCTGAAGGGATGCTGTATTTTGTCAAATGTTTTTTTTAGCATCTAATAAAATGAACATGTGGTTTTTTTCTTTCAGTTTGTTTATGTAGTGGATTACATTGACAGATTCCCATATATTGAACCATCCCTACATTCCTGGGATGAAGCCTACTTGATTGTGGTGAATTATTGATTTAATGTATTTTGGATTTGGTTGGCAAGAATTTTATCAAATATTTTTCCATCAGTGTTCATAAGCGAAATTGGTCTGAAATTCTCTTTCTTTATTGGATCTTTGTAAAGTTTTGGTTATCAGTGTAACTGTGGCTTCATAGAATGAACTGGGTAGTGTTCCTTCTGTTTCTATTTTGAAGAGTATCGGTATTACATCTTCTTTGAAGGTCTGATAGAATTCTGCACTAAACCCATCTGATCTTGGGCCCTTTTTTTGGTTGGGGGTCAATTACTGATTGTATTTCTTTAGCAGTTATTGGTCTGTTTGGGTGGTTTATTTGATCCTTATTTAAGTTTGGAATTTGATATCTGTCTAGAAAATTGTCCAGTTCATCCAGATTTTCCAGTTATGATGAGTATATGCCTCTGTAGCAGGATCTGATGATTTTTTTCACTTTGCACAGTTTCTATTGTTATACCTCCCTTTTCATTTCTGATTTTGTTAATTTGGATACCGTCTCTGTGCCCTCTGGTTAATATGGCTAAGAATTTATCTATCTTCTTAGTTTTCTCAAAGAACCAGCTCCTGGAATTGTTGATTCTTTGTATAGTTCTTTTTGTTTCTACTTGGTTGATTTCAGCCCTGAGTTTGATTATTTGCTGCTGTCTACTTCTCTTGGCTGTTTTTGCTTCTTGTTGTTCTAGAGCTTTCAGATGTGTGTTAATTGCTTTTGGAGGCACTCAGAGCTATTAGTTTTCTTCTTAGCACTGCTTTCATTGTGCCCCATAAGTTTGGGTATGTTGTGGCTTCATTTTCATTAAATTCTAAAAAGTCTTTAATTTCTATCTTTATTTCTTCCCTGACCAAGTTATCATTGAGTAAAGAATTGTTCAGCTTCCAGGTGTATGTGGGCTTCCTGTTGTTTTTGTTGTGGTTGAAGACCTGCCTTAATCTCTAGTAATGTGTTAGGGATCATGGGATTATTTAAATCTTCTTATATATGTTAAGGTGTGATCTGTGACAGATTATAAAGTCAGTTTTGGAGAAGGTAATGTGAGGTGCTGAGAAGAAGGTATATTCTTTTGATTTAGGATGAAATGGTCTATAGATATCTATTAGATTCATTTGGTCCATAACTTCTATTAGTTTCACTGTGTTTTTGTTAAATTTCTGTATCCCCAATCTCTCCATTGACAAGAGTATGGTGTTGAAGTTTTCCACTATCATTGTGTGAAGTACAGTGTGTGCTTTAAACTTTTGTAAAGTTTCTTTTATGAATGTGAGTGCCCTTGTATTTGGAGTGTAGAATTGAGAGTTTTTCTTGGTAGATTTTTCCTTTGATGAGTATGAAGTGTCCTTCCTTATCATATTTGATGACTTTTGGTTGAAAGTTGATTTTATCTGATACTAGAACAGGTACTCCAGCTTGTCTCTAGTGAGAAGTGTGCTATAATTCTGATAGGTCTGCCTTTATATGTTACTGAACCTTTTTCCCTTACTTCTATTAATATTCTTTCTTTGTTGTGAGCTTTTGATGTTTTGATTATTATGTGATAGTTGGAATTTCTTTTCTGATCCAATCTATTTGGAGTTCTCTAGGCTTCTAGTATTTTTATGTATATCTCTTTCCTTAGGGAAGTTTTATTCTATAATTTTGTTGAAGATATTTACTGGCCCATTAAGTTTAGAATCTTCACTCTCTTCTATACCTAATGTCCTTATCATTGACCTTCTCATTGTGTCCCTGATTTCCTGAATGCTTTGGGTTAGGAGCTTCTTGTATTTTGCATTTTCTTTGACTGTTGTGTCAATGTTTTCTATGGTATCTTCTGCACCTGAGATTCTCTCTTTCATCTCATTTATTCTGTTGGTGATGCTTGCATCTATGACTTGTGATCTCTTCCCTAGGTTTTCTATTTCCAGGATTGTCTTCCTTTGTGATTTCTATATTGTTTTTATTTCCATTTTAGATCTTGAATCATTTCGTTCAATTACTCACAGCTTTCTTTGTATTTTCCTGTAATTCTTTAAGAAGTTTTTTTTTCTCTTTCATCTTTAAGTGCTTCTACTTATTTACCTGTGTTCTCTTCTATTTCTTTAAGGGAGTTAATTATGTCCTTATTAAGGTCTTCTACCTTCAAATAAGATGTGATTTTAAATCAGAGTTTTGCTTTTCTTGTGTTGGGGTATCCAGAGTTTGCTGTGGTGGAAGAAGTGTGTTCTGATAATACCAAGTAGCCTTGGTTTCTATTGCTTGTGTTCTTGCCATTGCCTTTTACCATCTGGTTATTTCTGGCATTAGCTGCACTTGCTGTCTCTGACTGTGACATTTCCCTCCTGTAAACCTCTGTGTCAGTGCTCCTGTGAGACTAGATCTTTCCTGGAGGAATTAGGGTATAAAGAGCTGTGACACAGGCTCAGCTCTGGGGTGCAGAAAGAAACCAGAAGATTCCTGCTCCTTGCTTTTCCTTGGTTCCTCTGTTCTGATTGCTCTGGGAGAGTCTCTTTGGGGCCAGGAATTTGAACAGAAGTCATGGTCTTAACCATGCCCACAGATTTGTTGGCTGTCCTTGAAGACCAGTTCTTTCCTGATGGTATTTGTGTATGTAGTGCTATGGCACAGAATCAGTTCTGGGCAATGATGGAAACCAGAAGGCTGCTGTCCCAGGCTGCTTCTCTGTTCCTGTGTCCTGGGGGTTCTTGCAGGGTTCCTGTAAGCAGCAGTAATGGTTTTACCTGCACTCAAATGTTTTTTGGCACTCCTGGGAGGCTTGCTTTCTCCTGATACTGATTGGGTATGGAGACCTGGGGAAAAGGATCAGCTCTGTGCCCACATTACAAAATCTTTAAAAATTCTATCTTTGGATTTATTTTGTGAAGTTTGTTGAGAAAAATAAACAAGATTGAGAGGAGATATAGAGTTCCACAATTCTCCTTGTCAGTTCATCAGCACAGCCTTAGGGCCACATGTCAATACATAATTCCAGCAGTAGCCCTAATCTGTGAGAGACAAAATCTAAAGCATGTATAAAGTCAGGAATTATAGCAAAACCAAGATTCTGTTACTGTTACCTCAAAAACTGCTGTAATGTGACAAAAATAAAGAGAATTTAATATGTGTTTAATAATCTCATTCTTCAACATCTTTTTCTGTTGTCTTGGCTATAAAAATATCTGAAAATGACATAAAAATAAGACTTCCCTTCCTTATCAGTAAACCACAGACAGTGTTCAGATTCTACCTGGTACCCTCCATCTCTAAGTTGCTACTTATAGCCTACACACAGTTTTTTTTTCTAGCTTGTAGAGGAATTTTAATACAAAGAATGGCTGCATGGCAAGGGATCACATTCAAAGACTTTCTAGGTCTATATGATTCAGCTAGAAGGCAGACATATCCTGGATTATAAGATAATCTTTCTGTAATACAGACACAACCTTAGTATTCACTTCATTCCCTAAAAATGAAGGTAAGGTTAGTTTGTCAAAGAAAGCACCCATGTTTAAAAGTCTGACTGAGGGGAAGACAAAATGACAAATCATAGATTTGAAAGAAAGAGTCAGAGATAGGCTACACCCAATTCACATGAGAAGAACACATGAAAGAAAGTATACTTCAGAGCAACAAATGAGTAAAAGTGGTGTGGTATGTATGGAAGCTTTATGAGAGGCCAAACATGCAAACAGAACTGTAGGCAATTCCCACCCACAGGGACTTCTTTATTTTTTATTGGATATATTCTTTATTTACATTCAAATGATTTCCCCTTTCCTGGTTCCCCTATGCACAAAAGTCCCATAAGCCCTCTCTTCTTTCCCTGTTCACCAATCAACCCACGCCTGCTTCCCTGTCCTGATATTCCCCTACACTGCTGTATTGAGCCTTTCCAGGACCAGGGAACTCTCTTTCTTTCTTTATGGGCATCATTTGATATATAAATTGTGTCTTGGGTATCTTCTGGGTTAATGAGTACATACTATGTGTGTTCTTTTGTGATTGGGTTACCTCACTTAGGATGATATTTTCCAGTTCCACCCATTTGCTTAAGAATTAAGTCCCTCCGGAACTAACCCCAACCATCCACTCTCCATGTCACTCTATTCTGGCCCACACCGTTCTGAAATAACCTCAAGCATTCTATCAAACAACCATGAATTAGAGTAGATTTTACCAACTGAAATAATATAAAGCTTACAAACTCACAGAGAGAGTGAAGAACTCTCTGCTGAAAAATTGATGGTCAAGGCAGAAAGAAAAAGCAAAATTAAAGAATTCCTAGAATTCAGAAAATACTGCACAACATACCCAAACATCTGGGATACAATGAAAGACATGATAACAAAAAAGTTCGTAGCACTAAGTATATATATATATATATATATATATATATATATATATATATATGTGTGTGTGTGTGTGTGTGTGTGTGTATGTATATATATATACTCTAATATATATTTATATCTCTATATATTATATATTTATATATTATATACATATATATGTATATACATATATATATTAGAGAGAGAGAGGGAGAGAGGGGAGGGAGAGAAGGAGGGAGAGAGAGAGGGAGAGAGAGAGATCTTATAATAGCAACTTAAGAGCATATGTGAAAACCTATGCTCTTCATAATTTTCAAAACCTATAGTCCTAAAAATTGGGAAACACATCAAAAAGATCATCCACCATGATCATGTAGGCTTCACTGTAGAGATATAGGGATGATTCAACATAAGTAATTTGATAAATGTAATCCAATACATAAACAAACTGAAAAAACAAACAAGAGCACAGGATAGTCTCACTAGAGGTAAAATAACTTTTGAAAACCTCCTATACCTCTCTATGATAAAAGTACTGGTGAGATTAGAGACACAAGGAATACATCTGAACATAATAAAGGTAGTTTACAAAAAAATGCATAGCTAATATCAACTTGAATTGAGAGAATGTCAAAGCAATTACACTGGAACCAGAAAGAAGACAAGATTGTCCATACATATTCAAAACAGTATTTTCAGTCTTAGCTAGAGTAATAAAATAACTGAAGGTGATCAAGGGGATACAACTGGGAAAGAAGGAAGCCAATGCCTTTATTTGCATATGATGTGATATTATGCAAAGGTGACCCCTACAGGTGTCCATAAGTAGTCACTGTCAGGAAATTACTAGAGTTTATTGAAGTGGCTAGATGTAATATTAACTCAAAATCTCAGTAGCCCTCCTATACACAAATGACAAACAGGCTAAGAAATAAGCCAGGAAAATAAAACCCTACACAATAGCCACAAATATCTTGGGGTATCTTTAAGCAAGAAAGGCCTGTTAGACATAAATTTCAAATGTTTGAAGAAGAAAATTGAAGATATAAGATTTCTCACATGCACATGGATCAGTAGAATATACCTCTCTAAAGATTCAATGTAATCCCCTAATCCAACACATTTTTTTATAAAATTGGAAAAGACAATATGCTACAAAAAAAGAAAACCCTCAGGATAGCCAATTAGTCAATACAATTCTGTATAATAAAAGAACTTCCAAAGGAATCACTACTCCTGATGTCAAGCTTACTACATAAAATTTGTAACATATTGGCATAAAAAATGTATACTGATCAATGAAATAGAATTGAAGGACCAGACATAAGTCCATACTCCTTTGGACATCTGATAAAAAAAAAAAGCCAGAAATACAAATGGAGAAAAGAAACCATCTTCAGCCATGGGTGCTGGTTTAACTGGATATCAGCATGCAGAAAAATGTAAATAGAACCATATTTATCACGTTCTACAAAACTCAAGTCCAAGTGGATCAAAGACCCCAAATTAGAACTAGATACACTAAATTTAATAGAGGAGAAAGCGGGGAATATCATTGAACACATCTGTACAGGAGAAAACTTCCTGAACAAAATGGCAGTTGTACAGGCAGTAAGGTCAATAATTAATAAATGGGACCTTATGAACCTGAAAAGCTCAGACTTTTCTGACATAGGACAGAACAGCAGCTTATTGAATGGGAAAATTTTTCATCAACTTCATATCTAACTACTTGGATGGATAATTTCACTTTCTTTCACTTTATATATATATATATATATATATATATATATATATATATATATGCATTTATATATTCCCTCAAGAAACTAGATACCAGCAAACCAAATAATCCAACTGAAAATGGAGTATAGATCTCAATAGATAATTCTAAATGGCTGAGAAGCATTTAAAGAAATGTTCAACATTCTCAGGTGGTAGGGAAATGAAAATCAAAACTACTATGAAATTTCATCTTACACTTGTCAGAATGGCTAAGATCAAAAACATCAGTGACTAGTCATGCTGGTGAGGATACAATGTAAGGATCTTCCTCTATTGCTGGTGGCACTGCAAATTTGTAGAACCTCCATTCAAATTAGCATAGTGATTCCTCAGAAAATTGGAAATTGATCTACCTCAAAACCAGCTAGATAATTCTTGGGTATTAACCTACAGAATGCTCTATCCTATCACAGGGACACTTGCTGAACTACATTCACAGTAGTTGTATTCATAATATTCAGAGATGAGAAATAGCCTAGATGTCCCTCAACCTCAGAATGAATAAAGAAAATGTGTTATATTTATACATTGTAGCATTACTCCAAAGTTAAAAGCAATAATATCAGTAACATTTGTAGGCAAATGGATGGAACTAGTAAAAATTATCCTAAATTAGGTACCTACATTGAGAAAGAAAAACATAGTACACACTTACTTATAAGTGGACATTAGCTGTTAATAAAGGATAATCATGCTACATTCAACAAACCCAGAGATGCTAAGTAACAAGGAGGGATCATGGAACATGTGGGAGAGGGCACATGAATCTTCCTGGAAAGTAAAATAGAATAGATCCTGCAGGAGGACCAGGGAAATGTGTAATTGGGCCACTGGATGGATCAAGCAGGGAAGTAGAGAGGGGAGAGAGAATAATGAAAGGAGAAAACACTAAAAGAAATGACTGGAGTAGAGGGCAGTTAAAGAGTGATGTAGAAACCTAGCACTGTAGAAACTTCCTGACATTTATGAAAGGGAACTTAATAAAATCTCCTAATAATGGGAGATTTGGATCATGAACTAGATATCTTCTATAGATGGGAATGGGGAATCAATGAAGCCACAAAACTGTTGACCAACAAGACTTACAATATCTACAAGATGTCATAGAACTTGTAGGAATGGCCAACAAATGACTGGCCCTGTTTGGGGTCCTCACCATGTAGGCAGCCCATGCCTGACACTCCCTGGGTAGAGTGGCAGGACAGTCCAGAGACCCAGGATAGAACCAAACATGACTGACAAACAAAAGTTAAGAAAATATATTCTAATATATCCTAAACTTATAGATTGGTATCTGGCCCAGTTGCCATCACAGAGGCTTTAGTCGGCAACTGTTGAAAGTAAGTTGAAAGTAAATGCACAAAGCAACAATCAAAAACTAGGTTGGAGTAAGGATGCCATGAGAACATGACCCACAGCATCAACTAATCAGGACTCATAGAGATTCACTGAGCCTGAAGTGACACAGAATATATATGGGTTTGAGTTAGGTCCCGTAAAAACATATTCTACTTTGTAGCTTATTCTTGTGGGATTCACAACAGTGAGATGAAGGGTATCTTGGACACTTTTGTCTGTACTTGAGACCATTTTTCTCCTGTTGGATTGCATTGTCCAGCCTTGTTATGTTGATATAAGAGTCTTATTGCAACTTGTTATATAAGGTGTAGTTGATATATCAGGTTTAGTTAATAGGAGGCCTGATTTTGTTTTTGTGTTGTTTTTGGTTTGGTTTTTTTTGTTATTGTTTTTGTTTTGTTGTTATTGTTGCAGGTAGAAGGAAGAGAGAGGAGTGAATCTATTGGGGAGAGGAGGTAGGCCGGGGAACAACTGGGATGATTTGAAGAAAGGGAAACAATTTTATTCAGTAAGTAATATATGGGAGAATGATAATAAAAAGAATAAGATCATTTTTAGTTATAAATAGAATATGAACTAATCAGTAAGTGACAAAATTACATTTGAATTTATTTTATGTAGCACTTCCACCATACTGCGGGAAATTTTGTAAACAGAACTCCAAAGGCTCATGCTCTAAGATCAAAAATGAATAAATGGGACCTCATGAAACTGGAAGGATTCAGTAAGGAAAAAGACATAGTCAATAGAACCTATGGATTGGGAAAAAAATCTTCACTAACCTCACATCAGATGGAGGGCTGATGTCCAAAATATATAAGGAATTCAAGAAGCTAACTACCAAAAAAACAAATAAACCAATCAAAATGTGGTATATAGAGCTAAACAGAGAATTTACTACACAGGAATTTTGAATGACTGAGAAGTGCCTAAATGTTCAAAGTCCTTAGTGATCATTGAAATGTAAACCAAAACAATCAAAATGACCCTGAGATTCTACATTACACCAATCAGAATGATGAAGATCAAAAACTCAGGTAACAGCACATGTTGGTGAGGATGTGAAGAAAGAGGAACATTCTTCCATTGCTGGTGGGACTGCAAACTGCTACAATCACTCTGGAAATCAATCTGGAGATTCCTCAGAAAATTCTACGTGAATATCCCACTACAGCACTCTTGGGCATATATCCAAAAGATGTCCATCCATGCCACAGGGGCTTGTATTCCACTATGATCATAGCAGCCTTGTTTGTGACAGCAAGAAAGTGGCAGCAACCCAGATGTCCCACAACAGAAGAATAGATACAAAGAATGTGGTTCATTTACACAATGAAATACTACTCAGCTATTAAGAAGGAGGACCTCATGGGTTTTATTTAGGCAAATAGATGGAACTAGAAAATATCATCTTGAGTGAGATAACTCAAACCCCAAAAGACATGCATGGTATGTACTCACTAACAGGTAAATATTAGCTGAAAAATACACAGAATACCCAGGATACAATCCACAGAAATTGTAAAGGTTAGCAAGCTAAAGGGTCCAAGTGAGGATGTGTCAATCCCAATTGGAAGGAATAAGAATGCAATAACAGGAGGGGAGAGGGAGGGACCTGGGTCAGAAATGGAACATGGAGGGGAAGAGGGGAACATGATCAGGTATTGGGTGGAGGGAACAGTACTGAAACCCTGAGAGCCAGCAGAAAGAATGGAAACAGCAACCTTGGGAGGTAGGAAGAGGGGGGTGCACCCTCCAGAATATACAAGAGACCTGGGAGCTGGGAACCTCTTAGGGTCAAAGGGAGGGACCTTAGATGAAGTGCCCTACAGTGGGGAAAGGGAACTTGTAGAACCCTCCTCCAGCAGAAAGACAGGACATCAAGTGAGGGATGGGGTTGCCAACCCACAGTCAAAACCCTGACTCATAATTGTTCCTGGCAGAAAGAACTTCAAGAACAAAAATGAAGAAAAGCCTGAGGAAAAGGAGGTCCAGAGACAGACCCGAACTGGGATCCAGCTCAAGGAGTGGCTCCAAGGCCTTACACTATTACTGAAGCTATGGACTGCTCCAAAAAAGGGGCCTATCATGACTGCCCTCCAAAAGACCCAACAAGCAGCTATAAGAGTAAGATACAGATATTTACACTCAATCAATGGAGAGAAGCTGCTGACCTCTGTGGTTGAATTAAGGAAAAACTAAAAGAGGAAGCTGAGGAGAAGAGTGACCCTGTAGGAGGACCAGCAGTCTCAGCAAACTGAACCCTTGAGATCTCTCAGACGTTGGGCATACACCAGCTGATATGAGGCCTACAACACATATACAGCAGAGGACTTCCAGATCTGGCCTCAGTCAGAGAAGATTCACCTAACCTTCAAGAGACTGAAGGCCCCTGGGAGTGGAGTTGGGGTTGGTTGCAATGGGACATCCTCAAGAAGATACGGGGAGTGGGTATGTGGTGTGGAACAGTCAGAGCATGGACCAGGAGAGGGGTAAAATTTAGGCTATAAAAAAGATTTAAAAAATAAAAAAAAAATCAACTCATGCACTATAAAATGAAATATGCAATGCTAGACATTATGCACATATCTTAATTTCTTATATTTGTTCTGAAGACTATCATTTTAAGGTTTAAAATGGTTTTAGAATCAATGTTAATGAATGACATTTAAATCTTCTATTTATTTCAGTATTAAACAGTAAAGTGAAAGTACATGTTACTTTGAGATAGAATGTGGAAATAAAGGCTAGTGGTTTAATGTGCTTTTTTCCCCACAATAAGCTCTGCAGTTTGTTTTTGCCTCAGACCCATAAATTATATTTTCATCCTTGAAACATGGAAATGACCATCTGAAAGTAAGTGTTAGGGAAATTTTCAACGTAAGTGAAGAATTGTTAAATAGTCCTGAAGCTAAGTGAGCACAAATATGAAATAACAAAATAAAATATGATTACTGGGCAGCATTGAGAAATAATTTTAGGGTAATGATCATATTACAAAGACTGGCCAGTCAGCATGACTGTATACTCACTCCAAACATAGTAATTTCTGAGGCTGTAGGAAGAAGCCAAAATAGCTGCCTATACAAGAAATGAAGTAACATAATTATAATAATTGATGTAGTGATTTATTTTTAATAAGAAGTAAGTATTTAAAGGATCCAATGAACATCACAAAGCTATGGGAATAAGCAGATTTTTATTTGGGTTGTGGGGATTTCTACTAAATGAATTGAACAAAACAAAGAGGAAGCTGGAGGTAGGTTTTGAATGTGCACAGAGGGTAGGGAAGAGATTTTGACAGTCACGAAAATATGGTAAGCCTGAGGGTATAATCATGAAAACATAAGGCTGTGGTTGGGAGAGATGATTTGGCCTAATATCGGATTATGCAGAGTAAAGTACTGAAGAGTTACAATACAAATGATGATGGAAAGAATGGTAATTTGCACACAAAAAAAGGCAGTGGTGGCACACGCCTTTAATCCCAGTACTTGGGAGACAGAGTTTGGTAGATTTCTGAGTTCGAGGCCAGCCTGGTCTACAAAGTGAGTTCCAGAACAGCCAGGACTATACAGAGAAACCCTGTCTCAAAAAACTACCAAAAAAAAAAAAAAGAATAGAATGGTAGTTTACCCAGTACCAATTCAAAGATGTTTAAGATTCCAGTAGTAATGGGAGGTGGTGATAGTGGTGTGAGAACATGAGATTCAATCAAGACTAGAAAACTCTCTGAGAACAACAATAAAGGTCGAACAGTCAACATATTAAACTTTACAACATCTTGTCTCCTAAGAGGTAGGTAGTTAAAAATGACTAATTTCAGCTCTAGTTAGAGCAGGTAAGTCTAAAAATTCTAGATGAATTAATGTGCTGAGAAATCATGATTTTAGAAGCTCTCACTTCATATACTAATGAAAAAGAAAAGAATAAGTGTCAGAGCATGGTCACTCCTAATAAAAACACTGCTGATAAACATGTTAATGTTAAGAAGAATAGAAAAGATCAGCAGGCTGGTCAGTGGTGGCACACACCTGTAATCCCAGCATTCTGGGAGGCAGAGCCAGGTGGATTTCTGAATTCGAGGCCAGCCTAATCTACAGAGTGAGTTCCAGGACAGCCAGGGCTATACAGAGAAACCCTGTCTCAAAAAAAAACCAAATCCAAAAAAAAGAAAGAAAGAAAAAAGGAAGGAAGGAAGGAAGGAAGGAAGGAAGGAAAGAAAGAAAGAAAGAAAGAAAGAAAGGAAGGAAGGAAGGAAGGAAGGAAGGAAGGAAGGAAGGAAGAAAGAAAGAAAGGGTCAACAGAATTCCAGAGTTTTGATTTAAATTCTAGTCCCAGACTCTTCAGTTTCTAAATAAAGATATTCCATCAACAGTTACCATGCTGGTGACAGAAAACTCTTGAATTTTTAAAGATTTTCATATTGTGAGAAATGACAAATAATATTTTAAAACATTAATTGTATATGTTTGCAAATATTTGAAATTTTAAAGGTATTTTAAGTGAATTTGAATTTCAGTGCCTATATGAATAATATGTTTTAGTAAGCAGCCCAGAATAGCTAACCATTATAGAAATGTCAGTCACAGTGCAAAGCTGATGAGATACACATGTCCCTGATGCTGCCTGCAACACAAAGTTTCACTCACATAAAGCAGGATTCTTGATTTTGCTGCAAAGAGAAAGTTCAGGGTAAGCCACTTGAAGTAGAATAGGATTTATCAGAAAGAGATTTTTAACTCAGATTTAAGCAAAGGCATGAATAAACAGACATACTTAAGAAAGAAGAATATATACCCACATTTGGCAATGAGTTTTCCAAAGTAGTTATACTCCATTCTTTGTATAATAGAAATATACATGAGGAAAGTTCCTGAATAGAATGCTGATAGCTTATGCTCTAAGATCAAGATTTGACAAATGGGACCTCATAAAATTACAAAGTTTCTGTAAGGCAAAGGACACTGTTAACTGGAAAAAATGGCAACCAACAAATTGGGAAAGGATCTTCACCAACCCTACATCTGACAGAGGGCTAATATCCAATATATTCAAAGAACTCAAGAAGTTAGACTCCACAGAGACAAAAATGGGGTACAGAGCTAAACAAAGAATTTTCACATGAAGAAATTTAGATGGCTTAGAAGCATCTTAAGAAATGTTCAACATCATTAGTCATTAGGGAAATGCAAATCAAAACAACCCTGAGATTCCACCTCACACCAGTCAGAATGGCTAAGATTAAAAACTCAGGAGACAGCAGGTGTTGGCAAAAATGTGGAGAAAGTGGAACACTCCTCCACTGCTGGTGGGATTGCAAGTTGGTACAAGTACTCTGGAAATCAGTCTGGTGGTTCCTCAGAAAACTAAGCACCACACTTCTGGAGAACCCCCCTATACCACTCCTGGGCATATACCCAGAGGATTCCCCAGCATGAAATAAGGATACATGCTCCACTGTGTTCATAGCATCCCTATTTATAATAGCCAGAAGCTGGAAAGAACCCAAATGTTTCTCAGTGGAGGAATGGATACAAAAAATATAGTATATATACACAATGGAGTACTATTCAGTCACACCAGTCAGAATGGCTAAGATTAAAAACTCAGAAGACATCAGGTGTTGGCGAGGATGTGGAGAAAGAGGAACACTCCTCCACTGCTGGTGGGAATGCAAGCTGGTACAACCACTCTGGACATCAGTATGGCGGTTCCTCAGAAAACTGGGCGTGATACTTCCGAAGGACCCAGCCATACCACTCCTGGGAATATACCCAGAAGATTCACCGGCATGCAATAAGGATACATGCTCCACTATGTTCATAGCAGCCTTATATATAATAGCCAGAAGCTGGAAAGAACCCAGATGTCCCTCAACAGAGGAATGGATACAAAAAATGTGGTATATATACACAATGGAGTACTATTCAGCCATTAGAAACAATGAATTCATGAAATTCTTAGAGAAATGGATGGAGCTGGAGAATGTCATACTAAGTGAGGTGACCCAGTCTCAAAAGAATACCCATGGTATACAGTCACTGATAAGTGGATATTAGCCTAGAAGCTTGGAACACCAAAGACACAAATCACATATCAAGTGATGTCTCACAAGAAGAAAGGAGTGGACACTGGTGCCAGAATGGACCAAAACATCATTGTGGGAGAGTACAAGAACAGTAAAGTGGGAGGGGGTGGATGCGGGAGCAGGGGGAGGGAAAAGGACATGTGGGACCTTTGGGGGTGGGGAATCAGAAAAAGGGAAATGAATTGTAAATATAGAATATATACAATAAAAAAAAAGAAAAAAAAAGAAACAATGACTTCATGAAATTCTTAGACAAATGGATGGAGCTGGAGAACATCATCCTATGTGAGGTAACCCAATCTCAAAAGAACACTCATGGTATGCAGTCACTGATAAGTGGATATTAGCCTAGAAGACTGGAATACCTAAGACACAATCAAAGGAAGGAAGGACCAGTGATTCTGGAAAGTCTCAGTGCATCAGTGTAGCGAAATATCAGAAGAGGGACGAGTAAAGGGGTGAATGGGTTATCAGGGGGAGCGAAGAGGGCTTATGGGACTTGTGGGGAGGGGGAAGCCTGGAAAGGAGGAAATCATATGAAATGTAAATTAAGAATATATCAAATAAAATAAAAAAGAAGGGGAAGAAATAGAAAAAACCAGAAGCAGCAGTCTGCAACCAGCTCGCTGACCCCTGGACCAGCGATAGCAGCAGGCCTCCATATTGCAACCAGGACACAGCTGGAAAGGCCCAGGTAGACACTCCTTCCAGGGCTACCCTCACAGGGGGATCTGCTAGGCTCTCGCTGCCAGGCAGGCCAAGTTCCGCCTAGGCTCTGCGGGAGTTCCCAGCGCCCTCTGGCTGTGCACCTAGGCAGTGGGCAGCAACCAGCTCGCCAGCCCCTGGACCAGCAATAGCGGCCGGCCTCCATATTGCAACCAGGACACAGCTGGAGAAGCCCAGGTAGACAGACTCCATCAGGGGCTACAATCGCATGGGTGGCAGCCAGCTTATGATCCCTTAAAGCAGCAGTCACGCATATTCACCAGTAGAGAAACAACAGGTGAGCCCAGCCTCATGGGAGATTCAAACACCAGCCACTGACAACAAGGCCAACTAACACCAGAAATAACCAGATGGCAAAAGGAAAATGAAGGAACATTACTAACAGAAATCAAGGCAACATGACAGCATCTGAACCCAGTTCTCCAAAAACAGGAAGCCCTAGATACCCCAAAACACCAGAAAAACAAGACTAGGATATAAAATCACTGGTCAGGATGCTGGTAGCTGATCACATAGAAAAATCTCATAAAGAAATAGAGGAGAAAATGGATCAAAAGTTAGAAGCCTTTACGAGGCAAATACAAAAATCACTTCAAGAAATGCAGGAGAAGATGGATCAAAAAGAAGAAGACAATAAGGAAGAAAGACAAAAATCACTTAAAGAACTAAAGAAGAACATGGGCCAACAAGTAGAAGCTATGAAAGAGGAAGCACAAAAATCTATTAAAGAAATACATGAAAACACAATCAAGCAAGCGAAAGATCTGAGCACATCCTTCCAGATACTAAAAACAGAAGTAGAAACAACTAAGAAATCACAGAGGGAGACAACATTGGAGATAGAAAACCTTGGGAAGAAATCAGGGGTCATAGATGCAAGTATCAACAATAGAATACAAGAGATAGAAGACAGAATCTCAGAAGCCGAAGATACCATAGGAACCATTGATTCAACAGTCAAAGAAAATACTAAATGCAAAAAGGTGGTAACCCAAAACATCCAGGAAATCCAAGACACTATGAGAAGACCAAACCTAAGGATTATAGGTATAGACGAGAGTGAAGATTTACAAGTTAAAGGGCCAGCTAAAATCTTCTATAAAATTATGAAAGAAGACTTCCCCAACCTAAGGAGAGAGATGCCCATGAATATACAAGAAGCCCATAGAACCCCAAACAGACTGGACCAGAACAGAAATACATCCCATCACATAATAATCAAAACTCCAAATGTAATAAACAAAGAAAGAATACTAAAGGCAGCAAGAGAAAAAGGCCAAGTAACTTATAAAGGAAGACCTATCAGAATAACACCAGACTTCTCACCTGAGACCATGAAAGCTAGAAGATCCTGGACAGATATCATGCAAACTCTAAGAGAACACAAACTTCAGCCAAAACTACTTTACCCAGCAAAACTCTCAATCGCCATAGATGGAGACATCAAGGTATTCCATGACAAAACAAAATTTGCAAGATATCTTTCCACAAATCCAGCCCTACAAAGGATAATAGGGGGAAAACACGAAGACAAGGACGGAAACTACACCCAGGAAGAAGCAAGATAGAAACCTCCTCTCATCAAACCCAAAAGAAGATAACCTCTCAAATATAAAAAAATAAATAAATAAAAATAAATAAATAAAAATAATTTCAAAAATGTCTGGAGGAAATAATTACAATTCCTTAATATCTCTTAACATCAATGGACTCAATTCCCCAATAAAAAGACATAGATTAACAGACTGGATACGGAAACAGGACCCTACATTTTGCTGCATACAGGAAACACATCTCAGTGTTAAAGACAAACACTGCCTTTGAGTAAAAGGATGGAAGACAATTTTACAAGCAAATGGTCTCAGGAAACAAGCGGGGGTAGCCATTCTAATAGATAAAATTGACTTCTACCCTAAAATCATCAAAAGAGACTCAGAAGGTCACTTCTTGCTGGCCAAAGGGAAAATCCACCAAGAAGAGCTCTGAATACTGAACATTTATGCTCCAAATACAAGGGCACTCTCCTTCGTAAAAGAAACCTTACTAAAGCTAAAAGCACACATTACACCTAACACAATAATTATGGGTGACCTCAACACTCCACTTTCCTCAATGGACCGATCAGGAAAGCAGAAACTAAACAGGGACACAGTGTTACTAATTGAAACTTTGGACCAATTGGATTATATATATAGAACATTTCATCCTAAAGCTAAAGAATATACCTTTTTCTCAGCACCGCATAGTACCTTCTCCAAAACTGATCATATAATTGGTCACAAGACAGATGTCAACAAATACAAGAAGATCGAGCTAATACCATGCCTCCTATCAGACCACCATGGAGTAAGAGTGGTCTTCAATAGCAACAAAAACAACAGAAAGCCCACATACACATGGAAACTGAACAATACTCTACTCAATGACAATTTGGTCAAGGAAGAAATAAAAAAAGAAATCAAAGACTTTTTAGAATTCAATGAAAATGAAGGTACAACCTACCCAAATCTATGGAACACAATGAAAGCAGTGCTAAGAGGAAAACTCATAGCCCTAAGTGCATCCAAAAAGAAACTGGAGAGAGCATACACTAGCAACTTAACTGCACACCTAAAAGCCCTGGAAGAAAAAAAAAAAGTTAATTCACCCAGGAAGAGTAGGAGACAAGAAATCACCAAACTCAGGGCTGAAATCAATCAAGTAGAAACAAAGAGAACCATACAAAGAATCAACAAGGCCAGGAGCTGGTTCTTTGAGAAAATCAACAAGATAGATAAACCCTTAGCCAGACTAACCAAAGGACACAGAAACAGTATACAAGTTATCAAAATTAGAAATGAAAAGGGAGACATAAAAACAGAAACTGAGGAAATTCAAAAGATCATCAGATCCTACTACAAAGCTCTATACTCAAAACAACTGGAGAATCTGGGGGAAATGGACAATTTCCTAGACAAATATCAAATACCAAAATTAAATCAGCATCAAGTAGATCAGATAAATAGTCCCATAACCCCTGAAGAAATAGAAGGAGTTATAGAAAGCCCCCCAACCAAAAAAAGTATGGGACCAGATGGTTTTAGTGCAGAATTCTACCAGACCTTCAAAGAAGACTTAACACCAATACTTTTCAAACTATTTAACAAAATAGAGACAGAAGGGACACTGCCCAACTCATTCTTCGAAGACACAATTATGCTAATACCTAAAGCACAAAAAAGATCCAACAAAGACAGAGAACTACAGGCCAATTTCTCTTATGAATATAGATGCAAAAATACTAAATAAAATTCTTGCTAACTGAATCCAAGAGCACATCAAAACGATCATTCACCATGATCAAGTAGGCTTCATCTCAGGGATGCAGGGATGGTTCAATATATGGAAATCCATCAATGTAATCCACTACATAAACAAACTGAAAGAAAAAAACCACATGGTCATCTCATTAGATGCTGAAAAAGCATTCGACAAAATTCAGCATCCTTTCATGGTAAAAGTCTTGGAAAGAGCAGGAATTCAAGGCCCATACCTAAACATAGTAAAAGCAATCTACAGCAAACCAGTAGCCAACATCAAAATAAATGGAGAGAAACTTGAAGCATTCCCACTAAAATCGGGGACTAGACAAGGCTGCCCCCTCTCTCCATATCTTTTCAATATAGTACTTGAAGTTCTAGTGAGAGCAATTAGACAACATAAGGAAGTCAAAGGGATACAAATTGGAAAAGAAGAAGTCAAACTATCATTATTTGCAGAGGATATGATAGTTTACTTAAGCGACCCAAAAAACTCCACCAGAGAACTTCTACAGCTGATAAACAACTTCAGCAAAGTGGCAGGTTATAAAATTAACTCAAGCAAGTCAGTGGCCTTCTTGTACTCAAAGGACAAGCAGGCTGAGAAAGAAATTAGGGAAATAACACCCTTCACAATAGCCACAAACAACATAAAGTATCTTGGTGTAACTCTATTCAAACAAGCAAAAGATCTGTATGACAGGAACTTCAAGTCCTTGAAGAAAGAAATCGAAGAAGACCTTAGAAGATGGAAAAATATTTCTTGCTCCTGGATTGGCAGGATCAATATAGTAAAAATGGCCATCTTGCCAAAAACAGTATACAGATTCAATGCAATCCCCATCAAAATCCCAACTCAATTCTTCATAGATCTAGAAAGAGCAATTCTCAAATTCATCTGGAGCAACAAAAAACCCAGGATAGCTAAAACTATTTTCAACAGTAAAAGGACTTCTGGGGGAATCAATATCCCTGACCTTAAGCAGTACTACAGAGCAATTGTGTTAAAAACTGCATGGTTTTGGTATAGCAACAGGCAGGTAGATCAATGGAATAGGATTGAAGACCCAGAAATGAACCCACAGATTTATGGTCACTTGATCTTTGATAAAGGAGCCACAACCATCCGGTGGAATAAAGATAGCCTTTTCAACAAATGGTGCTGGTTCAACTGGAGGTCAACATGCAGAAGAATGCGAATTGACCCACTCTTATCTCTTTGCACTAAGATCAACTCCAAGTGGATCAAGGGCCTCCATGTAAAACCAGACACACTGAAACTATTAGAAAAGAAACTTGGGAAGACCCTGGAGGACTTGGGCACAGGGGAAAAGTTCCTGAACAGAACACCAATAGCTTATGCACTAAGATCAAGAATCGACAAATGGGACCTCATAAAATTACAGATTCTGCAAAGCAAAGGACACTGTCAGGAGGATAAAATGGCAACCAACAAAGTGGGAAAGGATCTTCACCAACCCCACATCTGACAGAGGGCTAATATCCAATATATACAAAGAACTCAAGAAGTTAGACCACAAAGAACCAAATAACCCTATCAAAAAATGGGGCACAGAGCTAAACAAAGAATTTTCACCAGAAGAAATTCGGATGCCCGAGAAACACCTTAAGAGATGTTCAACATCATTAGTCATCAGGGAAATGCAAATCAAAACAACCCTGAGATTCCACCTCACACCAGTCAGAATGGCTAAGATTAAAAACTCAAGAGACAACAAGTGCTGGTGAGGATGTGGAGAAAGAGGAACACTCCTCCACTGTTGGTGGGATTGCAAAATGGTAAAACCGCTCTGGAAATCAGTCTGGCGGTTCCTCAGAAAATTGGGCATGTCACTTCCAGAGGACCCTGGCATACCACTCCTGGGCATATACCCAGAGGATTCCCCTGCATACAATAAAGACACATGCTCCACTATGTTTATAGAAGCCTTGTTTATAATAGCCAGAAATTGGAAGGAGCCCAAATATCCCTCAAAGGATGAATGGATACAGAAAATGTGGTATATTTATACAATGGAATACTACACAGCAATTAAAAATAATGAATTCATGCAATTTGTAGGTAAATGGTTAGACCTGGAAAATATCATCCTGAGTGAGCTAACCCAATCGCAAAAGAATACACATGAAATGCAATCACTGATAAGTGGATATTAATGAGCCCAGAAGCCCTAAATACTCAAGACACAAATAGCAAGTCAAATGATTCCCAAGAAGAAGAAAGGAGAGGACCCTGGGCCTGTAAAGATTGCATCCAGTTTAGTAAAGAAACTGAGGTGGGAGGGGGAATGATTGGGGAATAGTTGGGGGGGAGAGGAACTATGGGAAGTATGGTGGGTGGGAACTGGGAAAGGGGAAAGCCTTTGGAATGTAAACATAGAATATAGAAAATAAAAAAAGAAAAAAGAAAAAAGACACTACTGGTCTAGGTTTTGGGTAAACCATTGAATGTATCTGTAGTTATTTTATTACATTCCATAATAAATAAAATAACCAATATTCTTTGCCCAACAATTATATATATAAAGAAATACAGAGTTTTTGTGAAGAGTAATGTCATCTTTAAACCATTTCACTTTTCTCACTTTAGTATTCATTGAAACTATTTTTCATATGGTTCCTATCCCTCATATTTTTACAGATACTTCTCACCTTCCTACCCATTAATATTCATATCTTTACTCTTTTTCTCTTTAGAAAACAAACACATAAATTTTCGTAACAGCATATGAGGAAAAAGATAAAACAATAAAAATAAGAAAAAGCTTGAAAAGCACATTCACACAGACAAAACACACACACACACACACAGAGAGAGAGGAGGTAAGAGAGAGAGAGAGAGAGAGAGAGAGAGAGAGAGAGAGAGAGAGAGAGAGAGAGATCTATCCAATCCAATACTTTGGAAAATAAACTATATAAGCATAAAAAAAGAAAGGTTAAAAAAAAGTCCAGATAAAACATTATGAGACAGTTGGTAGAACACGACACTCTTAATCTCAGGGTCTTGTGTTCATCCTCTACATTAGGCATCAGATGTAAAAGTAGCTTTTATTTGCCAGATATAATTGTAAACTTCAAGGTTTACTGCTGAATAATCTCACCCTTACTAACTCTTTCAGAACTATAGCTCACTGGTTCAACTCAGTTGTTCTGGCTAAAACTCCTCTCCAAGCTGAGTGATTCAAACTGGATTTTCTTGGCTTCTCACTGAATTCCTCTGCTCACAAAAACAAAACAAAAAATAAAACAAAAAAAAAACTGCCTTTGAGTTCCATGAACTGAGCTCCATATACTACACTGACCTGACCTGAATTGAACTGACCTGAACTTAACTCCACTGCCCTCCACTGTAATGTGTGAAATCAACTGAGCTTTTCTTCCTCAGTTAAATATCACTTTCAAACATGGCTACTTCTTCCAACAAACTCATATGACCAACATTGTTTAGATTAAAGGTGGCTGTATTCCAGCCAGATCATGTAATCAAGGTCATGTCTACATTCTGGCCAAATGACATAGACCTAGAATATCTTTGGATGTGATTTCTTGCTAGAGTAGCCATATTGCTTGATGAAAATTCCTCTACAATCTTAAAAAGTGTAGAGTTCATTTTGAGTTAGTCATCTACTGCTTGATGTGGAGCCTGCTCTCAAAAGTAGATTTTATACAGTGGGAATCCATTGGAGAAATCCAATTTTACAATTGTGAGAGGTTATAAATTGGCGATAGCTTCTAGGTTAGGGATGAATAACATGTCTACCTCTCCATTTAGTGCTGTAACCCCATCTGGAATCTACGTATGCATATTGCCACCATCTGGTTTCAAATGTTTATCAGTCCTGTTGTGTCTGGAATGAATTACTCCCTTGGAATTTTTTATCACCACAGAGTCTCACATTGTTTCTGTGTCATTTTCTTCAAGTTTCCTTAATGCCCAAGAGAAATTATAATGGAGATATCTCATTTTATGACTAGATATTCCAAGGTATCCCATACTCTGCATGTCTTCCAGGTGTGGTTTCTGTATTTGTTCACAGCAGAAATATTTCTGATAATGGATGAGCAACACACTGATTTATTAGTATAGCAGAATGTCCAAAGGAGTCACTATATTACTACATTTCCTGAGTCAAACAACAATAGTTGGCCTTATCCTATGGCCATAGCCCATGTAGTCCCAGGTCTTGTTCATATAAGCAGAATTAGGCATTGGTTCTATTGCACGAAATGGGCTTAAATTGAATCAGATAGTGTTTGGTTATTGCATAAGATTTCTATTGCCATGATTAAACTAAATTAATTAATTATGATTAAACTAAATAATGAAAGCAACTTGGTGAATAAATTGCTTATTTGGCTAGGATTACAATTTATTGACTGAATCAAAGGCAGAAACTCCACCAGGGAAGAAACCTAGAGGCAGGAACAAATGCAGAAGCCATGGAGGAGTGCTGCTTATACATTTGTCCCTTATGACTTGCCCATTCTGTTTTCCTATTTACACCAGCATGACCAGCCCTGAGATTGTACCACCTAAAATGGACTTGGCCCTCCCACATTAATCACTAATTAAGACAATGACCATAAGTCTTGACTATAGCCCAATCTTAAGGAAATATTTATGTACGCAATTATATTATTTGAAAATAGAGATACTATGACTTCTATCTTTCCTATTTATATATCCTTGTGGTTTTGTTGATTTAGCTAAGACTTCTAGTACTGTATTGAATGGTTATGGAAAGAATAGATAATCTATTCTCATTTATACTTTTAATATAATATAATTGCTTTGAATTTTTCTCCATTTTCATTGATGTTGGCTATAGGCTTGCTGTTGAATGTCTTTATTATGCTGAGATGTGCCCCTTGCATTCCCAATATGTGCAGTACAACTGTCTTGATTGAGTGTTGAGTTTTGTCAAACATGTTTTCTGTATCTAATGAGATGATCACATAGTTTTTGTCTTTTACCAGTTTATGTAGTGAATTACATTTTTTGATTACATATGTTGAAGCCTCTTTTCTGAGATGACTTGCTTATGATGGATTGTCTTTTCGATAGGTTTTAGTGTTTAGTTTGCAAGGATTTTATTTAGAATTTTGGTTCAAAAAATTAGCTCATACGTTTCTTTCTTTGTTGTATATTTTGTATTGTTTAAAATTCATAATAATTGTGGCTTCAAAAAATTAAGTAACATTCCGTCTGTTTATCTTCTGTGGAGTAATTTGGAGGCTATTGGCAATAATTCTTTGAAGGGGTGGTATAATTCAGCACTGAATTCACCTGGTCCCAGAATTTGTTTTGTTGATGTTCTTTTAATTACTGCTTGTATTTCTCTGCAGTGTTAACACATTTTTTTTTTTGCTTTGGGTTCAAATATGTGGTAAATTTTGAAGAAAGTTCTATGAGCTACTGGGAAGAAAGGGTATTCTTTTAAGTTTGGGTGAAATGCTTTGTAAATATCTGTTAGATCCACTTGATTTCAGCTTAACTTTTAATCTGGAGGCCTGTGTATTAGGAAGTTCAGAGGATTGAAGTAACTCTACTGTCACTGCATGAAGATTTTAGCTATAATAACATGTTTCTTATGCATTTGTGTGTGCTTCAGTTTGGTGTACAATTGTTTGGATTTCTAAAATTCCTTTGGCAGATTTTTCCTTTTATGAGAATCTGGTGTCTTTCCCCATAGCTTCCGAATATTTTTGATTAGAAGTACTAATATGGCTCCATAGCCTTTAATCTTGTCTCCATTTTCTTGGATTGTATTGATCCATTTTACTCTGAGATAAGTGTTTTTAATAGTGAGGTATATTTCCTCAAAGGATAAGAAAGACAGATCCTCCTTTCTATTCTTTTCTTTTCATAAATGATTCTTATTTCATAAAATATCTCCTAACCACATTTTCCTTCCCATCTATTTCTCTCTGTACCCCACCCCTGTATCTTCTCTCTTCCAGGATAACTCTCCTTCCATTTCCCTTTGGAAAAGAGCAGGAAATCAAGAGACAGCAACTAAAAAGACAAAATAAGATACAATAAGACAAGGAAAGAGCTTGCATACCAAGAGTTGACAAGCCAACTTAACTGGACTAAGAGTCCCATGACTTTTAATGAAGATAATGAGTCAGGAACTCCCACTGTTAGGAGTACCAGAAAAACACCAAACTAGCTTGTGGCGAGCTCTTAGTGTCACTCCAAGGATATTAGCAAGAATTTAACATTGGGCTAGGACAGGAAAGTAGATTCAAGATCTTGATCATCTTGATAAGTCCCTGAATACCAGGGACTTTATTGCGTTGTTTGTTCTTTGACTATTTTGTTTATTCTTTGTTTGTTCCACAATTTATAAGTGACTCTATTCTTTGCATGTGCTCAGAATGGTATAAAAGCAGACTGGAAAAAGTATAGGCACTTCAGTTTCACAGCTGGCAGGAGTCATGTTATGTTTTATCTAATTATCTTTTTTGTTTTAATCCTCAATCCCTCTCTCAAGACCCTGTTGACTGACTGTGCTCGCTTCATTACTAACTTATATTCAGTGGACCTGGTGTTAGCCCTTGGGGGTCTCATGCTTCCTGCTTCAGTTTCTGTGAGCACATATATGCCCTGATTTGTTAATTTAATGGGCTGTGTCCTTCTGGTATTCTCCATCCACTCTGACTCATGCAATCTTTCCTCTTCCTCTTGCAAACAGTTGCTCAAACTCCAAGGAATGCAATGGAAATCTTCAATATCTTCAATTTAGACCCCCCTCTCTCTCTCCCTCCCTCCCTCTCTCCTTCTCTCCCTCTCTCTCCATTATATCTGTCAGTGTGTCCCTGCATCCACCCCCACTGCAAGAGGCTCAACCCATGGGTAAGTAGTGCTGCGTTAAAAAAGATAGCAAGCTGAGCAACCTCCAGAAAACAATTCCCTAAGTAGCACTACTTCCATGGTTTCTCCTTGATTTCCTGTGTACTAGCACCTACTTCAGTTCTTTCCTTGGCTTTCTTCAATGATACAATATGATTCAGACATATAAGCCAAATAAGCATTGTCTCTTACAATTTGATTTGGGGCATAGTATTTATCACAGCAGTAATAGCATGCTAAAATGCCAGTTCTTTTTATACACAGTTAAATTGACTGTGAAAAAAACATATTAATCATTTTCAATATTCAGAAACTTATTTGTAGAAGTCTCTATTTGTTTCCCATAATTTTGATTACTTTCTAGGTATATCTTGAAGAAAGAGAACATTTAGGAGTATTTAGGGATATAATTAAATTTTACACACTTCAAAGTGTAACTAGAGTTTCATCATTCTAAAATATACAAACCTCTAATATAACTCTTTCCTAAAACAAATGAATCAAGTATTTTTATCACATTCTATTTGGATTTTGTTGACCTGGTTTTTTAAAGGGTGTTTTGAGGAGGAGACAGGAAACCAGCTGAGCCTATCACAGCAATACCGCACTCCTGGTACCAACTTCTGTCTTAGTTAGGGTTTTACTGCTGTGCGCAGACACTATGACCAATGCAAGTTTTATAAAAGACAACATTTAATTGGGGCTGGCTTACAGGTGCAGAGGTTCAGTCCATTGTCATCAAGGCAGAAACTTGGTAGCATCCAGGCAGGCATGGTACAGGAGGAGCTGAGAGTTCTACATCTTCATCTGAAGGCTGCTAGTAGAAGACTGACTTCTAGGCAACTAGGGTGAAGGTCTTAAGGCCACACCCACAGTGACACACCTACTCCAACAAGGCCACACATCCTAATGGTGCCACTCGTGGGAAAAGCATATACAAACCATCACAGTCACTTATACATAAAAGGCTCTATGTAGACTCTTGTGTTTGACCAATTGTCCTTGGTTAATAGCACTGTTTCTGAAGATTGGGTAAATATTAATAGGTGGAACATTTGTGGAGGAAGTGCATCACCAAGGGTGGAATCACTTCCTGTTCATTCTACTTCTGAAACAGTGGTAACTATTACAAAAACTGGTTCTAAGAGGTGTGGACATTGCTGTAATGAATTTGACTATGTGGTTTTGGGACTTCTCAGACGAGTTGTCAAGAAGATAATCAAAAGTTTGGAAGATAGCCCACTTATCTCTTAAGCCACTTTGTTAATATCTTGTCACAGCAATAAGAAAAATAGTTCATGTATAAGTCTTGTTTCTTTGTTTATTTGAGAAAAGGCCTCACTACATTGCTCTGGCTCTCCTGGAATATATAATGCATTCCAAGGTGTCCTTGAACTCATAGAGTTCTCACTTCCTCTGCATCACCCATTCTGAGACTAAAGATTTGTGCCACTATGCACAGTATAAAGCATTTAAAGTTTGAATGATTATAAATAGTATTGTATTTCTACTTAGGTTTTACATAGTGTAACAGTACATCATGGTAAAGACTTCAACTTTTGCTGGACCTTACAACAAGAGTGAATAGTATACCTTGGGGTCACCTAGGTCTTAAACTGCTATCCTACTGTGTACTTAGACTGTTTCTTTAATCTGCTTTTAAGTAAACACTAAAAATCAACCTTCCTTCCCTTCAGCTTAGCTACCTTTTTTTTTTTTTTTTTTTTTTTTTTTTTTGGTTTTTCGAGACAGGGTTTCCCTGTATAGCCCTGGCTGTCCTGGAACTCACTCTGTAGACCAGGCTGGCCTCGAACTCAGAGATCCACCTGCCTCTGCCTCCCAAGTGCTGCTATTAAAGGCATGAGCCACCACCGCCCAGCTCAGCTTAACTACCTAACCTAATGTATAGCTACAAGGTTTTTAAATTTTTTTAATAATTTCTCTCATATATTACAGGCCAATTGTATTTTCCCTTTCCTTTATTACCTCTTCAATCTTCCTCCAACAATCCTTCCACCTAGATTCACCTTTCCTCTTCCCCAGATCCACCCCTCTTCTCTACTCAGAGAAGAGCAGACCTCCAAGTACATCAATCAAACACAGCATAACCAACTACAAGACCAGATATAAATACCATTATATCAAGGGTGAACAAGACAACCCATTAGGAGAAAAGGGACCTGCAACTACACAAAAGAGTCATTGACAACCACTTTTCCCACTATTAGGCTTTCCATAAGAACACCAAGCTACCCAGTTGTACTTCATACTCAGAGGTCCTAGTCAGACCTCTAAGACTCTGTGAGCTCTGTAAGTTCTCATAAGTTCCAGTCAGTTTATTATGTTTGTTGTATTCTTTTGGTGTGCCCATGATACGTCTAGTTCCTCTGATCCTTCCTTCCCCTTCTTAATAGGATCCCCTGAGCTCTGCCTAATGTTTGGCTGTGGGAATATGAATCAACTTCCATGAGTTTCTGGATGAAGACTCTCTGATATTTTTGATTATAGCTCTGCTAGACTCCAGTCCCAGTACAATCTTTAGACAGGACAAACTGTATGTCTAAGGTTTTGTGGCTGGCTTGGTATACCAAACACTGTACTTGAGAACTTGCATGGTTACAGAAGATACTGGAAATCAGTTTGGCAGTTCCTCAGAAAATTGGGCATGTCACTTCCAGAGGAACCTGTCTTACCACTCCTGGGCATATACCCAGATGATTCCCCTGCATACAGTAAAGACACGTGCTCTACTATGTTCATAGCAGCCTTGTTTATAATAGCCAGAAATTGAAAGGAGCCCAGATATCCCTCAAAGGAGGAATGGATACAGAAAATGTGGTATATTTATACAATGGAATACTACTCAGCAATTAAAAATAATGAACTCATGCAATTTGTAGGCAAATGGTTAGATCTGGAAAATATCATCCTAAGTGAGTTAAACCAATCACAAAAGAATACACATTAAATGCACTGATAAGTGGATATTAATGAGCCCAGAAGCCCTAAATACTCAAGGCACAATTAGCAATTCAAATGATTCCCAAGAAGAAGAAAGGAGAGGACCCTGGGCCTGAAAAGATTGGATCCAGTTTTATAGATCCAGAACAGAGAAATGGTGGGGGGTGATTGGGGAATAGTTGCGGGGGAGAGGACTTATGGGATGTATGGTGGGGGGGGACTGGGAAATGGGAAAGCCTTTGGAATATAAACAAAGAATATAGAAAAAATTTTTAAAAAATTCATTGCAAGAATTACTCTCATAGATTACATGGAGGTTCTACTGTACAAGGTTTCCACCTTACAACCAAAATGTTCCCCTAATTCCAATTGTTTATCCCACTATTTCCTCCCTCTACCATCTGACTCCTTGTGTTCTTAAGCCCGCCCACCCCTAGTCCATCTGTGACATCTATTTTTCCTTATTTGAGAGAGCCTTTCATCACCACATAACCATTCCTTGTTACCTAGCCTATCTGGGTTTGTGGACTGTAGCATGATCGTGTTTTTACTTCAAAGCTAATATCCACTTAGAAGTAAGTACATACCATGTTTGTCTTTCTATATATGTGTTACATTACTCAGGATATTTTTTTCTAATTCCATCCATTTACCTGAAAATTTCATGATATCATTGTTTTTAACTAGTGTGTAATTTCTGTTGTGTAAATGTCTTTACACATTGTCTTTATCCGTTTCTCACTTGAGAGACATCTAGATTGGTTAAAGGGACTTTGGGGGAGGGGGAATTTGGGAAAGGAGAAATCATTTGAAATATAAAGAATATATCTAATAAAAAAGAGAAAAATGAATAAAGCTGTGCCTAAGAGTGGTATAGCTAGATCCTGAGGTAGTTTGAGTTCAAATTTTCTGAGAAACCATCATAGTCATTTCTGTAATGGCTGTACATCTTGGCACTTCAACTAGCAGAGAAGGAGTGTTCTCCTTGCTCCACACTGTTGCCGACATGTGCTGTCACTTGTGGTTTTTATGTTTGGTATACTCTGATTGCTAAGTATGATCAATAATTTCTTTTAAGTGTTTCTTGGCCATTTGAGATTTATCTCTTGAAAATTCTCTTCATAGATATGTACCCCATTTTGAAACTGGATTATTTAGTTTGTCAATATCTAGTTTCTGGAGTTCTTTATACATTTTGTAAATTAGCCAGATGTCAGATGTGGAGTTAGTGAAAATCATTGCCCTTTCAGTGTGATATGGTTTTGACCTATTGATGGTGCCCTTTGCCTTACAGCTTTGAGGTTTTATGAAGGGTCATTTATCACTCTTTCTGCCTGTGCTATTTGTGTTCTTTTCAGGAAGTTCTCTTATGCACCAGTACTTCCAAGATTATTCCCCCATTTTCTCTTCTATCAGATTCAGTGTATCTGGTTTTACATTGAAGTCTTTGATCAATTTTGACTTGAGTTTTATACATAGCTGTAACCTTGAAGTATGTGCTATTCCATGACTGATCCAAAGTAATATACATTTATCTTTTGCTGAAATCAGCAAATACAGATGTTGAAGGCAATGTTCTTAAGTAAATATTCATCATAAACATTAAACACAACATTTATAGATATCAGTTGATGTTTGTTGAGCTGTATGCTATCTAAGTCATTTGGGATGCATTGATGTCAGTGATTTCATCTTTTATAAAATACTTGAAAGTTTCTGTATCCTTAATTCCTCCCACAATGTGATACTTTATACGCTGTTTAATAAAGATATAATTACAAAGTTTCTGTAAGGCAAAGGACACTGTCAGAAGGACAAAATGGCAACCAACAAAGTGGGAAAAGATCTTCACCAACCCCACATCCAACAGAGGGCTAATATCCAATGTATATAAAGAACTCAAGAAGTTAGACCCCGAAGAACCAAATAACCCTACCAAACAATGGGGTAGAGAATTAAGCAAAGAATTTTCACCAGAAGAAATTTGGATGGCCGAGAAACACCTTAAGAGATGTTCAACATCATTAGTCATCAGGGAAATGCAAATGGGGGGGGACTGGGAAATGGGAAAGCCTTTGGAATATAAACAAAGAATATAGAAAATAAAAAATAAAGATATAATGGAGGCCTTTATCATTGCTATTCATGCACAGATAGAATACAGACACTTCGGGACAGGGACAGATTTACAAGACAGCCTTCGGGAAGGTACAGATTTATACCCATAAAACAGACACATATAGAGAGTTTGGATGACACAGAGTATGATGATGTAAAGAATTCCAAACTGGACTTGTCTTTGGTTAAATAATTTGAAGTAAAATGTTACTTTTCTTTTCTTTTTTTTATTAAAAATTTTTATTGGATATATTCTATATTTACATTTCATTTCCCTTTTTTTGGTTCCCATCCCCCTAAGGTCCCATATGCTCTTTTCCCTCCCCCTGCTCCCTCATCCACGCCTTCCCACTTCCCTGTTCTGGTATTCCCCTACACTGATACTTTGATCCTTTCCAGCACTAGTGTCCATTCCTTTCTTTTTGTCAGACATCATTTGGTATGTGAATTGTGTCTTTGGTGTCCCAAGATTCTAGGCTAGATAAGTGATAAATATCCACTTATCAGTGACTGCATACCATGGGTATTCTTTTGAGAATGGGTTACCTCACTTTTAATGTTCAACATAATTAGTCATTAGAGAAATGCAAATCAAAACAACCCTGAGATTTCACCTCACACCTGTCAGAATGGCTAGAATTAAAAACTCAGAAGACATCAGGTGTTGGCGAGGATGTGGAGAAAGAGGAACACTCCTCCACTGCTGGTGGGAATGCAAGCTGGTACAACCACTCTGGAAATCAGTCTAGCGGTTCCTCAGAAAACTGGACATGATACTTTTGGAGGATCCAGCCATACCACTCCTGGGAATATACCCAGAAGACTCCCCAGCATGCAATAAGGATACATGCTCCACTATGTTCATAGCAGCCTTATTTATAATAGCCAGAAGCTGGAAAGAACCCAGATGTCCCTGAATGGAGGAATGGATACAAAAAATGTGGTATATATACACAATGGAATACTATTCAGCCATTACAAACAATGAATTCATGAAATTCTTAGAGAAATGGATGGAGCTGGAGAACATCATACTAAGTGAGGTAACCCATTCTCAAAAGAATACTTTTCTTTTCTTAATGTAGCACCTACTCATTATCAATGACACAGAATTAAACACTAATGAATTTAATCCACACAACAAAAAATACAATTTTTGTATATTAATCATATATACTGTGACTATATTTTGCTCATTTATTATGTCTAGGAGATTTTCTTAATTATTGTAAGATATTCTATAAAAAAGTTGGATGATAATCTTCGTTGTCAACTTGGCTGTCAAGAAGACACATCTCTGCATCTTTCTGAGAAGGCATTTACAGAAAAATTTAACTGAGATGTTAACTTACATGTATTTAGGACAACCAGTCTGGGTGTAAGCTCCCATAGGATGAAAGGGATGAAAGAGAATAGGCTGAGAAGTTCCAGCTTTCATACACCACACCAATTTCTGGCTTTCAAAGTAATGTAACAAGGTGCATATGTTCCAACTGTCACAAACAGCCTACATGTTTTAAAACAATGAACCAAATGTATCTTCAATAAGTTGCTTTTTGTCTAACATTTAGTCACAACAACCAGAAAAAGAACCTAACATTACTATGATAACATTTGTCAAGAATCAGTCTTATGCCTTCTTATCTATTTTATAGTGCATTTATTCCCCTTTCGTATCTAAACACACTGTTTAGGACTTCGATAACTATACTGATAAGAGTTATACAAACAGTTAATTTTGTCTATTTTGCATTCTTAATAGGAAAATCATCCTTGTTTCATTATTTACAATGGTACTTACAAACTTATTTATTATAGAGTAACTCATTTAGCCTTATGATTCCTGTGAAATTATTTTGTCAACAACATTTTAAGTGGAATGCATCTCTAGTTCTAATTTCTTTAGTCTAAATTTAGTCCTAATCTCTATTTTGTCATTAATTGATAAGTATGCTTGGTTATTGAAATTACTACAAATACAAGGTAAGTTTAACATTTTAAGTCAATTTACCTTTCATCTTTTTAAGCAGAGAACAAGCTCCAGTTCATTCTGCTTTCCAGGATCAAGCAGATGTAGAGAGTTCATCTAATAGATGTTAATTTTCTTAAAGCAAGTGGCACACTGGCATGGAAGTTGACCTGTGCTCTCTTTGCCTAAGGACATGTGGAAACATTGGGACATCATCACATTGCCAGGAATGATGTTATTAAAGGTGAAGTAAGACATTTTAAAAAGAAAATAGTTTAACTGAAATGAAGGTTTCAGATTCTGACTATACAAACACTGTATTTATTTATTTTTTTCTCTTTGGTGGAAAGGAGTGGCCAGATAACATAAATCTTAGAAGTTTGGCTTTATTATAATATGCCCAGGAACATTTTGAATCACAAGGTGCTTTATTGGATTACTTCACATGCTTTGGAAACACAAAGATAAATTTCCCAATTCATTAGTTTAGGGGGGAATGACACACAGGAGGGCTTGGAGAAGTTGGGGGCAGATATTTTGTGATCATTTTCCCTGAGATGGAGTCTCTTGTTGGTGGTATTGTCCTCTTTACTGCTAAGCTCATTCAAGGATTGATAAAGCATTCAGTGAAAAGTTAGAGAGAAATGTTGTATTTAACCAGAAACTATGCTTGTTCCCTGCTGTCTCCCACCTATTATGTATTTCCAGTGTCATAAATGTCCTAGAAATAGTTTTTTTCTTTTATGTACTTTGCTTTGGTTTGGAAAACAAACTTACACTGTATCTCAGAGTAGAATAGCACTCACTATAGTGTAGAAAATCACCTTGAAACTCTGACTCATAGAAATTTTCCATGCTCACCATTTGTATAAAATGTAGAGATATGAGTACTTTATCTAGTATTTTTTGTAACAATTGATTTTGAAATAACATCTTTTTAAGCCACCTAGTTCCTCTGATTCTCATGCTGCCTCTAAAGTCTCAATTTTCCTGCCACAGTCTTCAGAATAATGGAATTATAGACATACAACATCTTGACCAACCTAGATAGAATGCTTTTAAACTCAGCCTTTTCAAAGTCAAAATGTTTTAATGGGTTGTAGTTCAAGTGGTAGGGCTCTCAAAAGGATTCAGAACTGGGACATCGTTCTTTAAATTCCTGCCAGTTCTTTGTATCTTGTCCATTGCACCACATGTACTTTTCCTTCATTTGTCCTAATTTCCAATAGGAGTATGATTAGACGTTTGGGAATTAGGGAGCTTGTCAGGAACACAGACTTTTGAGCTTCTTGGGATTGGACTAATTTTACTCACCTAGCTTTACAATTGTCCTCATGATCTCTGCATAGCCCAGGAAAGAGTACAGAGCATTCTTAGAAAAAGTCTTGAAAGGTAATTTATGTTTGTTGTAGTGTACTTTTCCTTTAAGAGCTACCTGTGAAGGAATAATTCCTGAACAACTTTCTAAAATTTAACTTTGATTTATCTTTTACATATTCACTTCACATCCTGTTTATTGCATACTTCTACCTGTGAAGGAATAATTCCTGAACAACTTTCTAAAATTTAACTTTGATTTATCTTTTACATATTCACTTCACATCCTGTTTACTGCATACTTCCTGATCACCCCTTCCCATAGTCCTGCCCCAGCCCCTAGCCCCTTCTCTGAACAGGTAGACCCCCTCCTGTATACCCCCCCATGTTGACACTTTAAGTCTCCAGGAGGCAGCCCAGCTAATAGAACATTTCCCACAAACAGATGCCAGCTTTTGGAATAGCCTCCCTCTAGTTGTTTAGGACCCACATGAAAGTTAAACTACATACCTGCCACATATGATCTGCAAAACCTAGGTCAAGCTCGTATATGTTCTTTGGTTGGTGGTTCAGTCTCTGAGACCCTACAGAGGCCCAGGTTAATTGATGCTGTTGGTCTTTACATGGAGAACCTATCCACTTTGGGGGCTGCAATCCTCCCTCCTATTCTTCTATGAGTCCCTAAGCTCCATCCACTGTTTGGCTGTGATTGTCTGTATCTGTCTGAGAAAGCTGCTGACTGGATCCTCTCAGAGGACAACATGTTCCTGTCTGAAAGCATAACAGAGTATCATTAATAGTGTTAGGGTATATGCCCAGGTGTGGTATACCTGGGTCCTCAAGTATTACTTGAGTATTGGGAGTACTCAAGTACTCATAGTACTTAAGTATTACTGTGTCCAATTTTTCTGAGGAACTGTAACACTGATTTCCAGAATGGTTGTACCAGCTTGTCATCCTACCAGCAATGGAAGAGTGTTCCTCTTTCTCCACACCCACCCTAGCATTTGTTGTCACCTGAGATTTCAATCTTAGCCATGTGGACTGCTGTAAAGTAGAATCTCAGGGATGTTTTGATTTGCATTTCCCTGATGATTAAGGATGTTGAACATTTCTTCAGTACTTCCTGGCCTTTTGATATTCCTCAGTTAACAATTGTTTGTTTAGTTATGTATCCCAATTTTAATAGGGTTATTTGTTTTTCTGGACTCTAACTTCTTAAGTTCTTTGCATATATTGGATGTTCCAGAATATACCAAGGATACATGCTCCACAATGTTCATATCAGCCTTACTTGCAATATCCAAAGCTGAAAAGAGCCCAGATTTCCTTCAACAGAAAATGTGGTACATTTACACAATGGAGTACTACTCAGCTATTAAAAATTGACATTGAGTATTTTCGCATTGATATTCATTAGGGAAATTAGTCTGAAGTTCTCTTTCTCTGTTGGCTCTTTGTGTGTTTTTGGTATCAGCATAATTGTGGCTTCCTAGAACTAGTTGGGTAGTATTCCTTCTGTTTCTATTTTGTAGAATAGTTTGAAGAGTATTGGTGTTAGATCTTCTTTGAAGGTCTGATAGAATTCTGCACTAAAATTATCTGGTCCCATAATTTTTTTTTGGTTGGAAGAATTTCAATGACCGCTTCTATTTCTTTAGGGATTATGGGACTGTTTAGATGATCTATTTGATCCTGATTTAATTTTGGTATTTGTTATCTGTCTAGAAAATTGTCCATTTCCTCCAGATTCTCTAGTTGTGTTGAGTATATGTTTTTGTAGTAGGATCTGATGATTTTTTTTTAATTTCCTCAATTTCTGTTGTTATAGCTCCCTTTTCATTTCTAATTTTGTTAGTTTGGATTCTGACTCTGTGCCCTCTGATTAGTCTGGCTAAGAATTTATCTATCTTGTTGATTTTCTCAAAGAACCAGCTCCTGGTTTTGATGATTCTTTGTATGGTTCTCTTTGTTTCTTTTTTATTGATTTCAGCCCTGATTTTGATGATTTCTTGTCTCCTACTCCTCTTGGGTGTATTAACTTCTTTTTGTTCCAGGGCCATTAAGCTGATTGTGTATGCTCTCTCCAGTTTCTTTTCAGAGGCACTCAGGCCTATGAGTCTTCCTCTTAGCACTGCTTTCATTGTGTCCCAAAATTTGGGTATATTGTGCCTTCATTTTCATTAAATTCTAGAAAGTCTCTGATTTCTTTCTTCATTTCTTCCTTGACCAAGTTATCATTGAGTAGAGTATTTTTCAGCTTTCATGTGTATGTGGGCTTTCTGTTGTTTTTCTTGCTATTGAAGACCACTCTTACTCCATAGTGATCTGATAGGGAGCATGGGATTAGTTTGATCTTCTTATATTTGTTGAAGTCTGTCTTGTGACCAATTAC
This sequence comes from Apodemus agrarius, assembly GCA_964023405.1. Taxonomy (NCBI): domain Eukaryota; kingdom Metazoa; phylum Chordata; class Mammalia; order Rodentia; family Muridae; genus Apodemus; species Apodemus agrarius. Next base: position 127,195,261 of record OZ030009.1, read on the forward strand.
ATGGTCGATTTTGGAGAAGCTACCATGAGGTGCTGAGAAAAAGGTATATTCTTTTGCTTTAGGATGAAATATTCTATATATGTGTATATCTGTTAAATCCAATTGGTCCAAGGCTTGAATTAGTTTCACTGTGTCCCTGTTTAGTTTTTCCATTGAGGAGAGGGGAGTGTTGAAGTCACCCACAATTATTGTGTTAGGTGCAACGTGTGCTTTGAGCTCTAGTAAAGTTTCTTTTATGAATGAGGGTGCCCTTGCATTTGGAGTATACATATTCAGAATTGAGAGTTCTTCTTGGTGGATTTTTCCTTTGACCAGTAAGAAGTGTCCTGTGTCCCTTTTGATGACTTTAGTTTGAAAGACAATTTTATCTGATAGTAGAGCAGCTACTCTGGCTTGTTTCCTGAGATCATTTGCTTGTAATATTGTTTTCCAGTCTCACTCTGAGGTAGTGTTTGTCTTTGACGCTGAACTGTGTTTCTTGTATGCAGGAAAATGTAGGGTCCTGTTTATGTATCCAGTCTGTTAGTCTATGTCTTTTTATTGAAGAATTGAGTCCATTGATGTTAAGCGATATTAAGGAGTAGTGATTATAGCTTCATGTCACTTTTGATGTTGTTTTTTTTATTTTTGATAGGTTTTCTTCTTTTGGGTTTGATGAAAGAAGGTTACTATCTTGCTTTTTCCAGGGTGTAGTTTCCCTCCTTGTATTGGAGTTTTCCACCTATTATCCTTTGTAAGGCTGGGTTTGTGGAAAGATATTGTGTAAATTTGGTTTTATCATGGAATTCCTTAGTTTCTCCATCTATGGTAATTGAGAGTTTTGCTGGGTATAGTAGTCTGGGTTGGCATTTGTATTCTCTTAGCGTCTCCATGAGATCTGACCAGGATCTTCTAGCTCTACTTCAAGACCCAGCTATCCCAATTCTGGGCATATGCACAAAAGCTGGTCCATCATCTCACAAAGACACTTGCTCATCTATGTTCATAGCAGGTTTATGCATAATAGCCAGATTGGAAACAACCAAGATGTCCCTCAACTGAAGAATTGATAAAGAAAATGTAATCAATCTACATAATCAAATAATATTCAGCTCATACAAACCTGTGATATCATAAAATTTACAGAGAAATGAGTGAAACTTGAGAATATCATCCTGAATGAGGTAATACAGTTGCCAAAAGACATGCATGGTATGTACTTACTTAAAAGTAGATATTAGCAATAAAATGCAAGTGCCATGTTACACTCCACAGACCTAAAGAAGCTAAACAAGAAGGAATGCCAAATGAGGAAGCTTGAATCTCACTTAAAAAAAGGAAAAAAGTAGTCTTAAGAGGTAGATGGAGAGAGGGAACTGGGAGGGGGCAGATGGGGTAGGAAATGGTTGGTTCAGAAGCATGTGTGGGAAAGGACAGGAGAGATGGCCATGAAAATGAATAGAAATATGAAACTAATGGGAGTGAGGAGGTGGACAGTTGCATCTCCAGGATGAGATAGAGACCTGGGTTAAGAGAGGCACCTAATGATCAATGGGGGTGAACTTAGCTGTGGCTCACTCCATTGGGGATATGTAACCTGAAGAAAATTTCTGAATTATTATCAATCTAGATTTTCATATTATTTTATATCCAATTAAACCTTACACCCCCCAGTGTGTTGGAATTTAACATACAAGTACTGGTTATACATGTTATACATGTGAAATACCAAGCTCTGTTTACCATAGATTATCCTACATCACCATTTATGCTTCAAACTATGTGCTAAGTTATTATAATTAATTACTACAGTATTTTGTATATCAAAAATGTGTTACCCATGACTTTCTTAACATAGCTTGATACTCCATGCTCATGAAGTATTAGATTTCAATTGTTTTCAGACCAAAGGTGAAATTTCAATTCTATAGCACACCTCAACACTTCATCCAGGTTACTACCAGTTGTGCACATTGTAATCACTAAAAGAGGACTCTCTTTCATATATGATGGTAACAATAAAATTATTTCTATAATGGCTTCATGAAGCTAAATAATTTTTGATTATTCATTGTTATTTATAACTACAGAAATTATTCCTTCAGTTTATAGAAAGACCATTTTTTAATTTTTTAATTCAACATATTAATTTACATTTCATATGATTTCTACCTTTCCAGGCTCCCCGCTCCCCACAAGTCCCATAAACCCTCTTCCCTCCCCCTATTCCCCCATTCACCCCTTCCCTCTTCCCTGTTCTGATATTTCCCTACACTGCTGCATTAAGTATTTCCAGAGTCAGGTGCCCTTTCTTCTTTCTTCTTGGACATCATTTGATATGTGGATTGTGTCTTAGGTATTCCAGTCTTCTAGGCTAATATCCGTTTATCAGTGAGTACATATCTTGAGTGTTCTTTTGAGATTGGGTTACCTCACTTAGGATGATTTTTTCTACCTCCATCCATTTGTCTAAGAAGTTCATGAATTTATTGTTTCTAATGACTGAATAATACTCTGTTATGTATATACACCATATTTTTTGTATCCATTCCTCCATTGTGGGACATCTGGGTTCTTTCCAGCTTCTGGCTATAATAAATAGGGCTGCTATGAACATAGTGGAGCATGTATCCTTATTACATGCTGGGGAATACTCTGGGTATATACCCAGGAATGGTATAGCAGGGTCCTCCAGAAATGTCGTGCCCAGTTTTCCGAGGAACTGCCATACTGATTTCCAGAGTAGTTGTACCAACTTGCAATCCCACCAGCAGTGGAGGAGTGTTCCTCTTTCTCCACATTCTTGCCAACACCTGCTCTCTCCTGAGTTTTTAATCTTAGTCATTCTGACTGGTGTGAGGTGAAACCTCAAGGTTGTTTTGATTTACATTTCCCTAATGACTAATCATGTAGAACATTTCTTAAGATGCTTCTCAGCCATCTGAATTTCTTCAGGTGAAAATTCTTTGTTTAGCTCTGTACCCATTTTAATAGGGTTGTCTGGCTCTCTGGAGTCTACCTTCATGAGTTCTTTGTATATATTGAATATTAGCCCTCTGTTGGATGTAGGGTTGGTGAAGCTCCTTTCCCAATTTGTTGGTTGCCTTTTTTTCCACTTGACAGTGTCCTTTGCTTTACAGAAACTTTGTAATTTTATGAGGTCCCATTTGTCAATTCTTGGTCTTAGAGCATAAGCTATTGGTGTTCTTTTCAGGAACTATTCCCCTGTGCCCATGTCCTCAAGGATCTTTCCCAGAATCTTTTCTATTAGTTTCAGTGTGCCTTGTTTTATGTGGAGGACCTTGATCCACTTGGAGTTGATCTTAGTACAAGGAGATAAGAATAGATCAATGTACATTCTTCTGCAAGCTGACCTCCAGTTGAACCAGCACCATTTGTTGAAAAGGCTTTCTTTTTTCCACTGGATGGTTTCAGATCCTTTGTCAAAGATCAGGTGACCATAGGTGTGTGGGTTCATTTCTGGGTCTTCAAGCCTATTTCATTGATCTATCTGTCTGTCACTGTACCAATACCATGCAGTCTTTAACACTATTGCTCTATAGTACTTCTTGAGGTTCAGGATATTGATTACCCCCGAAGATCATTCACTTGTTTGGTTAGAGTCACCCCAAGATACTTTATATTGTTTGTGGCTATTGTGAAGGGTGTCATTTTCCTAATTTCTTTCTCAGCCTACTTATCCTTTGAGTATATGAAGGCTACTGATTTGCTTGAGTTAATTTTGTAACCAGTCACTTTGCTGAAGTTGTGTATCAGCTGTAGGAGTTCTCTGGTGGAGTTTTTTTGGGTTGCTTAAGCATACTATCATATCATCTGCGAATAGTGATAGTTTAACTTCTTCCTTTCCAATTTATATCCCTTTGACCTCCTATTATAGGAAAGTTTTGGACTTTAGGATCTTCTGCCTAAATAAAGAAGTAGTCACAGAACAAAAGCATGACAGTATGTTGTTGTTGTTTTTTAATCCAGCCATGAATCATGAATTAATTTATTCATATGACTGATTTTCTCATCTGGACACAGTTTGCTGAGGGGCATTTTGGAAGCAAAAATTAACATACAGAGAACTTCATAATTCTCATTTTATTATGGCCAAATATATATCTTCAGTTGATTTTTGACAGAAATGTGACTTTAGCTGTCAACATATTATTTAAATGTTTCTATTTTGTTGCCCATGCATTATTATACACATAAAATGTGGACTCAACAGAAAGGCATTGATGTGTGTTTCCATTCATCCTCTGACCATGACCCTTTCAAATATGGTCTTTATCTTCACTGTCAAAATTTAAGTAGAAGATGACAGGGGATGTAATTACCAGATACTGTTAGATGTCATAGGAAGTCAAAGGAGTCAATCCTCAGGGCATTGGAAGTGGAAGGATCTATACTGTTGTTGAGGCATTTGTTCTGAGTAGTTACCATTTAAGCTAAGTCTTAAAATACCACCAAATTTGAAAGGTTGGCAAAAGATCCAAGGCCTTCCTTGGTTAAGATCACAGTCTCTGTAAAAAAGTATCATCTTTAACCATTAGCTCTGGGGCTGGAAAAATGTTTGTGTCAGTCAGAGTGTTCACAGCCCTAGCATTCATGAAAACAAGCAGGTGTGGCAATTTTACAGCCTCATAGCACTGGGGAGGTAAAGACCGGAGGATTCTAGGAGCTTGTTGGCTAGAAAAAAAAAAGAACACCTTGCTCAGTATTGCTCCTCAAGAGTTGCTTACTTGTCTTTTTTTTTAGACAGAGCCTCTCACTAGTCAGGAATGTACCCACTGAATTGACTGACTTGCAATCCCAAATAATCCACTATTTCTGCCTCCCCATAGCTTTAAAACAAGCATGAATCCCACAGCCTGGAATCTTTACATGGAATATATACTAAGAGTAGCTGCATACTAAGATACAAAACAGAGAAGAAAATGTATGATGAGCTAGAACTAATTGATTTTCTATATAATTAAGCTCTTCACAAAACATATTCTATAATAATAATTATTTGTTGTAAGAAACTGCATTCTTTTGAGTGCTATTTATTAAATGAATTTTTTCTTAGAAGTGAAGTTTCTTCATCATTGTTCATCATGAACATTCAGAAAATTCTGAATTCTATTGTTTGCACACAGTGTCATAAACAACATGTGAATTAAACTGTAGTCAAGCATATTCTGGAACCAGAACTTATATAATGAGCCAAGTTATTATGGGAATTTTCTGAAAATATTATTTCCCAAGATAATATCAACGAAGCAAAATTGTGTTTACATTATCCAAGTACATAATTTTTCATGGAAATTTAATGGCATGTATTGTTTAAAGCCTTTATTGTTTACTAGGCATACTTGGTCCAAAAGTGCATTTAATTTTGTATTCTGTTTTTCTGTATTGTCTGTAGCAACCAGATAATACTAACTTAAATATTCTGCTGTAATAACAATTTGTAACATTCTAAGATAATTAAATAATTGCTTTAATTTCTTCTGAGTTGAAAAGCTAGGATTGAACTTTTGCCTCTGCCAAATGAACAGGCAATCTTGAAACCCAAAAATGTAAATGGTGTAGGAAAATTAGAAAGACTACCTACTAGACAATATTCTTCTACTCATTTCTTTTGTTCTGCTGAAACCATCTTTTACTTGGTTGCTTATCTATATCCATCAGGGGCCCTTTTCTTTATCCCACCAACTAAAACATTAATCCCATTAAAATTTCAATCTCAAAGACATACCCAGAATAATTTTTCATCAGATACCTGAAATTAGACAATTTTAATTATAAAATTGGATTTTTTTTTAGTTATAGGGATTATATGTGCTGAGATGTGACAGACGTTGAGTGACCTTATAAATTATACAAAGCAATAAAATAATTGACTAGTATATGCTAGTATCAAATATATACAAAGAACTCAAGAAGTTAGTCTCCAGAGATGCAAGTAACCTTATTAAAAAATAGGGTTCAGAGCTAAACAGAAAATTCTCAACTGAGGAAACTCAAATGTCTCCAAAGCACCTAAAGAAATGTTCTTGATCCTTAGTTATCAGGGAAATGCAAATCAAAACAACACAGTGATTCCACCTTACACCAGTCAGAATGGCTAAGATGAAAAACTCAGGGGACAGAAGATGCTGGAGAGGATGTGGGAGAAAAGGAACACTTCTCCATTGTTGGTGGGATTGCAAGCTGGTAAAAACACTCTGGAAATCAGTTTCTGAGGCAATTCCTCAGAAAATTAGACACAGAACTACCAGCAGACCCAGCTATACCACTCCTGGTCATATACCCAGAAAATTCTCCTATATGGAATAAGCACACATACTCCACTATGTTCATAGCTGCCTTATTTATCATAGCCAGAAGATGAAAAGAACCCAGATGTCCCTCAACAGAGGAATGGATACAGAAAACTATGGTATATACACAATGGAATACTGTTCGGCAATTAAAAACAATGAATTCATGAAATTCTTAGGCAAATGGATGGAACTAGAATGTGTCATCCTGAGAGAGGCAACCCAATCACAAAAGAACACACATGGTATGCACTCACTAATAAGCAGATGCTAGCCCAAAAGCTCAAAATAAACAAGTTACAATTCACCAAGCTCAAGAAGGAGGACTTAAGTGAGAGTGCTTCAGTTCCTCTAAGAAAGGGAACAAAATACTCACAGGAGCAATAAGGGAGACAATGTGTGGATCAGAGACTGAAGTAAAGGCCACCCAGAGACTGTCCTACCTGGGGATTCATCCTACAAACAGTCAACAAACCGTGACACTACTATGGACAACAAGAAGTGTACACCAAAAGGAACATGCCATGGCTGTCTCAGGAGGGGCCCTGCCAGAGCCTTACAAATTCAGAGGCAGACGCTAGCAACCAAATATTGGACTGGGCATGGGGTCCCCAATCGAGGAGCTGGAGGGTGGTCCGGAAGAGCTGAAGGGGTTTACAGCCCAATGGGAAGAAAAATGATTATAGCCACCCAGGCACCCTAAGACTCCCAGGGACTGAACCGTCAACCAAGGGACACACATGGTTCCAGCCAAAAATGTGGCAGAGGAAGGCCTTGTTGGGCATCAGTGGGAGGAATGGTCCTTGGTCAGGTAAACGCTCAACAGAGGACTGAACAAAGGGAAACGGGGGGAGGGGGGGAAGGAGTGTGTTGGATGGAAAGACATATAAGTGGAGGCAGTGGGAAGGAGGAAGTGGAGGTATTGGGGGTCTTAGGGGAGGGGGATATCATGAAAGGTTTTACCATTGGCAATGTAAAAAAAGACGATATTCAATAAAAAAATAAATTAAAAAATATCTAAAACACTTAGGAGTTCTTGCCATACTTCCCTTAGTGAAGTTTACATATAACACTTATTTTTTAAAAGATTTCTTTTTTTAATTTGATATATTCTTTATTTACATTTCAAATGATTTCCACTTTTCTGGATCCACCCCCCCCACACTCAAAAGCCCCATAAGACCTTTCCCTCCCCCTGTTCCCCAATCAATCCATTCCCACTTCCCTGTCCTGGTATTCCCCTACACTGCTGCATTGAGCCTTTTCAAGACCAGAAGTCTCTCCTTCCTTCTTCTTGGGCATCATTTGATATGGGAATTGTGTCTTGGATATTCCAAGCTTCTGGGCTAGTATCTGCTTATCAGTGAATGCATGCCATGAGTGTTCTTTTGTGATGGGAATACCTCACTCAGGATGACATTATCCAGTTCCACCTACTTGCCTAAGAATTTCATGAGTTCATTGTTTTTAATAGCTGAGTAGTAATCCATAGTGTAAATATACCATATTTTCTGTATCCACTCCTCCATTGAGGGACAACTGGGTTCTTTCCAGCTTCTGGCTATTATAAATAGGGCTGCTATGAACACAGTGGAGCATGTGTTCTTATTATATGCTGAGGAGTCCTCTGGGTATATGCCCAGGAGTGGTATAGCAGGGTTCTCCTGTAGTATCATGCCCAGTTTTCTGAGGAACCCCCAGACTGATTTCCAGATTGGTTGTACCAGCTTGCAACTTCACCAGCAGTGGAGGAGTGTTTCTCTTTCTCCACATCCTCGCCAGCACCTCTTTTCTCCTGAGTTTTTGATCTTAGCCATTCTGACTGGTGTGAGGTGAAATCACAGGGTTGTTTTGATTTGCATTTCCCTGATGTCTAAGGATACTGAATATTTCTTTAGGTGCTTCTCAGCCATTTGATATTCCTCAGGAGAAAATTTTTTATTTAGCTCTGTACCCCATTTTTAATAGGGTTATTAGGCTCTCTGGAATCTACCTCCTAGAGTTCTTTGTATATCTTGGATATTAACCCTATGTTGGATGTATAGTTGGTAAAGATCTTTTCCCAACTTGTTAAGAGCTTCATTGCTCTTAAATGCTTAGCCACATCTCCATTACCAATTTTTAAAATCTTATTCACAAATAATTATTTTTAGTTCCCATTAAACCATATTAACAAGAGAAAACAAAACCATACTGCTACTATTTCTCAAGGTGAAGAGGAGATAATTTTAATCCTTTGTTTTCTTGGCCTTGCCAACTTCTGCTGTAATTATATAACTGGGAAATTTTCTTAAAGTCAGTAAATCAGAGAATATATAATAAAAAAACAGCTAAAATTTTTTGTATGCTAATGATATCTACTGATACTATTATGAGTGAAAATATGTGAAATATGAACATTTATTCACTCTTTCATTTGCATCCTTTCATTCACTGTATAACACAAGCTCTGTAGGAGATGTTTTGTTCTCAGTAGGGATGTCCACAGTGCTGGCGAGCAGTTTGAAGGGAGATTTCAATATGAAACATCTTAAATACTATACTCACCTTCTGATTCTTTTTTACTTTATCAACTCTATACACAGAATAGTTTGACCAACATAAAAATTAACTGAAAGTGTCTTCATGGTAAAGATTGGAAGACAAACAAATAGTACAGAACCTCAATATAGTGTACCATAACATGTGGTTTCCATACAAATAAGCATATATAGCTCTTCAATTTGTTTATAATTAAAAGGAAAGACATCTGACAGGTTAATAATATAGGATATGTTAAGATAAACAGAAAACATTAAATAGTTTCATAAGGTCAATTGTATTTGCAATAAAAACAAAACAGTTATTAATTTTGTGCTGACACACCAAACTCTGTCAACAAGCAATAATAATCTGTTCACACCTTGACAGATGAATCCTCAGGCTGTTAACACAGCAGGAAACAGGTTTATAAAATAACCTGCCAAACAAAATAAGGCAAAGCTAAACCATATTAGGAGTAGAGTTCTCTGCTTTATATTCTCTCTTAATAGGGGCATGCCTTTTGGCAATCTATATCAAAAGAGATTCTGATGAGAAACAGAACTTTAAATTAAACATTGCAAATCCAATCTGAGCTTAAAAATCGATGTGCATAAATAAGAATCTTCTTGGTCACCAGTTATATGGGAGATATAAATACCTGCTTCCTACGGCAGTTTTTAACTTTAAAAATCAAGGAAGTAAATAAAACACAGAAGGAATCCCCCAGCAACAGGAGGCTGTGTCCTGGGATGATATACCTTATTTTGAGGAGAACATACACTGGGTATAGAGGATGGTATGAAATCCATTTGCTTGTGCCTTGGGTTCCTTCTTAAGCACTGCTGATATGTCTTCCAATGTTGATACAGTATTATCTCCCCCTGGGACTCTTCCTTTCCTCTGTCATGTACTTATCATATGTGAACTCACAGTATTACTCCATGGCTAGATAGTAACACACTCCTATGTAAAATTGTCACTATATTTTTGTTAGAAATACCTTCCTGCATAAGAATATCTAAAAGCTTCTTTGTTGGAAACAAAAGTAGAATCTAAAAGATGATTGAACTTGCAAAACAACCCACCGAAATTTAAGATCCTTCAGTGACTTTAGTGAACATTGATTTTAAAATAACCTCCAGTATTGATAATCACATTTTAAAATTCCTAAAATATACTATCTAATGTCTTGGCTAAGTAGATAAAACAGTCAATGACTGTACAATCTGAAAAGTTTGACAGTATGAAGTAAAAAGCCTTGCTATCACCAAGTTCTTTTCCCTGAAAAAAAAAAAAAACTCAATCACCAGTCTGTGAAAAGAATTCTCGGAGAAGCTGAAGCCTGATTTGACTTTCAAGAACATGAGCACCTGAATATAATGATATATTCAACTCATACGAATTGTAGGCACAATGTCACTTCAAAGGAGGAATGACCAAGGAATCACTTCACGGTCCTACAGAGGCATCCAGAAACATCAATCTGAAACCATCCTGCCCAGTTCATCGCATCCTGCCATTTTTTGCTGATTACTTTTATGGTTTTTAATCTGTCCTCATTTTTAATAGAACAAATAATAAGTGTGATGAAAAAGGTTCTGCTCTAAGATCTGCCTATAATTATAAGTAATTGTGCATTTTGTCTCCTATATATGACATCAAAATTGTATGTAGCTTCTTCATAAAATGGAGACTCCATTGATTTATTTAGAAAAAAAACTTATGCAAACGCCATGCAATATTATATTATGTAATTATGTTATTGGCCAGAACTAAAGTCACAATGAAAATTTTGTTAATACTAAAACGTCTTTCATTTTAGGAGAAAGTGCATATGTTTCCTAAAGGTATTGAAGGCTATATAACATACAACAGAATCCAACTCTTAGAAATTTCTGAAGAAGGCAAAAATTCTATGGAGCTGAACTGTCAACATTTTCACAGAAATATCCAATTAAAGAAAATAGGTCAAGTTAGAGTCCAATAAATTGACAACAGGAAAGTAAGATAGATGTTCTGCACCTTTATGGAAATCTAAAAATTTGTGCAGTTCTCTTTCCCAGATAGTGAAGGCAGAGTAAAAAGTAACTTGACCACAGAGAACTCTTAAAAGTAAAACCATATCAAGTTAGTTGTTTAATAAAAAAGTTAGTTTAATTAATGTTTAGTAGACGTCCTCCTGTGACCCTTGTATTTTTACTCCTGTGGAATTTAACATTGATGTGTCTGTGATAAACACAATTAAGTTCTAGAAGTTACATTGTTGAAATAATCATTAACAACAAAATAAATCATAGTGAAACATTTTATCCTTTCTATGTGAAGCATCAGCTATCTCCACAGCACTATCAAGACAAGTAATATCAGATGGCCCAATACAATTTAAACATTTCTTCATTAATTTAATTGTGTTATTGTACTACATAGTATCAGACTTTTCATCTCCCCAACTAGACCTTAGAAGCCAGGCTAAATAGTGAGGTAGTTATGTTGACTAAGTAATTAATAAGGAGTGAATCTGCTATTCCCTGAAACATCTGTAGAATATTGTTTCACTTAATGCCAGCAAGCCAGCCAATACTGATACAAACACCTTCTCTTCTCATTGACGTCACCTCTGATGTAGTGAATTAATGCCTTAGCTGCCAGATCTGCTCAGATTTCTGGCCATTTAGAAGAGACAGAATTAAAGGCCCATTGAGACAAATCGAGAAGGTTGTCATACTGAGCATATGTTTGTTAACGGTGTTCTGAGTATTTTTGATTGTCATCAGACTTTCATCCTCACTTGCTTCTTTTTTTTTAATTTTTATTTTCTATATTCTATGTTTACATTCCAAAGGCTTTCCCCTTTCCCAGTTACCCCCCACCATATGTCCCATAATTCCTCTCCCCCCCTGCTATTCCCCACTCATTCCTTCTTAAATACCAGTGCAGCATAGAATCTGTTGTCTTTGACTCCAACAACAAATACTGTGATAAAGGAAAAAAATTTAGAGCCTGCATGTTATGTCATCTCGAACACTCTGTTGCCATAGTCACCTTTCATGCAGCAGATTTCTGAGTAATAGCACAAGGAGGTTATATCCATCATTCCTGCCATTGCCTCTCCTATTTCCTGAGTATTCCCCACATTCCCTAAATAATGTAACCTTTGGTGATTACTTCTGATAGGAACTGGCAAGATGAATGTCATTAAAATGCAAATACAATAAAGCTGTATACATAAAACTAAGACCTCTATGTCTTTACAGACAACTGCTTTGTGATGATATAGGAACAAAAGAAACAAAGACCTAGCCAGATCATGCAATACAGTATTTACTTTGGAACTGAAATACACCTATTAATGCTTGAGTTATATACATAATTTTAATTATTATGAAAGGCTTGAGTAGTATCCAAATAAAGGATGTTTTATTGTTTCACACGAGCACTCACTCTGAATATCCTGAAGAAAGGAAACAACAGAAATGTTGACTCAGAATAAATTTTAATCCAAGACATAAACAGTGTCTAGCATCTTGACATTTCAAAGATCTGTCCAGCAAAAATAGACAAGTATGAATTTCTTGGAAGATTCTAAAATCTGGAATTAAGAGTCATATAAGATGTATTTTTGGGAGGACCACAAAGAAAATGAGGACAATTAAGAAATCACTGAAGATTTTATGTTTCCTTTTAGGGTAGTTTCATTCATTAATGTTTATATTTTGCAGTTTTTTTTCAATAAGCAAATTTGTAGTTCTTATTTAAAAAGTTCCTCTTCTTGGGTAACAAAGTCATGATTGTAATATTACACTATATAATTAGATTTGCTTTTTATTTGACAACTGCATCCCCATATTTCAAAATAAACTGCTTATGCTTTAAACACTACTATTTCCCAGTACTTGTGATTGAAGTGCATTTTCCAGGTTGTATAAAGAACAGAAAATGTGATTCCTTTTTTTTTTTTTTTTTTGGTTTTGCAAGACAGGGTTGCTCTGTATAGCCCTGGCTATCCTGGAACTCACTCTGTAGACCAGGCTGGCCTCGAACTGAGAAATCTGCCTGCCTCTGTCTCTCAAGTGCTGGGATTAAAGGCATGCGCCACCACCGCCCGGTAGAATATGTGATTCTTATTCTTGTGAAATAGTTAAATTCTACTAGTAAAAATTATAATAGACAATAGACAGTATTTTCTATATTATTAAAAATAAATACACATGTAAAATTTTGCATAAGATTTCATATAAAATATCAATAAATGAACATAAAACATCTGTAAAGAATAATTTGTGTTTAAGAGTAAAATAAGAATTCAAGAGCCAGATCAGCCATAAGTTATATCCTATGCCCTGTGATCCATTTTCTGGCCCACACCTCTGCCTGCTCTTCTGGAACACTGCCTGCATAGGGACAAGCAGGTGACACTCAGTCCCCAAGCCCTTACTTCTAGGTCCCCTTGGGGCATATTTTTTTTTAAAAGCAGTAAAATGTGCACTGGCCCCTGTGGACCACTATTTTGCCCAAAATTCAGTCTGTATTGCTGGAAGCTTACCATAACTAGAGCCAACAAAATGGGTAAAGACCAGCATAAAACACAATCAAAAGAGCCTGGGCTACACGGCATTCTCCTACTGCAAGAAACCCTGGATATCCTAACACAACGAAGCACAATAAAATGACCTTAGATCCAATGATATGAAGATTGCAGGGTCCTTTAAAGAGAAAGCAACTGAATCCCTTAAAGAAATACAGAAAAATACAATGAAACAGGTGAAGTATAATAACAAATCTATTCAAGACCTGAAAATGAAAGTAGAAGCAATAAAGAAAAAACAAACTGGGGGAATCCTGGAAATGGAAAATCTGAGGAAGAGAACAGGAACTATAGATGCAAGAATTACTAACAGAGTACAAAAGATGAAAGAGAGAATCTCAGGCATAGAAGATACAAAAGATAAAATTGATACTCTGGTCAAAGAAAATGTTAAATCTAAAAATTCCCGGCACAAAGTATCCTGAAAATCTGGAACACCATGAACAGTCCAAAAGTAAAAATATAGGAGTAGAAGAAAAAGAAGATTCACAGCTGAAAGTCCCAGAAAACATTTTCAATAAAAACATAGATTTCCTAAACCTAAGAAAGAGATGACTATGAACATACAAGAGGCTTACAAAACATCAAATAGATAAAACCAAAAAAGAAAGCCCTCCCATCCCATAATAATCAAAACACTAGATATACAGAACAAAGAAAGAATATTAATAACTGTTAAGGGAAAAAGTAATATATAAAGACAGAGCAATCAGGTGTGATCAGAATTACACCTGTCTTCTCAACAGAGACTAAAAATCATAAGAGCCAGGGTAAATGTCTGGCAGTATCTAATAGACCATAGATGCCATCCTAGACTACTATGTGTAGCAAAACTTTCAGTCACCACAGATGGACAAATCAATATATTCCATGACAAAAGAAAATTTTAACAGTATCTGTTCACAAATCAACCCTACAGAAGTTACTAGGAGGAAAATTCCAAACCAAGTACATTAACTACTGGACACAGGAAACAAATAATTCTACACCATCAAAACCAGAAGGGATGCACACATGCACACACACACACACACACACACACACACACACATACACACACACATACCACTAACTAATATCAAAATAACAGGAATTAACAATCATTAATATCTCTCAGCATCAATGGATTCACTTCCCAAGTACAAATACAAAGGCTAACAGAATGTATGAGAAAACAGGTATCACTTTACTGCATTAAAATATACACCTCAACACAAAAGATGGTTAACATTAATATAAATGGAGATTAAATCAAAATAATTCCACTAAAACGAGGGACAAGACAAGGCTGTCTACTTTCTCCATATCTTCAATATAGTACTTGAAGTCTTAGCTAGAAGAATAAGATAACTAAAGGAGATATAAATTAGAGAGAAAAAAGTCAAATTATCCCTACTTGCAGATGATATAATAGTTTACTTATGTGACCCTAAAAATTCTACCAGAGACTTCCTACAGCTAGCTGATAAACAACTTCATCAAAGTGGTTGGACACAAAATTAACTCAAAAACTAAAACAAAACCAAAATCAATAGCCGTCCTATGTACATAGGATAAATGGGCTGAGAACAAAATTAGGGGGAAGCACCCTTCATATTAGCCCCAAATAATATAAAATATCCTGGTATAACTCTAACCAAGCAAGTGAAAGGTCTATATGGCAAGAAGATTAAATGTTTGATGAAAAATTGAAGATATGAGAAGATGGAAAGATCTCTCATGCTCGTGGATCATGCTTATTCAGTTGGTATGTTGCTCCTATAGGAAGACAATTTCTCCCACTCTCAGCATGCTTTATCCCTTAGTTACCTGTAGTTCTTTGTGTACATTTGAGGCATTATGAAATTTTTTCAGCCACCTCAGCATATTCAGTTTACTGTTGGGGAGTTATCTTTGTGAGACATAAAGGTTATAACTTGTGTTACTAGGAAACACAATCTCACAGCAAACTCTCTGATCTAGCTAATTACTATTTATTATTATTATTATTATTATTATCATCATCATCATCATCATCATTGTTGTTGTTGTTGTTAGTAATAGTAGTAGTTGTTGTTTTCACTTTCCTTTCCCACCTCTCCTCCCAATTCTTTCCCTCTCACCTTTACTCCCTTCCATTCCAGCCTTTCTCCTTAGAGAAGGGACAGCCTCCCACAGATATCAAACTACTTTAGCATATCAAGTTGGAATAGGACTAGGCATATCTTCTAGTGAGGATAGACAAGGCTTCCTAGTTAGGGGAAAGGAATCCAAAGACTGGCAGCATTGTGAGAGACCATCCCAGCCCTTGCTGTTAGGGTGTTCCACATGAGGATCAAGTTGCATATCTGTTATATAAGTGCAGATGGCCTAAGTCTTTCCTGTACAGGCTCTCAGATTGGATGTCAGTCTCGATGAGCCCTTCTGGGCACAGGATAGTTGATTATCTAGGATTACTTTTGTTGACCTTTATTTCCTTGGCTCCTTCACCTCTTCATCCCCATCTTCCAGAGGATTACCTGGTCTCCACCAAAAATTTGGCTGTGGGTCTGTGCATCTGTGTTCATCAGCTGCTGTGTGAAGCTTCTCATATGATGGTTATCCTAGGCTGTGTCTTTAAGTATAGCAGAATACCATTCATAGTGTCAATGATAGGCTCTCTCTAATGGCATGAGTGCCAAGTTAGCAAGTCTAGGTGTGGCCATTCCTTGATTTCCACTCTATCTTTATCCCAGCACATTTTGTAGGCAGAACAAATTGTGGGTCTAAGATTTTGTGGCGGGTCTATGTTCCCATTCCTCATTGGAAACCTTGCCAGGTTACAGGTTTCATATCCCCCACTGTGAGGAGTACTTGCTAAGAGATCCCCTTGCTCAAACACATTTCAGGTATTTCTCCCTGTACTCTCTTACCTGATCCTCTCCCCCACCTCATCCCTCCTGTTACAATTCCCCTAACAAGTCCCAAACCCATTTCCCTCCATCTACCCACAATGTCCAATATATGTCCCATTCTCAGTGAGATTCAAGCATCCTTTCATGGGCACTCTTTCTTATATAGATTCTTTGGGTATGTGGATTGTAGCATGTATATCCTATAATTTATGAATAATATCCACTTATAAGTGAGTATGTCCCATGTTTGTCTTTCTCTGTCCAGGTTGTTTCACTAAGGATGATATTTTCTAGTTCCTTCCATTTGCCTTCAAACTTCATGATGTCTTTGTTTTTAATAGCCAAATAGTGTTCAATTGTATAGTTTATACTACCTTTTCTTTATCCATTGTTCAGTTGAGGGATATCTAGGTTGTTTCCAGTTTCTGGCTATTACAAATAAAGCTTCTATGAACATAGTTGAGCAAGTCTCCTTGTGGTATTCTGGGGCACCTTTTGGATCTTTTGGGTATTTGCCCAGAAATGGCATTTCTGTGTCTTGGGAGTAGCATTATTTCCAATTTTCTGAGAAACCTCCAAATTGATTTCTAAATTCATTGAACAAGCTTAAATTCCCACCAGCAATTTCTTGCTACACATCCTCTCCTTCATGAAGTTCTTGCTTGATTTTTAATCTTATCCATTCTGATATGTGTGCAGTAAAATCTCAGAGTCATGCTATGCAGTCCCTAAGCTATGCTGTTATCTAATGGGTGAATTTGCTGATATATTTTGATTCATTTCAATTTATCCAGTTTATCATTTTCTACTTTATTTCATAAGTTAGTCAATAAATTATGCTTTATTTAAAAAAATATCTGAGTCATCTTGGTCTTTAGTTCCCTGATGACTGAGGATGCTGAAAATTTCTTTAAGTGCTTCTCAGGCATTAGAGATTCCTATATATTCTCCATTTAGATCTGTCTAGTTTCTTGAGTTTTTTTTAATATATTTTAAACATTAGCTCTCTGTCAGAGGGAGGGTTTGTGAAGATGGTCTCCCAATCTGTAGGCTGCTGCTTTGTCCTCTTAATGATCTTTACCTTAGAGAAGCTTTTCAGTTCCGGGAGGCCCCATTTATTAATTGCTGACCGTAATGACTAAGCTGGTGGTTTTGTGTTCAGGAAACTGTCTGCTATGTCAGTGCATTCATGGTTATTCATCACTTAGTTTTCCATCATATTTAGTGTATCCAGTTTTATGTAGAGGTCCTTCATCCACTTGGACTTGAGTTTTGTACAGGATGATAGATATGGATGTGCATTCTTATGTATGCATTTTATTTGCATTCTTCTATAGGTAAACACCCAGTTAGACCAACACCATTTGTTGAAGATGCTTTATTTTATGTTTGTATTGTTTTGGCTTCTTTGTCAACAATCAAGTATCATTAGGTGTGTGGTTTTACTTCTGGGTCTTTGATTCTGTTCTATTGAACAATCTATCTGTTTTTATGCCAATACCGTGTGGTTTTTACTATTAATACTCTGCAACAGAGTAGGGAATCAGGGATGATGATACCTCCAGAAATTCTTTTATCGTAGAGAAAAGTTTTAGCTAATGTGAATTTTTTTTCTATATGATGCTGGTGTGATTGCAAGCTGGTACAACTGCTCTGGAAATCAGTCTGGTGGTTACTCAGAAAACTGCGCATGATACTACCAGAGGACCCTGTTATATCACTCATGGGCATATACCCAGAGGATTCTCCAGCATGTAATAAGGACATGCTCCACTCTGTTCATAGCAGCCCTATTTATAATAGCCAGAAGCTGGAAAGAAGCCAGATGTCCCTCAACAGAAGAATGGATACAGAAAATGTAGTATATTTATACAATGAAATACTACTCAGCTATTAAAAACAATTAATTCATGAAATTCTTGGGCAAATGGGTGAAACTGGAAAATATCATCCCTAGTGAGGTAACCCCATCACAAAAGAACACATGGTATGCACTCATTGATAAATGAATATTAGCCCAGAAGCGTGGAATATTCAAGACACAATTCACATATCAGATGTTGCTCATAAAGAAGGCAGAGCAAAGTATGGATACTCTTGTCCTTCTTAGAAGGGGAAACAAAATACCCACAGAAGGAGATACAGAGACAAAGTGTGGAGCAGAGTCTGAGGGAAAGACCATCCAGAGAGTACCCCACCTAGGGATCCATCCCTTATACAGTTACAAAACCCAGACACTATTATTGATGCCCACAAGTACTTGCTGACTGGAGCTGGAGGCTCTGCTAGTACATGACAAACACATAGAGAGACACTCTCAGGCAGCCATTGAACTGAGCCCAGGGTCCCCAAAGGACCCAAGAAAGGACCCAAGGAGCTGAAGGTATTTGCAGGGCCATAGAAGGAACAACAATGTGAGCTACCCAATACTCCCAGAGCTCCCAGGGATAAAAACATCAACCAAATAATGCACATGGTGTTACCCATAGCTCCAGATGCATAGGCAGCAGAGGATGGCCTTGTTGGACATCAAAGGGAGGCGAGGACCCTGGTACTGGAAAGGCTATATGCAGCAGTGTAGGGGAATACCAGTACAGGGAATCAGGAGTGGGTTGATTGGGGAACGGGGGAGGGGAGATGGCTTATGGGACTTTCGGGAGCGAGGCAGGGGGAACCAGGAAATGGGAAATCATTTGAAATGTAAATAAAGAATATATCTAATAAAAAATAAAATAAAATAAATTACTTGCAAAACCAGATAAATAATAAATAAGTAAATAAGTAAATAAATAAATAAATAAATAAATAAAATTATAAAGGAATTCAGTTCAAGTAAAATGAAACTTTATATTTAATAATTCATAATTTTATATATTTTACTAATTCTTGGTGAATTTCATAGATGCACATGGTATATTTTGGTTGACAGTCTAGCTTATAGTAGATAATCTATTTTGGCTGTGAGACTAACTTATAGTAGATAATTCATCTCTCCAGCTCATCACACAGTATTTTAGTCATATTCACCACCTGGTTCTCCCCTTCACTCCTCCAAGGTTCATTCATTAACTCCCATCCCATGCAATGTCCTTTTTTATAACACCAATTAAGTCCAATGAGTACTCATGTATAAAAGACAATCCACTGTATCAATTAATAAAATATTTAACTCAAAGGACACTCAATGTTCTAATTCATCATATTTATATTTAAGACATAGCAAGGAGAATAGCCTCAGACAAATAAAATCAATCTACTCCAATGGAAACTACACAGATTCTAAAATCATGATCTTTTAGACATGGGGTAAATTGTGAAAAATTAGTGCTTTATGAACTGGAGAAAAACACCATCTATAGTTGTTGAAAACCAATTTTATCTTTTATGTCTTTGGTGAAGAAATATTCCTCATGCCATAGAACTGGGCATTCCAATTCTATTTTCTCTTCCTAACTATAATTTTTATTAATGCCAAGTCATAGTGTTCATGTACTCACATGGATACTGAGTGGAAATGACAAAAAGTTAATATCTTCTAAAGCTTTCTGAACTTTTCTTTATAGCACTTTACATGCTGGAAGTATCAGAGATTCGTGGAAAGATTTTTTACTTTGTTTCCTCTTTTATAATTTTGCCTGCAAATCTTTCTTCTTTTCAATGACAACCTATATAAACACTTAGTGTCCGACGTCAACGGTAGCTATTTGTATTCAATTGCTGATGATACCAGTAACAGTCACCCTTGCCAGCTGTAGACACTGCTGGAAATATTAATGGTGATCTATGCCTGACAGAATATCTCTCTAGAGCAGGCATTTTTCTTTCAGACACAACTTTGCTCCCTTGAGTGATATGTACTAAAGTCTCCAAGCAAATGTCACCTAAGAGAAAAATTGTCCTCAATTAGATGGATAGTGTTTTAGAGGACAAATGAAACTTGAACATGACCTTGACTACTTAGAGAAAGTAATAACAAAAGTTTAATTTCCAGAACAACTGCATCCCTCAGCAGTTAAGCAGATGGAAACCCAAGTATTTTTTAATGGAATAAGTCATTATACATTCTGAAATGAATTGAATCTCTTGTTTTTTTCCTGTTCCATAATAATTGCTATAATCCTGATTAAAATTTGTCGTTCACATTTAGAAATGATAATTTTAATGCTTCAAACCAACTACATTATAATTTATTACTTTATAATAGTAAATAATCTCTAGTGAATAGCAGGCAAAATGATTAAGTGTTCATGTTGGATTATAGTTAAATGATCCATTAAATATTGTAAAATAAATTATTAGAAAGTAAAATCAAAATATTCTATAATGGTTTGGAACAACAATTTCTTTATCTGCTCCCTGAGCTAGTCCCATCAAATCTTGACTAAAATATATGAATTGTACTTTGAACGGTGATAATTCTTTTCCTGGTCTTACTACTTCAGCACTTTGACAACTTTTGCTAGATGCAGTTTACAATCTGAAGTCTGCTGAGGATGTCAGGGAGAGGTTTAATAGTAGGAATAAAAACCTTAGTGTTTCTGGATTAAGGATGGTTTGTTCTTCATTCATGTAATGATGACAAAGGGACCCAGGTGTTTTTTTTTTAATATAATAATGGATTTGTAAATATGCTAACCTTCTCCCTATGAGTTAATGTTGAGTTAATTACTTGTCTTAGGACCCAGGTTTAAATTTTCAGAACTAATTAACAGTAAAAATAATGTTTTACACATTAATTAATCTTCTATTATAAACTATATTAAAATAAAATTTTCTCAAATATAATGCTACCCACCCACCCCAGACTAGGCACATCTTTATTTCTACTTCAGAGATCATGGATGACAAATATGTTATATACTAGCAATATATGTTTAATTATTAAATGGAGTTTTGAGTACCTGAGTATTCTTCAGCTTTTGAAACCTTTGTACAACATGGAAAGTCATTACCAGCTTGGCCAAAAAACTTTGGGAAAGGAAACTTTAATGAGCCTGAAATCAAGAGTGAGGTTATTATTCAATTTTAGGTTTATAAATAAGTGATGTCTTACTTGATTGACTTAAATGTTGAATTAAAAAGTTTTGATATTCATATAATAAAATTAATAATAAAAGAAAAATATAATTATTTTATCTTAATATTTAATGTAAATATTGATTTTCTTACTATAATGTACGATTTATAAAGATGGTGATTATTTAAGGTATAATTCTGAAGTATTTTCCACTTATGTTCTATAAAAAGAACAAAAAGGTGCAGTTTGCTCATTTAAAAAAAATGTGCAAAGTTAGTAAAACTGTTTTGAAGATGGCTTCACCTCAATACATTTGTTTAAAATTGAAGCTATATTACACAAAAATGCCCAAGTACTTATGTGTTTAAAATTCCAATTGTAGAAGTTAAATAGATGATATTGTGATTGATTATATTAGCATTGAATAAGAACTTGCATAAAATCCACTGGATTGCAACACTTACCAAGATCAATACAAAAATGGAAAGTAATATTAGTTTTTGCATATGAAATATATCTCAGTGTGACAGTACAACTAGTAGATTTTTGATGTTTCTAAAATTAACCGACTATTTGTTAATGTAAAATCATGCCAAGGATTATATAATAGACAGATAATATTAATGTTCCTTAAACCGCAGTTGTATTTTCACTTAACAGAATATGAAGGATAACAAAGAATGATATAATGTCCTTCACACTCCATTTGTCTTCTGTGGAAGAAGTGTTTAATAGCCACATAGACTATCACAGTGTTCTAAATTTTGTCTCTGTTTCCCAGTATATTTTCCAACCTTAGATTGCCAAAATGGATAGTGTTTGGAACTACACTCACTCATCTAAGGTGGAAGTTTTATACTTTCATATATTTTCATACTGCCAATTAAGAGATTTTCTTCAAAAGTTTGCCCCTCATTTAGTATTTCTTGAAAAGCATGTCAAATTATGATAGGCTCTTTTAGTTTGTTTTTGCCTAGAAAAGATTTTTCCCTCATTTTGAAGAACAAGATCATTAGGTATATTAATATTTTTTTATTTTTCATTTTTGATTGGATATATTCTTTTTTTAATTTTTATTTTCTATATTCTATGTTTACATTCCAAAGGCTTTCCCCTTTCCCAGTTCCCACCCACCATACTTCCCATAGTTCCTCTCCCCCCCCCCAACTATTCCCAAATCATTCCCCCTGGCCCCTCGGTTTCTTTACTAAACTGGATGCAATCTTTACAGGCCTAGGGTCCTCTCCTTTCTTCTTCTTGGGAATCATTTGACTTGCTATTTATGTCTTGAGTATTTAGGGCTTCTGGGCTCATTAATATCCACTTATCAGTGATTGCACTTCATGTGTATTCTTTTGTGATTGGGTTAACTCACTCAGGATGATATTTTTCAGGTCTAACCATTTACCTACAAATTGCATGAATTCATTATTTTTAATTGCTGAGTAGTATTCCATTGTATAAATATACCACATTTTCTGTATCCATTCCTCCTTTGAGGGATATTTGGGCTCCTTCCAATTTCTGGCTATTATAAACAAGGCTGCTATAAATATAGTGGAGCATGTGTCTTTATTATATGCAGGGGAATCCTCTGGGTATATGCCCAGGAGTGGTATGCCAGGGTCCTCTGGAAGTGACATGCCCAATTTTCTGAGGAACCACCAAACTGATTTCCAGAGCGGTTTTACCATTTTGCAATCCCACCAACAGTGGAGGAGTGTTCCTCTTTCTCCACATCCTCGCCAGCACCTGTTGTCTCTTGAGTTTTTAATCTTAGCCATTCTGACTGGTGTGAGGTGGATTCTCAGGGTTGTTTTGATTTGCATTTCCCTGATGACTAATGATGTTGAACATCTCTTAAGGTGTTTCTTGGCCATCCAAATTTCTTCTGGTGAAAATTCTTTGTTTAGCTCTGTACCCCATTTTTGATAGGGTTATTTGGTTCTTTGGGGTTTAACTTCTTGAGTTCTTTGTATATATTGGATATTAGCCCTCTGTCGGATGTGGGGTTGGTGAAGATCTTTTCCCACTTTGTTGGTTGTCGTTTTGTCCTTCTAACAGTGTCCTTTGCCTTGCAGAAACTTTGTAATTTTATGAGGTCCAATTTGTCAATTCTTGATCTTAGAGCATAAGCTATTGGTGGTCTGTTCAGGAACTTTACTCCTGTGTCCATGTCCTCCAGGGTCTTCCCCAGTTTCTTTTCTAATAGTTTCAGTGTGTCTGGTTTTATGTGGAGGTCCTTGATCCACTTGGAGTTGATCTAAGTACAAGGAGATAAGAGTGGGTCAATTCGCATTCTTCTGCATGTTGACCTCCAGTTGAACCAGCACCATTTGTTGAAAAGGCTATCTTTTTTCCACTGGATGGTTGTGGCTCCTTTATCAAAGATCAAGTGACCATAAGTCTGTGGGTTAATTTCTGGGTCTTCAATCCTATTCCATTGATCTACTTGCCTGTTGCTATACCAATACCATGCAAATTTTAACACAATTGCTCTGTAATACTGCTTAAGGTCAGGGATATTGATTCCCCCAGAAGTCCTTTTATTGTTGAGAATAGTTTTAGCTATCCTGGGTTTTTTGTTGCTCTAGATGAATTTGAGAATTGCTCTTTCTAGATCTATGAAGAATTGAGTTGGGATTTTGATAGGGATTGCATTGAATCTGTATATTGCTTTTGGCAAGATGGTCATTTTTACTATATTGATCCTGCCAATCCAGGAGCAAGAAATATTTTTCCATCTTCTGAGGTCTTCTTCGATTCTTTCTTAACCTACCCAAATCTATGGGACACAATGAAAGCAGTGCTAAGAGAAAAACTCATAACCCTAAGTGCATCCAAAAAGAAACTGGAGAGAGCATACACTAGCAACTTAACGGCACACCTAAAAGCCCTGGAAGAAAAAGAAGTTAATTCACCCAGGAGGAGTAGAAGACAAGAAATCACCAAACTCAGGGCTGAAATCAATCAAGTAGAAACAAAGAGAACCATACAAAGAATCAACAAGACCAGGAGCTGGTTCTTTGAGAAAATCAGCAAGATAGATAAACCCTTAGCCAGACTAACCAAAGGACACAGAGACAATATACAAATTAACAAAATTAGAAATGAAAAGGGAGACATAACAACAGAAACTGAGGAAATTCAAAAGATCATCAGATCCTACTACAAAGGTCTATACTCAAAACAACTGGAGAATCTGGAGGAAATGGACAATTTCCTAGACAGATATCAAATACCAAAATTAAATCAGCATCAAGCAGATCAGCTAAATAGTCCCATAACCCCTAAAGAAATAGAAGGGGTTATAGAAAGCCTCCCAACCAAAAAAAGTACGGGACCAGATGGTTTTAGTACAGAATTCTACCAGACCTTCAAAGAAGACTTAACACCAATACTTTTCAAACTATTCCACAAAATGGAGACAGAAGGGACACTGCCCAACTCATTCTTCGAAGCCACAATTACGCTATTACCTAAACTACAAAAAGATCCAACAAAGAAAGAGAACTACAGGCCAATTTCTCTTATGAATATTGATGCAAAAATACTAAATAAAATTCTTGCTAACCGAATCCAAGAGCACATCAAAACGATCATTCACCATGATCAAGTAGGCTTCATCCCAGGGATGCAGGGATGGTTCAATATATGGAAATCCATCAATGTAATCCACTACATAAACAAACTGAAAGAAAAAAAACCACATGGTCATCTCATTAGATGCTGAAAAAGCATTCGACAAAATTCAGCATCCTTTCATGCTAAAAGTCTTGGAAAGAGCAGGAATTCAAGGCCCATACCTAAACATAGTAAAAGCAATCTACAGCAAACCAGTAGCCAACATCAAAATAAATGGAGAGAAACTTGAAGCATTCCCACTAAAATCAGGGACTAGACAAGGCTGCCCTCTCTCTCCACATCTTTTCAATATAGTACTTGAATTTCTAGCAAGAGCAATTAGACAACATAAGGAAATCAAAGGGATACAAATTGGAAAGTAAGAAGTGAAACTATCATTATTTGCAGACGATATGATAGTTTACCTAAGCGACCCAAAAAACTCCACCAGAGAACTTCTACAGCTGATAAACAACTTCAGCAAAGTGGCAGGTTATAACATTAACTCAAGCAAGTCAGTGGCCTTCTTGTACTCAAAGGACAAGCAGGCTGAGAAAGAAATTAAGGAAATAACACCCTTCACAATAGCCACAAACAACATAAAGTATCTTGGTGTAACTCTAATCAAACAAGTGAAAGATCTGTATCACAGGAACTTCAAGGTATATCAATCTTAACTGGATTATTTTTAACATTAAGAATGTACCATCCTACTCTCATTGTCTCCAAAATGTTGGCTGAGAAAAGCACTGATAATCTCATATGGGCATCCAATGTGATGGGTTGCCTTCTGTTGTTTCTATCAAAGTTCACTTTCATTTTCCTCTAACTGGACAGTTTTTTTGAGGTCTCAGTCTACTTTGTGGTTTATTGTAGTATGAAATATTTTATGTGCCTAGACATTTAAATGACCCTGCACTCTTCCCTTGCAGTTGGCTCTTTTACTTCTGGGAACAGGAGAGAATATAAAAGCCAGCAGATGCTGAGAGTGATGCACATACTGAGAAAGGAGAAGAAAGACTAGGAGTGAGAAAGTAGTAGGAGAAAGTAGTAACAGTAGACAGAAGTAGGATCCAGGAGACAGAAGAGTGGGGCCCAAGAAGGAGAACAAAGATTGAGTACTGCTAGAAAAAGAGTAGAGATTTTTAAAATTATTTCATTTATTTACACCCCAAATGTTAACCTGCCTGGTCTCCCCTTACAGAGTTCTTCCCCTCATCTCCTTTCCTTTCACCTCTGCAAGGTTTCTGTCCCCAACCATCCCTGTAACTCCTTAATCTGGAGCAGCAAATCTCTAGAGGATTCGGTGCATTCTTTCCCACTGAGGCCAAACAGGACAGCCCTTTACTTCATTATGTGCAGGGGCCTCAGTCTAGCCTGGGTATACTCTTTGGTTGGTCGCTTGATGTCTGGGAGCTCCCAGTCATTCAGGTTAATTGACACTGTTGGGCATCCTGTAGGGTTACCATCCCCTACAGTTCCTTAAATCCTTACCCTAATGCTTCCATAGAAGTCACCAATCTCTGTTCAATGCTTGGCTACGAGTATCTGTATCTGTCTCAGTCTGGTATAGTCTCTCAGAGGATAACTATGCTAGGCTCCTGTCTGCAAGCACAATAGCATTAGTAATAGTGTCAGAGAGTAATGTCTCTTCCTATCCATGGGATAGATCACAAGTTGGGCTCTTCAATGGTTAGCCATTCCTTCATTCTCTTGTGCATTTTTGTACATGCATTTTCTTTAGACAGTAGTAATTTTGTGTTGAAAGTTTTGAGGTGAGTTGCTGTGCCAATCCCTCCACTGTGGATCCTCTCTGACTACTGGAGGTAGTCACTCCAGGTTCCACAATGCCACTGTTGGGTATTTTTGGCTAAGGTTACCCACATTGAGTTCTGGGAGTTTCCCCAATCTCAGCTCTTTGGGACTTTCAGTGCATATAAGAGACAGTTGCAAATGATTTGGGTTAGCAGACTGAGAAGACAGTTGGTGACAGTTGAGCCAGAAGAAGCTGAGCTAAGCCAGAGAATATATTGTATCCAAGTTTTTAGAGACAAAGAATTATAAAGCAAAGAGAAACATTTTGATTTCTTTTTGAAAAAGCTACATTCTATGAACTGCACTGTTGTTTCTGTATGTTTAATATCTTCATTTCACTCATTCTATTCTAGGCAGAATTCATATTTAATTCTTGGTATGATTTTTAACTTTTGTTTTGACATACTACAAGTATGTGTGCCCAGCCGGTTGTTTAAACTGTCTTTAAGAAAGTAATGTTACAACATTTACTTCCCTTGGAATTCTCATGTAAATAACTTTTATAATCTAAGCTAATTGATAGTTGTAATTATGTATTCTTCAATGATACTGACTCACAAGTACTTCATGTTTATATGACTATTATGGGAATTAATGCAGAAAACAAAAAATAAATTGAAGCATCCTTACAGAACACATATCCACCATAATAAATGCTTGAAACAATGTATAAATAATTTTGCAAATATTTATTACCTTGGTCAGTCAAGTAGCTCTATGGTGAGTCAACAATTAGGATTATTGACTTAGTCCTTTATAAACTACATTAAAGATTTCTGTAAAGTCCCTCTCATTCCTTTCCCATGTGACAGTGGCTCTGCTGCTTGCTTCTCTTTGCTAGGTACACACATAAATGCATGTACATATGTTAAAGGAACATAGACACATGGATAGACAGATTCACATGACAACATTTCAGCAGTCACAGACTCAGATTCACAGAAATGATGATAGAAGGGACATTGAAAAATAAGAAAATAACTCACAGTGAAATAATTAATTTGAATAAAGCTATTCTAAAACAAAGTAGCTCAAGATTCACAGAACTTGTTTAGTGAATGAAAGATATTGAAGGCTAGGGATGGCAAAATGTGATTTTAAAACCTATTATGATTCACAACTCATGCAGGAAATTAATGGATGTTATATATTTTAAGAGAATGTATTTTAAGAGAAGGAGCTATAGGAGCTGAGTGGATTGATGTTGTTGTGAAAGTTTGTTGATTGTGGGATTAATATTCAAAAGAAAAACACATTGTGCTGTTCATATCTTTCTTATCTGTTCTCACTTTTCATGGGATGAAGCAAAATATCTAAATGCTATGTTCTAGCCTTGGTTTGTCCAGTATCTGGAGCTGTTTGCGACTATTATTATACTCTTTAGGAATTATAAAGTAGGCTATACTCTGTTGTCATAATAGAAATGTACTAATACATGCACAAGACCTTAATTCTAGATAGTTACTATTTAGATGATAATGTATGCAAAGTAGACAGAATTCTGTGCCATTGTGTTTAAGCAGTGTACTCTCTAAGGCAGATGGAGATAAAATCAGTGCCTGAACTTGGCAACATGTGGGTAACATAAGGCAGCAAATTCAACATTTTGTTTTTTCTTCTAATTAAGGCAGGTAACAAATATCAAGAAATTAGTATTTATTAGATATTAATAAAGTTTATGATTGTCAGAATACATTAATACAGAAGTGTCCTTTCATGAAAAGTTATGTGGATTGTCTTTGATATTTTGTATCACTTTCTGAAACAAAGTATAACAACAAATCCTACAGCTTGGTCTTTTCTTTTTAAGATTCAAATGACTGAACCCTGTCCAAAGGGACTAAATGACTACAAGCTTTATTACATGCACTGAAATTTATGTTCTTTCAATTTTGTTGAATTTATTTAAGAAGCATGAATTACGTATATTATATTTCTAAGAAATATGTATTTGAACATGAACTAGATAAGGCTCATAATAAAGCTAATTACATGCATATGTGATATATATTATAGAATGGTATACATTATATAAATGAGCATTGCACCTCTACTGTATATGTTATATATTTTGTTATATTGCTGTTATAACATTGTGTGTTATATTGCTATAATACAGTAATTGGCACAATAATATATTTGTTATATTTGCCACACACCTTACATTTGTTTGGCTTACTCTACATTGAGACCATATTTAGTGTTTTAGTAAATTGATGTCTTAAGTTCTCCAGTGAGCCTATGAGTCACTATGGGTTGTTACTATTCTTACGTGGTTCATGAAGATATCAAAGACTAGAAAATAACCCCATGACCCAGATCTGTATGAAAAAGAAACAGCATGGAAATCTATACCCAAACTGCAACAATTATACTCTGCTCTTGAATATCTAAGGCTTACCAATGGCCAAGAAGATAAAAGAAAATTTCAAAAACAAATTAATGGATCTAGCTTATTCTTTATAACTCAGGTTATAAGAACTATAATAAATACTGGAAGCACAGCCAAAATTATACAGTGCTCAGGAAGTCTTGTGGAACAGTCAGGGAAGGATTGAGGGATGCAGACAGGATAGGGACACAAGAAGACCAAAAGAGTCGACTAACCTAGACATGTGAGTGCTTCCAGAGACTGAACCACCAACCAAAGACCATACATGGACTGGACCTAGTTTCACACCCATGCACATATGTAGCAGATGTCTAGCTTGGTTTTCAGGCAGGTTCCCCAACAACTGGATCAGGGCATGTCCCTGATTCTGTTGTCTGACTGTTAATCCTGTTCATCTAACTGGGCTGCCTTGTCTGGCCTCATTGGAAGAGGTTGTCTCTAGTCTTGCAGTAACTTGGTGTTCCAGGATAGGTTGGCACTAAAGGGTCCTTCCCCTTCTCAGAAGAAAACCCCCCTTCTCAGGGGGTTGGGAGGATGGGATGTGTGAGAGGGAGACTGGAAGGAGGTGGGGGCAGCAGTGGGGATGCAAAGCGAATAAATACCACAAAATAATGGAAGAAAAGTAGAACTAAGATCTTTGCTCCTGTGACCAATCAGACAGGTCAGCCAGGTACGCAGGGAACACCAGAGTGAAAGATTGCTCTGGACACAGACTGCCAGGGCTCAACCTGAACCTGGAGCTGGGCAGCCCCACAGCTGTCTGGGCACCTATCCTGCCAGGGAGCATGTGACTTGCAGGGAGTCCCACAGTTAGAGAGAGTCCTGAATTCAGAGGTGAGGCTACCACCATCTTTGCACCTGTGACCAAGCAGACAGGTTAGGCAGGTATGCAGGGAACACCAGAGTGAAAGATCACTCAGGACACAGCCTGTCAAGGCTCTACCTATACCTAGAATCAGGGCAACCCCATAGTCATCTGGACTCCTATCCTGCCAGGGAGCATCTGACCTGCAGAGAGGCAGTTGGAGGCAGCCCTGCACTTGGAGGTGGGGCGCCACCATCTTTGCTCCTGTGACTGTGTGGAGGGGCAGACTGGTAGGCAGGAATCATGACAGTGGAGGATCACTTGGGATGAGCCCTGCCAGGACTCCCCCTGCACCCAGGAGCTCAACAGATCCACAGCCAGCCAACTGGGCACCTACCCTGCTGGGGGTTGTCTGCTCTGCAGTTAGAGGGAGTGCTGCACTTGGAGATGAACCTTCATCATCTTTGCTCCTGTGACAGTGTGGAGGGGCAGACTGGTAGGCAGGGATGACCAGAGTAGAGAATCCCTTGAGATACATCTCTGCCAGGACTCTGCCTGCATCCAGGAGCTTGGCAGCAGCACAGCAATCTGTACCAAGGGAAATCAGGTCACCCAGAGTTGCTGAGATAGGCTTGCAGGCAAACAGGAGGGGCAAGCACCAGCCAGTAACAGCAGGACAAACTAACACCAGAGATAACCAGATGGCAAAAGGCAAACATAGGAAAGTTGCTAACAGAAATCAAGGCACCATCACCCAATTCTCCCACAACAGCAAGTCCTGGAAACTCCAACACACTAGGAAAGCAAGATTTGGATTTAAAAATCACAAGGCATGATGCTGATGGAGGGCTTCAAGAAGAACATAAATAACTCCCTTAAAGAAATACAGAAGAACACAAGTAAAAGGGAGAAGTCATTGAAAAACTAAAGGAAAACACAACAAAACAGGTGAAGCAATTGAACAAAGCCATCCAGGATCTAAAGAAGGAGGTAGAAACAATAATGAAATCACAAAGGTAGACAACTCGGGTCATAGAAAAACTAGGCAAGAAGTCAGGAGTCATGGATCCAAGAATCAACAACAGAATATAAGAGATAAAAGAAAAAATCTCAGATGCAGAAGACAACATAGAAAGCATTGATATAACAGTCTAAGAAATTGAAAAATGCAAAAAGCTCCTGACCTAAAACATCCAGGAAATCCAGGACAAAATGAGAAGACCAAACCTAAGGATTATAGGTATAGAAGAGAATGAAGATTTCCAACTTAAAGGGCTGGTAAATGTCTTCAACAAAATTATAGAATAAAACTTTGCAGGCCTACAGAGATGAACATACAAGAAGCATACAGAAATTTAAATAGATTTGATCAGAGAAGAAACTCCTCCTTTAACATAATAATCAAAATTCCAAATGTACTAAACAAAGAAACAATATTAAAACAGGTAAGGGAAAAATATCAAGTAACATATAAAGGTAGACCTATCAGAATTACATCAAACTTATTACCAGAGACTATGAAAGCCAGAAGAACCTGGGCAGATGTCATACAGACCCTAAGGGAACACATATGTCAATCCAGACTGCTATATCCAGCAAATCTGTCAATTACCATAGATGGAGAAACCAAGGTATTTCATGACAAAAACAAATTTACACAGTATCTTTCTGCAAATTCAGCCCTTCAAAGGATAATGAATGGAAAACACCAACAAAAGGATGGAAACTACACACTAGAAAAAGCAAGAAATTAATCTTCCAGCAAATCCAAAAGAAGATAACCATACAGAGGTAAAAATTACATCAAAAATAGCAAGAAGTAACAATTACTATTCCTTAATATCTCTTAACATCAATGAACTCAATTCCCCAATGAAAAGACATAGACTAATAGACTGGATACATAAACAAGACACAACATTTTGCTGCATACAGGAAACACATCTCAGTGTCAAAGACAAGCACTACCTCAGAGTAAATGGCTGAAAAACATTTTTCCAAGCAAATGCTCGCAGGAAAATCTGAAATGGCCATTCTATTATCCAATAAAAAAGACTTTCAACCAAAAGTCATCAAAAAAGACACAGAAGGACAATTTATACTCATCAAAGAAAAAAATCTACCAGGAAGAACTCTCAATTCTGAACATTTATGCTCCAAATACAAGGGCATCCTCATTCATAAATGAAGCTTTAGCAAAGCTTAAAGCACACATTACACCCCACAAAATAATTGTGGGTGGCTTAAACACCCCACTCTCCTCAATGGACAGATTAGAGAAACACAGACTAAACAGAGACACCATGAAACTAACAGAAGTTTTGAACAAAATGGATTTAATAGCTATCTATAGAACATTTCATTCTAAATAAAAAGAATATGTCTTCTTCTCATGGTACCTTCTCCAAAATTGACCATATAATTGGTCACAAAACAGACCTCAACAGATATAAGAAGATCAAACTAATCCCATGCCTCCTATCACATCACTATAAAGTAAAGATCGTCTTCAATAGCAACAAAAACAACAGAAAGCCCACATACACATAGAAGCTGAACAATGCTTTACTCAATGATACCTTGGTCAAGGAACAAATAAAGAAAGAAATCAAAGACATTTTAGAATTTAATGAAAATGAAGGCACAACATACCCAAATTTACCCATAAAATGAAAGCAGTGCTAAGAGAAAAACTCATAACTCTGAGGGCCTCCAAAAAGAAGCTGGAGAGAGCATACACTAGCATCTTAACAGCATACCTGAAAGCTTTAGAACAGAAAGTAGCTAATACACCCCAGAGGAGTAGAAGTCAGGAAATAAACTCAGGGCTGAAGTCAACCATGTTGAAACCAAAAGAACCATACAAAGACTCAATAAAATCAGGAATTGGTTCTTTGAAAAAATAAAAAAGATACATAGCTAGACTAACCAGAGGGCACAGAGACAGTATCCAAATTAACTGGGGAATGGGAGCATTGCTAATTCAATAATGAGATGAAGTCAATAGTGGATACAAGCTGTCAGTTCAAGTACTCTCTCTGCCTGAGCATTCTCATCATTCTTCCTTCACATTCCTTTACTCTGACCAGAGAGACTGAACCCCATCTTTTATTTATTAAAGCGACATCATTAAGGGTTTGACCACTGATGATCATTTTTAAGGAAATTCTTTACATAAAGTAGATCATTAGTCCCAACTCTGCTTCCTTAAAACAGAAACTAAAAATGGAGGGGAAAGTACATGTCCATAGTTTTACACAGCCTGTTCTCCACAGGTAGCTGGGTATAGCTCTGGTAGCTTCCTGGTATGGAAGACAGCAGTCTTTAGTAACTATTTTCATGTAAGAATGGAAACATGAAAGACTCCTAATGTCAGGATAGTTTCTTACAAAGTTTTAATTGTTTTTTTTCTTTTTTAAGTAAAACAGCTAGCTCTCTATACTTCTCTAGGTCTTTTCATCTCCAATCCTTCAAGTAGCTAGAAGAACGAAGTACTAACTCTTTATATGCTTGTGCATTATATTTTTATTCTCTAATTTTTGTTTCCTTATTCTAAAAATTCTATGGCCTCTTGTCCAAAATTGACAATCTCTCCATGTATATTAATATACTAGCCCACCATTCTTTCCCATTAAACCATATTCTCTTTCTAATACTATTTGCTTCTAGATCATAAAGCTTTCCTCCTATAAAATAAACCCAACTACTGTTTGTTGTTTTCTACAGATTTCTCATTTTCCTATCCATGTCCTTTTTTCTTGATACTACTTTAACTCTCTACCCTTGAAGGCCCCAAGTTTACCCTGGCTAATTCATACCGCAGTCACTGGACTGGTGGGTACATGTATCACTTCATATAATTTCAACTTCAAGGCCAGGTCTAACCGTGAGCTATTTCTACACAAGACCATATAAACTTTTATCTCCTTTGTGGTTATGTTGTCTAGATTCTTTCCCATACCTATTAGGTCCAAGTGGAAGACCTGTTCCTCCTCACCCACAGCTTCATTATTACCTCCTTTCCTCATTCCCTAGAACCATATCTATTTAATTTATGATGGGGTCATTAAGTATGAGTAATGGGAGAAATATATTCCACAGAAAGAGAGATTGTAAGTAAAACACATAGATGACACAGCAGATGAGTTTCAGGCCAACAATAGCCATCAGTACACATGGAGATAAATAGCCTTGCAGGGCTCCAGGAACAGGAACTGTGTCACAGTGCCCCTTACCCAGCCATACCAGACTCAGCATTGAACACTTCTCCATTGCTACTGTAAGTTCAAATTTGTATGTGCAAATCAAAATTCTTCAGAAAATTAGGAATCAGTTCACCTCAAGATCATTCTACCACTCTTGGGCATATACTAAAAAGATGCTCCATCCTACCATAAGGAAATTTGCTTAACTTTGTTAATTTATAGCTTTATTCACAGTAAAAAAATATGATCCTGATTGAAATAACTAAGACCCAGAAACTCAAATATTATCAACACCTTATCCATCAGAGAGGATTCCTATAGCACCAGATAGGAGTAGATGCAGAGACCCAAAGAAAGAACTTATGCAGAGATAGAGTCTAAATTTGTAGGTCTCCAACAGGTAGAGATCTCTTGCATCCTTGTAATGCAAGAGATCCCCAGAAATAGGGAGTAGAAATATTGTAGGAGGCAGAGGGGATGGAAGAATCCAAGAGAACTTGTCCCAGTGAATCAACTAAGGAGGGCACATATGGGCTCAAGGTAGTGGCAATCGTATGGCCTGCAGAGTTTCTGCATGACGTCCTCTGAATATATTAGTGTTTTTCCCCCTGGGAAACCTAACTGTGCAGTAAATGTCTCTGACTCATTTGCCTGTCTGTCCTCGTCCTAGTCCTCATTCTTGTCCTCCCCCTCCTCCTGCTCCTTCTCCTCCTTCTCTTCTTCTTCTTCTTCTTCTTCTTCTTCTTCTTCTTCTTCTTCTTCTTCTTCTTCTTCTTCTTCTACTTCTTCTTCTTCTTCTTCTTCTTCTTCTTCTTCTTCTTCTTCTTCTTCTTCTTCTTCTTCTTCCTCATTCCCTGTTGCTTTGTCTAGTTGCTTTATCCATGTCTTTTACTTTGCCATGTCTGCTTATGTGCTTGCTTATATTCTGTGTTTTATTCTTGTCTCTTGGATACCTACTCCTTTATGACAGGAGACAGAGGAAGTGTATATTCTGGGAAATGTGAAGTTGGGAAGGGAGCTGGGAAGAGGGAAGTGAGAGGAAAATATGGTTGGTGTGTACTATATGAGAACAAATAATATTTTTAGGAAGGAAGGAAGGAAGAAAGGAAGGAAAGAAGGAAAAAAGAAGCAAGGAAGGAAGGAAGGGAGGAATGATGGAAAGGAGAAAATAAGGGATGCATGGTTAAAGTCAGAATGGCAGAAAGAGAAGAGAGAATCAAATAACTATAAGCAACTAGAATTTTTGTCATGAATTTTATTGTATATGTTATTTGAACTTACAAAAGCTGTGTCTAATATGATTCCTGAATCATTCTCATGGCACAATCTCAGAGTCCTCCTAGTTCCTCCTGATAACTCCCAGCCTTTCATTACAGTGCATCTCCACTCTTTTATATTTCATGGACCCACAGATCTTTCTATCAGGAACAGAAACATGCCATACTTGGATAGAATCAGGAATGATGAGAAGGGAAACCACACCAAAGTAAAAAATAAAACAAACAAACAAAAAAAGGGTAGGGAAGCCCTAAACCACCACAGCAAAATAATTTGAATTACTATAAGAAATAGACTAAATGATTGGATGAGAAAACTGGATCAATCTTTCTACTGAATCCAAGAAACGACTTCAAAATTAAGAGACATCATCTTAGAGTGAAACAACAGAATAGCTATTGAAATCAAATGGAAACAGACCAAGTAGACCATTTGTTTTAGTATCTGGCAAAATAAATGTTAAAATAAAACTTACCAGAAGAGGTCTAGAAGGGCACTACATATTATTAAAGGAAAAATCTACCAAAAGGAAATTATAGTTCCAAACATTTATGCATAAAATATGAGTATCCAATTTCATAAAAGAATCACCACTATAGCTAAACTCACATATTGAACCACACAAGGTGATACTGAGTGACATTAATCTCCTACTTTTGCTAAAATACAGGTATTCCACACAAAGCAGAACTGACAGAGTCAAATAATGCCATAAACTAAATGACAATAATAGACTGATGCAAAATATGACACTCAAACACAAAAGAATATCTGCAATTCTTGTCAGACCATGGAATTTCCTTCACTATTGCCCATGTGTTAGGAAAAAAGCAAGTTTTCTAAGATATTTTTCCTTTTTTTTGTTTTCTATATTCTTTGTTTACATCTCCATAAGCCCCATAAGCCCTCTTCCTTCCGCTCATTCCCCAATCACCCCCTTCCATTTCTCTGTCCTGGTACTCCTCTATAATGCTGGATCAAGCCTTTCCAGGACCAGGACCCTCTCCTTCCTTCTTCTTGGGAATCATTTGATATGTTGATTGTGTCATGAGTATTCAGAACTTCTGGGCTAATTAATATCCACTTATCAGTGACTGCATTCCATGTGTATTCTTTTGTGATTGGGTTACCTCACTTAGGATGATATTGTCCAGTTCCAACCATCTGCCTAAAAATTTCATGAATTCATTGTTTTTAATTGCCGAGTAGTATTCCATTGTGTAAATATACCACATTTTCTGTATCCATTCCTCCATTGAGGGACATGTGGGTTATTTCCAGATTCTGGTGGATCAAGGACCCCCACATAAAACCAGACACACTGAAACTAATAAAAAAGAAACTGGGGAAGATTCTTGAGGACATGAACAGGGGAAAAGTTCCTGAACAGGGCTTATGCTCTGAGATCAACAATTGACAAATGGGACATCATAAAATTACAAAGTTTCTGTAAGGCAAAGGACACTGTCAAAAGGACAAAACAGCAACCAACAAACTGGGAAAAGTGCTTCACCAACCCTACATCAGACAGAGGGCTAATATCAAATATGTACAAAGAACTAAAGAAGGTAGACTCCAGAGAGCCAAATAACCCTCTTAAAAGTGGGGTACAGAAGCCGGGCGGTAGTGGCGCATGCCTTTAATCCCAGCACTTGAGAGGCAGAGGCAGGTGGATTTCTGAGTTCGAAGCCAGCCTGGTCTACACAGTGAGTTCCAGGATAGCCAGGGCTACACAGAGAAACCCTGTCTCAAAAAACCAAAAAAAAAAATGGGGTACAGAGCTAAACAAAAATTTTCACCTGAAGAATTTCAAATGGCTAAGAAATATCCAACATCATTAATCATTAGGGAAATGTGAATCAAAACAACCCTGAGATTTCACCTCATACCAGTCAGAATCGCTAAGATTAAAAACTCAGGAGACAGCAGGTGTTGGCAAGGATATGGAGAAAGAGGAACACTCCTCCACTGCTGGTGGGATTGCAAGATGGTACAACAACTCTGGAAATCAGCCCGGTGGTTCCTCAGAAAACTGGGCATGACACTTCCAGAGGACCCTGTTATATCACTCCTGGGCATATACCCAGAGGATTCCCCAGGATGCAATAAGGACACATGCTCCACTATGTTTTCTTTCCTTTCCCTTTCTTTTCTTTTCCTTTCCTTTCCTTTCCTTTTTTTTTCTTTTCTTTTCTTTTCTTTTCTTTTCTTTTCTTTTCTTTTCTTTTCTTTTCTTTTCTTTTCTTTATGAAATACACTCTTTATTTACATTTCAAATGATTTCCCCTTTCCTGGTCCCGCCAAAAGTCCCAGAAACCATCTCCCCTCCCCCTGTTCCCCAATCCATCCCCTCCAGCTTCCCTGTTCTAATTCCCTAAACTGCTGCATCAAGCCTTTCCAGGACCAGGGGCCTCTCATCCCTGTGATGTCCAACAAGGCCATTCTCTGCTGCCTATGCATCTGAAGCCATGTGTAACACCATGTGTACTATCTAGTTGATGGTTTTGTCTCAGCACTCTGGGAGTTCTGGGTAGTTCATATCTTTGTGCCTCCTAAGGCACTGAAAATTGCTTCAGCTCCTTGGATACTTTCTCTAGCTTCCCCATTGGAAACCTTGTGCTCAGTTCAATGACTGGATGAGAGTGTCCCCCTCTGTATTTTTCATGCACTATCAGAGCCTCCCAGGTGACAGCTATATCTGGCTCTGGTCAACAAGTGCTTGTGGGGCATCATCGATAATAGTGTCTGGGTTTTGTAAATCTATATGAGATGGATCACTAGGTGAAGTTGTCTCTGGATGGTCTTTTCCTCAGTCTCTACTCAACCCTTTGTCTCTGTATCTCCTGTGGGTATTTTGTTCCCGCTTCTAAGAAGAACAGAATATCCATACTTTGTTCTTCCTTCTTGGGCTTCATTTGGCCGATGAATTGTGTCTGGGGTATTCCAAGCTTCTGGGCTAATATCAACTTATCAGTGATTGCATTCCATGTGTGTTCTTTTGTGATGCAGTTACCTCACTTAGGGTGATATTGTCCAGTTCCAACCATTTGCCTAAGAATTACATGAATTCATTGTTTTTAATAACTCAGTAGTATTCCATTGTAAAAATATACCACATTTTCTGTATCCATTCCTCCATTGAGGGACATCTGGGTTCTTTCCAGCTTCTGGCTATTATAAATAGGACTGCTGTGAACAAAGTGGAGCATGTGTCTTTATTACATGCTAGAGACTCCTCTGGGGATATGAATCTTCCCCAGGTATAACATGGTCCTCTGGCAGTATCATGGCCAGTTTTCTGAGGAACTGGCAGGTTGAATTCCATAGTTGTTGCACCAGCTTGCACCCCCACCAGCAGTGGAGGAGTGTTCCTCTTTCTCCACATCCTCACCAGCACCTGCTGTCCCCTGAGATTTTATCTTAGCCATTCTGACTGTTGTGAGGTGAAATCTCAGCATTATATTGATTTGCATTTCCCTGATGACTAAGGATATTGAACATTTATTTAGGTGCTTGTCAGCCATTCAATATTTCTCAGGTGAAAATTCCTTGTTTAGCTCTGTACCCCGTTTTTAATATGGTTATTTGGCTCTCTGGAGTCTACTTTCTTGAGTTCTTTGTATATCTTGGATATAAGCCCTCTGTCAGATGTAGCATTGGTAAAGATCTTTTCCCAATTTGTTGGTTGCCGTTTTGTCCTTTTGATTGTGTCCTTTGCGTTACAGAAACTTTATAATTTTATGAAGTACCATTTGTCAATTCTTTTTTAAAGGAGACTTTTTAAAGACTTATTCATTTGTTATATGTAAGTACACTGTACCTGTCTTCAGACACACCAGAAGAGGGTCTCAGATCTTATTACGGATGGTTGGGAGCCACCATGAGATTGCTGGGATTTGCATTCAGGATCTTCATAAGAGCAGTTGGTGCTCTTAACCACTGAGCCATCTCTCCAGCCCCCCATTTGTCAATTCTTGATCTTAGAGCATAAGCTATTGATGTTCTGTTCAGGAAATTTTCCCCTGTGCCCATGTACTCAAGGCTTTTCCCCAGTTTCTTTTCTATTACTTTCAGTGTATCTGGTTTTATGTGGAGTTCCTTGACCCACTTGGACTTGAGCATAGTAAAAGGAGGTAGGAATGAATCGATTTGAAGTTGTCTGCATCCTAGCCTCCAGTTGACCAGCACCCTTTGTTGAAAAGGCTGCCATTTTTCCTCTGTATGGTTTTTAGCTTCTTTGTCAAAATTCAAGTGACCATAAGTGTATGGTTTCCTTTCTGTGTCTTCAATTCTATTCCATTTATCTACCTGTCATTATTCCAATACCATGCAGTTTTTAACTCCATTGCTCTGTATTATAGCTTGAGGTCAGGGATTCTGATTCCCCTAGAAGTTCTTTTACTGTTGAGAATAGTTTTAGCTATCCTGGTTTTTCTGTTAATCCAGATGAATTTGAGAATTGCTCTTTCTAACTCTATGAAGAATTGAGTTGGGATTTTGATGGGGATTGCCTTGAATCTGTAGATTTCTTTTGGCAAGATGACCATTTTTTACTATATTCATCCTGCCAACCCTCAAGTATGGGAGATCTTTCCATCTTCTGAGGTCTTCTCCAATTTCTTTCTTCAGAGACTTATGAGCTGGGCAGTGGTAACTCATGCTTTTAATCCCAGCACTTGGGAGACAGAGACAGGCAGCTTTCTGATTGCGAGGCCAGCCTGTTGTACAGAATGAGTTCCAGCGCAGCCAGGGCTACACAGAAAAACCCTGTCTCAAAAAAAAAAAAATAAACCAAACCAAAGCAAAACAAAACAAAATAATCAAAAAAAATCCAGAACAAAAACCAAAAAAAAAAAACAATCTTACCCAATCAGCCCACCATGAATTAATAATGAACATCAACAATAGAAACAGCAGAAAACACTCAAAATCAAACCTCACAACTGAACAAAACTTTGGCAAATACACTTTTTAGAATTAAATGGCAAGTTAAATGCAACATAGCCAAATCTGTAGGACACGGGAAGATAGTTCCAAGAGATACATTTTTATAGCATTAAGTGCCATCAAAAAGGGATAACTCTCACAGTAGAATATAACACACTTGAAAATTCTTAGAAAAGTAATAAGAGGAAATAATGCCCATAAAGAATATACAAAAAAATAAATAAATAACCACAGGACTGAAATCAATTCAATAAGAATAAACAAAATCTAGTAATCCAAAGAATTCATGAAAAGAAAGAGTAGAATTCAACAAAATTAGCAAGTCTTTGCCTAAATTAACCAAAATAGAGAGAGAAAATTCAATTTTAAAAATTTAGAGATGAAAAGGCTAATATTGATGAGGACTCAATGTAAATTCAGAGAACATAAGGATACACCTTAAAAGCCTGCATTCATCTAAACTGGGAAACCTGCATGAATTATTTGAGGTACATAGCTTCTAAAAATAAATCAATTATAAATGAACAACTTAAGCATACCCATAACTCCTAATAACATAGAAGCAGAAATTTTAAATCTCTCAGAAAAAAAAAAAAGAATTTGAACTAAAATAAAATTATTTTACAAAGTAGAAACTGAAGGAACATTGCTTTAGGCTTTTTATCAAGCCTCTATTGCCTTAATATGAAGACCACATGACTGCTCAACCAAAAACTTACAAGCCCATGCCTTTTATGAACATAAAGACAAAAACTTCCAATAAAATATTTGCAAAGTAATTTGAACAGACATAAAGAACTGTCTCCTGTGATCAAGTTATATTCATTCTAAGTAGTTCAATATATTTAAATAAACATAAATCACCACACAGATTAAATATTAAAAGCACACAATCATCTCATCTGATGCAGAATAGGCCTTTGATAAAATCTAGTACATTTGACAATAAAAGTTCTGCAGTGACTAGAACTAAAAAATAGCAAGTAAAAGTTATAAATAGCAAGCACAGAGCCAACAACATTCTAAATGATGAGAAACTCGAAACATTCCTACAAAAAGGAGAAACAAGACAAGGATACTTACTCTCTCCATAATTATTCAATACAGTCCTTGATATCTGAAACAAAGCAATAAGAATTGAAGAAAAACAATGTGACAAAAAGATAAAAGAATTAAGTCAAAGCATTCTTATTTGCAGATGATAAAATTTTATACATAAAAGTTCTCAGAGTCCATGAGGAATTGTCTACAACTGATAAATACTTTCTTTCTTTCTTTCTTTCTTTCTTTCTTTCTTTCTTTCTTTCTTTCTTTTTTTGAGACAGGGATTCTTTGTATAGCCCTGACTGTCCTGGAACTCACTCGGTAGACCAGGCTGGCATCAAACTCAGAAATCCGCCTGCCTCTGCCTCCCAGAGTGCTGGGATTACAGGTGTGTGCCACCACTGCCCAGCGATAAATACTTTCAACCAAGGAGTTGTACACAAAACTAAAATGCAAAGTTCAGCAGCCCTTCTATATTATACACAAATGCCACACTGAGAATGAGATTTGGCACTTCTAAATACACCAAAAGAAAAATATCTTGAAATACCTCTAAGCAAACAAGTAAAAAGTAAAAATTGCAATTATATAATTAAAACTTTATGACATTAAGTAAATAATTGAACAGCAAAAGATGAAAAGATCTCCCATATTCATAGATCAGCAGGATTAATATTGTGAAAATGACTATCTTTTCTAAATCCATTTGCATATTCTCCACACTCTCCATCAAAATTCCAACCCAATTCTTCTCAGCAATTGAAAACTTATATACGACTTCATATGGAAAGACAGAAAACAAAAACAAAACTTGTATAGCTAAAACAAACCTGATCACACAGCTACTTGATAATAGCAAGCTGTGGATATCCTAACACAAGCAAAACTCAAGAAAATAATGTTAAATTCAAACTTATAAAGATGATAGAGGCCTTTACAGAGGAAATGAATAAATCCCTTAAAGGATTACAGGAAAATATAATCAAACACATAGTGGTCTTTCAAGAGAAAGCAAATCCCCTAAAGCCATACAAGAAGATACAATTAAACAGATGAAGGAAATAAATAAAACTGTGCAAGATCTGAAAGTATAAATAGAAGCAATAAAGAAAACACAAATTGAAGAAATTCTTTAGATAGAAAACCTAGGAAAGACAACAATAACAACAAATACAAGCATCACGAACAGAATATGGGAGATGGAAGAGATAATGTCAGGTGCCAATTATACAATAGAAAAAATGATACATCAGTCTAAGAAAGTGTTAAAGCTAAAAGAAAATCCAGGAAAGCTGGGATACCATAAAAGATCTAACCTAAGAATAATAGGAATAGCAGAAGGTAAAGAATCCCAGCTCCCAGGTAAGGAAAATACTCTCAACAAAATCATAGAAGAAAATGTTCACAACCTAAAGTAATAGATGTCTATAAACATACAAGAAGCTTACAGGGCACCAATTAGACTAAAATAGAAAAGAAAATAATCCCAGTACATAATAATCAAGCATAAAATCTACAAAACAAAGAAAGACTATTAAAAGAGGCATTGGGGGAAAATATTAAATATTAAATATTAAAATAACACTCAAATTCTCAAGAGACTATGAATCCTAGAAAGGTCTAGCCAGCTATCCTGCAACCTTAAAAAAAATCATGGTTGCCAAACTAGACTACTATACCCATCAAAACTCGGAATTACTATAGATGGAAAATGAAAGATATTTCAAGAAAAATCCACATTCAAACAATATTTAACCACAAATCCAATTATACAGAAAATACTACCAGGAAAAGACCAACCCAAAAAGGATAACTACAT
This sequence comes from Apodemus agrarius, assembly GCA_964023405.1. Taxonomy (NCBI): domain Eukaryota; kingdom Metazoa; phylum Chordata; class Mammalia; order Rodentia; family Muridae; genus Apodemus; species Apodemus agrarius. The sequence goes on from OZ030009.1 coordinate 127,238,481, forward strand.
TCAAGAAAACACAAGAAATAAATAATTCCATACCAGCAAATACAAGGAAAGTACACACACACACACACACACACACACACCAAAAAACAGGAAATAGCAATTACTGGTTATTAATATCTTTCAAAATCAATGGACTTAATCCAGCAATAAAAAGACTTAGGCTAAGAGTCTGAATATGTAAACACGACACAGCATTTTGTGAGGAAACACACCTCAGTGACAAAGAAAGACACTACCTCAGTGTGAAATGCTGGAAATTTTATTTTTCAAGATAAGGAGTCCAAGAAACAAACTAGAGTAGCCATTGTAATATCTAATAAAATAGACTTTCAAGACACAGGGAAGATTGCTTTATCCTCACCAAAGGAAAAATCAATCAAAATAATATCTCAATTCAGAACATCTATACACCAAACACTAAGGTATATATATATTTGTAAGAGATACAATGCTAAAACTTAATTCACACATTAATAGTAGAAGTCTCCAACCCCACCCCACTTTCACCAAATGACAGGACATCAAGACAAAACTAAACAGATAAATGATGAGACTAACAGACTTTATAAACCAAATGAACATAACAGACATCTACAGAATATTTCACTCAAACACAAAAGAATATACCTTCTTCTCAGCACCCCATGGATACATCTCTAATTTTGACCATATAGTTGGTCACAAAAAAGCTCAACAAATATAAGAAAGTTGAAATAATGCTTTGTATCTTATCAGACCATGGTGGATTAAAGATGAACTTCAAGAAAAAAAGAGAAAAGAAATAGTAGAAAGTCTATACAGTAATAGAAACTAAATAATTCACTACTGAATAATACACATTGGAAAAAAGAGAAGTAAAAGTATCGCTATTTGCAGATGATGATAATGATGATGATGATCTCTCTCTCTCTCTCTCTCTCTCTGTGTGTGTGTGTGTGTGTGTGTGTGTGTGTGTGTGTGTCTTGGTGTGGCCTGAAAAATACTACCTGAGAAAACCTACAGTTGATAAATGCCTTCAACTCAGTTGCTAGATACAAGATTAACTCAAAGAAATCAGTAGCCCTCCTATATACAAATGGTAAATTGGCTGAGAAATTAGGGAAACAACACCCACTACATATATAGCCACAAATAATACCTTTGTGTATATAACTTTGAGAAAATCAATTGGATAGAAAAGTACTTAACCAAATTAACCAAGAGACAGAGAAGAATTTCCACATGAACAAAATCAGTAAAATTTCCCTATTTTATACCTATAAAATACCTGTGTATATAACTTAAACCAAGCAAGTGGAAGATCTGTATGATAAGAACTTCAAGTCTCTAAAGAATGAAATTGTAGAAGATATTAGAACACAGAAAGTTCTCCCATGCTCATGGTAGGATTAACAATGAAAATTGCAATCTTATGAAAAGCAATCTACAGATTCATTGCCATACCCATCAAAATTCCAACACAACTTTTTGTAGATCTTGAAAGCATAATTCTCAACTTCATGTGGAAAATAAAAATCTAAGATTCCCAAAACAATCCTGAACAATTAAAAAAATCCATAATAATCTCCAAACTCAAACTATATTACAGAGCAATAATGACAAAAACTTCGTGGTATTGATACAACAAAGACAAGTTGATCAAAGGAATCTAATTGAAGACCTAAAAATAAACCCACACAATTTTGGAAATTTGATTTTTGACAAAGAAGACAAAACCACACAATGAACAATGAAAGTATCTTCAACAAATAGTGCAGGACTTACTCAATGTCCAGTATGAAAATAGATCCATTCTAATTACCATTCATGACACTCAAGTCCAATGGATCAAGTACTTCAACAAAAAACTGGTACACTATAGTGTGTAGAACAAAAAGTGGAAAATACCCCTTAATACGCATTGGTACAAGAGACAATTTCCTGAACATAATACCAATTTCTCAAGCTTTAAGACCAACAATTGATAAATGGTATCTCCAGAGAATGCAAAGCATCTGTAAGGCAAAGAACACTGAGAGTAGGATATATCCAGAACCTACAGATTGGGAAAGAGTCTTTATCAACCCTTTATCTGACAGAGAATAATATCAAAAATTTACAAGGAGCACAAGAAGTTAGACAGTAACAACCCAAATATACCAATTAAAAAGTGGGGTATAGAGTTAAACAGAATTCTCAATGGAGGAATCTCAAATGGCCAAAAAGCCATTTGAATGGAATGGACAAAGCCCTTAGTTTTCAGGGGAAAACAAAGCAAAACATCTTTGAGGTTCTATCTTATACCCATCAGAATGGCGAAGATCAAAACTTCAATTAATAGCAGATGCTGGCAAGGATGTGGAGCAAGGGAAATTTTTCTTTATTGTAGATGGGAAGGAAAACTTGTACAATCCCTTTGGAAATCTTTTTTTTTTTTTCAGAAAAGTGGGAATAGTTCTACCTCAAGACCCAGCTATACTACTACTGGACATAAATCCAAAAGATGCTTCTACATCACGCAAAGAAACTTACTCAAGTATGTTCAAAAGAGTTTTATTTGTATTTAGTTGTTTGCAGAAACTGGAAACAACTTACATGTGACTCAACTGATGAATAGATATAGAAGATAAGGTTCACCTACATAATGGAATCAGATAGACCATCTAAACAATCCCATAACCCTAAAAGAAATAGAAGCAGTCATTGAAAGTCCCAACCCAAAAACAGCATAGGATCAGATAATAGAAGCAGTCATTGAAAGTTCCAACCAAAAAAAGCATAGGACCAGATGGTTTTAGGGCAGAATTCTATCAGAACTTCAAAGAAGACCTAACATCAATACTCTTCAAAGTATTCCACAAAATATAAACAGAAGAAACACTACTCATCTTGTTCTATGAAGCCACAATTATGCTGATAGCAAAACTACACAAATATCCAATGGAGAAAAAGAACTTCAGACCAATTTCCCTTATGAATATTGATGGAAAAATACTCAATAAAATTCTTGCCAACCAAATCCAAGAACACATGAAAATTATCATTCTCCATCAAATAGGCTTCATCCCAGGGATGTAGGGATGATTCAATATATGGAAATCAATCAATATAATCCACCATATAAAAAAAGTCAAAGAAAAAAACACCTGGTCATTTCATTAGACACTGAAAAACATTTGACAAAATTCAGCGTCCTTTCATGTTAAAAGCCTTGAAAAGATCAGGAATTCAAGGCCCATACCTAAACATTGTAAAAGCAAAATACAGCATCAAACTAAATGGAAAGAATCTTGAAGCAATCCCATTAAAATCAGAGACTAGACAAAGCTGCCATTTCTCTCCATATCTATTCCATAGAGTATTTGAAGTTCTACCAAAAGCAATTAGACAACCAAAGGAGGTCAAAGGGACACAAATTGGAAAGGAAGATATCAAACTATCACTATTTTTAGATGATATAATCTTATACTTAAGCAACCCCAAAAACTCTACCAGAGAACTCCTACAGCTAATAAACATCATCAGCAAAATGGCTGGATATAAAATTAACTCAAATCAGTAGCCTTCCTATACTCAATGGATAAACAGGCTGAGAACAAAATTAGAGAAATGACACCTTTTGCAATAGTAACAAATAATATTACATATTTTGGTGTGACTTTAACCAAGCAAGTGAAAGATCTGTATGACAAGAAATTCAAGCCTCTGAAGAAAGAAATTGAAAAAGATCTCAGAAGGTGGAAAGATCTCCCATGCTCAAGGATTGGCAGGATTAATATAGTAAAAATGGACATCTTGCCAAAAGCATTCTACATATTAAATGCAAGCCCCAACAAAATTCCAAGTCAATTCTTCTTAGTGCTAGAAAGAGCAATCTGCAAAATCATTTGAAATAACAAAAAACCCAGGATATAGAAAGCTATTCTCCACAACAAAAGACCACCATCCCTGAACTCAAGCTCTACTACAGCATGGTAGTGATAAAAACTGTATGGTATTTGTACAGAGATAGACAGGAAGATCAATGGAATAGAATTGAAGACCCAAAACTGAACCCACACTTCTATGGTCACTTGATATTTGACAAAGGAGCTAAAAACATCCAGTGGCAAAAAGATATAACATTTTTAACAAATGATGGTGGAGGTCAAAATGTAGAAAAATGCAAATTGGCCCATTTTTATCACCTTTAACAAAGCTCAAGTCCAAGTGGATCAAGGACCTTCACATAAAACCAGATACACTGAAGCTTATAGAGGAGAATGTGGGGAAAAGCCTTGAACACATGGGCACAGGAGAAAATTTCCTGAATAGATGCCCCAACATGGGGAAATTGAGGGGGTATAGGTGGGAGTGGGTTGGGTGGAGGGGCATGTTCTTGGAGGAAAGGGAAGGGAGGATTGGTTGGGGGCTTTCTGGCAGGGGCAAACCAGGAAATGTTATAACATTTGAAATGTAATGAAGAATATATTCATTTAAAAATGTGAAAAATCCCCAGAGTGCTAAGAATGGCTTTCATTTTGTTGTGTCATTAACTAAAAGTATATCATGTATGTCCTCTAAAATTACAAGGCCTTGCTAAATCTATTGATAACTCTTTATAACCTGATAGTAAGATGGTATTGCTGAAGACACAACTTATCCATATCATTGAGTATGGAATAATCAAGCTGATCTCCAACTAAAAGTTTCAATCCTATCGAATAGTGGTCATGATGTTATATGACACTTTGCACATTTCTAGAGAAGTATAATCATCATCTTCACCAGTCTGCCAACTTTACAAACTATAATATTGAGTCCCTAAATAATATACTGAGGCAATAGTGGCACAGTTGTTAAAGGAGTAAGGGACCAATCTATTTTATTAGATTTAAGGCCCACACTTAAGTGGGAAACCATAGATGCTAATAGAAAAATGATCAAGAACCTAAGACAATATAGGTCATAATCATAGGGGGAAACATACTATTATTGTTTTAATAAGGGGATATAGAGATAGCATTAATCTTAGTATCACACTGTTATACCAACACATAAGAACATCATTCAGCTCTCATCAGAGAAATGTATTTTTGAAGTAGATTGAAAATAACAAAGAGATCTACACCTTGACAATGCTCGAAGAGAGTGAAATTTTGGAGCACTCAACCTGACATAGTATATGTTGATAAAACCCTTATCTTCAAAGCTCAAAGATCAGGCTCATGGAAAATTGGAAAGGCCAGAATCATTCTCAGAGTAATGAAAATGACTTCTTTTGGTCTAAGAGCAAATATTGGCAGTATTTACAGCCCAAGATTGCTTACTTACAGATCTCCTACTAAGACTAGATAACCCTTCCATCAATTCTTTAAACATTAAACATGTTGAGGTTCTGGGTTTTTAACACAGTAGGTACCATTCAATCAGAGTATACATATCCAACCCTATCCTAGAATTTGTGTGTCTGTGTGTTCCTCATTTTTTATTCCCTTACTATCTCTAATCAGAGTTCTGAGACTCAAGTTGTGCAAGAACAAGATAGAGCAGCCAGCAAATAATTCAATGTAAGCAAGGACAATTGTTTCCATAACATGGCAATAACACATTACAGTCAATATAGCCATGAATCAGAAAGACATGTTCCTATGCTCTCTCTAAAAAGTGGATCCTGTGTCTTCCAGTTCAGTTTTGTTGCTATAGAACAACCCTGTCCAAAACCCTCTGGGAGGAAGAATGGGAGCAGTCTACTACTGAGGAAAATCAGTGCCAAAGCTCAAAGCAGGAACCTGAAACAGAAACCATGGAGGAACATATCTTACTGCCTCACTCACTAAATACTCAGCTGGTCTTCTTATATGTCCTAGGCATTCAAGTTGAGTATAGTGTTACTCAGAGTGGCCTAGGCTCTTCTGTGTCAATGATCAACAAAGGCATTCATCACTGATGCAGATAAAGTCCAGGCCAATCTCAGCAACTCTTCCCAAGTGACAGTAGGTTGTGAGAAGCTCAAAAAAAAAAAACCCAACAGGTACACTGGTTTTGTTTTGTATATGAACATGTATACATGTGTGGGCGGTGGTCAAAGTAGAAAAAGTACCAAGAGAAGGAAAAAATGTTTCCAAAGGAAGCAAGAATAATAGGACACATGTGAAGGCTATAGGTTTAGACTTTTCAAAACCTACTTTTTATAAGGGCTCGTAAATGCTTTAACCTCATGTCACACTATTTATCAGAAGTAGTGATAAAAAATGTTAGGAGGACAAAGGGGAATGTAGACCTGTTTAGAAATAGTTCTTTGGGGTGAATCAATGTACATTGTTAGGATATCAGAAGTTCAGTTGTCACAAATTAGCATTGGCAGCTCTGATTCAAAACTCCATTCGTGAATCAGCAATAGCAGTTCAATCCAGAAGAAACTTCGAGGCTCTATAATGGGCCCAAGTGCAAGAAAGTAGCAAAAAGCTTTCAGACTATGACCAGAAGTCTTGATAAATGATGACCATCAAAGAATGGCAAGGAGTACCAATAACAAAGGATCACCCACTGTCTGATGGGTTAAATTTATGTCTTTTCCAAACATCATGTGTTCTCTTGAGCATCTTTTCTAGCAAAATGACACATGTCCTTTTCCAAGCAGCTTCCAAAAATACCACATATCTGTTCTCATGAAAATTCCCTACTTGTGTCTACTTCACCAAAGCATCCTGTCATGTTTCCAGAGAAATATTATATGAAATAGGAAAGTCTCCAAAGAAATCAGAAATTTCTACTTCATATCTACCTTTGTTTAAAAAATTGTTTATTTCTAAGATAAATTTATATAAAACAGAAATAATTATAAGAACAAGAAAGTTAGAACTTTATATTATACATAAAACAGCTCATATACAATATAGTCAAGCAATAGTCTAACAAAAAACCTTAAATTTCTAGCACTATACAATAATTAACCAAAACAACCTTAGATTTCTATAAATATTAAGCAAAACAACTTTAAATTTCTATCAACATTTAAGTAATTAAGCAAAACAATCACCATAGGTTATAATAACAATAATACATCAGATGAGCAAAACCATTGACTTAAATTTAAGGGAATGAGAAGCCATCTTCCTATATAATTGCTTCCTGAAGAATTGGGGTGAAGAATTTCTGTTTGGAAATTAGCCTGTTTTGCCCATTTTCTTCATTATCCATTCTCAGTGTTGTCTGTCGAATATCTGTGTTGTCTATCATGTCTGTGTTGTCTGTGCAGTTTCCATGTTGTCTGTCAAATATTGGTGTGATGGATCATTTGGAATAGCCATTTTGAAGTTGATTTTAAAGCATATTTTGAAGAAATTAGTAACTGAGATAGTGTGTGAGAATGAATCGCTTGGGGTATTTGCATTGTGAAGACATTCATGTCTCAGCTGATAAAAGGTTTTCCCTTATCAGATTTAATTTTTATAAGTTCTGTTGGTAACTAATCCCTGTACATATATAAACACATCCATGTCTTCATGTTAAAACAAATGCAAGTTTCCATTCTAATGTCAACACATAATTATAGTATATTGGTTTTCTTAGTTCTTCAATGTTTCCAAGAGCCCAGTGACTCTTAGCTGCTCTTTTCCTTTTTCACCAATATTAAGATTTAGTATATATTGTATATTAGCCCTCTGTCGGATGTGGGGTTGCTGAAGATCTTTTCCCGCTTTGTTGGTTGCCGTTTTGTCCTTCAGACAGTGTTCTTTGCCTTACAGAAACTTTGTAATTTTATGAGGTCCCATTTGTCAATTCTTGATCTTAGAGCATAAGCTATTGGTGTTCTGTTCAGGAACTTTCCCCCTGTGCCCATGTCCTCCAGGGTCTTCCCCAGTTTCTTTTCTAATAGTTTCAGTGTGTCAGGTTTTATGTGGAGGTCCTTGATCCACTTGGAGTTGATCTTAGTACAAGGAGATAAGAGTGGCTCGATTCACATTCTTCTGCATGTTGACCTCCAGTTGAACCAGCACCATTTGTTGAAAAGGCTATCTTTTTTCCACTGGATGGTTGTAGCTCCTTTATCAAAGATCAAGTGACCATAACTCTGTGGGTTCATTTCTGGGTCTTCAATCCTATTCCATTAATCTCAAGAATTTAGACCCCAAAGAACAAAATAACCCTATCAAAAACTGGGGTACAGAGCTAAACAAAGAATTTTCACCAGAAGAATTTTGGATGGCCGAGAAACACTTTAAGAGATGTTCAACATCATTAGTCATCAGGGAAATGCAAATCCAAACAACCCTGAGATTCCACCTCACACCAGTCAGAATGGCTAAGATTAAAAACTCAAGAGACAACAGGTGCTGACAAGGATGTGGAGAAAGAGGAACACTCCTCCACTGTTGGTGGGATTGCAAGTTGGTTCAACTGCTCTGGAAATCGGTCTGGCGGTTCCTCAGAAAATTGGGCATGTCACTTCCAGAGGACCCTGGCGTACCACTCCTGGGCATATACCCAGAGGATTCCCCTGCATACAATAAAGACACATGTTACACTATGTTCATAGCAGCCTTGTTTATAATAGCCAGAAGTTGGAAGGAGCCCAGATATCCCTCAAAGGAGGAATGGATACAGAAAATGTGGTTTCCCTTTTTTAAAGATTTGTTCATTGTTATATGTAAGTACACTGTAGCTGTCTTCAGACACACCAGAAGAGGCTGTCAGGTCTCATTTTGGATGGTTGTGAGCCACCATGTGGTAGCTGGAATTTGAACTCAGGACCTTCAGAAAAGTAGTCAGTGCTCTTAATCACTGAGCTATCTTTCAAACCCCCGGTTTCCCTTTAAGCATTTTTTTTTAAAAAATGTGTACATGAAAACTCTGAAGCAAAACTAGCTCCCCTTCTCTGGAAGCAAGGCAGGATAACACCCAATTGTACTAGCTGCTATTTTACCAACCTCCTTATCCAAAATTGCTAAGCCATCAAATCCTGCCTTTTCCTCTAGTATATTAGAAGAAGAGTTACCTATAATGCCGAAGACATGTGGCTGCCAACTGTAGGCTTTCAGTTTTCAAAACCTACTTTTAATAAGGGTACTTAAAATGTTTAACCTCCCTTCTAGCACAACACCCAACACAGGTAGTGGAAAGGAAATCTTAACAGGACAAAGGAGAATATAATCCTATATAGAAATAATTCCTTGCATTGAATCCTAACTGCATTGTCAGGATATCAGCAATTCACTTTACACAAATCAGCAGCAACAATTCATTCCATTACAAACACCATTCATGAATAATCAATGGCAGTTTGAACCACAAGAAACTTTGAGGCTCTGCCTATTGGCCCATGTCTGAGAAGCAAGAAGCTTCCAGAATACCAGCAGAAGTTCTCTGGTGGAGTTTCCCTCTGTGAAGTCATGACAAACAATGACCAACAGTGAATGGCAAGGTAAATCAATATCATACAGAGTCATCAGTGAAGACCATCATTAGCAAAGCTCAACTATGACCAGAAAAGAATGGCAAGGCATACCAATACCACACAGCATTGTCCACTGTCTGTTGGATTATATTCATACCTTTCCAAACATCGCATGTTCTCTCAAGTACCTACTATAGAAAACCATAGCATGTTCTTTTTCCAGGTTGCTTCCAGAAAAACACCACATGTGCTCTCAACCAAACCATCTGCTCATAAGATAGTTTACAGAAAAAAAATGACATGATACAACTGAGTCTCCAAGGGAACCATAAATTTCCACTTCAGATGGAAAAGTTAAAAAGAGGTCATCAGGATAGAAGAATGAGGTGAGGTGAAGGATCTTGGAGTAGAGCAGTGAAGGAGAAGGATAAACAAAAAACAAATGATGTTTTCAAAATTAAGTTTATTACATAGTATACTAATTTTAAAACTAAAATTATTCAAAACATATTTAATATGAATTAATTCTTGGTAGCTTTAAGGTTTAGAGATGCTGTGCTTATTTTTCACCTTAAAATGTGAAAGTACTGTATGACAAACTCCAACCAATTAAGTTTTTGCAATCTCTTGAGATAAGGACAGCACAGATACGTAGATGCACATACATATAGTTCAATACATGTGAACAGTTTTGTATCTATAAAACTGTATGTTGAGATATATAAAATCAAGGGAAAAGGAAACAGAATAAATGTTAAGATAGAAAATCAGGAAAGAAGTCAGAGAAACTATCAATAATTTATTTCTATAATCATTAACTCATTTTTTGTTATTCTGACACTACAATGATTACTAATTTCTGTCTCCATTGATGTGTCAAACTACTTGATGGCTTTTCTCTTTTGTGAACACTCACATTTTTTAAAATCTATTTTATTTTATTTTCATCAGAGCTTTAAATCAGCAAATGCTGTATTGTTTCAATAATGGTGTGTACATTATAATTGACTGATCAATTAAAGAAAAAGCGTTACTCACTAGTGACAATGCATTCTGCACTATATGAAAAGCATCTGTCTTAAATTCCTAAGCTATGTATTCCCCTCATCAAATGCTGTTCTTTGTTCTGCTCTGCATCTGTCATTACCTCATCTGTTAGTTACATAGAGTCTGTCTTATCTAATAACATTCTGATTTACTTGACATACTGACAGTCTTGAAAGGATGTATTTTCTCAGTTTAAACACTATTTGCTATCACTATTCATGTGGCACACCTACTGACCATCTCTTGCTGACTTCCTTTTTAGAAAACAGTCTTTCTCAAAGACATATATTAAAAATTGTTCTTACAAATAACAAAAGCATAGGACATTTTCTACAACTATATATACAAGAATTTGCCTACCAGGCCCTGAAAACAGTTGTATACAGGATGTGGACCATATTCATGTATTTCAGAGAAGGTGTGTATTTTCCTAAAAATGGTATTATATTATATTATATTATATTATATTATATTATATTATATTATATTATATTATATTATATTTATTATATTTTAAAATATTGGTTTAAAATGGCCAAAATGATCAAATATTGTTAACTTTTAAATAAAATTTTGGCCAGTTCAATTCTCAATGACAGATGCTGTCTTCGGAATTTCACTGACATTTTTGACTCTTAGAGATTCTGGTATTGCACTCAGCTCTTAATAGTAATTAAAATGTTCTATCAAAAAGAAAAAATATCATATGTGACTAGTGCTTTGTAAAATGCCTTCTAATAAATCTTCCATTCAGAGATTATCTCACTCACTGGTCTATTTATTTTTGCAGTTGTCCATGAGAAGATTAATAACCTAACTTTAAGGACCCCAATTAGAAATAATATTTGAATCTAGAATCACTTTTAAGAAAAGAGGTTTTGATGGCAATTCTTAGAATGTCTTGTTTCTGTTCCTTGGCACTTTTCATATCTTCAGCAAAGTTAGTGACAAATTATTTCCCTAAACTTAATGTCTTATAAATTCTGTTTAAATAAAATAATACTGTTGAGAAAAATGAAATCGAATAAAATTGACATTTTCTACATCAATAAAGCAAAATATTATTTATTTAGAGCATAAAAAGTAAATATTTTCCTAAAATACATATCATATGATGCAAGATTATATGGCAATACATTCTTACTTTTCACTTATGACACATGGTGTTCATATTAAATTCATTCCACCCTTAACTACAACACATCATTAATTCCTAGCATTTTTACATATGATAACAATAGATGTTGCCCTCACTTTCACATATTCATAGGATTTTCATAAATGCATATATGAACATTTGAGAGTATGCCATCTCTTTTGGTATGTATTGTTTCAGCCAGGATTTTACTTTGAGGTGATGAAAGGAGCAATGAAGCAAGCAGGTTATAGTAATATCATTTGCTGTTGCAGTACATGAAGCATATTTTAATCTTGGAATTATCTACTGAAATTACTTAGAAATGATAACTAGATAATTTTCTATACCATTACCTTACAAAAGAAGCACTAGAGCTATAGTAACATAAGAATCACAATGCATAAAAAGGTATATGTTTGTCCTCAGTTACCCTAAATGTACTTTTAACTCTTTTTTTATTTTCTATATTCTTTATTTATATTCCAAATGCTTTCCCCTGTCCTGGTTCCCCCCTCCCCATATGGCCCATAAGCCTTCTTCCCTCCACCCATTCTGCAAGCACTCCCTCCCATTTCTCTGTCCTGATACGATGCTGGATCAAGCCTTTCCAGGACCAGGGCCCACTTTTTCCTTCTTCTTGGGAAACATTTGAAATGCTAATTGTGTCTTGAGTATTCAGAGCTTCTGGGGTAATTAATATCAACTTATCATGATTGGATTCCATGCACATTCTTTTGTGAGTGGGTTACTTTACTTAGGATGATATTTTCCAGTTGCAACCATTTGCCTAAAAATTTCATGAATTCATTGTTTTTAATTGCTGAGTAGTATTCCATTATGTAAATATACCACATTTTCTGTATCAATTCCTCCATTGAGGGACATCTGGGTACTTTCCAGCTTCTGGCTATTATAAATAAGGCTGCTATGAACATAGTGGAACATGTGTCTTTGTTGCATGCAGGGCAATCCTCTGATTATATGCCCAGGAGTGGTTTGACAGTGTCCTCCGGAAGTGTCATGCCCAATTTTCTGAGGAACCACCAGACTGATTTCCATAGTGGTTGTACCAGTTTGCAATCCTACCAGCAGTGGAAGAGTGTTCCTGTTTTTCTACATCCTCACCAGCACCTGTTGTCTCCTGAGTTTTTAACCTTAGCCATTCTCACTAGTGTGAGGTGAAATCTCAGGTTTGTTTTGATTTGCATTTCCCTAATGACTAATAATGTTGAACATTTCTTAAGGTGTTTCTCAGCCATTTGAATATCTTCAGGTGAAAATTCTTTGTTTAGCTATCTACCCCATTTTTATTAGGGTTATTTGGTTCTCCGGGGTCTAACTTCTTGAGTACTTTGTATATATTGGATATTATCCCTCTGTTGGATATAGGGTTGGTTAAGATCTTTCCCAAATTGTTGGTTACCATTTTGTCCAAGTGTACTTCGCCTTACAGAATCTTTGTAATTTTATGAGGTCCCATTTGTCAATTCTTGATCTTAGAGCATAAGCTTTTGGCATTCTGTTTAGGAACTATTCCCTTATACCCATGTCCTCAAGGGCCTTCCCCAGTTTCTTTTCTATTAGTTTCAGTGTGTCTGGTTTTATGTGAAGGTCCTTGATACACCCGAGTTGAACTTAGTACTAGGAGATAAGAATGGATCAATTCGCATTCTTCTGCATGTTGACCTCCAATTGAACCAGCACCATTTGTTGAAAAGGCTATCTCTTTTCCACTGGATGTTTTCAGTGGGAAGGGGTGGATGGGGGAACATGGGGAGGAAAAACGGCATGTGGGACCTTTTGTGGGGCAGGGAACCAGGAAAAGGAAAATGAAATGTAAATGGGGGGCAGGGAACCAGGGAAAGGGAAATGACATGTAAATATAGAATATATCCAATAAAAAAATTTAAAAAAATGTAAATAGTAACTTCTTATGTTTTTTTCCTTTGGCTCTTCTTTGTTTGCTTGGTTTGTTGGCCAAATTCCTATTTATTTATTTATTTATTTATTTATTTATTTATATGTATGTATTGCACTGTATTGTATTTCATTGTGTTGTTGTACTGCACTGTATTATTATTCTTTTGATGCCTATGCCTTTATTTATAAGACTCTCCTTGTGATAGAAGTCAGTGCTGACAGAGATAGAGACCAACAAGGTATGAACAGAGCAAATCTACCTATAGAGACTTGTCTGGCGTACTTGGGGTAATGGCTTTACTGACATTTATTTCAAATTCCATGACATAAAATGATATAGAGGACATATATATTTATATATAACATATAAATACATGTTATATATATTTAACATTTGTCATGTTAAATAAGTTCCATTCCGAATGCTAACTTTGTAAGGATGAACACTTGAGAGCATATTCTAACCACCACCCTGCCTCTTCACTGTACTTTTCATTCTTCCCATCTGCAATCCTTGATATGGGTGAGAGCTTATTACCGTGTTGTCTTCATTGTGGCTTTATACCTAGTTAGAAATTTACTGTACAAAATAAATGTTGCTAAAATGAATAATGTAAGATCAAAAGCAAACCAAAATTTGTATCAGACTTTCAACTACCAAAAAAACACAAAGTTCCCAGTGTGTACGAACTTTGGACATTGTGACTAACGTTATCATCTACAAAATTCATACTGAACATGAACTGATCGATCAAGTTACATAAACTAAATTACAAACATTCATATTTTACATAATTTTAGGTTGTTTTCTTGGGCCATATCCATAGCTTTTACTGTCAGGAGAAGAAAAAAGGCACCAGAAGAACTAGGGTTTGATTTTATGAAGAACCCAACTTAGAGTCTTCAACCTTTGTTATCTGGTATCCAACACATTAAATGACAAGATATTTCAATGATGACCAAATCATACAGGTTATTGCAAATGTAATAGTTGCCCAAAACCTGCAGATACTGTCACCTAGATTAAAATTACATAAAATTTATGATTGGAATTCTTACATTTATAGTCTAGTCAATTTTAAGACCTTGATGTTTTGAAATGTTCTCTTAGGACATTATATATGAGATACTACTAAAAATCTAGACTTATAAATGATTCACAAATTTGAAAACAGTGGTGATAAATACTTAACCATCTTTCAAATTCTCCCATCATGTTCCTTGAATGTATTACTTGTGTTTGACTCTACTGATACTTTGTGCATCCATTATAAAGAAATGCCCCAAACTATAAACAAAAAGTACAGAAAGAAAAGGTATAGATCATGAGCACTGGTCCAAAGAAGCTTTTAGACAAACATCAAGATGTCACAAAAGAAGGGAGATGGGGATCAGTAAAAATGTGGAACAGCCAATTAAGAATTCAAAGCTGAAATTTTCTATCATATGTAGTTTCATTTCAGATTGGACTATAAGTTCCAGAGTCAAGCAAGGTTTCCCTTCTGATCTCACGGAATTTGCCATAGCTTGAATTCAAGGACACTGTGCTAAGATATAGCCAACTATATGATAAGGAAGAAATGTTGATGTTAGAAATGGAAATATTAACAGTAGTTAGAAGGGATACTGCAGATTGCTGATGATAAGATGCAAAGTTCCAGTAGCCAAGGACAGTCTCAGAGATAAGGCTAATGTGCCTTTAGACAGTTATACATGGAGTTTGAAAGTATAGAAAGTTAATGAATTCATTCAGTGAGGGTAGTTATGGAATATTGCTTGCTGGTTTGCTGGTTTAATCATTAATCTTAATTATCAACTTTAATGCATATGGAACTCTATCATGGGATGGGTCTCTGGGAAGGTCTTCTAGGACATTTCAGAAAGGATTAACTAAGCCAAAAAGATACTTGCTCATTTTCCAATGTTGGTCTAGATGTATAGAATCACAGGGGGAAAGTAGTGCTACTCCTTCCATATCTTCACTTCTTGCTGGTGAATACTGCTGCTGCTGCTGTGATTTTTTTGTTGCTATCACAACCAAACTTTATGCCTTCAGCACAAATTTAGCAATCCAGGGACTTTGGCTTTGTCAACTGTGTAACTACAGAGTAGTCAGCCTCTACAGCATGAATACAGCCTCTGGTGGATTATCCAAGCAGAAGTATTGGAGGCAATTTATTAAGCATACCTTGTATTCATTCTATTAGTTCTAATTTCTTGAGAGCTCTGATTAGTAGTACATCTGGATATCTGACTTCATGTTTTCTTGGGAAAATATTAGTTTTAAAATCACTATTCTCTACCTTAGTGTTTATACATTTTACTCCAAATGATGACTATTTTCTTCATCTTTGAAAACACAAAATAATGCCTAAAACTGTGACTAGTACCATTAAATAATAGCCATGATAAAAGTCCCAAAGCTATACTTAAAATCCTTCACATTTTTGTACCATTTGTTCATAGTTTAATTACATTAGAAAGCAAATTATTGTCAATTACACAGTTTCTGGCAATAGCAATCACATAAGCAGACATTATCCAGAGACAATTTTGATTTGCAATTGGTTTTTATTCTCTTACATCTCATTCTCAAAATACTCTCAAAATTTAAAATCCACACATTAATGAGGCTTTCCTGAGGTTTGCTGGCAAATGGATGGAACTAGAAAATACCCTGAGTGAGGTACCTCGGACCCAAAAGGACATGCACAGTATGTATTCACTCACTAATAAGTGGATATTAGCAAAAACATAAGGCACAGAATATCTAAGATACAGTCCACAGAACTCAAAAATGTCAACAGGCTGAAGGGCCCAAGTGAGGACACATCAGTCACACTCGTGAGGGAGAAGAAAGCAATTATAAATGGGAAGTGAGGAAGGGGTGGGAAGGGAAAATGGATGGGAGTGGGGGGTAGAAGAGAATTTGAAATGGAACTTTGTGAGGAAAAAGGACTGAAGCCCTGAGGGCCAGCAGAAAGAATGGAAACAGGCAAATTCTGGAGGTAGGAGGTTGGGGGGACCCCTCAGAATGTACCAGAGACCTAGGAGGTGAGAGACTCTCCGGAGTCAAAGGGAGGGACCTTAAATGAAATACCTGAAAGTAGGAAGAGGGAATTTATATAGCCTACCTCCAGCAGGAAGACGGGGCATCAAGTGAGGGAGGGGCCATCCCACAGTCAAAACTCTAACCCATAATTGTTTCTGTCAGAAAGAACTGCAGGGATGGAAATGGAGAGAAGTCGGAGGAAAAGGATGTCCAGCAACAGGCCCAAGGTTGGATCCAGCTCAAGAGGAGCTCCCAAGGCCTGACACTATTACTGAAGCTATGGAGAACTCACAAAAATGGACCTATCATGACTGCCCTCCCAAAGACCCAATAAGCAGCTGTAAGAATCAGATGCAGATATTTGCACCCAACCAGTGGACAGCAGCTGCTGACCCCTGTGGTTGAATTGGGGAAAAGATGAAAGAAGCTGAGGAGGAAAGCAACTCTGGAGGAGGACCAGAAATCTCAATTAACCTGGACCCCAGAGATCTGTCAAACACTGGGTCACCAACCAGGCAACAGACACCAGTTAATATGAGGCCCCCAACACATATACAGCAGAGGACTGCCAGGTCTGGGTTCATTTGGAGAAGATGTGCCTAACCCTCAAGAGACTGGAGGCCCCAGGGAGTTTAGAGTTCTAGTTAGGTGGGGGTTAAGGTTGGGGACATCCTCGTGGAGACAAGGGGTAGGGAGGAGGCATAGGATGTAGCATAGTCTAAGGGTTAAAAGGGGGGGACAATATCTGGAGTGTAAAAAATAAATACATAATAAGACTATATATTTATATATATAAATATATATAAGACTATATATTATAGAAAGCTGTATCAGAGTGATGTTATGCAATGTATTCCTTTCATTTGATATAATTGTCAATATCTATAAGTAAAATACTGTGAAGTTGATATAATACTAAAGAAATATCTTTTTTGCCTGAGTTGGTGATAGGGAGAGAATACTGAAAAGTATTTTAGCAATGCAAGAGTCTTTGTTCTTTAGTGACTTCTTGATAGTCATTAAACCTAAAGACAGTATGATACTAAAAGTCCATTCTACTTTATCTTGACATCTATCAAGACATTGATGTGGTTGGTCATTAGAAACTCAGTTTGTATGGATTAATTCCAAATATCACACTCCCATATACATCATTTTAAAGTCCACAAATATGAATAATATCCATTTCTTTGAAAACTTTAGTTCACATGAAGTCTAATAATGTCATATATATATATATATATATATATGTGTGTGTGTGTGTGTGTGTGTGTGTGTGTGTGTGTGTCTTATGTAATTTTATTCCTGAATCAGCTATTAAAATTACATGAAGAATTAGGAATTTTTAGGAAGGTCTCATAGTAGTTTGTAACATAAGTAAGCACCGAAACTTACATGTCCCTAATTACTCAGTGATGATTTGTGGCACATATATGACTGAAAGTAATTGAACTGCTTCAAGCAACTTTTTTTCTTTTCTTCTCTCCTTCCTTCCTTCCTTCCTTCCTTCTTTCTTTCTTCTCTTTCTTTTTCTGGGAGGGTTATTTTATTTATTTACATTTCAAATGTTGTCCCCCTTCCTGGTCTCTCCTTTACGAACCCTCCACTCTAACCCCCTCCCTTTACCTCTAAGAGGATGCTCCTCTACCCACCCACTCCTGCTTCACTGCTCTGTGCTGGGGCATCAAGCCTCAGCAGAACCAAGGGCTTCCCCTCCCATTGATGCCAGATAAGTCAATCCTCTGCTAAATGTATTTTTGGAGCCATGGATCCCTTCATGTATATTCTTTGGTTGGTGGTTTATTCCCTGGGAGCTCGACAGGATCCAATTAGTTGATATTATTGTTCTTCCTATGGGGTTGCAATCTCCATAGGAATCAATATCTATGTATATCTGTCTATGTTTCTATGTGTCTGTCTATGTGTCTATGTCTACGTCTATGTCTGTCTGTATATGACTATGTCTATATGTCTATGTCTATATCTATGTGTCTGTCTCTGTCTGTGTCTGTGTCTGTGTCTGTGTCTGTGCCTGTGCCTGTGCCTGTGCCTGTGCCTAAGCCTATGCCTGTGCCTAAGCCTATGCCTATGCCTATGCCTATGCCTATGCCTATGCCTATGCCTATGCCTATGCCTATGCCTATGCCTATGCCTATGCCTATGTCTCTATGGCTATGTCTCTATCTCTATGTCTCTACGGCTATGTCTATATAAACATTATCTCTATTATTTCAAGTATTTATTCTAAAATAAGGGGAAATGTGATCAAAACAAACTTTTAAAAGTTTCTTCCCTTATTTGATATGGTGTGGGGGGGTAGGAATGGGGGGTAACAGCAATCTACAGTACAGTGGAGTAGGATATCTTGTTTGATCTGTGGAAAACCTAAGCATGTGTACAGGATTAGACACTGCTCAGCTCTTAATAAGCAATCAGAGGTGTTGAAAACAAATTTTACATAACCTTGAGACTGGAAGAGACGCCCGACCATGCTGTATTCTAGACTTCAACCAGTTATCAGGGCACAAGAGTCAACATCTGGATATGTAGTCCACAAAACCATCCCCCAAAACAGCTTGACCCTTTATTCTTACACGCATAGGTGATATTGCTGTGACCTTTCAGAAGGAGTGGTCATCAGCTCATTGGGGCAGATGCTTGGAAAATAGAATCTCTGTCGTTAGAAGAAAACAAACGATGGGCTGTCAGAGTTAGTTTTTATTGCAGTTAAAAGACACTATTATCAAATCAACCCTTATAATATAAAACAATTAATTGGGTCTGGCTTACAGCTCTAAGGTTTACACCATTATCATCGTCACCAGAAGCATAGTGGCATGAAGGCAAACATGGTGCTGAAGAGGTAACTACTGAGAGTTTTACATTTAGGTCTGCTGGCAGCAGGAAGAGATAGTTATATGCTGGGCCTGGCTTTTCCATCTGAGAACTCAAAGCCCACCCTCAGTGACACAGTTCCTACAAGAATGCCAAACCTACTCCAAGAAAGCCACATCTCCTAATACTGCCACTCCCTATGAGCCTGTTGGAGTTATTTTTTTTCTGATCACTACAGGAGCTGATGATAAGGCTCAATGCACATGTTCCTCTTTCAAGCTTTGGTTATTGTTCTTTCTGCCCAGATGCTGCTACCTCTGGATGTTTTCTCTCCTATTCTTTTGTTTACCTGAGATTAATTTGTCTCTTTTGCTCATGTTGGTCAAAATATCATGCTCTTATCCTGGCTTCAGGCATGCAAGCATTTTCTAATTGGAGTATCAATGCTGTGAGCCACTGAGTCCAGTTGCTTTCTCTCTTCTTCCGCAAGGGACATGAATGTGGCAATTACTGTAATTCCTTACTCTTAGCAACAATCTCTATGGAATCTTGGCCCTCTAGCATTCTCTGCCATGCTTAGGTGTGCAACATCAACAGAGGGGGGCTGCATTACATGGGAAATAAAACAATGTGGCCATTTGATTTATATATGACAAAAAATATCAGCAAAGCATCACAGACTTGCAATTTTAGGTATTTTGTAGAAACACAGGAAATCATTTCCCACTTTCATTTATGTTATGTCTCTCCTTTCTGTACCTCACTAGTAGTTTCCTAGAATATAGATTGTGGCATGGATCCAGTAGTCTATACATATACATATATATATGTATATATACATATATATATATATGTATGTAGGTATATATATATGTGTATGTGTGTGTGTGTGTGTGTGTGTGTGTGTGTGTATACATTTCTTGTTCTAACTCAAAAGCACTAACCAAGATGACAATATCTATTACTTCTCATTAAAAATGACACAGGAGCCAGTTAGCATTCCCCCAGCAATCACATAAGGTGTTACAGCTTTCACTCAGGTCCTCTTTCATGATGAGCTTGTACTGTAGCTACATGTTCAGTTCATCAGAACCACTCTTCCACTTAAAAGTTTAATGCTGACTGTTAGTGGGTAAATCTCTATAGCAAGAATTCCTTTTCATTATCATATTGACTACTGTTCTTTGTACCTTTATGGAATGTTCTCTTTGACTCAACTGTGGAGGCTATCTGTGCTGGATGAACTAATCTAGGTTAGTAGTCAGTGCCTTTGTGTGCTTAAATGGACCATTCTGTATGCTTCTATCATTTAAATTTTAAACTGAGGACTATGCTCATTTTCTGATTTATTTGCTTGCATGTGTGTGTTCTAGTTTTCTTCTCTGTAGCTATGAAAAAGCAAGTTGAGGCAAGAAAGACTGTATTTCATTAATCTTAAACTTTACAGCATGTTATCTAGGAAAGCCAAGTCAGGAGATCTAAATAGGATACTGAGGCATGAACTGAAGCAGTGATAACAGAGGAATAGTATATACTGATTTGCTTCCCCTGGTTTACTCAGCTATCTTTCTTATATCATCCATACTACCTGCCAAAGTATAGTACAGCCTATAGTTGGCAGGACTCTTAGGTAGCAATTATTAATAATGATATATACCACAGACATACTATAGGTTAATCTTATGGAGGTATTTCCTGTATTGATATTCACTCTTTCCAGGTGCATTCCCATTGTGTCAAAATGACAAAAGCTAACAGGTACTGTTTTCAGTGGCTTTTCTGTTAGACACAGTCAATATGTTTCCTTTGTACTATTGCTGTGGTATTTGAAGTAAACTGATTTGGGCGAGGTCCCTGTTCTGGGTTATGGCTTTGGCATTCTTCATGTTCTGTGAATCCCATTAATACCTGGGGCTGGAAGAAAGAGGTTGGAGAGGGGATTCTGTAATGTGTGTGATATCCAGTTCCCAGATCTGGATAGGCATGAGTTCATAAAACTATTAAGAAAGAAGTTAATTCAACAGATAACAGAATAGTGGACAGGACTTTAGTGGCTCTGCTTATCCTACTAATGTAGGGTGGTTATTCTGAGCTATAAGAAGCCTTGGAAGTTCTGAGTGACCCAAATCAGCATGCGAATTGGGATTGTTGAGTGCTAAATCAACAGGGAGAGCTACAAGAATTAAAATCTATGGGGACAGATACATTCCTGTGTGCAGAGTAGTAGTTTCTTCAATTATGAAACACTTTTTTTCTAGAGAAGAAAGCCAACTCATGCAACTCTGAAGTAGACACAACTCACAGGTCCAGGAAAGCTGAATTGGATGATGTACAGGTGTCTCCCTTGATTAGAGAAGCACTATAACATTGCTGGGGAGACACTTTCCACACGAATCCAGCTGCCTTCATGTAATTCTGGAAGCACCAGGAACCTAGCTATCCTGAGTTGTCAGTCATAGTGATGACCAGTCTTTGGTTAGTCGTCTGCCTCTAAATCATTCATTCTAATATAGTTATCTATTAGTTATACTCCTTTATGTAAACCCATTAAGGTTACTAGTTCATGAAGCTGGATTTGTGTGGAATCATTACTGAAGTCCATCATTGGTGTTCTATCTATGAAGAGATATACATCTCTCTAGGGAAAGACACTCAACAGGGTCGTGAAGACACATGTGATAATAAGTATGCTGGGTTGCAGTTTTAGGAAAGAAACTGACAGAAAGCCAATTTCTATGCTAATGATCTTCTGAAAGCATTCAATCTTCAAGAGTCATAAAAGATGCAAATGATACAGCAGGTTAAGTGAAAGAGAGTTACATGTACTAACAAGTATTGTATGTATTAAAAGAATAGCATGTAGTCATTAACACCCTCAGAATAAGCTGGGTATTTTTTCTTTGTCATAGGTATTCTGGGGAGATGATTGTATGCCCATCTCATGCCATCTTACACCCAGGTGTGGGTAAGAGAAGAAACTGTGGTATCTGTAGCTCCAGTATTTGCCTACAGTTCTTCAAGTAGGAATCTCGGCACTGAGCTGAATTCTTTCTCATCAGGTTGAACAGCTCAAGCTGCCCTTACTACACTTCTAGCAGGTAGAGATATGCATTATGGTCCCAGGTCAGTGCATATATCTAACAGGAAAGCAGCACATGGAAAATAAAACCACAGAACTCCTAAATCTATTGCTTGGCATCATTTCCTTTTTCCCAACATTTCTCTTGTGAAAATCATTTGACAAATGTGGTGGGATCTTTCAATGCTGCCCCTGTTGACATTTTCTAAATGAGTAGCCATAGAGGAAAAAAATTACCCTTATAATAGACCATATTATGCCTTCACAAAAGCTGGTGACTTTTGTGTCAAAAGATTTCATTTTGTGATCAGCATAATAATATTTTCTGAGTGCCTTTTTGTTTGTTTGTTTGTTTTTGTTTTTCCATTTTGTTTAATAAATTTCCTTTTTTCAATAAGTTGGATTATAGGATTCAAGTAAACATACATTTGCACAAAAAGAATTTTGTAAAGAA
This sequence comes from Apodemus agrarius, assembly GCA_964023405.1. Classification (NCBI taxonomy): domain Eukaryota; kingdom Metazoa; phylum Chordata; class Mammalia; order Rodentia; family Muridae; genus Apodemus; species Apodemus agrarius. The sequence goes on from OZ030009.1 coordinate 127,261,364, forward strand.
TTGCAGAATAGCATGTCTCCTCAGTGACCACCCCCCCATCCATGAAATCTTCCTTAGTATGTGGAAATCTTTTTTTTAATTTTTATTTTCTATATTCTATGTTTACATTCCAAAGGCTTTCCCCTTTCCCAGTTCCCACACACCATAGTTCCCATAGTTCCTCTCCCCCCCAACTATTCCCCAATCATTCCCCCTCCCCCCTCAATTTCTTTACTAAACTGGATGCAATCTTTACAGGCCCAGGATCCTCTCCTTTCTTCTTCTTGGGAATCATTTGACTTGCTATTTGTGTCTTGAGTATTTAGGGCTTCTGGGCTCATTAATATCCACTTATCAGTGATTGCATTTCATGAGCATTCTTTTGTGATTGTGCTAATTCACTCAGGATGATATTTTCCAGGTCTAACCATTTACCTACAAATTGCATGAATTCATTATTTTTAATTGCTGAGTAGTATTCCATTGTATAAATATACCACATTTTCTGTATCCATTCCTCCTTTGAGGGATATTTGGGCTCCTTCCAATTTCTGGCTATTATAAACAAGGCTGCTATAAAACATAGTGGAGCATGTGTCCTTATTGCATGCAGGGGAATCCTCTCGGTATATGCCCAGGAGTGGTATGCCAGGGTCCTCTGGAAGTGACATGCCCAATTTTCTGAGGAACTGCCAAACTGATTTTCAGAGCGGTTTTACCATTTTGCAATCCCACCAACAGTGGAGGAGTGTTCCTCTTTCTCAACATCCTCGCCAGCACTTGTTGTCTCTTGAGTTTTTAATCTTAGCCATTCTGACTGGAGTGAGGTGGAATCTCAGGGTTGTTTTGATTTGCATTTCCCTGATGACTAATGATGTTGAACATCTCTTAAGGTGTTTCTTGGCCATCAGAATTTCTTCTGGTGAAAATTCTTTGTTTAGCACTGTGCCCCATTTTTTGATAGGGTTATTTGGTTCTTTGCGGTCTAACTTCTTGAGTTCTTTGTATATATTGGATATTAGCCCTCTGTCGGATGTGGAGTTGGTGAAGATCTTTTCCCCACTTTGTTGGTTGCCGTTTTGTCCTTCTGACAGTGTCCTTTGCTTTGCAGAAACTTTGTAATTTTATGAGGTCCCATTTGTCAATTCTTGATCTTAGAGCATTAGCTATTGGTGTTCTGTTCAGGAACTTTTCCCCTGTGCCCAAGTCCTCCAGGGTCTTCCCAAGTTTCTTTTCTAATAGTTTCAGTGTGTCTGGTTTTACGTGGAGGTCCTTGATCCACTTGGAGTTGATCTTAGTGCAAAGAGATAAGAGTGGGTCAATTCGCATTCTTCTGCATGTTGACCTCCAGTTGAACCAGCATCATTTGTTGAAAAGGCTATCTTTATTCCACCGGATAAAATTGTGGCTCCTTTATCAAAGATCAAGTGACTATAAGTCTGTGGGTTAATTTCTGGGTCTTCAATCCTGTTCCATTGATCTGCTTGCCTGTTGCTATACCAATACCATGCACTTTTTAACACAATTGCTCTGTAGTACTGCTTGAGGTCAGGGATATTGATTCCCCCAGAAGTCCTTTTATTGTTGAGAATAGTTTTAGCTATCCTGGGTTTTTTGTTGCTCCAGATGAATTTGAGAATTGCTCTTTCTAGATCTATGAAGAATTGAGTTGGGATTTTGATGGGGATCGCATTGAATCTGTAGATTGCTTTTGGCAAGATGGCCATTTTTACTATATTGATCCTGCCAATCCAGGAGCAAGAAATATTTTTCCATCTTCTGAGGTCTTCTTCGATTTCTTTCTTCAAGGACTTGAAGTTCCTGTTGTACAGATCTTTCGCTTGTTTGGTTAGAGTTATGCCAAGATACTTTATATTGTTTGTGGCTATTGTGAAGGGTGTTATTTCCCTAATTTCTTTCTCTGCCTGCTTGTCCTTTGAGTAAAAGAAGGCCACTGACTTGCTTGAGTTAATTTTATAACCTGCCACTTTGCTGAAGTTGTTTATCAGCTGTAGAAGTTCTCTGGTGGAGTTTTTTGGGTCGCTTAGGTAAACTATCATATTGTCTGCAAATAATGATAGTTTCACTTCTTCCTTTCCAATTTGTATCCCTTTGACTTCTTTATGTTGTCTAATTGCTCTTGCTAGAACTTCAAGTACTATATTGAAAAGATATGGAGAGAGAGGGCAGCCTTGTCTAGTCCCTGATTTTAGTGGGAATGCTTCAAGTTTCTCTCCATTTAGTTTGATGTTGGCTACTGGTTTGCTGTAGATTGCTTTTACTACGTTTAGGTATGGGCCTTGAATTCCTGCTCTTTCCAAGACTTTTAGCATGAAAGGATGCTGAATTTTGTCGAATGCTTTTTCAGCATCTAATGAGATGACCATGTGATTTTTTTTCTTTCAGTTTGTTTATGTAGTGGATTTCATTGATGGATTTCCGTATATTGAACCATCCCTGCATCCCTGGGATGAAGCCTACTTGATCATGGTGGATGATCGTTTTGATGTGCTCGTGGATTCAGTTAGCAAGAATTTTATTTAGTATTTTTGCATCTATATTCATAAGAGAAATTGGCCTGTAGTTCTCTTTCTTTGTTGAATCTTTTTGTGGTTTAGGTATTAGCGTAATTGTGGCTTCGAAGAATGAGTTGGGCAGTGTCCCTTCTGTCTCTATTTTGTGGAATAGTTTGAAAAGTATTGGTGTTAAGTCTTCTTTGAAGGTCTGGTAGAATTCTGCACTAAAACCATCTGGTCCCGTACTTTTTTTGGTTGGGAGGCTAGGGATAGCATGTAGGAAAACAGCGAAAGGAGCAGCTAAAGAATTTGAAAGAAGGTCTCCTAATAATTGGAAAAAAGTATTCTCAGAGCTGCCTAGTGGTTAATTAAATAAATTCACTGTGCTAGAGGCAGGTTATCATTATATATGTTGTAGGACATTAAAAACACAGAGACCTCCCAAGCCTTCAAGGATATTGCCAGTGGTGTTGTCTCCATGACAGAATTTCATGAAAAGATCTGATTGCTGAGACCCTGTATGTTACATTTGCAGATTTAAGAAATAATGCTAGCACTGCTGTCTCGCTGTTTTCCTGATGTCAAGTTGTCAAAGACACAGAAGGTTCTTTTCTGCATGTTGAGAAATGGAAACCAATAGTCCTAGTTGACTGTGAACTGTCTCTGTCCTACACTATCAAAATATCAAGCAAGACAAGCCAACTGGTACAACGAAGGCACAGTTGTTATGTGTACTCCCAACCACCTTCAGATTGAGTTTGACCTCTGTTGCACAGGAAGGAATTTACATCTGTATTATGATCAAGAACAAAGTCCCTGGGGTTGATGAGGCTACAGGTCCCAGTGTGGAAATAATTCCGCATTGTTTTGTTTATTGCTTAATTGAATGTAAGAGATGGGCTATCTATTTCCCTTCTAAGTATCTATGCTTCTACTCACAGATTAGTGCAGTTATTGGTGCTGCTTGCTACTGTCACAGTCTCCCCTCAAGTTGGACAACCTCTTCTATCTGGCTATACTTACTGATTGAAAGAGTTGTCACTGAGTATGCCACTAAGACACAGAGATTGTTCTGGTAAAATGAGATTCTAATATTCAGGCAAGAATTGTCTACAAATGTGTCTTTCCAGGGTTCAGGAAAAATTGTGGTTACAGTAAAAAGGATAGATTATTGTATTATGTCTCCTCCCCTCCCCATCCCACCCTGGGTTTAACATGTTCATTAAACTGTGGCTTCTCAAGTAGTGATCACACTGATTGGAGACTGATAAGTAACTAAGTACAACAGTGCCTTGACAGGTATGTCTATACAATGGAGCAGTTAACACCCCGTAATAGAAGAAACAAGCAAGGATTCCAGATGTTAATTTATTTTTTATTTTGACCCCACCCCCTCAACTCCCAATGACAAATAAGCTTTCTACTTGCTAAAGAACACAGGAACTCAGAATTGGGAACTGAGTGGTACAGTTTCTGTAAGGTTATTTCCATGAGGTAGGCTGTTGCAAAGATGAAGAGTTTGTGGGTCTCTTATGCTCATGTAAGTAAGCCTTCACCTTTACTTTGTCAAGTTCCAAATAAACAATTGGTTCACATTGCTAGCTTTGGTGCAGTTCTCTGTCAAGAGCTTTGAGTTGACTCCGCGCAACTGCAGCCATCATGGTGGAGGCTGCTTGAATTAACCAGGCAGAACCAGATACCCGAGATATCCCAAGCTTAAGATCTCTGGGGACTCGGGCTGCCAACCAGTCATCTAAGAAAGGGAGCTTGGCAGAGCTGTGGTTCCTGTGTTCCAGCAGGGTGTGGGTTCTCTGCCCTGCGGAAGACTCTGAAAGCCACACTACCCACTCCCCGCGGCCACTGCCAGCATCCTTGCAGCTGTCTGGACTAAGTGAGCTGAACCAGGTACCCATGATATCCAGAATTTGGGATCTCTGGGGACTCAAGGCCACCAGGTAGTGATCTGGGCAGACCAGCGATTCCTGAGTTCCAACCAGGCGTGGGCTCTGAGCCATGAGGGGACCCTGCACTCAGGGCATCCGTGGCCATCTTGGTGGCAGCTGCTTAGATTGAGCGGGCAGAACCAGATACCCGAGATAATCCAAGCTTAAGATCTCCGGGGACTTGGGCCGCCAGCCAATCATCTAAGAAGGGGAGCTTGGCAGAGCAGCAGTTCCTGTGTTCCAGCAGGGCATGGGTTCTCTGCCTTGTGGGAAACCCTGCACTCCGCACTTCCCACTCCCCACGGCCACTGCCAGCATCCTTGCTGCTGACTGCACTAAGCAAGCAGAACTAGAGAAGACAAGCAGCATCAGGTCCACAGAGATAACCGAATATAACATTGCTAGGAGCAAGATATATCAGGAGTCCAACAGCATCCAAGAGGAGAACAACACATCAGCAATCTGTGCCAGGGGAAACTCAGTCATCCAGTGGTGGGGAAATAGCCTTATGAGCCCACAGGAGGTTCAAGCACCAGCTAGTGACTACAGGACCAACTAAGGCCAGAGATGACCAGATGGCAAAAGGCAAATGTAGGAATGTTACTAACAGAAATCAAGGCTGCAGCCGGCCGCCATCTTCTGTCGGGTCACTGCGGACTGCCTGCTGGTGGCTGGGTTCAGGTGCATGGACAGAGACTTGGCCTAGCAATGAATACACAGTCAGGCCCTTGCTGGCCCTCAGAGCCAAGAAAGGTTGGCAGGAGCTCTGAGCACCTGCAGCTCAGAGGCTGTCCCTGATCCCTGAGGACCAGCTAGCGGGCTTGCAGCCTGCCTCCATCTTCCCTAAGGTCGCTGCAGACTGCCTGCTGGCGGCTGGGTTCAGGTGCTTGGACAGAGACTTAGCCTGGCAAAGAACACCTGGTCAGGCTCTTGCTCGTGCCCAGAGAAAAAGGAGGTTGGAGATAGGTCTGTGCACCAACAGCTTGGCAGTGCACACAGAGCCAGATCAGCTTGGCAAGCGGTCTCTGCGCCAACCCAATGGGGCACCAACCTGCTTGTAGGTCAGTGCCTGGAGTACAGCCAGAGGCTGACATCTTGCCTCAGGACACCACAGACAGCTAACATGACAGAGCCATGTAGACTGAGAGTACTACCATCTAGGTTCTAGCAGCCCAACCAGGGAACCTCCAGTCCTGTAGGGAACCCAGTGGTTAGACAGAGCCCTGAGATCCGCCACCATTTTGGAGCTGGTGGCCTGAACAGGTCATCATAGAGAACCAACAGAGGAACCCAGGACACCATAAAGATCTAACAGAATAGCCCAGATTGGTGGAGGAAAAAAATCTGATTCTTAAGAGCTAGCAACTAGGCAGGCCAGGAGGAGACTGCTGGAGGCCAATTACAGAGATCCTCTGGAAGACTTAGATCCTGCACAGCAGAGCTGAGGAGGTAACTGAGAGCCCAGTAATTGAAACCTCCCCTTCTCCACCTCGGGAGCACAGACAGCCTCTACTACAGCAGCGCCAAACACCAGGCTCACAGGAGCCTCAAACACCAACCACTAAGAACAAGACCAACTAACTCCAGAGATAAACAGATGGCAAAAGGCAAACGTAGGAATGTTACAAACAAAAATCAAGGCAATATGGCAGTATCTGAACCCAATTCACCAACCACAGCAAGTCCTGGATACCCCAGCACACCAGAAAAAAAGGAGTTGAATATAAAAGCACTGGTCATGATGCTGCTAGAGGGACACAAAAAAGACATAAAGAAATCTCTTCAAGAAATGCAGGGGAATATCAATTGGGGAGAAGCCCTTACGATGCAAACACAAAAATCATTTAAAGAACTCCAGGAGAATATGGGCCACCAGACAGAAACCAATAAAGAGGAAATAAGAAAATCAGTTAAAGAAAAGCAGGAGAACTTGAAACAACAGGCAGAAGTCACGAAAGAAGAAACACAAAAATCTCTTAAAGTATTACAAGCAAACACAAACAAACAAATGAAGGAACTGAGCAAAACCATCCAATATCTGAACACAGAGGTACAAACAAGTAAGAAATCACAAAAGGAGGCAACCTTGGAGATAGAAAACCTTGGGAAGAAATCAGGGGTCGTAGATGCAAACATCAAAAACAGAATACAAGAGATAGAGATAAGAATCTCAGATGCTGAAGATAACATAGTAACCATTGACTCCACAGTCAAAGAAAACACAAAATCCAAAAGGTTTGTAACCCAAAACATCCAGGAAATCCAAGACACAATGAGAAGACCAAACCTAAGGATTATAGGGATAGATGAGAGTGAAGATATACAACTTAAAGGGCCAGCAAATATCTTTAACAAAATTATGGAAGAAAACTTCCCTAACTTAAAGAGAGAAATGCCCATGAATATAGAAGAAGCCTATAGAACTCCAAACAGACTGGACCAGAACAGAAATACCTCCCGTCACATAATCAAAACCCCAAATGTAATAAACAAAGAAAGAATATTAAAGGCAGTAAAAGAAAAAGGCCAAGTAACTTATAAAGGAAGACCTATCAGAATCACACCAGACTTCTCTCCAGAAACCATGAAAACTTGAAGGTCCTGGGCAGATCTCATGCAGACCCTAAGAGAACACAAATGTCAGCCAAGATTACTATACCCAGCAAAACTCTCAATCAACATAGATGGAGAAATCAAAATATTCCATGACAGGACCAAATTTACACAATATTTTTCCACTAACCGAGCTCTACAAAGGATAATAGGACGAAATCTCCAAGACAAGGAGGGAAACTGCACCCAAGAAAAAGCAAGATAGTAACCTACTTCCATCAAACTCAAAGGAAGATAACTACTCAAAAACAAAAATAACATCAAAAATGACAGGAGGAAATAATCACTATTCCTTAATATCTCTTAACATGAATGGACTCAATTCCCCAATGAAAAGACATAGACTAACAGACTGGATACGGAAACAGAACCCTACATTTTGCTGCATACAGGAAACACACTTCAGAGTTAAAGACAAACACTACCTTAGAGTAAAAGGCTGGAGGACAATCTTGCAAGCAAGTGGTCGCAGGAAGCGAGCTGGAATAGCCATTCTAATATCAGATAAAATTGACTTTCAACCCAAAGTCATCAAAAGAGACACAGAAGGTCACTTCTTGCTAGTCAAAGGAAGAATACACCAAGAAGAACTCACAATTCTAAACATCTACGCTCCAAATACAAGGGCACCCTCATTTGTAAAAGAAACTTTACTAAAGCTCAAAGCACACATTGCACCTAACACAATAATTGTGGGGGACCTCAACAGTCCACTATCCTCAATGGACCAATCAGGAAAACAGAAACTAAACAGAAACACAGGGAAACTAATGGAAACGTTGGACCAATTGGATTTAACAGATATATATATATATATATATATATATATATATATATATATATATATATATAGAACATTTCATCCTAAAGCAAAAGACTATACCTTTTTCTCAGCACCTAATGGTGCCTTCTCCAAAATCGACCATATAATTGGTCACAAGACAGACCTCAACAAATATAAAAAGATCGAACTAATCCCATGCCTCCTATCGGGTCACCATGGAGTAAGAGTGTTCTTCAATAGCAACAAAACAACAGAAAATCCTCATACATGTGGAGACTGAACAATATTCTACTCAATGATACCTTAATCAAGGAAGAAATAAAGAAAGAAATCAAAGACTTTTTAGAATTTAATGAAAATGTAGGTACAACATACCCAAATCTATGGGACACAATGAAAGCAGTGCTAAGAGGAAAATTCATAACCCTTAGTGTCTCCAAAAATAAACAGGAGAGAGCATACACTAGCAACTTAATGGCACACCTGAAAGCCCTAGAACAAAAAGAAGCTATTTCACCCAGGAGGAGTAGAAGACAGGAAATCATTAAACTCAGGACTGAAATCAATCAAGTTGAAACAAAGGGAACCATACAAAGAATCAACAAAACCAGGAGCTGGTTCTTTGAGAAAATCAACAAGATAGATAAACCCCTAGCCAGACTTACCAAAGGTCACAGAGACAGTATCCAAATTAACAAAATTAGAAATGAAAAGGGGGATATAACAACAGAAACTGAGGAAATTCAAAAAATCGTCAGATCCTACTACAAAAGCCTATACTCAACACAACTGGAGAATCTGGAGGAAATGGACAATTTCCTAGACAGATAACCAAATACCAAAATTAAATCAGGACCAAATAGATCTTCTAAACAGTCCCATAACCTCCAAAGAAATAGAGGGGGTCATAGAAAATCTTCCAACCAAAAAAAGTACAGGACCAGATGGTTTTAGTGCAGAATTCTACCAGACCTTCAAAGAAGTCCTAATACCAATACTCTTCAAACTATTCCACAAAATAGAAACAGAAGGAACACTACCCAACTCATTCTATGAAGCCAAAATTACCCTGATACCAAAACCACAGAAAGATCCAACTAAGAAAGAGAACTACAGGCCAATCTCCCTTATGAATATTGATGCAAAAATACTAAATAAAATACTTGCCAACTGAATTCAAGAACACAACAACACGATCATTCACCATGATCAAGTTGGCTTCATCCCAGGGATGCAGGGATGGTTTAATATATGGAAATCCATCAACGTAATCCACTACATAAACAAACTCAAAGAAAAAAACCACATGGTCATCTCATTAGATGCTGAAAAGGCATTTGACAAAGTTCAGCATCCTTTCATGCATAAAGTCTTGGAAAGAACAGGAATTCAAGGCCCATATCTAAACATAGTAAAAGCAATTTACAGCAGACCGATAGCCAACATCAAAGTAAATGGAGAGAAACTTGAAGCAATCCCACTGAAATCAGGGACTAGACAAGGCTGCCCCCTCTCACCATATCTCTTCAATATAGTACTTGAGCTACTAGCTAGAGCAGTTCGACAACATAAGAAAGTCAAAGGGATACAAATTGGAAAGGAAGAAGTCAAACTATCACTATTTGCAGATGATATGATAGTATACTTAAGTGACCCATAAAAACCTACCAGAGAACTCCTACAGCTGATAAACAACTTCAGCAAAGTAGTTTGTTATAAAATCAACTCAAGCAAATCAGTAGCCTTCCTATACACAAAGGATAAGCAGGCCGAGAAAGAAATTAGGGAAATGACACCCTTCACAATCGCCACAAACAATATAAAGTATCTTGTTGTGACTCTAACCAAACAAGTGAAAGATTTATATGACAAAAACCTCAGGTCTCTGAAGAAGGAAATTAAAGAAGACCTCAGAAAATGGAAAAATCTTCCATGCTCGTGGGTTGGCAGGATTAATATAGTTAAAATTGCAATCTTGCCAAAAGCAATATACAGATTCAATGCAATCCCCATCAAAATCCCAACTCAGTTCTTTATAGAGTTAGAAAGAGCAATTCTCAAATTCATCTGGAATAACAAAAAACCCAGGATAGCTAAAACTATCATCAACAGTAAAAGAACTTCTGGGGCAATCAATATCCCGGACCTCAAGCAATACTACAGAGCAGTAGTGTTAAAAACTGCATGGTATTGGTACAGTGACAGGGAAGTGGATCAATAGAATAGGTTTGAAGACCCAGAATTGAACCCACACATATATTGCTAATTGATATTCGACAAAGGAGCTGAAAACATCCAGTGGAAAAAAGATAGCCTTTTCAACAAATGGTGCTGGCTCAACTGGAGGTCAACAAGCAGAAGAATGAGAATAGATCCACTCTTATCTCCTTGCACTAAGCTTAACTCCAAGTGGATCAAGGACCTCCACATAAAACCAGACACACTAAAACTAATTGAAAAGAAACTGGGGAAGATCCTTGAGGACATTGGCTCAGGGGAAAAATTTCTGAACAGAACACCAATCGCTTATGCTCTAAGATCAAGAATAGACAAATCAGACCTCATAAAATTACAAAGTTTCTGTAAGGCAAAAGACACTGTCAAAAGGACAAATTGGCAACCAACAAATTGGGAAAAGATCTTCACCAACCCCACATCCTACAGAGGGCTAATATCCAATATATACAAATAAATCAAGAAGTTAGACCCCAGAAAACCAAATAACCCTATTCAAAAATGGGGTACAAGCTAAACAAAGAATTTTCCCCTGAAGAAATTCAGATGGCTGAGAAGCACCTGAAGATATGTTCAACATCATTTGTCAGCAGGGAAATGCAAATCAAAACAACGCTGAGATTCTCCCTCACACCAGTCAGAATGGCTAAGATTAAAAACTCAAGGAACAACAGTGCTGGCGAGGATGTGGAGAAAAAGGAACACTCCTCCACTGTTGGTGGGATTGCAAGATGATACAACCACTCTGGAAATCAGTCTGGCATTTCCTCAGAAAATTGGGCATGACACTTCCAGAGGACCCTGTCATACCACTCCTGGGTATATACCCAAAGGATTCCCCTGCATGCAGTAAAGACACATGCTCCACTGTGTTCATAGCAGCCTTATTTATAATAGCCAGAAGCTGGAAGGAGCCCAGATGTCCCTCAAAGGAGAAATGGATACAGAAAATGTGGTATGTTTATACAATGGAATACTACTCAGCAATTAAAAATAATGAATTCATGCAATTTGTAGGCAAATGGTTGGATCTGTAAAATATCATCCTAAGTGAGTTAACCTAATCACAAAAGAATACACATGAAATGCAATCACTGATAAGTAGATATTAATGAGCCCAAAAGCTCTGAGTACTCAAGGCACAATTAGCAAATCAAAAGATTCCCAAGAAGAAGGAAGGAGAGGACCTTGGTCCTGAAAAAGACTGGATCCAGTTTTGTAGGAGAGTATCAGGAGAGAAAAATGGTGGGGGGGGGTGATTGGGGAATGGGTGGAGGAGAGAGGACTTATGGGACATATGGTGAGGTGGGAATGGGAAAGGGGAAAGTGTTTGGAATGTAAAAAAAGAATATAGAAAATAAAAAAAACTCAAGAGACAACAGGTGCTGGCGAGGATGTGGAGAAAGAGGAACACTCCTTCACTGTTGGTGGGATTGCAAGATGGTGCAACTGCTCTCGAAACCAGTCTGGTGGTTCCTCAGAAAATTGGGCATGACACTTCCAGAGGACCCTGTCATACCACTCCTGTGCATATACCCAGAAGATTTCCCTGCATGCAATAAAGACACATGCTCCACTATGTTCATAGCAGCCTTATTTATAATAGCCAGAAGCTGGAAGGAGCCCAAATGTCCCTCGAAGGAGGAATGGATACAGAAAATGCAATCACTGATAAGTGGATATTAATGAGCCCAAAAGCTCTGAGTACTCAAGGCACAATTAGCAAATCAAAAGATTCCCAAGATGAAGGAAGGAGAGGACCTTGGTCCTGAAAAGACTGGATCCAGTTTTGTAGGAGAGTATCAGGAGAGAAAAATGGTGGGGGGGGGTGATTGGGGAATGGGTGGAGGAAAGAGGACTTATGGGACATATGGTGAGGGGGGAATGGGAAAGGGGAAAGCCTTTGGAATGTAAACAAAGAATATAGAAAAGAAAAAAATAGCTTTGAGTTTAAAAAAAAAGTATAGTATCTTTAGTATATAGTATCCCAGTTTAGTATCTTTCTCCTGCCTTTCCTTTCTCCTTTCTCCCCTCCTCATCCCCTGCCTACTTTTAATCTCTAAGTTTCTCTCTTTCTCTTTTTTTCCTTTTCTCTATTCTTCCTTTTCCCACATTTGTTGTACTCATTTTTCCAAAGAACACAGTGATTCCTCATGTGAAAATTTGTCTGAAGCTCTTGACTCTCTTAGGATACCTGATTGAACTTCTTTATATCTTTTTTTATTTTACTTTCTATTCTTTTATATTTTAGGATTTATTTATGTTATATATGGTAATACTCTGTCATTGTCTTCAGACACACCAGAAGAGGGCATTGGGTCTCATTGCAGATAACTGTGAAGCACCATATGGTTGCTGGAAATTGAACTCAGGACCTCTAGAAGTATAGTCAGTTCTCTTGACTAATGAGCCATCTCCCCAGCCCTTTATTTTCAATTCTAACTGCCTCACTCCATAAGCTCTTCTTCTCCATGCCCTCTTTTATTTGCCCTCCACTTTCTTATGAATTGGGTGCTATTCATATGTCTGATGATACTTTTGTCCATTTTATTCATTCTCACAGAAATGAGTACCTTATCACACACAGTTCTATCACAGCCTTTCTACTTCCAACAATGATCAGAGTTTAGAGGGTGATTTTTGTTATATGACTATTTTTGTTTGTGTCCAAGATGTGTGTGCTCTAGGTTTTGCTTGATTTAGGAGGCTATATTCTCTGTAGTTACTAGGAACTGACCCTGGTGTAATAAGTAGCAGTGTACAATGGAAACAGCCTTTCTAGCCTTGTATAAACATATGCTTCCTTTAGTGTGCACTAAATGAGACCACAGTAGAGTGTTGCCCATTACATTATAAAATACTAAATCTGCAGGACAGACACATCAGTGACACTGACAGCATGCCCATCAGCAAAGCATTAGTTTTCTATACAGTAAATTAAGTTCCATGATGGAGTGCAAGATCTGAAAGATAATTGCAACTTTTCATTCTGTAGCCAGAAATCCTATCAGGATTTAAGGTCAAGGAGAAATTTGCATGCTCAAACCGGCTAAAGTTCAGCCTCCAACAAAGCAGAAGAGTGGAAGCTCATAGCATGCGTAAAGTTGCTAGGATTGATACTGTGAAAATAGCTACACCATGAAAATAAATCTGCAGTTTGGATACAATTCCCATAAGTTTCTGATGCTCTTCCCAGAAGTAGAAAAGTTATCTTGACATTACCATGAAAGCATAAGCTTCATACCCTGAATAGCATAAGCACACCTAACATGATGCTGATGGTTCATAGCCATAGAAGCCATTCTTGATATCTCAAGGTGCCTCTTTCCAACTGGAAATTTCTCCCTCTACTATGGATGTTCTAAGTAACATCCTAGTAACAAGTCTGGTCCCCACTCCAAGTCCCAGCTCCTGGGCCTTCCTGCTCAGCAGGACTTTGGCTAAAGCAAGCCTGGAGCAGACAACTGAACTTTCTTCCCACAGTCCTGTACTGCTTCCTGGAAAAGCACCAGTTCATAGATGTTTCTGTGCAATGTATGGACTTAAACAGTGTTCCCTGTCTGTGTGCACCACTTTACAAAGGCCTACTATTTTCTGCTGGACTTTGTTCAGAAAAACTAACATCACTGCATTCTGGTGCTATCTTAGCCTGGTCTTCTCTGTGTATCCTTTTTCTGGGGCTTAACAGGTAGGCAAATGGTTTCAGGTCTGAGTTTTCCTGTCCCTCCAACTTGTTGTATGCGGAATTATCCAAAGTAGCACAAACCTGTCTTTTTCAGCAGTATGCAGGCCAGCCTGGTTTTGAACTCCCAGCTTTTCCTCCTGAGTGCTGGAATTACAGATGTGCATCACCACCCTATCCATTCACTATGGTTTTCTTTGTCCTATTCAGTGGGTGTGTGGTCCTGGATCAGCTCTATGGAGTGAGTTCTTCTCCCTTAAGGTCTATGACATTGGGAAAACCAAGGGAAAACTTGATTTCAGTTGGACCATTGTCTTACACAAACCTTCTAACATATTCTTTCTATTAAAATGCATTTCCCCAATCTAGCTTGGAGCTAGGAAAGACCTTTCTGCATTGACAGCAGGGACACAGGGATGCTGGAAGTCACACCTCAGAAAATACAGCCTAACAGAGAATGTGAGTCTGTAAGCACAGAAGTTACATTTAATTATTAAATTTCATGTTCAATTATTAGATAAATATTTGAAAATCATTTTTTAAATATTACCTAATATGACAACTTGTTACAGTGCTATGTGATCTGATATTCAAAACTTCATAACTTCATATAATTTTTTTAAGGAAGCATGTCTCGTTAGAATTTCTTTCATTGAAGTCAAATAATTTCGAATGTTCATTTTGATTTAGCTCTCATCTCAAAGATAAAATGGTTATACGGAATAACAATGACATTTGGAGGAGCAGCTCTATGGTTCTGTTGATTTCAAGTCCTTTAAGAGTGACCTAATTAAATTCCAGCAGACTATTACAAGATCTCTGAAGTCATAGATCACCAGATATAAGACAGTTTCTGCAGGATCCATGATAGGAGGCTTGTTAGTTCTCTTCTATCTTAGCCTAGCAGGAAGAGTTCATAGCTATCCACACTTTGAAATCATTTTTATTTCTACCCTACATCAGGAACTGTTGTTTCAGAGAACTATTACTTTAGAAAATGTATAATTGTAAAACCCTATCAGTTTCTCCCTTTGAGACATAAATCTTTCTCAATAATTTTGACACTTTTATAACAACCATATCTCTTTATCAGAGGATTATAATGTCCTTTTCCCATGGTCTGAAAAGGTAGGACTCTACCCCGTGCTGTGAAAACACTAGGGAGTTTCTTCCTTAGATAAGAACAATTAACAAAATTCTACTGATCAAGAGAGAAAGGAGGTCCACTAACAAGCCTAAATTGGGATCCAGCTCAAAGGGAGGCCCTGACAATGTTAGGGATGCTACGGTATGCTTTCAGACAGGAGCCTAGCATGTGCCCTCTGAGCGGCCCACCCAGCAGCTGAAAGAGTCAGATGTAGATACTAACTCTCAATCAATGGACAGACACTACGGAGCCCTGTGGTAGAATTGGTGAGAATCTAGAAGAAGCTGAGGAGGAGGGAAGCCCCATGGAAAGACCAGAAGTATCCCTTGACCTGGGCCCCAGAGATCTCTCAGGGTCTGGGGCACCAACAAGACAGCATAAAGCAGCTGATATGAGGCCTTCCTATACATATACAGCAGAAGGCTGCCTGGACGTAGAGAGAGAAGATGCACCTAACTCTTGACAGACTTGAGGCCCCAGGAAATGGGGAGGTCTGGTGGTGTTGTACAGGTGGGGACATCCTATTGGAGATAGGGAAAGGAGGTTTGGGGTGGGGAGTAGTCAGGGGGACAGACTGGGAGAAGGATGAAGACTGGACTGTAAAAAAATAATTAAAGAATAAACAAAAGAAAAAGATCCCATCCATGTCAATTCTCAAAGCCTTTCCATCCACTGTTTGAGGAAAATTGAGTTCTTAAACATTATCCTTTCCTGTAATAGTCCTGAAGATATTTTCCTGTTGTAGGAAATTTAGAAATACATCCTTTGAATTGATACTACCTTGGCATTAAATTTCCAGAAAGAAATGAAAATGATTAGTTTTTTTATATTTTTCTTTTTCTTTTCTACCTTAATATCCATCTTAATACTAACCTTTGAATATTGTAATTATGTCATTGTCATTCTGACCCAAATACAAGCTGTTTGGCCATATACTTATGTGTATGTCCATAGAGTAAAGTGAGTCATGGTATTTGCTAGATAAGCACCTAACCATCAATAGGGCAGCAGTTGTGTTCAGAAGGCAAGCTTTTCATTGATGAATTCACTTCTGGAATATATTTGGACAGAGTCCATTGCAACAGACTTCCATATAGGCATGGAAAGCTAAATTTCTTTTTTTTAATAAACTAATAACATTTATTTTAAAATATAAAACTCAGTATTAACTTTTTTATTCTCTACATTCTTTGTTTACATTCCAAATGATTTTCCCTTTTCCTGTTCCCCACTCCCCAGAAAACGAAATTTCTATGGTCTGTTTTCATCAAAGAGTCATAGATGAGTAGCAGATATCAAAGCCAGTTCTCCCTTAGCTGATGCATGGAGCCTGTTTCCTTAGAACTCAGAGAGTTCAGAAGTTGCAGGCATTTTGCTACTTGACTGAATCTATTGATAGAAAAGTGGGCGACTCCAATCCCCAGGAATAAAGCTTGCTTCCTGAACTAATAGGACGGGAGGTTTTGGAGGATACTCTGCTAGAAAAGCAGGAGGCTTTCTACTTTCTGAAGTGCCAGCCTACAGGGAACGGGAAGGCAGGGACTTCTTTGTACCAGAAATTTCACTGTCATGGGTTAAAGCAGCACAAAAGATGACTATTTTTGTCTTTCCTCTATGCTAACATTCCTCTGAAGAAAATTGTGTTAATATTACTTTTCTTTTACTAGTCTCTTGAATTTACTGTAATAAGGAACCTGCTTCCACAGGCTTGAAGACACCATACTCAGTAAGTCAATAAAGATTCACCCAGCTAATAGGGAGACAGGCAGCCCCCAGAAGGAGTAAATTACCACATGCATTCTAACATGGTTGGTCTATGCTTTTGTAAGCATTATTTTGCTTATTAGATTGTGTGGAATTAAAGACCAACACACAACATTAAGAAAGCAACATATAAAACCAAAATTGTCTTGTCTCTACCTTAAGAACTAGACAGTCAAGATTTTTTATCAAATGCAAATATCAATATAATCATTTTCGTGCCTCAAATAAGGTCTACTACAAATTTGTTGAAAAGGAAGCATAGGTCATTTTCCCAAAAGATATTTAGAATGTTTCTTGCTTCATAGGCTACAAACCAAGCTTCTCCAACTTACATTTACTGTACACATTTCTTTTTCCAATGTTGTGCCTGTAATGGCCACTCATTTCATAATTTCCTAAAATTACCATCTCATTTAGTCTACCAGTCTAATTCTAACCCCCAACTTCTCTATTAAATTAGTATGATAATCCGGTAACACTGCTTGAAGCAGACTATACATTAGTAGTTTAAAATCTTGGTGTTAATTAATCTAATATGCAACCATCCTGTGAGGTAAATAACATGTCTCTAATAGATAGTCAAGAATACTGTAATCAGAAATATCACTGCTCTCTCAATTTGCCAACTCTGAATGGCAGAACTACTGGTATGACTATTCAACACCAAGCTTCTGGTTCTAGAATGATGCTTTTATCTTTGAAACACTATTGCAAAGTTAATGATTTTTTATCAGTTTGTAGAAAATAATACATTGATTAATATCTTAATTATATATTGTCTATAATGAGCCCAGAAGCTCTGAATACTCAAGGTACAATCAGCAAATCAAAAGTTTCCCAAGAAGAAGGAAGGAGAGGACCCTGGTCTCAAAAAGACTGAATCCAGTTTTGTAGAAGAATATCAGAACAGAGAAAACGGGGCGGGGGGAGGGGTTGATTGGGCAGAGGAAAGAGGACTTATGGGACATATGATGAGGGGGGAACTGGGAAAGGGGAAAGCCTTTAGAAGGTAAATAAAGAATGTAGAAAAATTTTAAAAAGATATATTTAGAAGGAGAAACCGTTTTAAATGACTGTCTAGCCATATTGTCCTTCCAGGTTCACTTTTACAGGCGGTCTCTTTCTGATGCTATTCTCCCTAAACAAATGAAAATTTCCTATTCTGTTTCAAAAGTTTGTTTTCTTTTGGCTCCTTTCTCCCACAATTGATATTGAATAATAGGCATGAGGATGACTAGAGATGGCAGCAAAAAGAATAAAAAAGAGAGAGAGAAAGAAAGAAAGAAAGGAAGGAAGAAAGAAAGAAAGAAAGAAAGAAAGAAAGAAAAAGAAACAGATCCACTGAGCATACATTTGATTTGTGTTTTCTTTGGTTTTTCATTTATTACACTTTCTTAGAAAACATTAGTAATATGAGATTGTAGTAATTAATCCTTTATATATAATACAGGTGTTATGTATGATGTGTAGTATAATCTGTCACTTATTTATCTCCTTATATTTGGCTTATGTTTGATAAACAATTTTTAATTATTTCTTTTAACTTTGGGAAGTTATACTTACATCATTGTTCCTCTTTTTTTTCTTCCCTCCAAGTCCTAATGTATCCCCATGCTTGATATTTTTCATATTAATAGCCTCAATTTCATTAATTGCCATCATACACATTTATATATATATATATATATATATATATATATATATATATATATATTCTTAAATAAATATTCATAGCACTCTCACTCTAAAATCTTACTGTATGCATGTTTTCAGGGTATTGAATAATAAATTTGAATTCTCTTCCCTGAAGATTATTAAATAAACATCTCTCACTCTCTAGCTCTCCTCTCTTCTTTTCTCTCTTTTCTTACATACCTTTAGTTCTTACTGTATTGTTGAAGCCTCAGGGCTTTCCCGCTTCCATAGAAAATACCTACACTTTCAAAGGGAGACCGCCACATGCTTCATTACACCTGACCACATGGCAAGGACCACTAGCTCTACCTGTCCATTCATTAGTTTCATTCCCTTAGCAATATTCCAGTGTCCTGCTCCAGTTTTCACCTACAGTGTTCCCTTTTCAACTATTCCAGTAAAACTCATCTGTAATGCAAAGTAAAATCATTATGTGAGTATTTAGAATGGACTGATGCCTGAGCACCTCCCTGAGAAAGACTCTTCTGTGATAGATTTCTTGGGATTGAAAATTTAACGCCTTTTGAGTCAAAGTTGTTAACAGTACTGAAAACATCTTGAATTCAGCAAGAAGGTATCTATTTAGCTTTAATGAGATTTTTATTCAAACATTCTATTTAAAGATAATGTTTGTTATATGGATGATTGAAGTCCATGGCA
Organism: Apodemus agrarius; assembly: GCA_964023405.1. Taxonomy (NCBI): domain Eukaryota; kingdom Metazoa; phylum Chordata; class Mammalia; order Rodentia; family Muridae; genus Apodemus; species Apodemus agrarius. The sequence goes on from OZ030009.1 coordinate 127,280,382, forward strand.
CCTAATTTTTAGTTCTACTGGCATTCCTTTCACAGCTTGCCTGTTTGAACCTTCCTCCCTTACTGATTTGAGTCTCTCAGTTTGTTTAGCTTAGCCTTGCCTTTGTCATGAAATGAAAGCTATAATAATGCTTATTGTCATTACTAATAGAAACAAACCATGCAAATCACATATCACTAAAAAATAGAGTGGATAATCAGTAAGTATGCAAGTGAGAAAAATAAATAGAAGAAAAGTATTTATATTAAGTATAAATAAATAATAAAGTTTTCTGTATAATTATTTATGCCTGTAATCCCATTACTTCCAAGGTAAGAACAATCATGAGTTTCAGTTAAACCTAGGCTATAGACATGATGAGCTATTTCTAATGAAACTGCAGTTTAAATTTCTCTGCAGACCTCCACTAGCCCACCGATATCCTTCACTGTCCCATGCTCTTGAGTTCTAGCCTCTTCACCCTTCCTAGACTCCATGACTCCCTCTATGCAATTCCCCTCAGTTCTAAACCTTAGATGATGTCGTTTAAGGAAGCTGTTCATATTAACACATCTGATTCCTCTGTTGCTTTTATGAATGCTGACGTCATTCTGTCTAAACATAATTGCTATCAGATGGGTGTTTTCATTCCTCTTTTGGGGCTAAGTTTCTTTGAAATGAACATCTTTTAAAATAGACTTCTATGTTCTTATTGAGCCTATAAGGAAACAACAGTCTACCTGTCCCTTATAGAAAACCTCATACAAATACCAAAGTAGAAAGAACCTTATGATTCTCAGCAAGGGCTATTTATGATACTTATAACCATTCTTTGGATGGTGTCTTAATGTTTTAAGGTTTCTCTAATGAAATTTGCATGACTGGGTAATGGGCAAACAATGTAAGCAGCATTCCTAACATTTCTGAAGACTGAAAGCACAAGATCAAGGCTGAAGCAAATTCAGTTTGATGGAATCTTGCTTCCTGGGACATAGGCAGCCATTTTCTATATTCTCATAGGATAGAAGCAAGGAAGCTCTCTGGGTCTCTCATTCCCTCATGGCTTCCTCTGGGAAGTGTTTCTTGTCAGGATAAATTGGGGATCACTCAGTTCATGTCACACTGGAATGTTCACAAAGAAAATTGATAAAAACGAGCTCCAGCTTTTTACAAACACCACTTTCCATGAGTATACTTTTCTTTACAAGTGACTGTGCTTAGTGAATGTCTTTTAAGAAAGATTTTTATGAACAAATTTATCAGAGAACTGAGAAGCAGAAACTCTATATGCTACTGATAGCAACAGGTGGTAGCATCACCATGGCAATTCAAATGTTTTAAGCATGGGTACATTGTTCCATTATGATTCTTGTCTCAAATGCATGTAAAAACAAGCATTTAAAACAAGGAGAAACCAGTTCTGCTCCCCCTAGTAACATTTACCCTTTGTTCTAATTACAAACAGATTTAGCTGTTTTTCATGCTCTGTCCATAAGGGTGATAACAAGGATTTTAAGTATCTGAATTTCTGAATATGTTTCATCATATTATGATTTTCTTAGCTTCTGCCACCAAGTGTATCTGACAAATCCTAAGGCAGTGCTCAGCAACCAATTACCTTATACCACTAGGAAAACCTTCTTAGAATGCATTGGAAGTTACCCATAATTTCTTCCCCTGTTGTACATGTACCCTGAATGGTTGCACAATGGCACATGCTTATGTTGCCAGCTACTTATGAAGCAGAAGCTGAAAGAGTGCTGAGCAGGGAGATTGGGACTGCAATGCACTCACACTAAATTTAGCAACATTATGCTGTAGAGCTGTAAAGAGATTTCTCATCATCTAGAGGGAAAGACTTCTCAATATATGCTTAGGAAACACCATGGAAACCTTACTGTGCTTAAGAAAAAGAAAACTTTCTTGTCTAAAAATAATGCTTCACTTTCAACTTCATGTTAAATTATTTTACTACACATTGATGTTTGAGAATTTGCTATGGTTCTTAGAAACTTAATAAAATATATGAGTTGTATATTTCCTACAATATCTTAATGTTTTATAACTTACTTTAATAATCTATATTTGATTTATATTAAATTTCATAATTATACATCATAAAAAATATGTATCTATATGTAGAACTTATATTACCTTGAATTACATATTTTATTTTAGCTTGTGTTTATTTGTATATTCTTGATACATATTTGGTTATATGAGTATTAATATTTTGATGTTATAAAACTAAGTAACACATATATGAATATACATACATGGTAGTCAGTGCCAATATTGTAGTGCACTAGGTGGAGAAGCCTTCCAAGATAGAATCACAGCCAAATAAACACATGCACTGGTTAAAACAAAGCTGTTCAGAAGTTTATAGTGTAGTCTGACTTTTCTGGACTTTAGATAACTCTTTAAATTAATGGATTCAGAAACCAGGATTTCTGCAATTGGCAGATAATTTTTTTAAACATAGAATAGTATGAGCTACTATATCTTATTTACCTTTTTTAAAGATAAATTAAGATGTCATTAAGGATAATTGAGATATTATTAAAGATATTATAAAATACTAATAAAAAGATTGCAGTACAGATTACATTTGTATATGTTATCAAAAGGAATTATTTAAATCAATCTCTAAGGAAAATAACTGCTTTGGTATATTTATAATAGTAGAAATATCACAATAGTATCATTGGAGACTGTCAGAATTATCTAATTTATAAGGAATAATAATACTTTATGATTTCTAAAACAGACAACTGACTTAGATATACAAAAATAATGATTTCAAATGAATTATTACACAAGTTAATTAAGCTTAGGTAGCTGACATTTCTATTGAAATTTATCATAAATTCTGATACCTCAGAGTAATAGAGTATACATTACAGCAGCATTGCTTACTATTCTGCTGGTGATATTAGTAATTGGCATTATTTTATAAGCTATAATTCAATACTTATAGATTAGCATTGATCCACAAAAATAAATATCTTAGTTTGTTAAACATTTGTATTTATTGTTATTGTATTTTTTATTCTTCTTTCATATGTTACATTCTGAATGTAATTTTCCCTCGCTCCTCTCCTCTTAATCACTCCTACCACCTCCACTCTCCTCCAGATCCATGCCTCCTACATTTCCAATCAGAAAAGGATGAGTCTCTCAGGGATATAAACCAAACATGGCCTATTAAATTGCAATAAGACTATACATATCCACTAATATTAAATCCATGTGACACAACATGTAAGAGGAAAAGTGTCTCAAAAGCAGGCTAAATGGTCAGAGTTAGCCTCTACTCTAACTGGTAATAGTCACATAGAAACACCAAGCTACACAACAATAACACATATACACAGGATCTACAATAGCCTCCTTGTCAGGTCAATCTCTGTGAGACCCTATAAACCCATATTAGTTGATTCTGTGAGTTTGCTTTTTATGTCCTTGAAACCTCTGGCTTTTATAGTCCATCATTCCTCCCCCCTCTTCTGCAGGACTCCCCGAGCTCTGCTTAATGTTCAGCTGTGGATCTCTGCATCTGCTCCAATCACCTGCTGAATGAAGTCTTTCTGATGATGGTGAGCTAGCTAGGCTCCGGTATTCCAGTATATTAGAGTAGCATTACAAATCATTTTTTTTGTCTATTTGACAGTGTCCTTTGGCTTACAGAAACTGTAATGTTATGAGGTCCCATCTGTCAATTCTTCATCTTAGAGCATAAGCTATTGGTGTTCTGTTCAGGAACTTTTCTCCTGTCCCCATGTCCTTAAGGGTCTTCCCCAGTTTTTCTATTAGTTTCAGTGTGTCTGGCTTTATGTGGAGGTCCTTGATCAACTTGGAGTTGAGCTTAGTACAAGGAGATAAGAATGGATCAATTCACATTGTTATGCATGCTGACCTCCAGTTGAACCAGCACCATTTGTTAAAAAGGCTATCTTTTTTCCACTGGATGTTTTCAGCTCCTTTGTCAAGATCAAGTGACCATAGGTGTGTGGGTTCATTTTTGGGTCTTCAATCCTATTCCATTGTTCTACCTGCCTGTCACATACTAATAAACGGCAACCAACAAATTTGGAAAAGATCTTCACCAACCATACTTCTGACAGAGGGCTAGTATCCAATATATACAAAGAACTCAAGAAGTTAGACTCCAGAGAGCCAAATCACCTTATTATAAAAGTGGGGTACAGAGCTAAACAAAGAATTTTCACAAGAAGAATTTCAAATGACTGAGAAGCACCTTTAGAAATGTTCAACATCATAGTCATTAGGGAAATGCAAATCAAAACAACCCTGAGATTTCACCTCACACCAGTCAGAATGGCTAAGACTAAAAACTCAGGGGACAGCAGGTGTTGGCGAGGATGTAGAGAAGGACAACACTCTTCCACTGCTGGTGACATTGCAAGCTGGTACAACCACTCTGGAAATCAGTCTGGCGGTTCCTCAGAAAACTGGGCATGACACTTCCAGAGTTATAGCACTCCTGGGCATATACCCAGAGGATTCCCCAGCATGCAATAAGGACAAATGCTCCACTATGTTCATAGCAGCCTTATTTCATAGCAGAAGCTGGAAAGAACCCATATGTCCCTCAATGAAAGAATGGACACAGAAAATGTGGTATATTTACACAATGGGATACTACTCAGCAATTAAAAACAATGAATTCATGACATTTTTAGGCAAATGGTTGGAACTAGGAAATATAATCCTAGGTGAGATAACACATTCACAAGTGAACACACATGGAATGCAGTCACTGATAAGTGGATATTAGCCCAGAAGCTCTGAATACCCAAGATATAACTCACATATCAAATCATTCCCAAGAAGAAGGAAGGAGAGGGCCCTGGTCCTGGAAAGACTTGGTGAAACATTTTAGGGAATTGCTAGGACAGAGAAGTTGGAGGGGATTGATTGGGGAAAGGGCAGAGAGAAGAGAACTTATGGGACTTATGAGGAGGGGGGAACTTGGAAAGGGAAAATCATTTGGAATGTAAACAAATATAGAAAATAATAAAAATAAAGAAATATTTTTTTTTAAAAAAAAGAACCATTTTTTCCATATCTATCTGGTTTCTATCCAAGATCTCTAGGGTACCCACCATCTGATTCCTGGTTCTGCAGGTCATATCGGAAACTGGCTCACACTCTGGTATGGTTCTAAAGTTGACTACTCCCACTAGTTCTGTCCCAACTTAACCTTAGCACACCTTTTCAGGAGGACAAATTGTATGTGCAAGATTCTGTGACTGGGTTGGTGTTCCAAACCCTCTAATGAAAGTCTGCTGGTTCAACCTCCATGTCTTACATTACTAGGTGACATGGCTATGTTCAACAGTGTAGATGTCTGGGAATTTCAATTATAGAAAGTTTCTATGGTACCGCCCTTTACTTCTAGATTTCTCTTCTTCCACTCTTTCCTGATATCTCCTGTTCCCATCACCACCTGGCTGACCCTAGTAGCCTTGCAAAATCTATCCTATTTCCCATCCCAGGGTGACACATGTCTCCATCTCCTAGTCCTTATTGAACTTAGCTTCTCTGGGTCTATGGTTTGTAGCATGGTATATACTGTGCTTGTCTTTCTATGGTGGGGTTACCTCATTTAAGATGATTTATCTACTTCTATCAATTTGCTTGCCTATTTGATGACATCAATTTATTGAAACAGTTGCATAATACTCTATAGTGTAAAAATTACCACATTTTCTTTCAAATATATATATATATATATATATATATATATTCCTTCTTTCTATTTAATCTTTTTTACCTCCCCCTGCCCCAGATTTTATTCCCTTCCCAGTCCACACTCTGACTGTTCCACATCCCAGAATACCTGTCTCCACGAGGTTTTCTCCACCTCCAGCTCCTCACCCCACCAGTTCTCTAAACTCCCTGGGGCCTCTAATCTCTTGAGAGTTAGGTGCATCTTCTCTCACTGAACCTATACCCTGAAGTCCTCTACTGTATATGTGTTTGGGGACTCATTTCAACACCTATCTGCTGCCTGGTTGGTGGTCAAGTGTTTGAAAGATCTGTGGAGTCCAGGTTAATCGAAAGTGCTGGTGCTCCTACAGGGTCACCCTCCTCCTCAGCATCTTCCAGCTTTTTCTCAATTCAAACACAGAGATTAGCAGCTTCTGTCCATTGTGTGGGTACAAATAACTGCATCTGACTCTTTCAGCTGCTTATTGGGTCTTTGGGAGGGCAGTCATGATAGGTCCCTTTTTGTGAGCTCTCCGTAGCCTCAGTAATATTGTCAGGCCTTGGGGCCTCCCTTTGAATTGGATCCCATTTTTGCCCTGTTGCTGGACCTTCTTTTCCTCAGATTCTTCTAGATTTCTAACCTTGCAGTTCTTTCAGACAGAAAAAATTATGGTTCAGAATTTGACATTGGGTTGGCAACCTCATCCCTCACTTCATGCTCTGGCTTCCTGCTGGAGGTGGGCTCTACAAGACCCCTCTCTGTGCTGTAGAGTATTTCATCTAATGTCCCTCCCTTTGAGTCCCAAGAGTCTCTCACCTTCCACGTCTCTGGTACATTCTGGAGGGTCCCCTCACCCAACCTCCTATTGCCTGAGGTTTCTGCTGGCCCTCAGTGCTTCACTTTTTTCTCCCTCTTCTCCAACCCTGTCTGCTTTTCATGCTTGGTTTCTCCCTCTCTCCTTGTGATTTCTTTCCTCTCTTACCCAAGTGAATTGAGGCTTCTTCACTAAGGTCCTCCAGCTTGTTGACCTTATTGAGTTCTGTGTACTCAAATCTGAAGGTTTGTAATTTGCCTTATTGGCAATATACTTTGCCTTACAGAAGCTTTCCCGTTTCATGAGGTCCCATTTATCAATTCTTGATCTTAGAACACGAGCCATTGGAGCTTTATTTAGGAAATTCCTCCTCTTCTATGCCAATGAATTCAAGACTCTTTCCTACTTTCTCTTCTATTAGAGTAAGTGTATCTGGTTTTATGTTGAGGCATTTGATCCACTTAGACTTGAGCTTAATGCAACATGACAACTATGGGTCTGTTTTCATTTTTCCACATACAGATAGCCAGGTAAACCAGTACCATTTGTTGAAAATGCTGTCTTTTTTCAATTGCATATTTTTGGCTTCTTTGTCAAAGAAGTGTAAGTGTGTGTAAGTATGTGGGATTTTTCCTGGGTCTTCAATTCTATTCCATTAGTCAATTTCTCTGCCTGGTATTAACCAATACTATCCAGTTTTTATCACTATTGCTCTATAGTAGAGCTTGAAGTCAGGGATGTTGATTCCCCCAGCCATTCTTTTGTTGTTAAAATTGTTTTCACTATTCTGGGTTTTTTGCCTTTCCACATGAATTTGAGAATTGTTCTTTCCATACCTTTGAAGAATTGTCTTGGGATTTTCATGGGGACTACACAGACAATCTGTAGATTGTCTTTGGTAGTATGGCAATTTTTAATATGATAATTCATTCTGTGAAGCCACAAATTACTGATACCTAAAATATACAAGGACAGAACCAAAATAGAAAACTTCAGACCAATCTTCCTTATGAATATCAATACAAAACTACTTAATAAAATGCTTTCAAACTGAATCCAAGAACACATCAAAGCCATCATTCACCAAAATAAAGTAGGCTTCATCTCAAGGATGCAAGGTTGGTTCAATATATGAAAATTCATTAACATAATCTACTATATAAATAAACTCAAAGAAAAAAATCATATGATCATCTTCTTAGATGCAGAAAAAACACGTGACAAAATAGGACACCCCTAGACGTTAAACGTTTTGGAGAGATAAGAAATTCAAGGCCCATACCTAAAAATAATAACTGCAACTTACTGCAAACCAATAGCCAAGATCAAATTAAATGGAGAGATAATTGAAGCAATCCTACTAAAATCCGAGACAAGACAAGAATGACCACTCTTCCCATATCTATTCAATAAAGCACTTGAAGTGTTAGCTAGGACAGTAAGACAACAAAAAGACACAAAAGGAATACAATTTGGCAAAGAAGAAATAAAAGTATCACTATTTGCAGATGATATAATAGTATATATATATATATATATATATATATATATACTATTATATCAATGGGTCATATATATATATATATATATATATATATATATATATATATATACTATTATATCAATGGGTCATATATATATATATATATATATATATATATATATATATATATATAACCCGAAAAATTATACCAGAGAAGAATTCCAGCTGATAAACAACTTCAGCAAAGTGACTGGATATAAAATTAACCCAAATAAATCTGTAGCCTTCCTTTATACAAATCATAAAATGTCTGAAAAAGAAATTAGGGAAACCACTCCCTTTACAATAGCCATGAATAATGTAAAATATCTTGGAGTAATTCTAATCAAACAAGTGAAAGATCTTTATGACAATAACTTCAAATCTCTCAAGAAATCAGAAAGTGGAGAGATCTCCCATGCTCATGGATTGGCAGAAGTTACCACATTTTCTTTATCTATTCTTCAACTAAAGGGCATTTATGTTGTTTCTATTTTCTTGCTATTATGAAAAAGCTGTTGTGAACATCGTTGAACAACTGTCCTTGTGATAGGATGGAGTATCCTTGGTTTCAAGGCCCTAGAGTGGTACAGCTGAGTCTTATGGTAGATGAATGACCAATTTTATGAGTAATAACCATATTGACTTTAAAATTAGCTGTACAAGTTTACATTCTCACCAGGAATAGATGGTGTCCCCTTTGTGCCACAACCCTTTCAGCATGAACTGTCACTTGTTTTTTATCTTGGCCACATTAACAATGTGTAAGATTGAATAGCAGAGTCATTTTGATTTGCGTTTGCCCATGCCTAAGAATGTTAAGCATTTCTTTAAGTGTTTCTTGGAACTTTGAGATTTGCCTGTTGATAATTCTCTGTTATGTTCTGTATTACATTTTTAATGAGATTATTTGGTTTATTGATGTTCTTTAAAAATTTTGCATATTAGAACTCTGTCAGATGTGGGATTGGTGATTTTTTTCTTTTTGGTAGGCTATTGTTTGTCCTAGTCACAGCATCCTTTACCTACAGAAGCATTTCAGTTTCATTGAGTCCCATTTATTGGTTGTTCATCTTAGTGCCTACACTGATTAGGAAATTGTCTCCTATACCAGTATCTTCAAAGCTATTCCACACTTTTTCTTTTATGTGTTCAGTGTGTTTAGTTTTATGTTAAGGGTTTTGATACTCTTTGACTTGAGTTTTGTGAAGGGTGATATACATGTATATATTTGTATTCTTCTACATGCTGCCATCCAGATAGAACAGCACATTTTTTGAAGATGCTTTTTTTCCATTGTTTAATTCTTGTTTCTTTATCAAAAATCAGTTGGGCATATATATTTGGGTTTGTTTCTGGGTCTTCAGTTTGTGTTCATTGGTCAACCTGTCTGTTTTTATGACAATACCATGCATTTTTTATTATGAAAGCTCTGTAGTATGGCTTGAAATTTGGTGATTGTAACCCTTAGAATTATTTAATATTTATACCAATAAAGAAAGGGGAGGTGTAAATTGAGGTAAAAACCTGTTAGCTCACTGAGGTAATATTATTTTAACTATATACAGAATATCTATGTAAAAGACTGATCCTACAACTAAACTAACTTTTTAGAAATTTTTATCTGTGTATCTATGTCATTCTACCTAGCTAGTCTGCCTTTTTAATGAGCTCCTCCAAACCCACAAGGACTCCTTAGCTCACTTTCCTGTAATGCTGTTTTACCTGTCTCCTGCTAGCTGCTGCATCTCTTTTACTTCTGCAAGCCCACAGAGAAAAATCCCTGTTACCTGGAGCTCCTTCCATAAAGGCGAGATAGGGAGGGAGGGGGGAGAAAGGGAGAGAGAGACTTGTTTTAAAATAGGCAGGAACTGTCCTTTCTTTTGCATTCTTATCCTTATTGTTGGAAACTAAGAGGCATACCCAAACTGCCTCTCTTTAGTACACATCTAACTGTATCCAGTTAGATGACAATATCTATTTTAGTAGTTAGATGCAATATCCGTTTAAGCTATTATATTTTGGTAACAATTAGGTTTTCCGTGTACAATGCTCAAATATCCTGTAATGGGTGATATCTCAAGGACTTCTTTTATTGTACAGAATTGTTTTAGCTATCCTGGGTATTTGTTTTTCTATATGAATTTGAGTATTATTCTCTTTAGGTGTGTAAAGAATTATGTTAGAATTTTGATGGGGATTGGTATAGAATCTTTAGATTGCTCTTAGTAAAATGTCAAGAATTAAAATTATTGTAAAACAGATTTTTTTTGCTTGCTTGTTTAGTGTTAACCAGTGGTATTTTATATCGTTTGCAGTGATTGTGAAGGGTATTGATTTCCTGACTACTTTCTCAGCCTGTGTACAATTTGTATGTAGGAGGGCTACTGATTATTTTTGTTTATCTTGTATTCAGGCAGTTTATTTAAGGTCATTATGATCTGTAGGAGTTAACTGAAAGAAATTTGGGGTCACTTATGTATACTATCATACCATCAGTGATTAGCATAGTGATACTTTGACTTCTTCCTTTCAATTTATATCCCTTTGATCTCCTTCAGTGGTCTTATTGCTCTACCTAGAGGTACAGAACCATGTTGAATATAAAGTAGACAATCTTGACTTGTTCCTGATTTCAGTAGAATTGTTTTGAGTTTCTCCATTTAATTTCATGTTTGCTACAGGCTTGCTATAAATTGAATTTATTAAGTTTAGGTATGTCTCATGTATCACTGGTTTCTTGTGGATTATTATCAGGAAGTGGTATTAGAATTTGTTAAAGGATTTTCAGCACCTATTTAGATGATCTTTCTTTCAGTTTGTTTATGTGGCCGATTACATTGACAGATTTTTATATATTGAATCATCCCTGCATCTTTGAGATGGAGTCTACTTGATCTTGGTAGATGATATTTTTGATGAATTCTGAGTTTCAATTTTTGAGTATTATATGGAATAGTTATAAATAATGTTCAGAAAAGAAATTGGTCTACAATTGTATTTCATTTTTAATCTATCAATACTTTGGGTATCAGGGTAACTCTAGCCTCATAAAATGATTTGTTTTGTTTTGTTCACTTTTTGGAATAATTTGAAGAGTATCTGTTCTTTGCATATCTGATAGAAATCTATGCTAAAACCATCTGGCCCTAGGAATTTAAAGACTGCATCTCTTTCACTAGGGGTTATAGGTTTATTTAAATTGTTTATCTGATCTTGGCTTAACCTTGGTAAATGGTAGGTACTGCAAATTGTCTGCTTCTTTTAGGTTGTCTAATCATGTGGAGTACAAGTTTGAAGTATGACCTACTGATTCATTGTATTTCCTCAGTATCTGTCATTATGCCTCCCTTTAAATTTCTGATCCTGTTAATTTCTTCTATCTGAGCATTTTAGTTAGTTTGGATAAGGGTTTGTCTATCTTCTTAATTTTCTCAGAGAACCTACTCTAGCTTTCGTTGATTCTTTGCATTGTTCTCTTTGTTTTACTTATTTCAGGCTTCAGTGTGATTATTTCCTACCATCTACTCCTCTTAAGTGTTTTTGCTTCTTTTTTTTTTCTAGAGATTTCAGGTGTGCTGCTAAGTTGCTAGCATGGAATCTCACTAATTTCTTTATGAAGGTACCTAGTTCTTTGAACTTTCTTCTGCTTTCATTGTGTTTCATAAGTTGCTATGTTGTGCGTTCACTTTCTTTTAGTTCCTTGAAGTCTTTCATTTTCTTTCTTATGTTTGCCTTGATGAAGTAGTCATTCAGTAGAGAGTTGTTCGATTTTGGTGAGTTGTAGGCTTTTTGTGGTTTCTGTTGTTAAAAACACTGGTCCAGAAAAGACTGGTTCCAGTTTTGCAGGAGAGTACCAGAACAGAGAAAGGGATGGGGGATGACTGGGGAATAGGCAGAGCAGGGGGTAGGGGGGAAGAGGACTTATGGAACATATGGTGAGGGGGGAACTGGGAAAGGGGAAAGCCTTTGGAATGTAAACAAAGAATATAGAAAAATTTTTAAAAAGTACAGCTTGAACCCATCGTGGTCTGATAGGATACAAGGCCTCATTTTAGTTTTCTCATACATATTGAGATTTCCTTTTTGACTGAGTATGTGGTCAATTTTGGAGAAAGTTTCATAAGTTGCTGTAAAGGTATATTCTTTTGTGTTTTGGTGAAATGATCTGACATTATATGTTAGGTCCATTTATTTCATAAGGTTTGATAGCTCTAGTAATTCTTTACGTTTTTTTGTGAATAAGCTGTCTATTGGTGATATTGGTGTAACAAAGTCTCCAACTATTAATGTCTGAAGTTCAATGTGTGATTAAAGCTTTAGAAATCTTTCTTTTAAAACTGTTAGTGCCCTTGCATTTTCAGGAATAGATGTTAAGAATTGAGCAATCACTCTGGTGAATTTTTCCTTTGATAAGTATGCATTGTCTTTCCCCAACTCTTTTGATTAATTTTGGTTTGAAGTCTATTTTGTTAGATATTAGACTGTCCACACTTGTTTGCTTCATGGGTTGATTTCCTGGGAAAACATTTTCAGACACTTTACTCTGAGATAATCCCTTTCTTTGATGTTGAGATGTGTTTCTTTTGTGCAACAGAAGGATATATCCTGATTTAGCTATTATTATGTTAGTCTGTATTTTTTATTGAGGAACTCAGTTCATTGATCTTAAGAGTTAATAATGGCCAATGATTTTAATTCCTGTTATTTTGTTTTCAGTGGTGGTAGTGGTACTATATGCATGGGTTGTAGAGGGGAGCTTCCTTTCTTTTGGCTTTGTGGTATGGTTTGTTTCTTGAGTTTGATGGATATAGTTAAGATCCTTGGGTTGGAGATTTCCCTCTAGTACCTTCTGAAGGGGTGATTTTGTGGATAGATATTGTTTAATTTGTTTTTTCATGGAGTATTTTGCTTTCTATACCTATGGTGATTGATACTACTGGGTATAGTCGTCTGGGCTTGCATCAGTGATTTTAGAGGTTGCATGACATTTTTTCAGGCCTTTCTCACATTTAGATTCTCTGGTGAGAAATCTTGTATAATTCTAATGGGCCTGACTTTATTTGCCCTGCTTTCCTTGCACCTTGCATACTGTCTTTGCTCAGTATGTTTACTATTTTGATTATTATGTAGTTCAGGAACTTTCTTTTCTGCTCCAATTTATCTGGTGTTCTCTAAACTTCTTGTACCTTTATAGCCATGTCCTTGAAGTTAGTTAAAAAAAAATATGATTCTGTTAAAACTATTATTGAGCCGTTGAGCTGTAATTCTTCTCTTTCCTTTAATCCTATTAATTTTAGATTTGGTCTTTTTCATGGTGTTGCATATTTCCTGAAATTTTTGGTCAAGAAATTTTTTCAATTTAATGTTTTCTATGACTGATGTAGCAATTTCATCTACATCTTATCTACACCAGAGATTCTCTTTGCCATCTCTTATATTATGTTGGTGATGCTTATGTCTGTAGTTCCTATTAGATTACCTAGATTTTCATCTCTAGCATTTCCCCAGTTCGTGTTTTCTTTATTGTTTCCATTTCCATTTCTAGGACTTGAACACCTTTCTTAATTTTCTTCATCTATTTGGCTTATTTAAGGAATTTGCCCATTTCCTCCCATTCTTTGTGTTTTTATGGATTTCCTTAAGAGATTTATTTATTTTCTCTTTAAGACCTCTATGATCTTCATACACTTTGTGTTCAGGTAATTTTATTACCCTTAAGTTGTATTGGAGTTTTGTAGTAGGATAGCTGGACTCTTGTAGTGCCACATTGTCCTGCTGCTATTAACTGTGCTTTTTGACTAGCCTCTAGAAGCACCTGTGTTTGGAATGAATAGTCTAGATGCTGATTTCTGAGTTTCTTTGTTCAATGGGTATTTTGTTTTTTGTTTTCTGTTTTCTCCTTTATCTCTGATCTTTATGATCTGTATTTCAGGCTCTGGTGCAGCAAGGAGTCTCTTTCAGAGTTGGGGCTGGATTTTTGGCAATAAGATGGCCTTTATTCTGGCAGGGTATCTCTGTTCTTCTGAATAGCATGAAACTGTTCTAACAGTATTATGGGCCTGCACTTGAGCAGAGGATATCTAACCATGGTTGGCACCAAAAGAAAACAATTTTTTTACGTGTTTCTCTTTTTTTAATTTTTTATTAGATATATTTTTGATTTACAATTCAAATGATTTTCCCTTTCCTGGTTCCCCCCCCCATGAATATCTGCATCGATATTCATAAGGAAAATTCATCTAAAGTTGTATTTCTTTGTTGGCTCTTTGTGTGGTTTAGGTATCAGAGTAATTGTAGCTTCATAAAATAAATTGGGGAGTGTTCCATCTGTTTCTATTTTGTGGAATAGTTTGAAGAGTATTGGTATTAGGTGTTCTATGAAAGTTCTATGAAGGGGAAAATTTCCTGAATAGAACAGCAATAGCTCATGCTCTAAGATCAAGAATTTACAAATAGGACATCATAAAATTGCAAAGCTGCTGTGCGGAATAGGACACTGTCAATAGACAAAACAGCAACCAAGATCTTCACTGATCCTACATCTGATAGAGAGCTAATATTCAATATACACAAAGAACTCGACGTGTTAGACTCCAGAGAAACAAATAATCCTATTAAAAATGGGGTACAGAGCTAAACAAAGAATTCTCAACTCAGGAATACTGGATGGATAAGAAATACCTAAAGAAATGTTCAACATCCTTAATCATCAGGGAAATGCAAATCAAAACATCCTACCTCACACCAGTTAGAATGGCCAGGCTCAAAAGCTCAAGGGATAGCAAATGCTGGAGAGGATGTGGAGAAAGATGAACACTCCTGCTTTGATGGTAGGATTGCAAGCTGATAAAACAACTCTGGAAATCAGTTTGGCATTGCCATGGAAATTTGAAAAGAACACTACCTGAGGACCGAGCTATACTACTCCTGGGCATATACCAGAAGATGCTCCAACATGTAATAAGGACTACTATGTCCATAGCAGTCTTATTTCTAATAGCCAGAAGCTGAAAAGAACCCATATGCCCCTCAACAGAGTAATAGATACAGAAAATGTGGTACACTTACACAGTGGTGTACTACTCAGCTTTTAAAAACAATAAATTCATGAAATTCTTTGGCAAATGGATGGAGAAAGAAATATCATTCTGAGCGAGGTAACTCAATCACAAAAGAACACACAAAGTATGTACTAACTAATAAGTGAATATTAGCCCAAAACCTCAGAACACCCAAGTTACAATTCACAGACCACATGAAGCTCAAAATGAAGGAAGACCAAAATGTGGATACTTTCATGCTTATTGGAAAGTGGATCAAAATACTGATGGCTTGCAGCCAACTAATAGAATGAGAATAGGATCCCCAAAGGAGCAGCTAGAGAGAGGACCCAAGTAGCTGAAGTGGTTTGTAGCTCTACAGGAGGAAAAATAATATGTACCAACCATTAACCCCAGAACTCCCAGGGACTAAACTACCAACCAAAGAGTAGACAAGGAGGGTCCCAGGGCTCCAGCTACATATGTAGCAGAAGATGACCATTTCAGACATCAATGAGTGGAGAGGGCATTGGTCTTGTGAAGGCTTGACTTCCCAGAATAGGGGAATGCAAGTCAGGAAATTGGGGGGCAGGGAGGTGAGCGCTGGGCGGGGGATGGGATGGGGGTTTTTGGTGAGGTAACTTGGAAGAGGGTTAACATTTGAAAAGTAAATAAAGCAAGTATCTAATAAAAAGCATGTGATCAATATATTGCAGTGCTCTTTCTTAGCCAAGTTATGAATCAATTGTTAAACCAAATACAAAAATGAATGAGTGAGCTAAATATTGCCTTTAAGTATTACAAAAGGTAGGCTGATGTTACTTTTAACTGAAGAAATTAACATGCATCTTCAGTCACAGGAAAGGAAAAGATCAGCTTCCATTGGAGTATAGGATATTTTAATTCATAGCAGGAAATGGCATCCTTATTTTAACTTACTATCTATCATAGTAAGATAACTTTGGTAACTCATGTTAAAAATTCTAGCTACACTGCACAGTTCAGACAAGTGTTTATGATCAGAAGTTGAACTTTGAGCACTATTTAAACTGTAAAATCCATGTGTTCTGACTGCTTGAAAGCTCATCTTCTATCTCTTCTCTTCCCTGTATGAATTCACTTCCTGATAACTCATCAAATATTTGAAAATAATAAATCACATTGCAATTTCTGCTTTAGTCTTACATGTTTATAAGAGATTAAAGTATTAGATAAAAAATATAGAAGCAGGTGGAAACGAGTTATCTCCTTGACTGTTAGCAAGGATCATTTTGAACATTAGGCTGAAGAAAAGAAACAAAATTGGGTTTTTGTATAGTGAAATCCTGGATGAGGTCTGCAAGTTTACATTATGACCTGCTGAACCCAAGTGGCAGGGAAGAGTGGCTTCTAACATATATCTAATAAAGCAAGGGTGATGTTCTCTGTGGCTGGTGTGTGATCAAGAACTGAGAAATACTGAACTGGCAATATGTTAAACTTCTGTTTAAATATATTGATCAAATCATTCCAAGAGAAATGAATGGGATGAAAAGTGAGAAGCCATAAATTTTTCTAGAAATTCTTCTTATAAAATGTCAGAATTAAGTTGGTTTTCACTGACCATTGAAATCTTCTACAGTAAAAATTTTTTATGTATTGACATGTATTGTTTGATTGTTTACCTTCAAAAATTTTTTTCCAAAGCAACCACCAAGAGTTCAATTTTTGGCTTTTTTGAGTTTTTTCCTAGAGATGATCTGAGGACACTCATATTCTGCTCCACTGGCATGTGCACCCACAGCAAATGAACTTATGGATTCTGACATTGTTTCTATCATTATTTTTCCATTTTGCCTCATTGTTTTAGAAACACACACACACACATTATAAATTTGTGCATGTAGGTGTGCATTTACACATATCCCACAAACTGTGTAAGTGAATATATATGTATACATATATATATATGTATATATATATACATATATATATATATTATTAAGTGGAACAGGAAAACTTTGTGAGGCATTTTCTTCTGAAAACTTGGTCTCTCTGGACTCTGCTGCATGATGGTGTTTGGCAAATGAACCTGTTGTCATTTGGATTGATGTATCAGATCCATTTCTTTGAACTCTCAACTCCGTGAGGGTTACTGGCTGCTTTTATTTTTTTATATCAATTGAATAATTATTTGTTCCCTGACTTTCTTTGACATTATCAGTATTTCCTTATATAAATTTATGCTTACCGATATCTTTATCAGGAGCAAAAAGAACTCATTTGATCTCTGTCAAGAGTCCATGAGACCTTAATCTCTATTCCCCTGACAAAAATGCATCATTAGTATTGGTTTCACATATAAGTTTGAAAGAATAAAGTAACAAAGGCCTTCTAAAATTACAATAGCATGTGGTTATAAATTAAGATCTAAAACAACGAAATTTAAGCATTCTAAACCATGAAATATTTTTCTCTGCTTTTTAAACCAAACATTTAACATTCTGTATAAATAAACTTAAAGATGAGCCTATAAACACTCTCTTACTTTATCTTAAAATGTTCTTTTAAAAATAATTTAAGCATGTGAGATGTGTCACTACATAAAGGCCCAGCTGTCAAGTCTGACTGCATGAGTCTGCTCCCTGGGATACAGTGGTAGAAAAGAACCAACTTCATCAAGGTGATCTCTGACTTCCATAGCTTGGTGGAATATGTATATCCATATGGCCACATGCAAATAGCTGACTACACACAATGAACGTCTTCCAAAGTAATCAGTACCAAGAATAAAACCAAATTTAAATTTTGTAATAGATGTCTTCAAAATATTATTGATCTCCAATTACTGAGAATGGACGGCATCAATCAAAGTGGCAAATTGTACAGGATAAAGACCAAGGGACCTCAATTCTACACAAAAGAAGTACAGGCAAATTAAAGAATGCTCCAAGTGAAATAGGCATCCACAGGAACAGACACATCAACTGATCCTCCAAAATCAAATAGCCATCCTGAAATATATATATAAGTATCATTATATATTTTATATATACATATATATGTATACATAGATATGTATACATATATGCTTTATATATGTATACATGCAGACACATAGATACATATACATAGGTAAGCAAATATATGGACAATGGATTTGAAAGAAAGCAATAGAGAGTACATAGAAGAGTTCTTAGTGAAGAAAAGAAGAAATGGTGGAATTAGAATCTTAAAAACAAAAGAAAAAAGATTATAAAACCTAGTAATATCAAAATGCCTTTTCATATTGTTAAGTTGTACATCTTGTATAAAAGTTGAACATATTGGAGCTTTAAGTTGGTTGTAAACCAGTATTTATGGTACTACTGGTTAAAGACTTCATCTGCTTTGGCAAAGTTCAAGTGACCATAGGTATGTTGTTTCATTTCTGTTTCTTCAATTCTATTCCATTGATCTAATTGTATATCTCTGTACCAATACCATACAGTTTTCATCACTATTGCTCTACACTATAGCTTGAGCTCAGGGCCAGTGATTTCCCCCAGATGTTCTTTTATTTTTGAGAAAAGTTTTTACTATTCTGCATTTTTTGTTATTACAAGTAAATTTGGGGATTTTTCTTTCTAACTCTATGAAGAATTGAGTTGGAAATTAGATGGGGATTACATTGAATCTGTAGATTGCTTTTGGCAAGATGACCATTTTTACTATATTAACCCTGCCAATCCATGAGCATGGGAGATTTTTCCATCTTCTTAGGTCTTCTTTGATTATTTCTTCAGACACTTGAAGTTCTTGTCATACAGACCTTTCACATGTTTGGTTAGAGTACAGCAGCCTATTTTATATTATTTGTGACTATTGTGAAGGGTGTCAGTTCCCTAATTTCTTTCTCAGCCTGTATATCATTTGTATAAAAGAAAGCTACTGATTTCTTCTATTTAATTTTATGTCCTGCCACTTTGTTGATGTTTTTTTATTAGGATTAGGAGTTCTCTGGTGGAATTTTGGGGTCACTTAAGCATGCTATCATATCACCTACAATAGTGATATTTTGACTTCTTCCTTTCCAATTTGTATGCCATTGATCTCCTTTTATTGTATAATTGCTCTAGCTAGAACTTCACATATTATATTGAATAGATAAGGAGAGAGTGGGCAGCCTTATCTAGTCCCTGATTATAGTGGGATTGCTTGAAGTTTCTATTCATTTAGTATGATGTTGGCTACTGGTTTCTTGTATTTTGCTTTTACTATGTTTCAGTATGGACCTTGAATTCCTGATCGTTCAAAAATTTTTAACATGAATGGAGGTCGAATATTCTCAAATGCTTTTTCAGCATCTAATGAAATGACCATGTGTTTTTTTTTTCTTTGAGTTTTTCATGTAATGGATTATATTGATGGATGTCTCTGTATTGAACCATCCTTGTATCACTGGGATGAAGCCAACTTGAACATAATGGATGATTGTTTTGATGTGTTCTTGGATTCGGTTTGCCAAAATTGTATTGAGTATTTTTGCAATGATATTCATACGGGAAATTGATCTCTAGTTTTCTTTGTTCGGTCTTTGTGTGGCTTAGGTAAAAGTGCAACTGCAGCTTCATAGAACAAATTGCATAGTGTTCCTTATGTTTCTATTTTGTGAAATAGTTTGAAGAATATTGCTATTAGGTCTCCTTTGAGGGTCTGATAGAACTCTGCAAACACATGCGGTCCTGGGCTTTTTTTTTTTTTCCCCTTGGGATACTTTTAATGACTGCTTCTATTTCTTTAGGGATAATTGGAATGTTTAGATCATTTATGTGATTCTGATTAAACTTTTGTACCTGGTATGTGTATAGAAAATTGTTCATTTCCTCCAGATTTTCCACTTTTGTTCAGTTTAGGCTTTTGTAGTAGGAACTGATGATTTTTTAAATTTCCTCTTTTTCTGTTGTTATGTCTCCCTTTTCAGTTCTGATTTTGTTCATTTGGATACTGTCTCTGTGCCCTCTGGTTAGTCTGGCTAAGAGTTTATCTATCTTGTTGATTTTTTCAAAGAACCAGCTCCTGATTTTGTTGATTCTTTATATAGTTCTTTATATAGTTCTTTATATAGTTCTTTTTGTTTCTACTTGGTTGATTTCAGCCCTGAGTTTGATTATTTCCTGTCTTCTACTCCTCTTGGGTGTATTTGTTTCTTTTTATTCTAGAGCTTTCAGGTATGCTTTCAAGCTACTAGTCTATGCTCTCTCCAGTATCTTTTTCGATGTACTCAGAGCTATGAGTTTTCCTCTTAGCACTGCTTTCATTGTGTCCCATAAGTTAGGGTATATTGTGCCTTTATTTTCACTGTGGTCACTTGATCTTTGGCAATGAAGCTAAAACAATCCAGTGGAAAAAGCATATTCAACAACCAGTGCTGGTTCAACTGATGGTCAGCATGTAGAAGAATGCAAATTAATCCATTCTTATGTCCCTGTACAACGTTCAAGTCCAAGTGGATGAAGGATCTCCACATAAAACCAGATACACTGGGCTGGAGGAATGGCTCAGTGGCTAAGAGTATTGTATGTTCTTCTTTACATCCTGAGTTCAAATCTCAGCAACCACATAGTGGCACAAAACCATCTGTAATGAGATCTGGAGTGTCTGAAGACAGCTACAGTATACTTATATATAATAAAAAATAAATCTTTAAAATAAGATACACTGAAGCTAATATAAGAGACAGTGGGGAAAAGCCTGGAACACATAACAGGGGAAAATTTCTTGAACAGAACACCAATGGCTTATGCTCTAAGATCACGAATCCAAAAATGGGACCTCATAAAATTGCAAAGCTTCTTTAAGGCAAAGAACACTGTCAATGGGACAAAACAGCAACCAACAGATTGGGGAAAGAACTTTACTAATCCTACATCTGATAGAGTGCTAATATCCAATATATACAAAGAAACTCAAGAAGTTAGACTCCAGAGAACCAAATGACTGTATTTTAAAAATTGGGTATAGAGCTAAACAGAGAATTTTCAACTGAGGAAACTCAAATGGCTGAGAAGCACCTAAGGAAATGTTCAGCATCATTAGTCATCAGGGAAATGCAAATCAAAACAAGCCTGAAATTTTACCTCATACCGGTCAGAATGGCTAAGATCAAAAATTCAGGAGACATCAGACACTGACAAGAATGTGAAGAAAAAGGAACATGCCTCCATTGCTGGTGGGATTGCAAGTTATAAGACCACTCTGGAAATCAGTCTGGTGGTTTCTCAGGGAAAAAATTGAATATAAATCTATTTGAGGACCTTGCTATACTAATCCTGGGCATATACCCAGATGATGTTCCAACATGTAATAAAGACACATGCTCCACTATGTTCATAGCAGCCTTATTTATAATATCCAGAAACTGGAAATATCCTAGCTGTCCCTCAACAGGGAAATTGATACAGAAAATATGGTACATTTACACAATGGAGTACTACCCAGCTATGAAAAACAATGACTTCATGAAATTCGCAGGCAAATGGGTGGAACTTGAAAATACCATCCTGAGGAAGGTAACTCATTCACAAAAGAACACACATGGTATGTACTCACTGATAAGTGGATATTAGGCAAAGAGTGTGGAATATCCATGGTACAACTCACAGACCACGTGAAGCTCAGTAGAAAAGAAGATCAAAGAGTGACTACTTCGTTCAGTCATACTTAGAAGTGGGAACAATATAATCAAGGTAAGTAGAGGGTGGGAGGGTCTTGGGAGGAAAAGAGGAGGAGGAGGGGAAAAGGGGTCAGAATCAGGTATGGAAAGAGATGGAAGAGATGTACAGAGGGTCAGGAAATTGAACAGAGTTGTATAGAACTCTATTGCTTTCCTGGCTTCTAGGAAAAGCAATAGCCTTCTAGGACCCTACAGGGATGACATTAACTGAAACACCACACTAAGGGGATGGAGATCCTGCCAATACCATAACCAGAGTTTAGACATGGCACCCTGGTTGAGAGATGGGGCCACCCACCCATCTCCAAAATTTTACCCCAGAATTGCTACTGTTTAAAAAAATTCAGAGACAAAGAACAAAACAGAGAATGAAGGAAAGGCTGTCCAGAGACTGTTCCACTGAGACCATGCCACTTACAGACACCAAACCTAAACAGTATTACTAATGTCAAGAAGTGCTTGCTCACAGGAGCCTGATAGAGCTGTCTTCAGAGAGGCTCTACCAGATCCTGACCAATAAAGATGTGGATAGTGGATACTTGCAGGCAATCATTGAACTGAGCACAGAGACCCCAATGGAGGACCTAGTGGAAGGACTGAAGGTGCTGAAAGGGCATTATGGCATCAATGGAAGGCAAGGCCCTTGGTCCTGTGAAGGCTTGATGCCCTACTCTACAGGAATTCTAGGTCTGTAAGGCAGGAGTTGGTGGGTGGGTGGGGGATCACCCTCATAGAGACCGGGTAAGAGGAGATGGATAGGGTATTTGCAGAGGGAAGCCTGGAAAGGAGATAACATTTGAAATGAAAACAAATAACATATCCAATTTACAAAAAAAATACCTCATCTGCTAAAGTTTCTGATATGTAAAACAGAAAGTTGTGATCTGAACTGAGAAAGTGAAAGCTCATCAATACCCAACCTTTTTTGAGAGAAGAAAAGAAAGAAAGAAAGAAAGAAAGAAAGAAAGAAAGAAGGAAGGAAGGAAGGAGAACTGAGCATGTGGTGTGTACACCATCTAGTAAAATTGTAAGAGTATCAAATTAAAAGTTGGCTTGAACAGAGAACCACATTTTAATATATCCTTTAAATGTGAGTTGAATGAATGCAAAAACAAATGGGTACTTTACAGCTGAAAGGGACTCTTAGGAAGTCTTCTTCCCTCTAGATGGTAAGATCAAGAAGCTTGGCTACTTAGAAAGGGAACTGACTGTTTGACAGAAAAAGAGAAAAGGAAACTATTGAAAATTAAACTGTATAGCAGTAAAGGGGGTTGGAGTGTGAGGCTGTAGACATGGTGAAGTAGGGGTTGGGTGTGGAGGTGGTTATCAACCAAAATGACATGTCTGTGGAAACCCACAATGGAATCATATTACTGCATAAGCAAATTTTAAAAGTTATGATAGTAATTTAAAACCCTGAAAGTTTAGAATGGTCTATGATTTTGATTATTTTGAAACTGTCCTTGAGAACTCAGTAGTGAAGGTGGTGGATAAGCATATTCCTCTATGGTGAACACACTGCCTTCTCACTCTGGTATGTCCCAGAAGGAAATGGGGTCTCATACCCTAAAGCCATAAATTCACTTATGAGAAATTAATTATCTGCTTATTATACTGGGATGAGAATAGTTATTAACCTCCTAGTGTTGCTTTTGGTGTTCATGCATCATTAGCAGTTTCTGTGTTGATGCATATTATTCCCACACATACGACTCATGTGTGGTATGTCAGGTGTATATTTTGTACTTACTTTTATTTTTTTACAGGCAGGGTTATTGTAGTACTCAAACAAAAGTATAAAATATACTTCCTGAAGCCTTTTGAGTATATGGTCTCCTGAAAGGCAGATTTTCTGATACAAACCTTGTGCAAATTATGTTATATGCACACAGTCAAAAGATACTGGCACAAACCAGAAAACCTGGTTTTGAGTTTGTTGATTTTGTTTTATGTGTTTGTTTTATTTTTCACTCTGATAAAGATAAAACTCAATCCTGAAATACTGGGAGCTTGATTTTATATTGAATTTATCCTGAACCACATTTGAAATTTTTTTCTAGTATACTAGCTCTTTTAGAATATTTTGTTGTTAGCCTTCATGGTATATATAACTATAGTCCTATCACTAAGATTCACAATGATCATGAGTTTGAGGCTTGTTTGTGTTACATAGCAAGACAGTGTTCAAAAGAAAATAGAATCTGTTTATCAAAGAATAAATCTTGATACAAAATAGAAAAAAGAGAGAATATGTTTTTTCTTTCTCAGTAGAAAAAATTATGAGTACTTTACCAGGGGATACTTGAGTTTTTCATAACTCATAATAAAGACCAGTGTGCGAGCCAAATAGTCTGGTACATGCCTTTAATTCTAGCACTTGGGAAGTGGAGAATGCAAGATCAGGAGTACAAAATTAACCTGAGCTGTGATACAAGTTCAAGGACAGTATAGCTATATTAGATCTTGCAAAAATAACAACAACAACAACAATGGGCCATTCTACCACAAAAAGATCCATAGTTCTGTGTAATTGCCAAGAGTAGAGTTCCAAATCCACACCAGGGGCAGCTGGGTGATAAGAGGTAATTCCATGCTTAAGGTTCAAAATTAGGCAAAAAGTTCAGACTGTACTTTTTAACCTATGACATTTAATATTTTCATATGTAAAATAAATAGAAGTCAGTGTTTTAATTGTCTTTCCATATAGTTACTTAGTGTTTGGGTATGTGTGCATTTGTATGTATACATGTGAATCTATGCACATACATTTATTGTGTGCAAATATCATCATCTCTGTGTGGATGTCAGAAGACAACTTGTGGTATTCTATTCTCTTCTTCCACCATATGTGTTCCAGGGATTAGGTTTAGGTTGTCATGATTAGCAACAAGCACCTTTATATATCAAACCCTCCCAATGACCATAAAGTTAATATGCTTTACTATCCTGGTTATTATAAAAACTAATTATATTTTATAAACATTCAACAATATGCTATTGCTTCCCTCCTTAACAAAAATGTTATTTGTATCATCGCTTCCTAAGAATTTAGTTTTATAACGCTTAGTCATTACTTTTTATTATATTTCTCATAATGATTTTATAGCTCATTTTTCTCACCACTCTTCTGTACCTCTGAAAGCACACACTGTCGGCTGGCTTATGCTGTAATTTCTCATACCATTCAACTTGTCTTTCTTTTAAACTGGCCTTCCTCATCACCAGGTGCCAATGTAATATATCATAAATGATAATGGTTTTGTGGGAAATTATGGTGTGCTAGATAGTTTTATGTCACCTTGATATAAGCTAGAGTTATCTGAGGTGAGGTAACACTTATTGAGAAAATGTCTCCATAAGAGTTGATTGTAAGCAAGACTATAGGCATTTTCTTAATTGGTTATCAACATAGGAGAGGGCAAGTATAGTAATGGGTGGTACCATTACAAATCTGGTTTCCTAAGTTCTAAAAGGAATCATGTTATCATAAGGAATAAGGCAGTAAGCAGTACTCCTCCCTGGATTCTATATCAGTTCTTGCCTCCTTCCCCACTTGAGTTCCTGCCCTAACATCCCTCTATACCTGGCAGTAGAAGACAAAATAAATACTTCCCTTCCCAAGTTGCAATATGTCATGTAGCTTCATCACTGCATGAGCAACCCTGACATGGGGCATTATGGCACCCAACTCTATCATTTCTGGGTCTTACTTATGAATCATCTTTAGCTTCCCCTTCCACTTTTTAACCCCTATTCAAAGATCTCAGGAAGTTACTTATGAAAAGGAATGTTTAGATAAGAATCAAGCACATAAAAATCTTATTTTTTTAATGTAAAACCTAGATATGGTGGCTCATTGATGAGAGTGAGTTAAAGCTTATTTAGCCATTTGCTCACATTTTTTGCTTTCTTTGGGTTAAGAAAATAAGTATAGATAAAAGTGACATGACAATGGGTTTGAAAATTTACTATATGGAATGAGATTGGAAACATATAGGAAATAAAATTGTTGTTTAATGGAACCTACTCCATTACAGAGCCATTGTGGTCTGCTCACAAATGGATGCAAAGTAAACAGGATAAGACACAGATTCTGCCCTTTGAGCACCATACTTCCTGCTACTTAATGACATGGCTGCTTCAAGATGGAGAATTCAAACCAAACTATGAATAGGTCCTGTTTGGAAAGCAATCTCTTGGGGACACATAACTCTCTCTCCTTTTGTGAGCACTGTGAAGGCTGATGCTATAGTTCCATATGAGTATAAGTACGTATTTTCCTCTCTATCTTTTTAGAATACTTTGATAGAATCCCTTCTCTTTTTCCAAGAAAGCAGCATAACTATTTGCTCACCAAACAAAACAAAACACACAAACAAAATCTACCACCAGCACCACCACCACCACCAGCAGCAGCAGCAGCAGGAGCAGCAGCAGCAGCAGCAGCAACAACAACTACATCTGCAACAATCAAAACCACACTGGTCCAATTAAATTGGGGGAAAAGTACAAAACCTTCAGAAAGCAATAAACCTTTATTATACCAGAAATTTTATACCAGATTTACATATCTTAAATCTCATAATTGTGTAAAATAACTCCTACCATAATATAACAGCAAAAGAGTGCTGAGATTGCTTACAGCATTATAAATGAGGTAGGTTAATTTAATCTAGAATTTAATTAAATATATAATTCCATTGCAATTGAAATCCTCGCTGTTGTTCTCAGTAACAGCTCCTACTTTACAAAGGATAAAAACTTGAAAATACATTTATCCTGAAGATTTGTAACTTTTATGTAGCTATATGAATAAAATAATATTCATACAATTCATGCAATAACTGTTAGCAAATATTATCCTGTTATTATGACTCATTAATTTTAATGTTCAAAAAACTAATGTAGAAATCTAAAGATAGAAAGCAGTTTAGATAGACTAAAGGAAAGTAATTTTCTGCTAAATAAGAGTTAAGAAAAAAGAAATCTGGGGAGGAAACGAAGATGGTAGATTCTAGCAGTTCCCACCATCGAGCTCTAAGGAGTCTGAGAGAGCCATGGAGGCTTCAAGGGGTGACACAGTTGCAAAAAAGGAGGAGGAGGAAGACAGGGAGGGGGAGGAAGAGGAGGAGGAGAAGGAAGAGAAGGAGGAGGAGGAAAAAAAGAAGAAGAAGGAAGAGGAGGAGGAGAAGGAGAAGGAGAAGGAGAAGGAGAAGGAGAAGGAGAAGGAGAAGGAGAAGAAGAAGAAGAAGAAGAAGAAGAAGAAGAAGAAGAAGAAGAAGAAGAAGAAGAAGAAGAAGAAGAAGAAGTCATGGAAGATCATGCATGTAAGGTCTTCAATAACTCCAGCACAACTGAGAAAAAAGGCAAGTCATGTGGGAAGATGCTTATGCTTTTTAAAAAGCAGACTCAAGAAATAGAAATAAAAAAGATGATGGAACACAGGCAATGAAAATGACAAAGTCTATACTCTTTGGTACCATGTCTCAGCCAGAAGGCAGCAACACAAATGTTATGCCTGATGAGCCAAGTGTCTGCTGGCACCCACACAAGGAAATGTGTGGTATCCTGGAACTCCTACAGAAACAGGTCATTTCTGAACAGGCCCTATTAACCAGCTCCCAACTTGGAGCCACTGAGGCTGTATCCCATCCTGTTCTCCCTGCTAAGAGACAGAGAGTACAGGGCAATAGCACTGCCAACCACCTACATGCACAAAGGTCACATCTGCTGAGTCTCAGGCAGCAGATATTAAAGGCAGGGAAGTATGCAGCATCCAGGAGTTTGTACAGAACCTGCCCTTCAACACGCTTCAACATCACCCTGACTCCAGGCAATTGGAAGGTAAGCCTCAATAATAGTCTAATATTTAACTATAAACCTTGAACCAGACCAACAACTCACTGC
Source organism: Apodemus agrarius (assembly GCA_964023405.1). NCBI lineage: Eukaryota > Metazoa > Chordata > Mammalia > Rodentia > Muridae > Apodemus > Apodemus agrarius. The sequence continues at coordinate 127,308,078 of OZ030009.1, forward strand.
AATGAATATTTGCATGTAAAGCTATTTGGGTAAAATAAGTGTGTGTGTGTGTGTGTGTGTGTGTGTGTGTGTGTGTGTCTGTGTGTGTGTGTCTGTGTGTGTGTGTCTGTGTGTGTGTGTCTGTGTGTGTGTCTGTGTGTCTGTGTGTCTGTGTGTGTCTGTGTGTGTATACACATTTCTTGTTGACTAAGACCTACAGAGTGGAATGTAGCAGACTGGAACTTGCAAAGACTCAGTCATTGTCCCACCTCCAACCCTACCTCCAAAATATTGTCCAGCTGCACAATCTCTGTTTCTGAGCAACACTAGGATATCTGAGATGAAATACAGTTTATTTACTACATTGGACTTTCTCAAAAGACCTCTATAATCCATGCTGTTTCTGAATGCCATTTTGATACCCTAAGTTTGCTGCCCCAGGTCATGGTTGAAGCCCAAGGTTCATGAGGATTTCAACAGACATGAGCCCTGCTGATGACCATGGCTCATGTTAGCTCAAAAGGCCATTTAGCTGTCTGCAGTCTAGACCATCTACCTGAGGCCATCTTGAAACCCATGTTAATGCCACTGTCAGGGCCTGTATTGATATGAGTGGTGGGCACTACCCCCTTGAGACCATGCTAACGTGAGTGGTGTGTACTGCTAGTTGAGACCACAATGAGGTCTTCTGCCTTTGCTGTGGCTGAAGCCTACAATGGTGACTGTGGGCCACTTAGCAGCAGAGGGACATGTGGATAATGTCTATGGTTCATGCTGTCAACAGAAACTATATGTATACCCATGATCTGTGCTCCCTCTGATTATAATTGCATGGAAGCTACTTTTGCCATAGTATTGATGACTCAGTCTCACAACTAAGAAAGAGGGAATAGAAGGCTTCTGTGAAAACTCCAATCCCTTCAACACACCCCCTTCCAAAAAAATGTATAAGATTAGGCAGAAAGCAATCAAAGAGAACACTGAACATTGTGCTACAGATGCTGAAGTATAGTTCCTCACAATTAATGGCTTCTCATAGGGGTAAGGGTAAAGAAGAACTCAGTTGTATTTAAGGGTCTGGACACCAAGAATTTGATCATGCTTCAGTGAGTATATGTCCAACAAAAAAATAATCTTGGTTTTCGTTACTTTCTTTTTGTTATTCTCCAGTGCAGTAGACAGTTACAAGAGTGGAGGGGCAGACCTGGGAGGACAAGAAAATGAGTATGCCCAGAAACTTTTATGTGAAATTCCCAAATAATCAACAATATATTATGTAAAAAAAAAAAGAAAAGAAAAGAAAATACAGAATGTAGTAACTAGTGATAAAACAAGTTGAGTTTCTTTATTGTTGACAATTGTTAACACATTTAGGAATGTGCAATCAAACAAACAAAAAAGAGGTTAAGCAGATAAGTACTAGTTTATACCTTGGAAATTATAGAAATTGGAGAGTGAAGCCTTGAGTGCAGATACAGAGAACTAATGGTAAATGTGGAGTAGCATGTCAACTGGCATGGATGTAGGATTTAGTCACCGACCCTATGGGTTGGTCAATACAGCCTGTGTGTTCTAAGTGAGAAATAGGTGTTGATTCTTTCTAACATAATAAACAACCTAGTTTTGTTTTGATGGCGGAGATATCATTTTTTTGAAAATAGATTATTTTCTCATATATTCTGATTATAGTTCCCTCAACCTATACTCCTCACAGTTCCTCCCAACCTCCCCTTTCCTCTGGATTCACTACCTTTCTGTGTCTCATGATAAAAAAAATAGTCTTCTAACATATAATAATGAACAAGCCTGCTCAGTCAGCCAACAGGTTCTCCAGCCCAGAAACAAGGATTGAAAAGAAAAAGATGACTAGACAATGCTGCAGTGTAACCCCAGTCAATTCTGAGGTTGAAGGTAGGTTTAATTTTTTCCAATCTGCTTTTATACCATTTTAATTACATGCAAGTATTAAGGGCAATAGTAGTACAATGAGGAACAAATAAGAAAAATAAACACAAAATAATCAAGACAATAAGCAAAGTCTCAAGATTACTCCACAGTGACTGTTATTTCCCAGGGCATGTAAGAAAGACCAAAATACCAGAGCCCACTTCCTTGTCCAAGCCCAAAATCTTGCCTGAAGCCTACTTCGTTTGTTCCTCCCTCCCTAAGATTAAAATTGCTGCCTTAACCTATTTCCCTATTATAGCCTAACTTTAGATTCTTGCCTGAACTTAACGTCCCTATCATGACCTAATGCCATATTCCTGCCTGAAGTCCATTTCCTTGCCCTTGACCAATGTCAAGCTCCTTGGCCAATGTCAGACTCCTTCCAGGTGGCACAGAACTCCAGTAAGGCTCTCTATATTTCACCCCTCTTTAGTTCATAAACAGGGCTGTGCCTATTTTAAGTCATTCTGACAAGAATACCTTCCTTAGCTGTCTTCAAGACATTTACAACTTGTTTGTATTATTTGAACAAGCATGACCTTATTAGTGTTTATTAATAAATGAATGCAGTCATTTGGCATATGCCTCTGTCTTATATTAGTAAGGCTCATGCAGAATCCTACCCATCCTTGGCTTGCCAATCTGTTAAATTAATGACTCTGTCTAGGGGTCCATTTTTAGTTTGAAGCCATGTACTTTGGCCACCAGCAGGTTGATGTTGTTAAAGACAAGCTTTAAAATGATGGGCAGGAATAAAAGTATTCTCAGGACAAGAAGGCTAGCATGATCAAGACATATGTGCCATTCCTGAAGTTTGACCAGTATGGAAATACTGACCTCAGGCTTTGAATAATTTTACCAGCAATATCAGTAGCATCAAATTTCAATTGGACAGTATTCTTTAAATTCACAATCTCAGTATGCAAAGCTAAAACATCCAGAGAGGTATTATGCCAAATACCCTGCAAGTGCCTTTGAACCTTTTCCCAATTATAGTGACTGTCATTGTAAACTTTAGAAAATAACACAAATACAATGATATTTGGCATGGCACTCAAGATGCTCTTTTTTTTATTGGATATATTCTATATTTACAATTCATTTCCCTTTTTCTGGTTCCCCACCCCCAAAGGTCCTACATGCCATTTTCCATCTCCCTGCTCCCTCATCCACCCCCTCCCAACTCACTGTTCTTGTACTCCCCCACAATGATGTATTGGTCCATTCTAGCACCAGTGTCCACTCCTTTCTTCTTGTGAGACATCAATTGATATGTGATTTGTGTCTTTGGTGTTCCAAGCTTCTAGGCTAATATCCACTTATCAATGACTGTATACCATGGGTATTCTTTTGAGACTGGGTCACCTCACTTAGTATGACATTCTCCAGCTCCATCCATTTCTCTAAGAATTTCATGAATTCATTGTTTCTAATGGCTGAATAGTACTCCATTGTGTATATATACCACATTTTTTTTGTATCCATTCCTCTGTTGAGGGACATCTGGGTTCTTTCCAGCTTCTGGCTATTATATATAAGGCTACTATGAACATAGTGGAGCATGTATCCTTATTGCATGCTGGGGAATCTTCGGGGTATATTCCCAGGAGTGGTATGGCTGGGTCCTCCGGTAGTATCACATCCAGTTTTCTGAGGAACAGCCATACTGATTTCCAGAGTGGTTGTACCAGCTTGCATTCCCACCAGCAGTGGAGGAGTGTTCCTCTTTCTCCACATCCTGGCCAACACCTGATGTCTTCTAAGTTTTTAATCTTAGCCATTCTGACTGGTGTGAGGTTAAATCTCAGGGTTGTTTTCATTTGCATTTCCCTAATGACTAATGATGTTGAACATTTTTTAAGGTGTTTCTCAGCCATCCAAATTTCTTCAGGTGAAAAGTCTCTGTTTAGCTCTGTACCCCATTTTTGGATAGGGTTATTTGGTTTTCTGGGGTCTAACCTCTTGAGTTCTTTGTATACATTGGAAATTAGCCCTATGTTGGATGTGGTGTTGGTGAGGATCTTTTCCCAATTTGTTGGTTGCCGATTTATCCTTTTGACAGTGTTTTTTGCCTTATAGAACTTTGTAATTTTATGAGGTCCCATTTGTCTATTCTTGATCTTAGAGCATAAGCAATTGGTGTTCTGTTCAGGAATTTTTCCCCTGAGCCAATGTCCTCAAGGGTCTTCCCCAGTTTCTTTTCTATTAGTTTTAGTGTGTCTGTTTTGTGTGGAGGTCCTTGATCCACTTGGAGTTGAGCTTAGTGCAAGAAGATAAGAGTGGATCAATTCTCATTCTTCTGCATGTTGACCTCCAGTTGAGCCAGCCCCATCTGTTGAAAAGGCTATCTTTTTTCCACTGGATGTTTTCAGCTCCTTTGTCGAAGATCAATTGGCCATAGATGTGTGGGTTCAATTCTGGGTCTTCGAACCTATTCCATTGATCCGCCTCCCTGTCACTGAACCAATACCATGCAGTTTTTAATACTACTGCTCTGTAATATTGCTTGAGGTCCAGGATATTGATTCCCCCACAAGTTCCTTTGCTGTTGATGATAGTTTTAGCTATCCTGGGTTTTTTGTTATTCCAGATGAATTTGAGAATTGCTCTTTCTAACTCTATGAAGAACTGAGTTGGGATTTTGATGGGGATTGCGTTGAATCTGTATATTGCTTTGGGCAAGATTACCATTTTGAATATATTAGTCCTGCCAACCCATGAGCATGGAAGATTTTCCCATTTTCTGATGTCTTCTTCAATTTCCCTCTTCAGAGATCTGAAGTTTGTGTCATATAAATCTTTCACATGTTTGGTTAGCGTCACTCCAAGATACTTTATATAATTTGTGGCTATTGTGAAGGGTGTCATTTCCCTAATTTCTTTCTCCGCCTGCTTATCCTTTGCATATATTGATCCACTTGGAGTTGAGCTTAGTGCAAGGAGATAAGAGTGGATCAATTCTCATTCTTCTGCATGTTGACTACTGATTTGCTTGAGTTGATTTTATAGCCAGCCACTTTGCTGAAGTTGTTTATCAGTTGCAGGAATACTCTGGTGGAGGTTTTTGGGTCACTTAAGTATACTATCATTTCATCTGCAAATAGTGATAGTTTGACTTCTTCCTTTCCGATTTGTATCCCTTTGACTTCCCTCTGTTGTAGAATTGCTCTAGCTAGCACTATATTGAAGAGATATGGTGAGAGGGGGCAACCTTGTCTAGTCCCTGATTTTAGTGGGATTGCTTCAAGTTTTTCTCTGTTTACCTTGATGTTGGCTACTGGTCTGCTGTATATTGCTTTTACTATGTATAGATATGGGCCTTGAATTCCTGCTCTTTCTAAGACCTTTAGCATGAAAGGATGCTGAATTTTGTCAAAGGCTTTTCCAGATTCCAATGAGATGACCATGTGTTTTTTTTTTTTTGAGTTTGTTTATGTAGTGGATTACATTGATGGATTTCCATATATGGAACCATCCCTGCATCCCTGGGATGAAGCCAACTTGATCATGGTGAATGATCATTTTGATGTGTTCTTGGATTCGGTTGGCAAGTATTTTGTTTAGTATTTTTGCATCGATATTCATAAGAGAAATTGGCCTGCAGTTCTCTTTCTTAGTTGGATCTTTGTGTGGTTTGGTATCAGGGTAATTGTGGCTTCATAGAATGAGTTGGGTAGTGTTCCTTCTGTTACTATTTTGTGGAATAGTTTGAAGAGTATCAGTATCAGGACTTCTTTGAAGGTCTGATACAATTCTGCACTAAAACCGTCTGGTCCTGTGCTTTTTTTGGTTGGAAGACTGTCTATGATCCCTTCTATTTCTTTGGGGGTTATGGGTCTGTTTAGAAGATCTACTTGATCCTTGTTTAATTTTGGTATTTGGTAACTGTCTAGGAAATTGTCCATTTACTCAAGATTCTTTAATTGTGTTGAGTATAGGTTTTTGTAGTAGGATCTGCTGATTTTTTGAATTTCCTCAGTTTCTGTTGTTATATCTCCCTTTTCATTTCTAATTTTGTTAATTTGAATACTGTCTCTGTGCCCTTTGGTAAGTCTGGCTAGGGGTTTATCTATCTTGTTGATTTTCTCAAAGAACCAGCTCCTGGTTTTGTTGATTCTTTGTATGGTTCTCTTTGTTTCAACTGGATTGATTTCAGCCCTGAGTTTGATGATTTCCTGTCTTCTACTCCTCCTGGGTGAAATTGCTTCTTTTTGTTCCAGAGCTTTCAAGTGCGCCATTAAGTTGCTAGTATATGCTCTCTCCTGTTTCTTTTTGGAGACACTCAGGGCTATGAGTTTTCCTCTAAGCACTGCTTTCATTGTGTCCCATAGATTTGGGTATGTTGTGCCTTCATTTTCATTAAATTCTAAGAAATCTTTGATTTCTTTCTTTATTTCTTCCTGGACTAAGGTATCATTGAGTAGAATATTGTTCAGCCTCCACGTGTATGAGGATTTTCTCTTGTTTTTGTTGCTATTGAAGAACATTCTTACTCCATGGTGATCTGATAAGAGGCATGGGATTAGTTCGATCTTTTTATATTTGTTGAGATCTGTCTTGTGTCAAATTATATGGTCGATTTTGGAGAAGGTACCATGAGGGGCTGAGAAAAAGGTATAGTCTTTTGCTTTAGGGTGAAAAGTTCTATATATATATGTTAAATCCAATTGCTCCAAAGTTTCGATGAGTTTCTCCGTGTCCCTGTTTAGTTTCTGTTTTTCTGGTCTGTCCATTGTGGATAGTGGAGTATTGAGGTCCTCCACAATCATTGTGTTAGGTGCAATGTGTGCTTTGACCTTTAGTAAAGTTTCTTTTATGAATGAGGGTGCCCTTACATTTGGAGCGTAGATGTTTAGAATTGTGAGTTCTTCTTGGTGGATTCTTCCTTTGACTAGCAAGAAGTGACCTTCTGTGTCTCTTTTGATGACTTTGGGTTGAAAGTCAATTTTATCTGATATTAAAATGGCTATTCCAGCTTGCTTCCTGTGACCATTTGCTTGCAAAATTGTCTTCCATCCTTTTACTCTAAGGTAGTGTTTGTCTTTGACTCTGAGGTGTGTTTCCTGTAAGCATCAAAATCTAGGGTCCTGTTTCTGTATCCAGTCTGTTAGTCTATATCTTTTTATTGGGGAATTGAGTCCATTGATGTTAAGAGATATTAAGGAATAGAGATTATTACTTCCTGACATTTTTTATGTTATTTTTGTTTTTGAGTAGTTATCTTCCTTTGAGTTTGATGGAAGAAGGTTACTGTCTTGCTTTTTCTTGGGTGCAGTTCCCTTCCTTGTATTGGAGTTTTCCTCCTATTATCCTTTGTAGAGCTCGGTTAGTGGAAAGATATTGTGTAAATTTGGTCCTGTCATGGAATATTTTATTTCTCCATCTATGTAGATTGAGAGTTTTGCTGGGTATAGTAGTCTTGGCTGACATTTGTGTTCTCTTAGGGTCTGCATGAGGTCTGCCCAGGATCTTCTAGCTTTCATGTTTTCTGGAGAGAAGTCTGGTATGATTCTGATAGGTCTTCCTTTATATGTTACTTGGCCTTTTTCTCTTACTGCCTTTAATATTCTTTCTTTGTTTAGTACATTTAGGGTTTTGATTATTATGTGACAGGAGGTGTTTCTGTTCTGGTCCAGTCTGTTTGGAGTTCTGTAGGCTTCTTGTATATTCATGGGCATCTCTCTCTTTAAGTTAGGGAAGCTATCTTCCATAATTTTGTTAAAGATATTTGCTGGCCCTTTAAGTTGTAGATCTTCACTCTCATCTATCCCTATAATCCTTAGGTTTGGTCTTCTCATTGTGTCCTGGATTTCCTGGATGTTTTGGGTTCCAAGTCTTTTGGATTTTGCGTTTTCTTTGACTGTGGAGTCAATGGTTACTATGTTATGTTCAGCATCTGAGATTCTTATTTCTATCTCTTGTATTCTGTTGTTGATGTTTGCATCTACGACCCCTGATTTCTTCCCAAGGTTTTCTATCTCCAAAGTTGCCTCCTTTTGTGATTTCTTAGTTGTTTCTACCTCTGTGTTCAGATCTTGGATGGTTTTGCTCAGTTCCTTCATTTGTTTGTTTTTGTTTTCATGTAATTCTTTAATATATTTTTGTGCTCCCTCTTTCTTGACTTCTGCCTGTTGTTTCAAGTTCTTCTGCATTTCTTTAACTGATTTTCTCATTTCCTCCTTATTGGTTTCTGTCAGATGGCCCATATTCTCCTGGAGTTCTTTAAGTGTTTTTTGTGTTTGCATTGTAAGAGCTTCTACCCTATTGATGTTCCCTTGAATTTCTTGAAGAGATTTGTTTATGTCTTTTTTGTGTTCCTCTAGGAGCATCATGACCTGTGCTTTTATATCTAACTCTGGTTTTTCTGGTGTGCTGGGGTATCCAGGACTTGCTGTGGTTGGCGAATTGGGTTCAGATGGTGCCATATTGCCTTGATTTCTGTTAATAATGTTCCTACGTTTGCCTTTTGCCATCTCTTTATCTCTGGAGTTAGTTGGTCTTATTGTAGATGGCAGCCCCCCGCTGAAAGCACAGTGCACCTGACCCCAGGAGACAGTGACCTTGGCTTAGCTGTTGGTACCCGGATCTGTCAACCTATTCTGGCTCTGGGTGTGGGTCAGAGCCTGGCAGAGTTGTCTGTGCTAGACTATGCTAGCCCTCAGTCCAAGCCCCTGACTCCAGCTGCTAGAATTCAGAGCTGTGTCCCAAGGCAAGATGGCCCCTTGCTGCCAGCCTGCTCAGAGAGCTGGCCACGGAGGTCTGCACCCGCAGCTGAGCTGTCTGTGCCCAGATCTCCTGTAGAGCTAAGCTAAGCTATATCTCTGTCCACGCACCTGACTCTAGCAGCTTGCTGTGCCTGCCGTTTGCTCGGGGTGTCCCTAGGCAAGATGGCAGCCCCGCTGAAAGCACAGTGCTCCTGTCCCCAGGAGACAGTCACCTTGGCTGAGCTGTTGATACCCCGCTCTGCCGATCTCTTCTGGCGGAGTTGTCTGTGCTGGACTATGCTAGCACTCAGTCCAAGCCCTGACTCCAGCTGCTAGACTTCAGTGCTGTGTCTCGAGGCAAGATGGCCCCTCGCTGCCAGCCTGCTCAGAGAGCTGGCCGTGGTGGTCTGCACCCGCAGCTGAGCTGTCTATGCCCAGATCTCCTGCAGAGCTAAGCTAAGCTATATCTCTGTCCATGCACCTGACTCCAGCCGCTCGCTGTGCCCGCTGTTTGCGCGCGATGTCCCGAGGCAAGATCGACTCTTTACTTTTAGACTCTGGAACTGTTGTCCAATAATTTGGTATCATAATGAGAATCAATCTATTGTTCCAAACCCTAACTAAATCCTCTTGAATACTCAAAACATTATTAACAATTTTTACTAAGTGATTAACAAAAGTAGCTGTCTTTATTTCCTGTGTCAAACAGTTGCAGAGGCAATCAATGTAGATGCTAGCTATCAATGTAATTAAAACTGATAATCCAGTAATTATCAAGCCCACTGCGCTCTTGCTTCTGCTTAAAGTCTGATGACTCACTTCTTCCAGTACTTGCAAGATGTTCTCAGAATACCAAAGTCCTGTAATATTCACAGGCAATAAAACAAAAGCTGATTGATAAACCACCATTACAGACATGCTGCTTCTCTATACACTGACACAATTAGAAAGTGTACAATTGATACAACGTACATTAAATACTGTAGAAGAAACAAAAGTAATTTTAACATGACCAATTAATAAAAGATTGGGAGCCTTAACACATGAACTAACACTTGTTTGAAAACTAGATCCTGTCCCAATTTTGTCTATAGCCAACGTGACTTTATAGAAAGCTACAGCTAACTTCAAGTTATGCTTTTGGAAATGGCCTATTTCTAACTGGCAAAGACCTATGAATATCTCCTTTCACCCAATGTGTGACTGATTCCCTGCCCAATCAAAAATTCACATTCTCTTGGAAACATTAAACTCCATTTGGGGTTGGTTAAAACATTCTTTCCAATTAATAACTTTCCTAAATGCCTGCTCCATATTCTCTGTGGATACAGATCCATAAGGTCTTAGCTCATGAGGATCAGGGGCAAATCCTTTATAATGTTTAGGCATGCCTATCTCTATGGTTTGAGTTATGGTTTGTGAAACATTTACCTTCAAAGTTTGAGGAAACACTGAAATACACCCATCATTTTTACTATTATTCACAAAGCAAACAGGGATCCCATTACCAAATGCATTGAAAGTCACAGTCTTATTATAAATTGGCTCCCCTATCGGGAGTGAGGGGCATCCAAGGATTTGAGTATTATTACTGATCTTGAGAATTTCCAGTCTGGAACACACTGCTGCATATATCAGTGGTGAGTCAGAAACATAGGCCCAGTAAAATTCACCATGTGCAGTAATCATCAGCATCTGTAGAGGAATCAGCAGGAACATGGGGTTGTTCTGCAGGAACATGTGATTGTTCGATTTGTTATACCAGTCTTTCTGGCAACCACTGAGGCCCAATTTCTTCCTGTGAAAAAACACAAATGTGACCTCATCCTCATATGAGTACAGGAATAGGTCCATGCCATTGGCCTGTCATAGGATCCTTCCACTTTCACTGAACCACATGTAGTGGAAGTGTGCAGATGCTAAAACAGTCAGCTGCTGAATGTCCATGCACATCCAAACTTTAAAATTTTGGAAGAAAAAGAGAATGTTTTAAATAGTTTTGTGGTGTGTGGAAGTATAGCTCCCCCTTTCTTATTTTATGAAGATATTGTTTTAAAGTTCCTTGGGCCCATTCCACAATGCCTTGTCCTTGAGAATTATAAGGAATCCCAGTAATATAGGTAATATTAAATTCTCAACAGAAAGTTTCAAATGCTCAGCTGCAATAGCCAGCTCCATTATCTATTTTCATCTGATTGAGAACACCCAGTATAGAAAAACAACACAGGCAATGTCTAATTGTGTTTTTTAGTTGCTTCTCTTGTTAAAGGAGTTGCAACTAGAAAGCCTGAAAAGGTTTCAATAGTCATATGCACATATATTAATTTTCCAAAATCAGAAATATGAGTAACATCCATTTGCCATAATTGATTAGATATAAGTCCTCAAGGATTAACACCATTATGTGTTACAGGAAGAAATTGAGGAAATTTCAGTACATGCCTTTATAATTTGATGTGCACATTCTCTAGAAATACCAAATTGCTGTATCAAGCTATTACTATTTTGATGATGTAAAGAATGAAATTGTTTGAACAATTGTTCCTGTTTAAAGCCTACAAACTTCTGGGTATATAAATCTGCTGTGGCATAGCCCTCACTAAGGGATCCTGGCAATTCAGTATGAGCTCTTAAATGGCCTACAAAACAAGGAACCATACTTTCTTTTAAATTGAGTTTTATTTGCATAAATAATTGCAAAATTTGGGAATTAACAGTATCTAAAAAAGGAACAGTTTCAAGTAATTTTAAGCCATGAGCTCTCAGTATACAAATTAAAAGCTTGATTTTTTTTCAGCCTCTCAAAATAGCAGCTATACCACATAGTTCACTTATGTAATGAAGCAGAGGGGAACTCAAGAGAATAAACTTGTAATATAATCACATATGCTCTCTTCCAATTAGATGAGCAATCTGTAAATACAGTGAGTGCATTTTCTATGGATTGCATGAATAAATGTACAGGGAATTCAAAAGCATGCATAGAGGCAAATTGTAACAATTTGTCTTTTGGATAATGATTATTGATTTTTGCCTAGAAAATTTGCACATGCAATAGGCCAAATATCAGTATTTTGCAATAATCAGCTTAATTGTCATTTTGAATAAGGAATAAAAACTTCATCAGATTATTTCCCAAAATAATTTCTTGATTATGTCCTACAATTCTGTATTAACACAGCAACAGCTTCATAATACAGTGTTAACATTTTCCTTGGAGACAAAGAAAGATGAATTCATATTAAGGATCACTTTTGCCAAAGGACTGCTGTCTGTGAATGAATTGTAGCAATAATGCAAACAGACAATAACTAATCATAATCTATATAATGTGTCTGTTGTTGACTAATGGCTTCTTTTATTTTCTGAAAAGGTTTTCATCCCTCATCAGTTAATTGCCGAGGGGAATTAGGATTTTCATTCCCCTTGAAAGTATCAAACAGTGGTTTATGTTCTCCTATAGTAGCTTAAGATGAGGTCTAAGCCAAATAATAACTCCTAAAAACTTTTAAAAATCATTTAGAGTAAGTATATTATCTTTTCTCATTTAAATTTTATTTGCTACAATTTGTTTAGAATATAACTGATATCCTAAGTATTGAAAAGGATATTGTCTCTATTTTTTTTTTTCTGGAGCAACAACTAATCCCCAAGATTTTAAAGCTTGTTGTATAAGAGCAAAAGCTTGCAGTAAAACCCCCTCAGAGGGTTCAGCAAATAAAATATCATCCATATAATGAACAACATACACAGAAGGACACAAGATCCTAACTTCTTGTACTGAAGCACAAACAAACTTTTGACATAAAATAGGGCTATTAGCCAAACTTTCCAATGGCAAAACTTTCCAATGATATCGCTTCATAGGTTCTTTAAAATTACAAACAAGGACACTAAATGCAAACCTTTTACAGTCATCAGGATGCGAAGTAATAGTATAAAAACAATCTTTTTAACCTATGATAATTTTATGTGTATTTTTTGGAATGGCAGCTGGGATAGGTAGATCAAGTTGTAATGCCCCTATAAGTTTTATAGTTCCATTAACCTTTTGTAAACTTGAAATAAAGTCCACTTGCCTGATTTTTTTTTTCTTAATTACAAATATAGGCCAGTTCCAGGGGGAATTGGAATGTTCAATGTGGCCAGCTTGCAATTGCTCCTACACTAGCTGTTGAGCAACCAGGATTTTTTCAGAAATAAGAGGTCACTGATCACCACATACAGAATCATCACTTTTCCAAGTGATTTTATCCACATGGAGTACAGGCTTGCCAATGATCTCCATTAAAAATACCCTAGACCTGTTTTTCCTTTTCTAGGACTAACTATAATGGGCTTTAATTCCCCCTTGTTTTGCTTTCCTAACCCTTGATTAGGTAAATAACCAAGTCAAACATTTATTGTGTAACTTTACTATTTGGACTATACAAAAGGACCCCCAAGCCCTTCATTTTATCTCTCCCCCATAAATTAACAGGCCAATGAGGAACAATGTAGGTTGAAAATATCCTTGGTGACCTTCCGTTTCCTCCCATTGTAAGAGATCACTGCTTTGCTCAGGACTCTGGCTTTTCCCGATCCCTTGCAACTGAGTGATAGTAGTTGTTTTAGGAAAAGATCCTGGCCAATGAACAGAGGTTATTACAGATACATCTACTCCTGTATCTATCAGCCCTCTAATTTTTTTCATTTATTCTTAAAACTAGTTTAGGTCTTTCAGCTCTTATTACTGGACCCAATAATCATCTGAAGAACCAAATCCTTTATGCCCTCAAACATTAGTTTTAACCTTATTTTTTGTCATTACCAGTGGTATAAGGAGTAATTGAGCAATTCTCTGTCTGGGCTGCATGGCAGAAATATGGGTAGATGAAGTCATAATTTTAATTTTCCTCGTGTAATCTGCATCTATAACTCCTGGGGCAATCAACAATCCTGCCTTTGTGTTACTGTTCCTTCCCAGTAACAATCTTACATTTTCTGGCAATAGCAGACAATATATTCCAGTGGAAAGAGCCTGTATCCCCATTTCAGGAGTTGATACTGTATAGGAGGAGGAATTGAGGTCCAATCCTGCACTGACTGGGGTGGCTCAGAAAAGATCCTGAAAGGATTGTTTTGCAGAGAAATGAAGTGCATGACCCTATAACATTGATTTGGAGCCTGGATCTGGACCCCTCACATTTCCCTGGCAAGGATTTCCTAGGTTATCTCTCTCAAATCTGCATTCATCAGCCCAATGCACCCCTCTGTTGCATCTAGGGCAGACACCTGGTTTTCTCTCTTTATTTTCCTTAATTTGGAGAAGTTCTCACTAAATCCCCTGTCTGTACACATCCAAAACAACTCTCTGGAGGCCCATTAGCCTTCCCTTTCCTTTTCCAGTCTGTTTAGATAAAACCTGTTGCATAGTTTTTCCTTTTAGTGCTGCAGCTATGGCCATACCCTGCACATAGTAGGCACCAATGTTGGAACTTAATCTAAAATAGTCAGTAATTTGTTCCAGTCCTTTTGTAAGGTCTTATGGCAGCCTGACTGGCTTTGTTTGCATTATCATAAGCATAATTGTTTTACTAAAAGCATTCCAGCATTAACTTCTTCAAAAGCTCTCCCAGCTGATTTAATCAGCCTATAGACAAACACCTGGAAAGGTTGATCAGGTCCCTGCCTTATTTTTGAAAATTTTTCAGACAAATCCCCTTTATTAGGCAAGGTATTCCAGACCAGTGGCACCAATTTGAGCATAAGTACCAAGATTAACGGAGGAATGGATACAGAAAATGTGGTATATTTATACAATGGAATACCACTCAGCAATTAAAAATAATGAATTCATGTAATTTGTAGGCAAATGGTTGGATCTGGAAAATATCATCCTAAGTGTGTCAACCCAATCACAAAAAAATACACATAAATTGCAATCACTCATAAATGGATATTAATGAGCCCAGACGCTCTGAATACTCAAGACACAATTAGCTAAGCAAAAGATTCCCAAGAAAAGGGATGGAGAGGACCCTGGTCCGGAAAAGACTAAATCTGCTTTTGTAGGAGAGTACCAGAACAGAGAAATGGTGGCGAGGGGGGTGATTGGGGAATGGGGGGGGAAGAGGACTTATGGGGCATATGGTGAGGGGGGGACTGGAAAGGGGAAAGCCTTTGGAATGTAAACAAAGAATATAGAAAACAATAAAAAAAGGAAAAAGAAAGTAGAAAGCAAAAAAAAAGTCATAACTGATTCTGTATATCCCTATATTGGCTTTCTCATTTTAATATCTCATAAGTAACCATATTGTTAGCTCTAGAGCTTAACTATGCTGCTTGCTGACATCTTTCAAAAAAAATTCAGTTTTCCATAGCAGATAATCTCCTCCACCTAAGCACACATGAGCTAATTGTTTCTAATCTGCAGGCAGAAGAGCCTCAGTAGACAGGCCATCTAACATAGCCATGGTGAATGGAGCAGTAGATACATACTGAGCACGGGTATTTTTTAATTCCTTTAGTTGTTTAAAAGGAATGGGAGTGTGATATCTAACTGCATTCCCTTCTTGATCCTGTGCTTCAAACACAGGGCATTGCAAAGCACATCCTTGTATATGTTGCCCACATTATGCAGCCTTTTTCAATCCTGCCTGAAAGGGTGATAAAAGACAAACACTAGGATTTAAAGTAAAGGTCTTCCCTTATTCCTGTTTCCTTTTAAAGTCACTGAAGGAGGCAAAATCTTGATTTTTGGCACTATTGGGGTGTACTCCTTAGATTCTGAACTTTCGATAATCTTTGGTTCTCTAAAAACTTGCTCCAATTTTTCAATAAACCAAGCTAATTCTTTTTTACTCATCTTCTGTCTGTACTATTTTGTCTGTCCCTTCTCAAAATAATGCCTTAAAAGAATCCCTGGAAGGAGGCCAATTCTCATTACAGTACTTAGGAGCCTCTTTTTCCAATTCAATTTTGTCAGCAGGATCAAGAGGCTCTCCACTTATTCCTGCCTTGTCCAAAATCTTGGAAAAAAGGGGTACACACTGAACAATTTCATCTTTCTTCTTGCTTTCACTATCTGTATCTTCCAATATCTTAGTTAATTTTATACTTTAATGTATAGGATCTAAAGTGTCTCTAACTAGCATCCAAAGGCTAAAAGCATCTATGGACATTTTTCAGGACCATGTTTTGTATGCCTTTTATCTCTTCTCCCACTTTCTTCCATGTCCATAAACTTATTATACCCTCCTCAGGGAACCAAGGACAGAATTCTATGAAAATCAGAAACTCAGTAATTTGTTCCTTATTTTCACTCCTCTGTTCTTTAGCATACTTTTAAGCAAATAAACAAAAGATATTCTACCAAACTCATTTTTATGGAGTTTACCCACCACTGACCCAAATTTTTCTCTGAGTACTTACTCTTCCCGAGCTATCCTTCCCCATATCCCACTTACTGGAGCTGTGACATTGAGGTGCTACCTGACCAAGCCAGCTCAGTCAATCAACAGGTTCTCAGTACAAGAAGGATGATTGAAAAGAAAAAGATAATTAAAAAATGTTGCAATGTGACCCCTTCAGTCAATTCTGTGACTGAAGGCAGGTTTAATTTTGTCCATTCCACTTTTATACCATTTTAATTACATGCAAGTATTAAGGGCAATAGTAGTACAATGAGGAGCAAGCAAGACACTGAACACAAAATAGTCAAGGCAGTAAGCAAGTCCTGAGTTTACTCCACAGTGACAGCTATTTCCAAGGGTATGTCAAAACACCTAAGCCCACTTCCTTAACCAAGCCCAAAATCTTGCCTGAAGCCTACTTCCTTTGTTCTGCCCTAAGATTAAAATTCCTGTCTTAAACCACTTCCCTATTATAGCCTAACGTTAGATTCTTGCCTGGACTTAACTTCTCTGTCATGGCCTAATGTCAGATGTCTGCCTGAAGCCCACTTCCTTACCCTTGGCCAATGTCAAGCTCCTGGATCAATGTCAGACTCCTGCCAGGTGACATGGTATCCCAATAAGGCTCTCTACATAATAACCAAACATAAAAAAATAATATATACTAGGATGAAACAAACAAACAAACAAACAAAAAAAAAACAAAAACAAGTTCAACATGACAATGCAACAGAAGGATAAGTGATCCAAAAACAAAAAGTCAGCAATCTACTCTTTCTCCCAATCTGGAGTCCCATAAGAACACTAAGCAAATAGCTATAATATATGTGAACAGGACCTGGTGCAGACCTGTATAGACCCTGATCACATCCAAAGGAATTATAGGTCTGTGTGATCCAGCTGGAATGTAGACATAAGATATATGTTTTGAAAGAATGAAAAATACAGCTCTAACTCCAGCCACTCCAGCCCTAAACACCTCAAATTCCAGACCCTGCTCTTTGTTAGAAACTAGATGAAAGGTCACATTCCCTGAGCCTGCTCTCTATATGGAACTAGGTGAAAGGGCCTGAGTATGTGATCCTGGCCCCTAATGGGAAATGCATAAGTGATCTTGGCCCCGTAAGGGGAAATGAGCTAACTATTTGCTATCTGGCTTCTATAGGAAACTGGTTGGTCCTTGGAGGGAAGGCTTGGATAATTTAAACTGATTGGCTTAGAAGCTATGGAGTGGTACAAATCAATTAGCTTGCACTGTGCAGGCTCTCAATGCTAAGGAATGATTGGTTTGTTATACTCGGGTTTTGTTGTAAACCTATAAAAGCTGTCCTGATTCTGCATGGTGTATGACTGTGAACCCCAGAGCCTCTGGAATAAAAATCTTCTTGCTGTTGCATCAAGACCGTTTCTCATGAGTGATGTGGGTGTCGCTTCCGAGGCATGGGGTGCTGGGGTGCCCTTGGTTTTTTTTTCCGGGTCTTACAGTTTAATCCAGCCAGATGGACTACAAGCAAACCCTTTACTATGCACCTTTAATCCCAAGCAATGTAAGTAAGGTTAGTTTGTAGAAGGAACTGATGAGGATTGAAAGTGAAGTCAATCACATAGAAGGCAGCTCGGTGTGCAAAATAGTACAGTGGAGTTGAATTCAGTTCCACTCAGTTTGTACATCACAGGCAGCTGAACCCTGAGAATAAGAAGGAGCCAGAAGATTACAACACATTGAGAGAGTTAGTTTGCAGGCAAATAGAGCAATTCAGTGATAAGTTGAGAGAAATCAGACTGAATCAGTCAGCTCAGAAAAGTGTATGAGCTAAAACAGCTGGGTTGAGCCACCCAGGCAGATTCAGGAAATGCTGGAAAGAGTAAGCTTACTCAGCAGTAAGCCTCTGAGATGACAACTACATCAGGGGAATAAAAGTTATTTTATGGTGCACTGGTCCTGCCAAGGGAGAGCTGGTCTCCAGGTAATGCTTTGATTCCAGGGCTTGGAGGTGAGATAGCCATTTCCTCTTCAGTGACTGTCCAAGGTGGGACTGCCAAGAACACACACCTGGGGCTGTTCCAAAGCCCTCTGTGCACAGGTTCTGCCAAGGGAGAAATGGTCTTCAGGGAATGCTCTGACTCCTGAGTCAGAGGAATGCTGACACAGGCTTACAAGTCCACAGGTGGAACAAGCTTCAGCCAGAGACAGTAAGACCAACTAACACCAGAGATAAGCAGATGGCAAAAGGCAAGTGTAAGAACCTTACCAACAAAAACCAAAGCTACATGACAACATCAGAAACCAGTTCTCCCACAAGAGCAAGTCCTGGATATCCCAACACACTGAAAAAAAAAGTATGTTTTAAAATCATATCTCATGCTGGTGATAGAGGACTTTAATAAGGACATAATAAATCCCTTAAAGAGATACAGGAGAACACTGGTAAACAAATAGAAACCCTTAAAGAGGAAACATAAAAATTGCTTGAAGAATTACAGGAAAATACAACCAAATATGTGAAGGAATTGAAAAAATAAGAATTGAGGATCTCAAAAAGAAAGAAGCTGGAGAGAGCACACACTAGCAGCTTGGCAGCAAATCTGAAAGCTCTAGAACATAAGGAAGCAAATACACACAAGAGAAGTGATAAGGCAGGAAATAATCAAACTCGAGGCTGAAATCAACCAAGTAGAAACAAAAAGAACTATACAAAGAATCAACAAAACAAGGGGCTGGTTCTTTGAGAAAATCAACAAGATATATAAAACCTTAGAAAAATTAATCAGAGGGCACAAAGACAGTATCCAAGTGAACAAAATTAAAAATGAAAAGGGAAACATAATAACAGAAGCCAAAGAAATCCAAAACACTCATCAGATCTGTCTCCAAAACCTATACTCAACAAAACTGGAAAATCTGGATGAAATGGACAATTTTTTAGAAAGATACCAGGTACCAAAGTTAAATCAGTATCAGATAAACCATCTAAACTGTCCTATAGCCCCCAAAGAAATATAGGCAGTCATTAATAGTCTCCTAACTATTTAGTTATGGTTTAGTGCAGAATTCTTTCTATCATACCTTCAAAGAAGACTTAATGCTAATATTCTTCAAACTATTCCACAAATTAGAAACAGAAGGAACACTACCCAATTCATTCTATGAAGCTGCAATTACACTGTTATCTAAACCACACAAAGACCAAAAAAAGAAAGAGAACTTCAGAACAATTTCCCTTATGAATATCAATGCAAGAATATGCCATACATTTCTAACAAACTGAATCTAAGAACACATCAAACTTATAATCCATCATGATCAATTAGGCTTTATCCCAGGGATGCAAGTATGGTTCAATATACAGAAATCCATCAATGTAATTCACTATATAAACAAACTGAAAGAAAAATACCATGTGATTGCTTCATTAGATGCTGAGAAAGCACTTGACAAAATCCATCATCCCTTCATGATAAAAGTATTGGGAAGATCAGGAATTTAAGGGTCATATCTAAACATAGTAAGGGCAATATACAACTAATGAGTAGCCAACATTGAACTAAATGGAAAGAAACTTGAAGCACCCACTAAAATCAGGGATTAGACAAGTTTCTATACTCTCTCCCTACCTGTTCAATATGGTACTTGAAGTCCTAACGAGAGCTATTAGACCACACAAGATGATCAAAGGTATACAAATTAGAAAGGAAGATGTCAAAATATGGCTATTTCCACTTCATATGATAGTACACTTAAGTGATTCCAGAAATTCCTCAAGAGAACTCCTAAAGCTGATAAATAATTTCAGCAAAGTGGCTGGATATAAAATTAAATCAAACAAATCAGTGGCCTTCCTCTATACAAAGAGGCTGAAAAAAATTAGGGAAACAACAGCTTTCACAATAACCACAAATAATATAAAATACCTTGGTGTGTCTCTAACTAAGCAAGTGAAAGATCTGTATGAGAAGATCTACAATTCTCTAACAAAAGAAATGGAAGAAGATATCAGAAGGTAGAAAGACTTATAATTCTCATGGATTGGTAGGATTAATATAGTAAAAAATGGCCATCTTGCCAAAAGCAATTTACAGATTCAATACAATCACCATCAATTTTCCAACCTAATTCTTCACAGAGCTAGAAAGCACAATTTCCAAATTTATCTGGAATAACAAAAAACCCAGGATTTCAAAAACTATTCTCAACAATAAAAGAACTTCTTTCAGAATCACCATCCCAGACTTCAAGCTATACTGCAGAGCAATCATGATAAAAAAAATACTACATGGTATTAGTACAGTGACAGGCAGGTAGATCAATGGAAAAGAATTGAAAACCCAGAAATGAACCCATAAACCTATGGTCACATATCCTTTGACAAAGGAGCTAAAACTATCCATTAGAAAATAGACAGTATTTTCAACAAATGGTGCTAGTTCAACTGGCAGTCAACATGTAGAAAAATACAAATTGATCCATTCTTATCTCCCTGCACAAAGCTCAAATCCAAGTAAATAAAGGACCTCCACCTAAAACCAGATACACTGAAGCTAATAAAAATGAAAGTGGGGAAGAGCCTCAAGCACATGGGCACAGGGGAAACTTTCCTGAACAGAACACCAATGGCTTATGCTCTAAGATCAAGAATTAACAAATGCGGCCTCATAAAATTGAAAAGCTTCAATAAAGCAAAGGACACTGTCAATAGGACAAAATGGCAACCAACAAATTGGAAAAAGATCTTTACCAATCCTACATTTGTTAGAGGGCTAATAATATATACAAAGAACTCACAAAGTTAGATACCAGAGAACCAAATAATCCTATTAAAAATGGGATACAAAGCTAATCAATGAATTATCAACTGAGGAATAAGAAATGGCTGAGACACACTTAAAAAAATGTTCGACATCTTTAGTCATCAGGGAAATACAAATCAAAACAACCCAGAGATTTCACCTCACACCAGTAAGAATGGCTAAGTGCAAAACTTAGGACACAACAGATGCTGGCAAGGATGTAGAGAAAGAGGAATACTCCTCCATTGTTGGTGGGATTGCAAGCGGGTACAATCACTCTGGAAATCAGTTTGGTGGTTCCTCAGAAAATTGGACATAGTACTACCTGAGGATCCAGTTATACCACTCCTGGGCACATACCCAAAAGATGCTCCAATGTGTAATAAGGACACATGCTCCACTATGTTCATAGCAGACTTATTTACAATAGTCAGAAGCTGGAAAGAACCCAGATGTCCCTCAACAGAGGAATGGATACAGAAAATGTGGTACATTTATACAATGGAGTACTACTATTCAGCTATTAAAAACAATGAATTCATGAAATTGTTAAGCAAATGGATGGAACTAGAAACTATCATCCTGAGTAAGGTAACCCAATCACAAAAGAACTCACATGGTATACAGTCACTGATAAGTGGATATTAGCCCCGAAGCTAAGAATACTCAAGATTCAATTCACAGACCACAGGAAGACCAAAGGGTCTACTTCAGTTCTTCTTAGAGGAGGGATCAAAATCCCCATGGGAGGAGATACAGAGCAAAAGTGTGGAGCAGAGACTGAAGGTAAGTCTCTCTAGAGACTGCCCCACCTTAAGATACATCCCTTATACATTTACCAAACTCAGACAGTATTGTGGATGCCAACAAGTGCTTGAGGACAGGAGCCTGATATGGCTTACTCCTGAGAGGGTCTGTCCATGCCTGACAAATACAGAAGTGGATGCTCACAGCCGTCCATTGGACTGAGCACCCGTTCCCCAGTGGAGGAGCTAAAGATAGGTGCTAAAGGGGTTTGCAGCTGCATAGAGGGAACAACAATATGAACCAACCAGTCACCTTAGAGCTCCCAGAGACTAAATCACCAACCAGAGAGTACATTGGACATTAAGGAGAGGAGAGGCCCTTGGTCCTGTGAAGACCTGAAGCCCCAGCATAGTGGAATGCCAGGACAGGGAAGCAGCAGTGAGTGGGATAGTGAGCAGGGGAAGGGGGATGGGACAGGGGGTTTCAAAGGGGAAATGAGAAAGGGGATAACATTTGATATGTAAATAAAGAAAATATCTACTAAACAAAGAAAACAAAGTTACTTTTATACCCTGAGATAGCAAAGACTTCTATGTATGCATGATAGTTTCAGAAAAAATAGCTAATGGCTTAAAGAAGTGAAAGCTTATAGAATTTTTATTTAATGCTTTAGTTTTTTAGAATTTCATATACAAATACTGTAATTATATCATGTCCACATCATCCTCTACCAAGCTTATATCCCTTCAAATCCCTCTCAATTTTATGAACTCTTTAATTATTATAAGTACAAATACATAACAACCTATTGAGTTCATTTACTCTTGTTGATAAGTGCTTGTGTTTAGGAGTATTTTTTATTTGGAGCAAACAATGCATAAGAGATTTATTTCTGGATGTACATGATTGTCCCTGTCTCAGAAGTCACTTTTTGCAGGTAGCTCAGTCTTAGGAATGGGTCCATGTGAAATTTTATTTATCCACATAAGTATGTTAATTAGTGATGTCATTATGCAGGACTTGTTTAGGTTGCCATCTTATTGAGAGTAAATGAGTTTACCTTTTCTGTCATGTCTGGAAAAAACACTCTTTCAGATGACTTTCTGGAAATTTGAACTTTACAATGTTTTGTCATAATTTCATGATTTTCTTCGGTGTAAGAATTTATTATAGATATATCAGTTGGCCTTGAGTACTTGTGGACATTTATTCTACTTTTCTCAATCTGCTTGAGGAAAAAAATGCTTTCTGTAGTGGTGAGAACTATATTTATTTGTAGATATACAAGTAAATATTTATGATACAGTTAAAAATGCTATGGGTTAGGAAAATCTCTGCAGCAGTTTCTCCTCCGTGGTCTACCACCACTTCATCCATATTTAATTGGCTAGATTTACAGTACCAGATATGGATTCCCTCCTACTGAGGGAGCTGAGTCCAGTGAAAAAGCTGTTGGTTTCTGTGGTTGTTTGAATGAAAATGCCCGAGGTGAGCCTAGTTCTCACCCCTCAACAAAGAAGCTTCTTTATACAACAAAGAAAACTAGAACTAGTCAAATGAAGAGAGCCACTGAGTGCAGAGAGCCATATTGGTGTTTTATACCACTTGACATGACCCACGTTGATCAAGGTGAAGTTCCTCTCCCAGCCTTTGAGCAGGAATTCCTATGCTAGCATTAGCCATATTCCCCTCCACCTAGGGTGGAGTGCTCAGACCAAGATGAAGCCCATTGTTCTCCAAGGATAGCCACTTCCAGAGAGACATTAGCCACCACCTGAAGCCAGCCTCCTGCAGAGCAAGCAGAACCTGTTCTGCAGACCAGTTCCTAGGAACACACCCTGGAATTTGGGGAAGGGTCTTGCCCTGCCTATATATATTAGGAAACATCCATTAAACTTTGAGCCTTGAGCAGGAAATTCGTCTTGGTTTCATGTTCCTCTTGTCTCCCTGCTTCCTATCCCCATCTTTCTTTCCAGGTGACCCAGTAAACCATTTGAATATAGCCAAAGGTGGCTACAACTGAGTATGTTTTGCCCAGATCTTGCTTGGCAGTACATCTACACAATGCTTTCACCTAAGGTTCAGTGTGGTGATTTGAAAGACAGTGGCCTCAAGAAACACCTTAAGAGATGTTCAACATCATTAGTCATCAGGGAAATGCAAATCAACACAACCCTGAGATTCCACCTCACACCAGTCAGAATGGCTAAGATTAAAAACTCAAGAGACAACAAGTGCTGGCGAGGATGTGGAGAAAGAGGAACACTCCTCCACTGTTGGTGGGATTGCAAAATGGTAAAACCACTCTGGAAATCAGTTTGGCAGTTCCTCAGAAAATTGGGCATGTCACTTCCAGAGGACCCTGGCATAACACTCCTGGGCATATATCCAGAGGATTCCCCTGCATACAATAAAGACACATGCTCCACTATGTTTATAGCAGACTTGTTTATAATAGCCAGAAATTGGAAGGAGCCCAAATATCCCTCAAAGGAGGAATGGATACAGAGAATGTGGTATATTTATACAATGGAATACTACTCAGCAATTAAAAATAATGAATTCATGCAATTTGTAGGTAAATGGTTAGACCTGGAAAATATCATCCTGAGTGAGCTAACCCAATCACAAAAGAATACACATGAAATGCAATCACTGATA
The DNA here is from genome assembly GCA_964023405.1 of Apodemus agrarius. Taxonomy (NCBI): domain Eukaryota; kingdom Metazoa; phylum Chordata; class Mammalia; order Rodentia; family Muridae; genus Apodemus; species Apodemus agrarius. The sequence goes on from OZ030009.1 coordinate 127,332,298, forward strand.
AGTGGATATTAATGAGCCCAGAAGCCCTAAATACTCAAGGCACAATTAGCAAGTCAAATGATTCCCAAGAAGAAGAAAGGAGAGGACACTGGGCCTGTAAAGATTGGATCCAGTTTTGTAGAGAAACCAGGGGTGGGGGGGAGCAATGGTTGGGGAATAGTTGGGGGGGAGAGGAATTATGGGACGTATGGTGGGGGGGAACTGGGAAAGGGGAAAGCCTTTGGAATGTAAACATAGAATATAGAAAATAAAAATTAAAAAAAAAAAGAAAGACAGTGGCCTCACTGGATGCATTTATTTGCATGCTTGTTCTACAGTTGATGATCTTTTGAAGAAGAATTAGGAGGTATGGTCTTGTTGAAAGAGATGTCTCACAGGAAGGGGGCTTAGAGGTTTTGAAAGCTTAGCAGGACTGTTGATTTCTTTTCTTCTGTAGAAGTTTGCATAGAATTGATCCACTCTTATCTCCTTGCACTAAGCTCAACTCCAAGAGGGTCAAGGACCTCCACATAAAACCAGACACACTAAAACTAATAGAAAAGAAACTGGGGAAGACCCTTGAGGACATTGGCTCAGAGGAAAAATTCCTGAACAGAACACCAATCGCTTATGGTCTAAGATCAAGAATAGACAAATGGGACCTCATAAAATTACAAAGTTTCTGTAAGGCAAAAGACACTGTCAAAAAGACAAATTGGGAAAAGATCTTCACCGACCCCACATCCGACAGAGGGCTAATATCCGATGTATACAAAGAACTCAAGAAATAACCCTATCCAAAAATGGGGTACAGAGCTAAACAAAGACTTTTCACCTGAAGAAATTCAGATGGCTGAGAAACACCTTAAAAAATGTTCAACATCATTAGTCATTAGAGAAATGCAAATCAAAACAACCCTGAGATTTCACCTCACACCTGTCAGAATGGCTAGGATTAAAAACTCAGAAGAGATCAGGTGTTGGTGAGGATGTGGAGAAAGAGGAACACTCCTCTACTGCTGGTGGGACTGCAAGCTGGTACAACCACTCTGGAAATCAATCTGGCGGTTCCTCAGAAAACTGGACATGATACTTCCGGAGGACCCAGCCATACCACTCCTGGGAATATACCCAGAAGATTCCCCAGCATGCAATAAGGATACATACTCCACTATGTTCATAGCAGCCTTGTTTATAATAGCCAGAAGCTGGAAAGAACCCAGATGTCCCTCAACAGAGGAATGGATACAAAAAATGTGGCATATATACACAATGGAATACTATTCAGCCATTAGAAACAATGAATTCATGAAATTTTTAGAGAAATGGATGGAGCTGGAGAATGTCATACTAAGTGAGGTGACCCAGTCTCAAAAGAATACCCATGGTATGTAGTCACTGATAAGTGGATATTAGCGTAGAATCTTGGGACACCAAAGATACAATTCACATACCAAATGATGTCTGACAAGAAGATAGGAATGGACACTAGTGCTGGAAAGGATCAAAGTATCAGTGTAGGGGAATACCAGAACAGGGAAGAGGGAAGGGGTGGATGAGGGAGCAGGGGGAGGGAAAAGGGCCTGTGGGACCTTAGGGGGGTGGGGAAACAAAAAATGGGAAATGAAATGTAAATATAGAATATATCCAATTAAAACATTTTTTGACAAAAAAAAAAAAGATCCTCAGCCAGTTGATGATGGTACAACACTTTTACTATTCATCATTAATTTATCTATGTATTCACTTTACATAGCATCACAGTATCAGCCCCCCTCCTCACAAAGACCCCTCACATAACTTCTCCTCTATTCTTCCCCCCAACTTCTCCTCTGGGAAAGAGGCATACCTCTGTGTATCACTCTGCCTTGGCATATCAAGTCACTACAGGAATAGGCTCATTCTCTTCCACTGAGGAAAGACAAGGTGACCCAGTTAGGGAACAGGGCTCCACTGGTAGGCAACAGATAAAGAGACAGCCTTGTTCTAACTGTTAGAGAACCCACATGAAGTTCCAGTTGCACATCTTCTACACCTTGCCTTCCTTTTTACTTGGCGTCCTTGTGTTTGAGGATTGTAGCATGCTTGTCCTTTATTTTATGGCTGACGTGCATTTCCTTTTGGATCTGCTTCACTCAGGATGGTATTTTCTAGTTCCATCCATTTGCCTGAAAATTTCATGAAGTCCCAGTTTTTAGTAGCTAAGGAGTATGCCATTATGTAAATGAACCACATTTTCTTTATCCATTTTTCAGTTGAGGGCCATCTAGACTGTTTTCAGTTTCTGACTATTACAAGGAAAGCTGCTATGAACATAGTTGAGCAAAGGTCCTTGTGACTGTCATTTGGGTACATGCCCAGGATTGGTATAGCTGGATCTTAGGTAGTACTATTCCAATTTTCTAAAAAACTGCCAAATTGATTTTCAGAGGGTTTGTACATGTTTGCACTCCCACCAGCTCTGGAGGAGTGTTCCCACTGCTCTATGTCCTCGGTGGTATGTGCTGTCCCTTGAGTTTTTTTATCTTAGCCATTCTGGTGTGTGTAAGGTAGAATTTCAGAGGCATTTTGACTTACATTTCCCTCATGACTAATGGTGATGAACATTTCTTTTGTTTCTCAACAATTAGAAATTTCTCTGTTGAGAATTATGTTTAACTCTGTACCCCATTTTTAATTGGGTTATTTGGGTGGTTGCTGTCTAAATACATAATTTCTTTTATGTATAATATATTTTGGATATTAGCCTTGTATTCGATGTAGAATTGGTAGAGATCTTTTTCTAGCCTGTGGGCTGTCATTTTGCCCTATCGATGGTATCCTTGGCCTTATAGATGTTTTTCAGTTTCATGAGGTCCCATTTAATAATTAGTGCCTGACTTAGGCATATTCTGTTCAGAAAGTTGTCTCCTGGACCAATGAGAACTTTTTCTTATATTTGATTTAGTGTATCACATTTTATATTGTGGTCTTAGAGCCACATGTACTTGAATTTCATGCAAGGTGATAAATGTGGATCTATTTGCATTCCTCTACATGCAAATATCCAGTTAGACCAGAACCATTTTCCTTATATGGCTTTAGCTTCTTTGTCAAAAATCTAGTATCATTAGGTGGTATATGGGCTTATTTTTGGGACTTCTATTCAATTCCATTGATCAGGTCTGTTTCTATACCACTATCAAGCAGTTTTTATTACTAGTTACCAAGTCAAGCATGGTGATACCTCCAGAAGTTATTTTGTTGTTCAGAATTATTTTAACTATTCTGGGTGTTTTGTTTTTCCATCTGAAATTGAAAATTGCTCTTTCAAGGTCTGTAAAATATTGTGGTGGAATTTTGAGAGAATTGCACTGAATCTGTAGATTTCTTTAGGTACGATGGCCATTTTCACTATATTAATCTTACCAATCCATGAGCATTGGAGATCTTTCTATCATCTGATACGTTCTTCAATTTCTGTCTTCAGATATTTGAAGTTCTTGTCATATGGGTCTTTCACTTGCTTAGTTAGAATTAGAGCAAGATATTTAATATAATTTGTGGCTATTTTGAATGGCATTGTCTCCCTAATTTCTCTTTCAGCTCCCTTATTGTTTGTATAAAGGAGGGCTCCTGATTTTTAATTTTCATGAAATTTGTACCCAGCCACTTTGCTGAAGGTATTTATCAGATGCAGGAGTTCTCTGGTAGAAATTTGTGGGTCATTTATGTATACTATTACATCATGTGTAAATAGTAATACATTAACATCTTCCTTTCCTATTTGTATTAGCTTGATCTCCTTTATCTTATTGCTCTAGCTAAGACTTCAACTATTATGTTGAAGAGAAAGGGAGAGAGTAGACAAACAAGTTCCTGATTTTAGTGAACCTACTTTAAGTTACTTTCCATTTAATCTAATGTTGGGTATCAGCTTGCTGTGTGTTACCTTTTTAGTGTTTAAATATGTACCTTGTATCCCTGATGTCTCTAAAAGTCTTAACATGAAAGGGTGTTGGGTTTTATCCAAGGCTTTTTTAGTATCTTATGATCATATAGTTCTATTTGTTCAGTTTTTATATTGTCTGTTAGGTTGATGGATTTTTATGTATAGGACCACTCTTGCATCCCTGGGATAAAGTCTCCTTGATCATGGTGAATGATGATATTGATGTGTGTCACAATGTGTTCTTGAATTTGGTTTGAAATTATTTAATTGACTATTTTTGTGTTGATATTCATGAGCGAAAATGGTCTGAAATGTTGTTATTGTTGTTAAATCTGTGTAATTTAAGTGTAAGGGTGATTGAAGCCTCATTATGAGTTTGGTAGTGTTCCTTCTGTTTCTATAGTTCTAATAGTTTGAGGAATGCTGGTATTAGTTCTCCTGTGAAAGTCTGGTAGGATTATTTGGTAAAACTAGCTGTCCCTAAGCGTTTGGATAGGGGGAAGGGGAGTTGGGAGACTTTCATTGGCTGCTTCTATTTCCATAGGGTTTATATATGTCTATTTACATGGTTTACTTAATCTTGATTTAACTTTAGTAAGTAGTATCCATCTAGAAAACTATCTATCTTATATACATCTTCCAATTTTTTGGAGCCATGGCCCAAGAAATATAGTACAGAGGGGGCAGAACAGAGTTTAAACATCTGGTTTTGACTAGAGGGGACAACAGGCAGGGAATTGGGATGGTTATCTCAAGTGGCAGTTGCTACTGGCTGCAGGTGCCTGGGATTGGGGATAGAGGTTGATAGAGGTGGTCTAGAAGAAAGGGCTCAGAGTGGACAAGACTACTAAGGCTAGTAGTCTTGTTGGAGACCCAGCAGACAGGATTGGTGATGGAACCATTTAAACCAAACACTCAGGAGGCAGAGGAGGCAACTCTTGGAGTTCAAGGCCACCCTAGTCTATAGAGAAAGTTCCAAAACAAACTTTGCTACACAGTGAAAACTTGTCTTGAAAATCCAAAAACCAACCAACCTTCCAAACATAAGAACTAGTCCTCAGAGGGGAAGTTTTCAGGTCAATCCCAACTGATTCTTCAAAACCCTGTGTCCAAAATATATTGTTTTTAAAGAATAGACAGGTAGTGTAACTTCATTCAAATACATGTGAGCACAGACACACAGATATTGACACACACACACACCCCAACAGACAGACATGCATACACATGTGCACACACACATACAAACACACATAAAGCTTATGCATTTTAAGTAAATGTATACAATACTTTGTTTCCTTGTGGTATTTTCATGAATTCTAGTGTAATTTAGTTCTTCTCCCTCCCTTTCCACCTATAGTATCCTACCCCTCTATTTCCTCATTAAATTTTCTCCCCATTTTACCTTTTATAATTCCTGTGTACTACTAGCTCTATCTCAAGAGCTTCTCTCCAACTCCTCCCATAGTTTGTATCATCTTTCTCAGCTTCTGTGGTTACATCCAGGTTAATGATGTAGCCTCTCAGAGGCTACATATTTTCCATGCAGTATCATCATAAATACACCTGATGTGATCCTGAAGCTAATAAGGTTCAGACCTAGTTAGTACATAGATGGGAGAGTGTCATTGTGAAACAAATTCTGGCATGTGAACATTGCTAGTTAAATTAGGACAGTTTGAATATTGAGCTCAATTGGGAATTCTCAAGAGCTGCATGCTGCTTTTATAAGAACATTGACATATTGTATGATATTTCTCTCCATTAAAGTTTTAATATAACTGTGATATAAACAAATCACCAATCAATAGTTGGGAATGTTTTTTAATAAAAATGTATTTTAATGTATGAGCTTTTAAAAGATTAGAAAATATTGATAGCATAAAAATGGTTGGTTTATCACTAAAATTGATTAAGTGAAAAGTACTACTAATAAAAATGATAGATTTTTTTTCCTTTGGTCTTTTTTGCTCTGACATTTGCTTAAAGATGTATCAATAAGCGTATGTACACAATTTAGAAGAAAAATGTGTCTAGGAGGGAAGTCTACAAAATACAAAAGAAACATGGATTAATAATTTACAGGAAATTGGTCTATAAATGTTTTAAATATAGATCTTGTAATAATACAGATTAAATTGCTTTAACAGCAAGAATATTCTGGGTGCTAATTAAAGAATATTTAAAACTTGAGAGATGAGGCTATCGTATAGCAGTAAATGACTTATTTTGCATATGCAAGCTCCTGAATTGCATCCTTAGGACTAAAAAGAAAAGAAAACAATAAAATAGAAAACAAACTTGGTAGAACACCTATAATGAGAGGTATAGCTAAAGAATACGCAAAGTACATGTCATTGGGTATGTCAATCACATCACAACACTACACTTTGTATTTGGCTATTGAGTATGCGAGCCTTAAATATTTATTTACTTATCATCAACATCATCATTATTTGTTGGCATATCTCGCTATATATATATCTTACAATGACTTGAATATCTCTGTGTTGTACAGCCTACAACCTGTCAATCCTCTTATCCCCATGTTCTAAATTCTGGAAGTAAAAGTATGTATCACCACACTTGTGTTTTATGACTAGACTCTTCCAGTTCACAAAGAATATGGAAAGCAAATTGCAGTAACAGAAAAACATTTGTTTCATAATAACGTCTAGTTTTCTCAAAATTTATCTCTTTTATTTATTTTGAATTGCAATTAAAAATTTGTGCAAAAATTTTAATGTAATGGTACTCATACCTAAAATATATTACCATCACATGGTATTAATATATGTGCATATATAACATATATATATAAACCATATATAAACATAAAACAAGTATATGTATATACATAAAACTTCAAACCAGCTGATGTTACACACACAATTAAAACTATTCAATTATTTTCAAGAAGATGTGAATATGTCCACTCACCCCAGACAGGAAGCTGATGATACACCAAAGAATGGCTATGACCAAAGTCCAACTTTGAGCACAAGTGAGTTTTTTAGGCTTGCAAAATATGGGTGGAGGCTTATTTGTAGGAGATGAAATGATGCAAACACAACTGCATCAATAATTGCCCAGCCCCATCAACACAGAAAATATGGAAACCTGGAACACACTGCACAGCTTGCAGACTGTTGAACAGTTTGAAGAGTTTTCTCTTTAGGTGGCACAGTTGCTCTGAGCCTGTCCCAGACAGTTAGTCAGTCTTTGTTTCTTCTAGGCACACTCCTCCTCCTCTTCCTCCTCCTCCTCTTCCTCCTCTTCCTCTTCCTCCTCTTCCTCCTCTTCTTCCTCCTCCTCCTCCTCCTCTTCATTCTCCTTCTTCTCAAGGGTTTCTCTAGTTATCTTGTTTCAGGGACTTTCTAAAATTATTTTGAATTGTTTCCCTCCTGGATTAATGAGCTTTCCTGAAAGATAATTCTATCTCAGACAAACTACAACACAACACTCTACATTTTCCTTTGGCTTTTAAATTCTTTCCACATGCAATTCCACAATGATCTCTGAAATTTGGTTGAGCAGAATATATATGTCTATGGCTAAGAATTTGGCTATGGTGCCACAGCAACAATCACTGTGCTCAGTACCTTCACCAGTGTTTCTGAGTTTAGACTGTCAACAACAGTGATCTATAGGTATAAACACACATGATAGATATATCATGACCATTTAATAACAAATCAGATAACTTCCCCCAGAGACATGACCTCCACAACTACAGGTTTTTGTCCAAATTCTTAATATCAGATGTAAATTTGTCCTTGTGGATTAAACCTTAGTTCTGATCAGAAAATTGATTCTACCCATAACCACTAATGCCAGTAGCTGACAGCACAGTTGCACTAACTGGCACACCTCAGGGAGCACTTCCATCAGAAAGTATGCAGCATTCTTAACTGACTAATACCTTTGTGTTTGATTCTTCCAAAGATCCCTAATACCAATTTCTGAACTATAGGAGCTAGCTCACAGAGAGAATCTATATGGGACTAGCCCTACCTTTATTCCTCCAAGTCTTACAAAGTATTCAATATCTTTAGCTATAAGGTCTTATCATTCAGTTCTTAAACACAAGCCACACTGGTGGCAATAGGCTTTATGGTTTATAGGACACTAGGATCTCCTTGGCTAACAACCCCTAGAGAAGGGATGAACTCCTGGTGCTGGGATTTTCAATCAATGAAAATACAGCTTTAGCTGGGCATCAATTTCTGTCATTTCAAGATACCCTTGTTTACTCTATGTAAGCATATTTTTTCAGGCTTACACCTTCAGAAACACACTCACCTCCAATGGCTTTCTTAATCTGTAAAATGATCAGGGGTGGTCTTTGAATTCTATTGGGTATTCTGACCATTTGGGCTAACATCCACTTATCAGTGAGTGCATACCAAGTATTCCAGAATAAGGAAGACCAAAGTGTGGGTGCTTCAGTCCTTCTTAGAAAGGGAAACAAAATACTCATGGGAGCAAATACAAAGACAAAGTATGGAGCAGATACTGAAGGAAAGGCCACCCAAAATCTGCCCCACCTGGGAATCCATCCCATATACAGTGGCCAAACTCAGACACTATTGTGGATGCCAAGAAGTGCATGCTGACAGGAGCCTGATATAGCTGTCTCCTGAGAGGCTATGCCAGAGCCTGACAAATACAAAAGCAGATGCTAGCAGCCATTGCTAGCATTGGAATAATCACAGGGTCCCCAATGGGAGCCCCAATGGAGGAGTTAGAGAAAGGGCTGAAGGAGCTGAAGGGTTTTGTAACCCCATAAGAAAAACAATACTATCAACCCGCCAGACCCCCCAAGAGCTCCCAGGGACTAAACCACCAACCTAAGAGTACACATGAAGCTGACCCATGACTCCAGACATATATGTAGCACAGCATTGCCTTGTTGGGCATCAGTGGGAGGAGATGCCCTTGGTCCTATGAAGGCTCGCTACCCCAGTGTAGGGGAATTTGAGGGGGGATGCAGGAGTGTGGGGGAAACACCCTCATTGAAGCAGAGGAGTAGGGGTGGTGTAGGGGTTTCCAAGGGGGCACCGAAAAAGGGGATAACATTTGAAATGTAAATAAAAAAAAATCCCATAAAAAAGATGAAAAAATACTTAGGAGTTAGAATTATGTGAACCACAAATACGCAGAACAAGTAATTTTAGGGAAGCAGTCTGAAAACCTTTTATCATCTGTTCCAATTGTCATTGTCAGATGTGTCCAAAAGTGTACAACTAAAGAAATACTAAATTTGGACATAAGAAAAGTCTAATACAGCATGGAAAAGTTCTATCCATTTGTAGGAATTGTTTTTTTCCCAATGTTGGTTATGATTTAGCTTTATATAATCCTCAATAATTCTTTCTGAGCCATTATATTTCCATATCGTGGAGCTCTGCCATGATGCCTACTCACATTTCTCCACCCATGATGAACTCAGTAGCCTTGACTTAATCTTCTTGCTCTTCCCAGGGCCATGAGGTAACATGTTCCTGCTTTCTCCTGCTTCAATGGCTGGCTCCCTTTTTCTGAGATGGCACGTGTTCGAACTGTGGCTATACCTGTAACTGTTGCCTTTCCATTCACACCAAGCTGCTGGAGAAGCACTCTCTGGGCAAACCATCTCCAGAGCTATCATAAGCATTTACTCAAGGAAAGTATACCCTGCTTCAGCTGTAGGGATAATTAACTACATCTGAGACAGGCTTATCATCTTTACCTATTTTGTTCTACCATGAATGCCTTCTGTGAACTGTTCCCCTGGATTTAAAGCAGAAAGTCCTTAGCGCAAATCTTGATTTTCTATTAATCTTTCCCATAGGAACCCCAGGTTGACCCAAATCTTACCACATTTGCCATGAAGTAACCTAGACAGATCTTGTTCTCTCCATTTAGCCTTTTTCTTACTTTCAATAGGTGATATTTTTTATGGTCACTCTGCACATGCTGATTTAAGTCACTTAGTTCTACCAAAGACTTTTGACTTTATAAAGATCATCCATCAAATAAAGGGCTCAGCAAAGTCATTGAACCTTCTATACAAGTCTCCATTTCTCTGCTGAATCAATCTTGTTTCTAACACTCTTATTAACATAGTTCTATCTGTAAGCCAGTTCACCAGGAACTGTCTTTCTTTATATTGTGTCAGTGTATATAGGTGTTGCCTTAAGGAAGGATGCATAGTTATATTACTCAGGTTTGTGCTGCATTGTATTGTGTTTTGTTTTATTTTTGCCTCCACAGCAATAAGACTGAGCCCATCAGCTTCCATATCTCATACACTTATTAGCAAGGCTATGAGAGGTACTTTCATGGCTTGTTTAAAATGTCTTCCCATTCTAACAGCTCAAGTGCTGAGTTCTCCTGATTGCTCTACTTTCTTGTACTAGTGGCAGGCACACAAGTCACAGCCTATAGCCTAGTATGATTACTTCCTAGGTGATAGTCTACTCTGCTGAAAAGTTTCCTATAGATCAATACGAAGATGCCAGTTCTTGAAATAACTTGTTTAGATGAAATAATGTTTAATTAATGTTTAGATGAATTAATAATTTTATGAAATTCCTGATTTGATTTAAGTAGTTTTAGGAAGTGAGCTTGATTTAAATAGTTTTGGAAGTTAAGGTAGTTGATGGAAAGTTTAGAGTTAGACTCAAAAATAGAATGTATGTGGATGCTTCACTCCTACTTTGAGGGGGAAACAAAATAATCATGGGAAGTAGAGGGAGAGAGGGACCTGGGAGGGAGAAAGGAGGGGGATGGAAAAAGGTGGGGTCAGGATCAGGTGTGGGAGGAGACCATGGGGGAGAAGTACAAAGGGCCAGGAAACTGAAAGAAGATATGTAGCAGTGGGAATGGGGAACTGGGGGTAGCTACTAGAATGTCCCAGATGACAGGAAAACAAGAGGCTCCCAGGGAAAAAATGGGTTGGCATTAGCTGAACTATCCAATAAAGGGGAGAGAGAACCTGTAGAGACCATATGGAAAGGTTAGGCAAGGCCTCTGGTTAAAAGGATAGGGCCACCCACCTATCTCAAATATTAAACCAGAATTGCTCCTGTCCAAAGGAAATACAGGAAAAAGGAGTGGAACAGAGATTGAAGGAAAGGCCATCCAGAGACTGCCCCCACCTGGAGATCCATCCTATATGCAAACACCAAATCCAGACACTTGCTGATGCCAAGAAGCATTTGCTGACAGGAGTCTGTTATAGCTGATAGACTCTTCCAGATCCTAGACAATACAGATGTAGATGCTCACAGCCAACCATTGGACTGAGCACAGGAACCCCAATGAAGGAGTTAGGGGAAGGAATGAAAGAGCTGAGGGGTTTGCAACCCCATAGGAAGAAAAACAATGTCAACCAGCCAGACCCCTCAGAACTCCCAGGGACTAAACCACCAACCAAAGAGTACACATGGAGGAGTCAATGGTTCTAGCTACATATATATATATATATATATATATATATAGCAGAGGATGGCCTTATCTGTTATCAATGGGTGGGGAGACCCTTGGTCCTGTGAAGAATTAATGCCCCAGTGTAGGGGAATACTAAGGTGGTGAGGCAGGAGTGGGTGGGTGGGTAAGGGAGCACCCTCATAGAGGCAGGGGGAGGGGAATGGCATAGGAGGTTTTTGGAAGGGAAACCAGGAAGGGGGATAATATTTGAAACGTAAATATGTAAAGTAACCAACAAAAACTGTACCCCTCCTCATAAAATGGCAATAGCAGTGTGAGTCAGAGAAAAGAGTACAGTGGGTATTCAGGCTTTGCAAGCCACATAATTGTAGCAGGAAGAAAAATAGGATTGAGACAAGTTAATGATCAAAGAAAACTTCCACCCTAGTTTGGCCCTGGTTCCTTGATCTTGTGATCTAGGTATGTGGCAACAGGTTTTTAGTGTGCACCAGAAATAAGAAGATTAAATATAAAGTAAACAATTGTATTATGAGTGTAAAAACAGAATAGATGATTAGCCAGTCTAGTCAATCAAGACTTCAAAAAAATATGTAAGACAGATTGACCTGTTCCTTCCTAAGTACAGCTTGTAGTCAACCAAGCATGGCAAGAAGCTTGTTGTGGTAGATTTGGCCTGCTTAAACTTTGTTAATCTATGACAAAAGAATTATTGCTTTGAGGTTACAATGAGCTTGTGGAAAGATATACATACATACATACATACATACATATATATATATATATATGAATTATTTAGTTAGATATTTTTCAAGAAAGAAATATATAATCAATAATCCTGTTGTGATTTCCTCTTGTGTAATTATTTTAATCTGTTTTGAAGAATATGTTTTTGTGGTAATTGTTTCTTGAAAATGTGTAACTTGTGGTTATGAGGTAATGTTCTTTCTCAATAGAAATGCTTTGTCTTGAGAGGTATAAACAGGACTTAAACTGGAGCCTACTTTTGCTTCAATCTCTCTCTCTCTCTCTCTCTCTCTCTCTCTCTCTCTCTCTCTCTCTCGTGTGTGTGTGTGTGTGTGTGTGTGTGTGTGTGTGTTTGAATTTCCTCCCATTTCTATTCTCTAATCACTGCCTGCTGACAGCAGCAACCTCCATCTGTTGCTGTAAGCACTGACTGCCATCAGCTGCCATCAGCACTGACTGCAATTGCTGATATCATACCTCACTCCCTGGCTCAGTTTTCTTGTGGCATCAAAGCTGGCCTTTGGCATACTAGACTATAATTAAGGTCCCCATTTGCAAGCTGCATTATGAAATTTGCCTTTATTTCTGTTAAAGGTAGACCCTGAGGTGTTTCTTTTGTCATTTCTATCATGTTCTTCTCTTCCTCACTCTTGAAATTTTCTTATTGATTCCAAGTTATTGAATCTCAGGAAGGGCTACTAATCTATCTTTTTCAGTTTTTAGTGCCGCATCCTGCTTAGCCATGTGAAAGGGACAGAGTGACATGGTTTCCCTTCCTGGAACAGGGCCATCAGGGCGTGGGCTTTCACAAATGTTCACGGTTGCTGGACATGAGACATGTTTGTGTATATATATTTACTTTATGTTCCTGTTTCAGGACATATTCTCCATGCCAAGGTTAAGGGAGGGTTGGTATTCTCCCTACCATGATAATTAGAAACAGCATGAGTCCAGGAGTCTAGGCTCTGTCTAATGTTTCAGCAAAATGATAAATCCTGTGTGATAACATTCTGTCTGCGCTCCACCCCACAGTTACCTGGTAATAACCAGGTATCCCTGACTCACTAGAAAATGAGATGCTTGCCCCCTTCTCCTTCTCTTGCTCTTCTCTTGCTCTCTTGCTCTTGCCTTTCTGCTCCTGCTCTGTCTTCTAGTAGTCCCTTCCCCACTGTCCAGGTGCTCATGGACCACCTCTAGTCTTCTTCTTCTTCTTCTTCTTCTTCTTCTTCTTCTTCTTCTTCTTCTTCTTCTTCTTCTTCTTCTTCTTCTTCTTCTCCATCTCCATCTCCTCCTCCTCCTCCTCCTCCTCCTCCTCCTCCTCCTTCTTCTCTCTCTCTCTCTCTCTCTCTCTCTCTCTCTCTCTCTCTCTCTCTCTGCCTTTCTCTGTCTTTCCAACCCCCTCAACTCCCATCCCCATGCCCTGAATAAACTCTATTCTTTAGTCATGGGTCTGGCCCCTTAGGGAGAAGGGATTCCTCAGCATAGCTTCCCTTCCCCTACACTTCACCACATCTTCACTGAGCATATCCTCCCTCTCTTTATCTTCTTATAAACACATCACCGAGCCCTTCAGCCCTTAATGCTCTAGGAAACAATGTTGAAAACCTGAGTTCAAGAATATGTAATTTCTCAGCTATATACAGAATTTCAAAATATAAGAATACAATATGAATTATTATGAGGGGCTTCACCAATAAAAAAAGAACAAAGGCAGATACTCTATGAGCCTGTTTGTCAAAAAGATACAAAGGCAGGTAGATTCCTGAGTTCAAAGCCAGCCTGGGACAGAGCTAGGTTAGGCCCAGGAGTGGTAGGAATGGTGATGTCAGAGTGAGAGACCACCCAGCTAGCTTATTGTCTGTGCTTACAAAAGCAGACAGATCACTGAATTCATTTGCAATGTTTAAAAAACAATATGCTTTCTGTATTTTGCTAAGGACCAGGGATCTGGGGTCACAGGATGTGGATCCATGCAATAATCAAATGGGAACCTGGGATAATGACTGAATTAATATATACATAAATGACTGGGCTTTTGATATGAACTATCCAGAGTGTTTTTAGAATTGCAGTGGAAAGCTCTCTCCATCAGAAAGCTATCTAGAAAACTGTCTCAAGTAGAACAGCTTGTAACCTATGATTTGACTTCCAGGTATTGTTTCACTGCTCCCAGATAACCCTTCCTCAGAACCCCTCTCCAAGCCATGGCGGGTCTTTGGCATTTTGGGGAGGGGAGGGAGATGCTAGCTACCACTATCTTTCTTTCTACAATTATTTCATTACACAAATTAGTTCCTGCTTGGCAACCATTGTAGTCAAAGTGTTATTGCTGTGAAGTGACATCATAACCACAACAATTCTTTTTTTGTTTGTTTGTTTGGTTGGTTGGTTTTTGTCTTTGGTTTTTGAAAAGAAACAAGTGAGAAAAGTGTTTATTTATTTATTACTCTGGTCATAGTATATGGAATGAAACCAGGGCATGAAATCGGATGCAGGCACTACAAGAAAGCATATGGAATAATGTTAACTACTGGCTTCATGTCCATGTTGTCTCTTTCTTATTACTACAAGAACAACTCATCTAGAGTGGGTACTGTTCACAGTCAATAGTGTCACCTTACATTAATCATTAATTAAGAACATGGTTAACACACAAAACCACAGGTCAAAATGATGATAGCCATTCCTCAATTGAAATACCCAGTTCTCAACATCTTCAGGTTTGTGTACTTATGAATGAAACCATTTCCCACCAAACTTTGGTAACTGGTATCACAATGGAGAGTGGTGTCCTGTTTGTAAGTTCAATTTTTATATTACATAAAGTTTTTTATATTATTAAGTACTACATTTGTTAAAACAAAGAAAAATATGTTGAGTATCATCTAGTATTTTCATACTATGAAAATTTCAATAAAGCAATTTATCTTTGTACTTCTGTATAAAATTTCAATCTGGCCTAACTAAAATAACATAACAAAGGAAAGCATTTAGCTACAGCTTGCTTATAGGTTCAAAAATGTAATTCAGTGTCATTGTGCTAGGGAGTAAGGGGTCATAGAGGCAGACATAGCATACTTGAGAAAGTAGAGAAAAGTTACACATATTGATCTGAAGACAGTAAAGTAGGACAGAGACAGTTTGACTGACTTGGGTGTTTGAAACTCCAAAGCACACAACCAGTGACACGTTGTACAATAAGGCCATATTTACTCCAACAAGGATACAGCTCCTAATATTTCTCAAGGAGATCCACTCCCTGTTGACCAAGCATTCTAATATATGAGCCTATAGTGACTATTCTTATCCAAACAGTCACAATCCACTGCCTGACCTTGATAGACTTGGACCCTAGTAAGTGTGGACTTTGTTCTGCTGGTTGTCTGCCTTACTTCTGTGCACTTTCCTTACTATACTCCCTTTTCCCTCTTTTGTAATGTTAATGTATATTTTGTGCCATTGTGCATTGGAAGTTTGTAGCGAGAGATAATTCTTATGATATACTGGCGAAGAGTGTGGTATTCTTTTGCCCTTATTCTAAAAATCTGCCTGAAGCTAAATCTAAGAGTTGCATATGAATATTCGCATAGGAAATTTTAAGATGGCCTAGTATTGATTATATCATGTGGTTATAAGCAGTCACTCTTATATAGCTCTACAATAAAAAGAAGTAATTGGGGCAAGGATAAATATAAAATGTATAATACTAGGAGAGAAAAAGCACCAGAAAAGGTGATGTTGGGGTACAGTCCAGTACTCAAGGAGATAAAAACCTTGAAGAACATTAGCTGAATAAAGGGAAACAATGACTTCAGGGTAAGAAGCAACTCAGCAAAGTTTCCAACTAGTATAAAGGATTAAAGGAAAGTTTAATCAGTGAAGGGAAGCAGCAACAACAGAAAGCAGATGCAAATGTAATTGAAGGATAGGAGGAGGAACAACTTCTAGCCCCATTAAACAGCAGAACTTGGCAGCTTCCGCCATGTGATTCTAGCTTCACAGTGAAGGATAAAAGAAAGACATTGTGAAATTTCTCTCCTCAGCTAAGCTGCTGAGGCCAGCTTTGTCAAGAGTGTCCCTGCATGGAAGTTCAGAAATGCCATTATGTGAAGCTGTGAAAATGAACTCAGGGTTAAGTTTGTGCTTCCTAGATGGAGGAGATGCCAGATTCATGGAATAACTAGGAGAGCTACTTATAGGGTATGCAACAAATGCAAGAGAGAGAAGTGTCTTCCAGTCAACAACACTGAAAGAAAATAGAGCTCAGAGGAGTATGTTGACATCAGACATGAAGATACAGGATTTGAAAATTGCCGTGCACTTTGGTCCAATATTTCCACACTGTTCTCTCTCTCTCTCTCTCTCTCTCTCTCTCTCTCTCTCTCTCTCTCTCTCTCTCTCCCTTCCTTTCTTCCTTCCTTTTTTCCTCCTTCCTTTCATCCTTTCTCTCATTTTCAATGGTATTGTATAATTTACACTGTTTATTTTTGAAAGCATATGATTTGATTTTTGCTTTTGTTGTTGGTTTGGTTTGGTTTGGTTTTGAATTTTTGTTTTTTCTTGTTTATTTGTTTCAGTTATACAGGTGATTACTGTTGAGAGACTGTCGTGAGTCTCAGAAGAGATTTTGAACTTTGGACTTTTAAACAGTCATATAAACATGCAAAAATGCATACAGTCCAAGTTTGAAAATCCCCACTCATGGTCTATTACATTTTGATATGGCTACAAGGCTATGGGATGGAGAGGAATGTAGTGGTTTGGATAAGAATGGTTCCAATAGGTTCATGTAGTTGAATGTTTACAGAGTGAGACTATTTATTGGAGAAAGTGTGGCCATGTTTCACATTGTAGAACTCTCAGCTTCCTCTGCAGCACCAGGTCTGCCTGAATGATGCCATGTTCCCACCATGATTAAAATTGACCAAACCTCTGAAACTGTAAGTAAATACCATTTAATTGCAATTTTAGTGAGAGTTGCTGTGGTTATCGTGTCTCTTCACAGCAATAAAACACGGACTAAGACAGCCATTATCTTAGCCTTAGACACATTTTTTACACTGACAACAATGGCAAGGCAGCCAACTCCAGGCCATGCTTACTGATAATGTAGAACCTAGTCCACTACTCCTAAAATCTACTAAACTTCCTCTAAATCATTAACTGTTTTCAAGACAACTACCTATTTACATTGTGGACCCCATTTATCAAATAAGCATGCTAGCCAATTCTACAGAGATGGATGTTGTTCCCTCAAGCTCCTTGGCTATAGTTTCCTATCATGAGACACTGAATGTCAATGCATTAAGTTCTCTGCTATTCAACTTTAGTTCTATTATGTTCCATTTCTAGTGCTAATTATGATATAATCTAGACTATTCCTAAGAGACATGAACCAAAGTCTACTTGTCTCAGCTAGAGAAATGAAGAACAAATCAATGTGCAAATGCTAGCAAAGGTCAACTTTAGAGTTTTATTGGAGTTGCTTACAGGAAAGTGGATGAGGGGTTTCTTGCATGAACAGAGATTAGGTCAAAGATAGGCACATCACTAAATCCCATCCCACCATTGGTTACAGCTCACAAAAGCAGGAAACATTTCACTGCTCATATGAGCAGCTCAACAGGTTAGAGAGTGTACTTTTCAGATGTCACAGTTGGTCTGAGCTTCTTCCACAGATCAGTTGGTCTTTGTTTCTTTGAAATAGCTCCATGAAGTCCCAGGTTTGTCTAGAAAACTTATTTATATTGTGGCTTGTCTAAGAATATACCTCAGCATTTGTTTATATATTATTGGAGAGAATTTGTCCAAATAATATGTCTGGTCAGTTTCAGGAACTTCCTGGAAAACAACTGAACTGTTTGCTTCCTCGCTTCCTCTCTTTCTGCAGAATGTAATATCTCAGTCTCAGAGAAATCTGCTATATAACATTCAGCATTTCTTCTTTTATCAAGGAATAATAATTTGACTACTAGCATGCAACAGAAGCATATTTCTGAGTGTTGAAACTATCATAAGGAAAACTATTGTCTCATTCCATAAATAAAATATTGATAGGTGACATATTAGCAAATAATTTCTATCCATTCATCCACTCCACAAAACACTAGCCAAGAATAAACTGGACACTTTATAGGTTTAAGATGCTTTTAATATAGAACCCGTTCTGAATAGATATATCTGTACTGTTCAGTTAATCCTAAGAGTTATGGAAAATCCCAATAGAGCCTATTTTGCAGTGATTATAAACACTTTTACATGGTCACTGATGTAGAACTACTAGGCCATATGATTAGCATCTAGTATTATAAGCCATAAATTGAAATTATTACCCTGTTGGCTAGGGCTATAAATTCTTAAGACTTGTGAAAAACCACAGACTCTTGTGAAAGCCATTGTCTGAATTGCCATTTGTATCAAATATGGAATCCTCTTGTTTCTTTGCCTTTTGAAACCATTCTCTTTACAATGACCTGAGTTTGTATCATCCCTATTTCAGGGAACTTTATTGTATCAGCCTAACTTAAAACATATTTATGATTTAAAATAAAAATTAGAGTAAAATTTTCACTTAGTTACTATGATTGTATATAACTTGCAATGTCTACCCCAGCTAGATTCCTTTTGGCAAGAATAACTCAAGTTTTTTGGCTTCACTACCCTTCAATAACTTTTCATTTCTTTCCAATCTTTGGAAATTTAAAATTATTGAAGAGTACAGTGTTTATAATATGAAAAAAGATAAATAAGTATGATTCTGTCTACCAGAAAACATCTATCTAAATCCTGGATGAATGTTTGGCCCAGCAATATGGTATCTTTAAATGTATATAAAATCAGAAGGGAAGCATTGAAGTATCAATTTTTAAAATATGAAAGAATTAATTGCTAATTGGCAATTATTTCTGTCTATTTTGGTGTTACCTAGCATATGTTAAAACTAGCTACTATTCAAAAATACATACTTTAGACCTTCTTGGGAAATATTCTTTTTATTGCAATCACAAAATGACATCAATGAAATCTAAAAAGAGAAGAAGATATGATCACTATTATTTTTTGTGTTGTCTTTCTTTGGTTTCAGCACTTTCCAGGGTTTGCACAAGGCTAGTGTGGGAGGTTAGCAAGGGCACTGTGGTCCGGGCTGAGCAGTGGCCAGGCAGGACCTACCAGCTCTAAGGGAGGAAAATTCCTCCACAGGAGAAAAGCTGAGGTCACAAAAGCATGAAATAAAATCTATTTGTTTTTCATTCTCTGTTTATTTTCTGTCTATTAAGTCTTGAATGCAAATGCACCTTCAGGAAGTACCTTGAAGACTTAATAAATTACTGGGGAATGTTACTTACATTTCTTAAAACCGACTTTTAATGTTTGTTCTTAACTGCTTTAATCTCCCTTCTAGCTCATCAACCACCAGAGGTAATGGAAGAAAGGTTATTAGGATACAGGGGAAGTGAACCTGTTTAGAAATATTTCTTTGGAGCAAACATATACCAACAGTCCAGTTCAGCAGTGTTAGGATAACAAACTTGAATCAGCAGCGATGATGTAATAAAAGTAGCCGGACCTCAGCCCAGTTGGCACAGGTCAGCAGAAGCGATTAGGACCATCTGCGGTGCCAGGAGAAGTTCTTGGCTGTGCCTCTTTCAAGAAAGGCATGACTTGAGATGAAGAAGCATTATAAAGCTAGCTGTACAAGCCTTTATTTACATGGGTCCTACTTATACTCCCTCCAAACACCACATGTCCTCCCACGGGTCTTGCATGTGAGTAAGTCTGTCTTAGCAAAACTCTGTGAGACTCTGTATCAGCTGACATCACTCTGCCAATCCACCTGATCCAAGGATATGGAGTCACAACAAACAGAGCTCATCAAGGCAATGTACGGTGAGCCAATACATACATGTCTGTCATTAACTAAACATCCTTCATCACTCGTCCTTTTACATCTTTGGCTTAGCAAAATATCACTTCACTTATGTGTTTCAGAAAAAACATTCCTTCGTGTGTATGTCCCAGGACAACACCATCCAACATAACTGACCTTACGAAGAAATCATAAATTTCTACTTCAAGGGAAAATGACATCAGATAAGAAAAGAAAAGGAGTTGAAGGAAATCAAGAGAGATCCCATGAACTTTAACTGGATTCCTTGGCTCACCTTCAAAGTTCACAAACCAGTTTACACTGTAAACAAGGTTTATACTGCAAACATCATTATAGAACTATGAGAGACTGAACAAGAAGAAGCCTCCACTCATTCTCATAGTGTCAGCTGCTACAACAGATATGAGACTTCTCTGGACAGCAGCACAGTTACTTCAAGGTTTGGGTTAAAAGTGATGTGAGAAACCATAACAGTCACTTAGAACAAATATGTTCATCCTAACTAGGTCAGAATACATTTTAAAAAATAAAATCCATATTCTTTTTTGATAGGCCAAGGTTTACAACCTAATATTAAAAAAATAATCTGAAATCGTAAAGAATAAAAAGCAACATGAAAATTCAAATCACAAAGGAAATACCATCACATGATATCACAGACCAACCAAACCTAGAAGTGCCCAACAAACTCAGTTTCCTACAGAATGATCAGAAACAAATGGTGCTTGAATTTTAGTATGTGGTACATTTACTGATGGAAAAAGAATAGTTGATGTTTATTTTTGATTTTATAAAATAATTTTTATTTCCTATGATTTCCTATAGGAAGGTGGTCATTTCAAATAACAGTGTACTTCCTTACTTACCCAGCACTATGTTGTTCCATTACATAGGCAAGGATTGGGCATGTATGTCTTTATCAGAATAAAGGCACTTTACCCTCAAGAACATTACTATTATGACAAAATTTTCTCCACTAAAATGAGTCATCTTGAGTCATAATCTTTTTGCTTTGGAATTTAGTAATTTACCCTTTATATTAATTTAATGGCATGGAATATGACTACAAATTAAAAAGTAAAACTCTGGGAAATAAATTACTAAAGAAATGAATCATTTTCAGTGAACCAAATGAAAATTTGTTCAACTGACTAAAAATTAATTTGAGATAAGGCAATTTGTAATCAAAGTGAGTTCATCTTATAAAAGTGTGTGTGTGCATGTGTGTGTGTGTGTGTGTGTGCATGTGTGTGTATGTGTGTATCAGAGAATATTGATTACAAACCCCGATTTTATTCATCAAAATTATTCATGTGTCTTACATGAAGTCATAAAATATGACTAAAGTAACATAAAATAGTGTGCAATCACCCTAGAAAAGGCACTGGCACCAGAAGTCTACAGCTGTTCTTTTCCTGACCATCACCATCTTTTATGTTACGAGGATCCTAATTTTGTCTTATGAAAAGTCTTTTTCTCTTTCATATCTAGTTGGCCAGTTGTTAGTGATCCCGTAAACTGCAGTCTCACGTGTCTGTGACTACAAACCTTATTTATTTGTTTAGTGGCATTTAATCCAGGAAGAGACAGTTGGAGCAGATGAGGCTCTGAGGACCCATCAAAACTGCATCCAGCTATGACAGTGACCAGAGAACATGCAGGAAAGAGCAGTGCTACTCTGCATCTAGTGAGCAGAGTGGAGGTTGACTCAGAACAGCAAAGAGAAGTTATGTTCAGAAAAGAGGATGATACCAATTTCTCACGATGCCATTACACATTCCTCCAGTTGAGTTGTGCCAGGAGTTTAACCTTTGGTCTCATTTTCTCTTACAAATCTGACATGGGAAAGTTAATTGTGTCCCAGGAAGGTTGAAGCATGTGGAGATGCAGAGTTTGCAATCACATGTTCTTTTAATAGCTGTACTTCATTAAACACATTAAAAATATAACACAAAAGTCAGAAATAGTGGTACATCATGTAGTCCCAGTATTGGGATGGCAGAAATATGGAAATTGCCTGAGACTAAATATCTAGCTACTATAGCCTAGGCATCAAGTTCTAGGCTATTAAGAGATGTTATCTCAAAAACAAATGGAACAGAACAAAGCATAAATGCCAGAAATGATAAAGACATGTTGTCCACTAGTCTACACATGACTATACACATGGGTGTGCAGATCTGTAAACATATGTGCTCCAGCACATGCATGCATGAATGTGCATAGACACGCAAAATGTTACAGAAAATGATCTTTGTTTATCATAAACTGTAAGAATAGAGAATTTTGTATACATACCAAAGTTTTGTATACATTGTACAATTTAAAAAGGATACTAAGAAGATACTTTAAAAATAGTTTTACTTTAAAAATAAGAAGATACATAAAGTATATTCTTAGTATCCATTTGAAATTGTATAATCCATAATATAATTGTACTTAGTTATGTCATTAATTTCTTTAAAGATTCAACTGCCTCTATTATTTCATAATATTGAATTGTTGGCTGGTTCTAGAAATTTGGCCTTTTAGAATCCATCCCAGTCTCGGTTTTATTGTTGTTTATATCCAGATAAGTACATTTAGTCTATCCATTCTAGCAAAATCTGCATAGCTGTTTACTGTGTATTTCCTATTTTTTCACATAAACTCTTTATACACCAAATCACTGATTCTGAGGTCAGTAGTGAGATCTCTTAATTGTAAAGAAATATAGTTCTTCACTGGCAATTAATGTGTCATTCCTCATGTTTTTCTTGCACCTTAATAAAAAACCCTCATCTTCTCTGTAATCTTCCATACACTGTTTTCAGAATCTACTGTTAATGCCTCTGTAACTTGTAAAGATAAAAATGTACATTTTTATGTTCTACCATGCCTCCCACATTTATTTAACTGTTATTAGATTCCAGAGAACAACTTGTCTATATCTCTGCATTCTTTCCTACTTCTTCACAAACATCTGTATCATAAACCACTTTCATTTTTTATCATATATTATGCACAATGTTCATATTTAATAGGAAGCCATTTATTTACAAGCACAAAGATTTTTCCAGAATTACTCACAAAGGATGCACACACACACACACACACACACACACACACACAAACACACACATATATTTCACTATTGGGGGAGAGAGAAAGAGAAAGACAGAGAGACAGAGAGAAAGCTTACAGTGTAAGCTGTTGTGATAGCTGATCTTGGTTGTCAACTTGAATACATTTAGAAGTAATTAAAACATATGAGGGTTTTTTTCTTTGTTTGGTTATTTGAGGTGGGAGATCCGCCCTAAATATGGATCATTAAGATCAGAAGATTCACCCTCTATCTGGGCCATGCCTTCAGGTAGTAGTCCTATTGAAAGGACATGGAAGAAGAAAGCTTATTATCCGTTTGTCTCTGCTTAGCTTCAGTCTCACTGGCAAGTTTGTCTATCCTGAGCCATTTCTTCACTACTATTAGAGCCTACATCTTCAGGATTCCAATGTAAGCAGAAGATTGGGAACTCATTAGGGCTTCACTGGGACTACAGCACCAAATTGGAACTAATGAGACATCCAGTCTTGGGGACTGAAAAACAACTAAAGTTTAGTTTGTTCTTTGGTCAGGACATAGCCTGGTTGGACTACTGGGTCAAAAGCCTGTAAGCCATTATTACAAATTCCTTACTAACCTATAGTTATATATTAGTTCATTTTTTCAGTTCTGTTACTTAGAAAACCTAATATAGACATTCAATAATGTCCCTGGAATAGCTTTTAATTAAGTATCTTTTCATTGTAGATATACATAGTACTCCACATGCTTCTGTTCCATGAAAATTGTTGTGTCTTCTATGGATAGATATTTATCCATCCCCAAATTCTTCCTGAGTTTGTTATTTCAAATGTTTTTTGTATATAATGTTATGTGCTGACAGACTATAAGCAAAATTAAGTGTTAGTTTTCTTGTTCAAAGAGTAAATGTGTGATCCTGTGTTCAAGACCCCCCACCACCCACGCCCAGAGACAACTTGACTCCCAGGGGATCTGACACCACCAGGCTCACAAATGAGTGTCCTCCTCTGGAAGACCTTAATAACTGGCCTAAGTGCCCTCACCAACCCCGAGGCCAAGAGGACTCATAACCTCCTGCCCTACCAGAGACACACCTTCCT
Source organism: Apodemus agrarius (assembly GCA_964023405.1). Lineage (NCBI taxonomy): Eukaryota > Metazoa > Chordata > Mammalia > Rodentia > Muridae > Apodemus > Apodemus agrarius. Next base: position 127,356,438 of record OZ030009.1, read on the forward strand.
GTCCAAAACTGTGACTGTGAAGAGAACATGTGCTCCAGCACCATTTACCCTGCCCACACACAGAGTCAGTTTGACTTCCAGGAGTTCTGCCACAGTCAGAATCACAGAGCAGGCACTCTAGATCTGCTCTCATACCCAGAGACAGACTGACTTAATACCAATATTTCTCAAATGATTCCACAACATATAAATAGAAGAGACACTGCCTAATTTCCTCTATGAAGCCACAATTACTCTGATACCTAAACCACACAAAGACCCAACAAAGATAAAGAATTTCAGACCAAGTCCTCTTATTAAGATCAATGCAAAAAAATACTCAATAAAATTCTTGCAAACAGAATCCAATAACACATGAAAATGATCCTTTACCAAGATCATATAGGCTTCATCCCAGGGATGCAAGGAATGGTCCAATATATGGAAATCGAGCAACATAATCACCATATAAACAAACTCAGTGGGAAAAACCCTCATGATTATCTCATTAGATGATGAAAAAGCCTTTGACAAAATCCAACATCTCTTCATGTTAAAACTCTTGGAAATGTCAGAAATTCAAGCACATACCTAAACTTATTAAAAGTAATATATAGCAAACCAATATTCAACATCAAATAAAAGGAGAGAAACTTGAAGCAATCCCAGTAAAATCAGAGACTAGACAAAGTTGCCCATTCTCCCTATTCATTGACAGAAACAAGCAGGTAGATCAATGGAATAGAATTGACATCCCAGAAATAAACCCACATACCTATGGTCACTTGGTTTTGAAAAAGAGGCCAAACCATCCAGTGGGAAAAAACAACATTTTAAACAAATACTGCTGTTTCAAGTGTGGTCAGCATGTAGAAGAATGCAAATTGATCCATTTTACCTCCTTGTACAAAGCTCAAATCCAAGTAGATCAAGGACCTCTACCTAATACCAGATATGCTGAATGTAACAGAAGGGAAAGTGGGAAAGAGCCTCAAACTCATCAGCACAGTAGAATATTTTTTGGACAGAACTCCAATGACTCAGGCTCTATGATCAACAATTGACAAATAGTACCTCATAAAATTAAAAATCTTCTGTAATACAAAAGACACTTTCAATAGGACAAAATTACAACCTAAAGTTTGGAAAAAAAGATCTTTATCAACCCTACATCCAACAGAGAGGGCTAATATCCAAAATATCAAAGAACTTAAGAAGATAAACTTCACAGAAATAAATAACCCTATTAAAAATGGGGTATAGAGTTAAACAAAGAATTCTCACCTGAGGAATTTCAAATGTCCAGAAGCACCTAAAGAAATGTTCAACATCCTTAGTAATCAGGAAAATGCAAAACAAAACAACCCTGAGATTCTACCTCAGACCAGTCAGAATGGCTAAGATAAAAAAACTCAGGAGACAGCAGATGTTGGTGAGGACATGGAGAAAAAGGGACAATCCTCCATTGCTGGTGGTATTGCAAATTGATACTACCCCTGGAGTTTCCACCAAAAATTAGAAATAGTTCTACCTGAAGACCCAGCTATATACCACTCCTAGGCATATACCCAAAAGATGTTCCAACATATATCAAGGACAGGTGTACCACTATGTTCATAGCAGCCTTATTTATAATATCCAGAAGCTGCAAAAAACCCAGATGTCCTTCAACAGAGGAATGGATACAGAAAATGTGATATATGTACACAGTGGAATACTACTCAGCTATTAAAAACAATGAATTCAAGAATTTTGCAGGCAAATGGATGGAACTAGAAAATATCCTGTGTGAGATAACTCAGATCCAAAAGGACACACATGGCATGTACTCACTGTTAAATGAATACTAACCAAAAATCTCAGAATACACTCAATAAAACATACAAACCATATGCAGCTTAACAAGAAGGAAGATCAAAGTTGTGGATGCTTCAATCCTACTTAGAAGGGAGAACAAAATAATCACTAGAGGTGGAGAGAGGGACCTGAGACTTGAGAAGGAGAGAAGGGGAGGGAAAAAAGAGGGGCAAGCACGATCAGGTATGGGGAGACACAGGAGAGAAGTCCAGAGGGTCAAGAGAGTGAATACAATATGTAACAACGGGGGTAGAAAATGGAGGGGGGGCAAAAAAAGGAAGTCCCAGATGACAGGAAAGCGAGAGGTTCCCAGGACCCAATGGTGATGACATTAGCTGAAATACCAACAGAGGGGAGATAGAACCTGAACAGACATGAAGTTAGACATGGCCCCAAGTTGAATGATGGGTCCATGCATACATCTCAAGATTTTTAAATACAGAATTTTTCCTATCTAAAGAAAATGCAGGGACAAAACGTAAAGCAGAGACTGATAGAAAGGCCATCCTGAGACCTTCCCACCTTGGGTTCATCCCATCTGCAAACACCAAACCCTGACACTATTGCTGATGCACTGACAGTATTGCTGATGCCAAGAAGTGCTCCCAGACAGGAGCCCAGTATGACTGTCCTCTGACTAAGACAGATGCAGATACTCACAGCCAACCATAAGGATGAGCCCAGGGACCCCAATGGAAGAGTTAGGGGAAGGACAGAAGGAGCTGAAATGGATTGCAACCCCATAGGAAGAACAACAACATCAACTAACTGGACCCCACCCCAGAGCTGCCAGGGACTAATCCACAAAACAAAATATATGCATGGATGGGTCTATGGCTCCAGCTACATATGTAGCAGAGGATGGACTTATCTGGCAACAATGGGAGAGAAGGCCTTTGGTCCTGTGGAGGCTTGTTGCCCCAGTGTAGGGGGATGCTAGAAGAATGAGGTGGGAGTAGGTGGGTGGGTGGGGGAGCACCGTCTTAGAGGCAAAGGGGAGGGAGAATGGGATGGGAGTTTGTGGGGGGGACACAACATTTGAAATGTAAATAAATAAAATAACCACTTAAAAGACTGAATATTATTATAATTTTTTATAAAATGGCTACTGAATTTTTGAGAATCTCATTTCACCAACTCTGTACAATAGATTTTGTCTTCAGGGATTTAGTTTTATGATAGCAGAATAGGTTAACATGATATATTACCTAGATTTAATTTGGTTTCATATTATGGATTAATGTATCTTTGCTGCAGTTATATTTTTTGTCCTGTAAAATGTCATATTTTGGTTTATTTTATTTCTCGTGGTCATTATTCTATGATATTTTGCCTTTGATTTCAAGGGCTCTTAACTAAAGAAATTTAAATCATTTTGTTATATAACTTGAAAATATTTTTGTCTAGCGTTCTTCCCTTGTTGGATTGGTTTTTTTTTATTTTTTTATTTGTATTAGAGTGTGAGTTTTCCATTAACTCATCTTCCTGATTTATCTAACTTTGTGTCCTCTATTTTCTAATTCATCACCTATGGTTGGCATTGCCCATATACTTTTAAAAGAGCGACTACCCTGGACCGTGGTCAATCTACCCTAGACTATACCCTTAAAGAAAACTGACTCTTCTTCCAGAAACTCTCAATGTCAATTGCATCTTAGGTGGAAACTCATGGTATCTGTTCTATTCATATGTTAGAAATGTTGTTTGACTTAAATTTGCTCAGGTCTTGTGCACTTTGTCTCAACTTCTGTGAAACTGTATCAACAACTGCTCAGCTATGTCCTGAAACCCCTATTTTCTAGTAGTCATCCACCATCTCTAGTTTTCAGACTTTTCCCCTTCCTTTACAATGGGAGTGTGTGTATTTGTATGTATGCATATCTGTATGTATGTGTGTCTGACTGTCTGTCCATGTATGTGTGTGTATGTCTGTCTCTCTGTCTGTGTTTGTGTGTGTGTGTGTGTGTGTGTGTGTGTGTGTCTGTGTGTCTGTATCTGTATCTAGGTATCTATGAATGTGTTGTATGATAGAAATTCTGTTTATGGCTAAGTACTCCAGATTCTCTTCTTCACACAGAACAAATTCAGGTTCTGTGTGTCAATCATGATTTACTGGGAAAAAAAGTCATCTTTGATGAAGGGTAAGAGGTGTATCAACTGTCTAATAATAAATCATTACAAGTTTGTTGAATATCATTTCCATTTAACAAAGGAATAGTAGAGTTTTCAGCAGGGCATATGGCTTATCTATCTACAACTCCTTTGTCCTGACACCCATGCCATATAGGAGCTGCATCCTGTGAAGCAGTTGTTAAATCTAATTTGAAAATGACTGTTTTTTCCCATGACATTAACACGATTATCTCACCAGTGGACATGCTTTGCCGAACAGGTGATTACTGTAACTTACAAGGAGTATAGCTGGTGATGGTAATTTTTCTCACCTTCTAGCTCTATGAAGCTAGACAATACAGATGAAGCTTCCAGATCAGTAGCGGACTGAATATTTTATGTTTTATTATTCAAGTGTGAGGTATCTTCAGGCACAGAAAAGTAATCAAAAGCATTGACAACAGCCTGTAGTGTTTGGGGGGTCTATGGGATGTCACTGTTATACAACCCATTTTTAGTACTGTGCTTTGTAATTTTTGCATTGTGGTGTCTAGTAAGGTCATTACTGAATGTTTGCATTATAGAACTGGCTGTTTTAATCATAATTAGAAATGTTTCCACATGTACATTAAAAAAATAAACAAATATATTAACATTTAGATGACTGAACCAACCAAGTGTTTTTCAGGCATGCATTGTTAAAAATGAATTAACCATTTCTTTCATTTATAAATAGCTATCCAGATTCAGAACACTATATTTAAAAAGATAATATTTCCCCTCTCATCTAATGAAATTTCATGCAATATACATCAATTTATTCTTTGCACTGTCTTCTTTGAACTCTGTAGTGTTTGCAATCTATTGACACATTCATCTAGACATAGCATGTTGTTCTGATCATAAGATATTGAAAAGACTTTCTTTTAAAATAAACCTTATTTTTAGATTAATTTAATTTTACAGCAATGTATAGCAGAAAGTCAGAGATTTCAATTTCCTTCCTCCCTGAGTCCTAACCCAGCTCATTATATTATCAACATCCCCATCTGTATGGTCGGTCAATTTGATACAAATTATGAACTTGCACTGGGGCATCATTACCATCCAGATACCACACAATATATTCACATTCACTCTGAGTGTTGTGCATTTTGTGTAGTTGTAAAAACATCATGTATTTCACAACATAGAATCAAACGAAGTATTTCGTTCCTTAAAAATTCTGTGTTCTGCTATTTCTATCCAGTGGTGAATACTGGTCTAATTGTTTTTATAGTTATGCTCTTTCAATTGCATTGTGGTCTTAACCTTAGACTATAGTCTGCTGTACTTAACTACGTTCTGCAAATGACTGCACTGTTCAGTCAAGCCTTTGTTATATGCTTTATGGTGTGTAAAAATACAGAATAATATCTCATTATCTGATTATCTCAATACTATCCATTCAGTTTCTTAAGTACATCTTGAGTGATTCCAAGTCTTGACAATTATAGATAATCATTCATATCTGAAATACAGTACTGCTTGTTTTACTTTGTGTCTTAATGTCTGCCTACATATTATTTCATTGTATCTTTATAAGATAAAGTTTAGAACTTATGTTTTCAGCACAGGATCAGATTTAATTTCTATGATACAATTAGCCTTCTTATATTGAGTTAATTTATTGAAAAACGAGGTTTAGCTTTCCATTGCTCAAATATATATTCCTACAGAATTGACTGTTTATGTTTGCAATAAGTACATTCTTAAGTTCTCTTATTTTTCTTGATTATGTTTTTATCAAATTTACTTATGGTTATTATTTATGAGAATGTTGGTTTTTTTGTATGTTAATTCAGAAGCTTATTGCCTATAGTATTGCAACTGTTATCTCTTTATTATTTCCTATATTTTAAAATATTTAATTTTCCTATTAATTTTTATCTGTTTTCTAAAGCAAGCATTTTTTTCCAGTACTCCATTATGGCGTCTATTTTGTGTTAATCATCAAATTAAAGTTTTCATTATTATGCTAATTAAGTTCATAATAAAAAATATGCTCCTTCAATAATATATTAGCCTAAAATATACACATTAACCTTTTAGAAAACATTAATTAAAATATACTCTTGAAGAAAAAATCATTTAAATACAACACCTTTCTGATGACTTATCAACCTTTGCTCTGAAATTCTGCTAAAATATCCTATATGGATTCAGGACAGGAATGGTACAAATCATGGATCTTTTGCTGATTCTTTATCTGACCTTGAAACCTCCAATAGGTCTTTGACCCTGGGCATATGTTTAGAAAGTATGAATTTTCCCTAATCTCAACTGAATACAGACATTACATGCCTCATTAGCTGGGATGAGCTCTTTAAAGTCACTTTTCACTTGGAATCACTGAAATGTTCTGGAAGTTATCTTATAGCCAAATGGGTAACAGTTGTGTTCTTGTCGAGTAAAATATATAAATTGATGCTTGAAGAATTTATCTCTGTACTGTTATTAGGATGTAAAAACCATTTGGTTCCTAAGATACTATAACATACTATTTTAAGTATATGTTTCAGAAATTAAGCCTGGTCATAGAGAATTTTTAATTGACTTTGAACCTCTGATATGAATCTCTATGATAAAATCAGAGCAATGAGATCGTTCTTAAACAGAAATCAGAAAGCTAAGTAAAGTATTTTCAAGAATCTGAGCTATGCTAAGGGGTGAATACTTGAATGCAGATCTAGGTTCTTGTCTGAAAATGCTCTCTGATATCACACAGTCTCCTCTTGCCTTGCTAAAGGTAGCATGTGATGAAGATGACTGCATTTTCCAAATATAAACCAAAAAGTTAAAAATAAAAATGGAGTTATCTCAGCATGAAGATAGATCAGGGGGAAAAAAGAACAGCAAGAAATGAGAGACTCAGGGTGAGTAGCAGATGAAATTATAAAGAGTCAGAAGGAGACTTGCTCTGGCCCTAAGTGATTATTAGATTCATTTTTGTCATATTACGAGAAAAGCCAATTTTCCACATAGGAAATTTAGTCAATTTCTCTCGGGAAGTATTACACTGAGGTCAGCACTACTTTAAATGCACTTCAAGCCTCTGAGTCAACCTCGTCTATCTTCTTCATTTCTCCAATAAATGCTTTATACACATGATGATATGTACTAGGCTCATCACTGGTTGTCTAGAAGTGCACAATATTTGAATCCCATGCACTTCCAACTGAGGGAAGCAAATTATCTTTCAAAAATGATTTTAAATTTTTTATTCTTTTAGTGTGAGAGTTATGTCTGCATATACTTCTATGCCTTTGCAGACAAGAAAAAGATGTCAGATTTTCTGGAATTGAAGAAAAAGATGATTTTGAGCCACTATGCAGGTACTGAGAACAAAATCTGGGTTCTTGGCAAGAGCAATAAATGTTTACAAGTGCTGAGCCAAGTCCAGCAGAGAAGCTTTTAAGAAATAATTATATTAATGAATAATTACTTATAATATATTTTTTCAGTAATGTAGTAAGTATCTTGGACATTTACAACACAGTTCCTGGATTTGTCAACACTTTGTGCAGATGTGATATGACATTAAATTTAGATATGAGCAACAATAGAAAATAGCTACATGAAGAATAAAATTATGGGGTTAAAAAGAAAGATCACTGTGTATAGGGTAGCTGGGGCTTGCTACCTGCTAGTATAGCTTCAGGTTCAAAGCAATAAAGTAGCGAGTAATGGAATATCTTCAGTCTTAGTGCTGTATAAGCACATACAACTGCACATTCATCCACACAAGTACCACACACATACACATGCTATATACACAAATACCATATGTATGGCACATATATAGAGACACAAACATGTGTCCAGATAAACCAAGCACATGTGCACATATACCATGTACATTTTTCTCATATACTGCACACACACATGCTCACACATAAAAATATACATCCCCTAAACATACATTTAAGTTCAAGAATTTTGTAGGTGATAAGAACCACATAAAGAAAAGTTTATAATCAACCATACTCACTTATTTTCTATTCATAATAACAAGTAATTGGAAACAACCAAAGTGTTCCTTAACAGAAGAATGAATAAAGAAAACTGGCATATTTATACAATGGATTATTACCCTGCTGTTAAAAAATGAAACTTAAAACTGATTGACAAATGGATAAAATTAAAAAGAAATTATCCGGAGTGAAGCAACCCAGATCCACAAAGAGAAATACGGTATATATCCACATATATGTAGCTATTAGCCATTAAATAAATGATTACTATTCTATAATCCATAGAACCAGAAAGGTAAGTATAGAGGAAGGAAAAAACAAGGGAGACACATGGATCACTCTGATAGGGGGAATAGAACAGATTTTATAGGCAGGCCAGGTTTGGGGAGGGAATGAGAATCAGTTGGGGAGTAAAGAGATGGTTGGGTTGAGGACGAGAATGTGCAAAGCTAGAATTGAGTAGTATTTGAGGAGTGGTATGAACATTTAGTCCAGTGGAAATGTTTAGAAATGTATGAAAATGATCCTAAGGAAGACTTCAAATAATAATGAAGACAGAGTTCCAAATTTTCATCTCTTGTTACCAAGTGAAGTTTTTAGTACCAGGACTGGGTTATATCCAATTGAGTTGTTTACCAAAGGTGTCCCACGGAAATCCCCAAACCAGACTGTTGCCTAGAAAATGTGTTGCTCTCCATGAAATGACAGCAAGTTCCCTTTGACATAGGTAACACATACACATCTCATTATTCATGGAGAGATTGATTTGATGCCTGCATAGAACCTTCACCCCATGTTTTTCTTTCTTCTGTATGTGAAGTTACTCTGTAGTCCACAAAAAGAGAAAAAGAAAAAAAATGGGACTCCACAGCCCAGAGATATTGGATAAAACCAAATAATAGTGGCCTCAAAAAAAAGAACAATAATATGACTCTGAATGAAAGTCTGCTATACTCATAAACCAGTGCCTTATAGATTTATTATCAGAGAACTTTCTTTCTGCAGAAACAAAAACAGAGACCCCCTAGACAGACATCACAAGAGACATAGTGGGAAAAAGTCTTTGGAGCACATAATTCTTAGATACTTCCATCAAATCTCTTCCCACCAAGCTCAGAGAACTCTGTAGAAGAGGAGGTGTTATGTGTCTAAGATCAGTTCATGGATGTGGTAGATGTTGGAATGGACATATTCACCGCCCTCAAACTGGACCTGAGAGGTGTCTGAGCACATCAGTCCTCTGGCCCTCCCATTCTCACACCCTCAGGGCTGGTTCACTAGCAACCCACCACAAACAGGGCCAGCTCTATCCTACAGGCCAGGTGAGGTGAAGGGCCCAAGAGTTGTAGCTGATGAGAGACATGGCCAATACTTCCACCTTTGTGACTCCAGACTGTCATAGATGGTGAGGAGTAAAGGAAGAAAATGACTCTTCTTCACACAACTATCTTTCAGACAAGAGGCAGGGCTGGCTCTTCTGCCACCCCCTCAACTAGACCCAGCTGTACTGTGCTGTCCAGGTGAGGTTTAGGGCCCACTCTCACATGTTCTGAAGCAGATGAGGGACAGAGACAGCTCTCCTGCCCTGATAACCTCAGAGCCCGCTCTTCTGCCTCTCTTAATTGGCGAAGGTCAAAGGAGGGAGATGGTGTATTTCTCCCTCTCCCATGTCACCACATAGAAGACAACCATCTAGCCCTCCAATGTTCACACCCTCAGTACTAGATCTCCTGTGCCCTTGCCACCAAGGTCAGCTTGACTGCGCTGCCTTGTACACAAGTGAACAGTGTCTACTCCCTTCAGAGCTGCAGATGGTGAGGGGTAGGGTCAACGCTCCTGCTCTCATGACCCCAAAGCCAGATCTCCAGCTGCAGCAGGTGGTGAGGGAAAGTTTAGGCTAAGATAACTCTCCTTCATTTTTACCACCACACAAGATGAGTGGTAGTGACAGATCTCTCATGTTTGTATCCTCAGGGATAGCACTACAGAAACTCTAGCAATGTGTGGGGCCTGCTTTTCTGAGAACTGCAGCTGAATAGGGATTTGGTCAGCTCTCTTGTTCTCATTTCTTTGGGTCCAGCTCTCCTACAATGCCCAAGTGAGGTGTGGGGCCAGTTCAGCACAGGCATCAGATATCAAGATGTCCACAGTCAGCAGCCCAGATGAGGTACATCTTTCTGCCTGGCCTTTAATGATGACATAGACTGGGACATTACCTCCAGGGGCAGCACAAGCCAGAATACCCCCAAGGTCCCTGGTGAAAGTACCAGCTATTCCTCCCTACCTTTCCCTACACTTCAACCACCACATCAATGTACACAAATGGGTAAGTCCTACAAATCTGAAACAACAGGGTCTCTATGACACAACACAAGCAACAATAAGATATCTGAAATTAGTACCAGTGAGGTTACAGTATTAATATTCTCATGGAAGCCAGAGTACTTGTACCAGACCATGGAATCATTAGAATGAACATTTACAAGCAATGTGGATAAAAGCATATATACTATGGGATATGCTGTGATACACTATGGACACAATTCAGCTTTCACATTTATTTCCAGATTTATTTTCTCTTCTGGGTTAAGGAGGATGCAAAGGTGGTTATGAGGGGAGGGAGGGGATAAGTGGGATTAGGGTGCATGATGTAAAATTCACAAAGAACCTATAAAGAGTTTTACAAAAGAAAGAGTTCAAGAGCTAGAGGAGATAGAGGATACCAAGAGAACAACGCCTTCCACATCAACTGAACTAAATACATATGAATTCATAGAATGAAACAGCAAGCACAGAACCAACTCTGGTCTGCGCTAGGTCTTTTGTGTATATATAACTTTTAGTTTAGTATATTTATAGGACTCCTGAGTATGTAAACGAATTAATAGATCTCTGATTTTGGTGCCTTCTCTTGGGATCTTTTTCTTTTGTTGGTTTGACTTGTCCAACTTAGAAGTGATTTTTTTTGTTTTAATCTTACTATATTGTTTTTTATTATGTTTTGTTATCTCTTAGAAGCCTAGTCCTTTCTGATGACAGACAGAAAAGAAATAGATAAGGATGAGAGGGGAAGTGGATTGATCCTGGGAGGAGTAGAGATAGAAGAAACTGTAATCAGATTATATTAATTAAAGGAAAAAATTAAAATAAAACACAACTTGCTAGATCCAACATTCAGTAAAATGTATTGTGCTAGTCTCTTGTATTTTGATAATTTCCAACTTAATATTTTTAATTGTATCATAATCAACATTGCCATCATGACATCATCATGTGATAGAAGTAGGAAGATGACACATCACATAAGTAGAAGACAGAAGGGACCTTCGTGGAGTAGATCTCTCCCTCCACCTTACCCAGGGAACAGGCCTTGAACTCAGGTTGTCAAATTCATATTGTCTCAGTGGCAAGCACCTTTGCCCTTTGGGCCATCTCATCTCCTCATATTGTCAAAGGTGTTTGATGTAGACTATAATTATGCTGTCTACTTCACTGAAACTCTGAAGAAATTGACATCCTTGAACAATTTTGATAGTTTCTTTAACCAAAACCAACAGAATATATTTTTAGTTACAAGCTAATTGGGAAATTGAAAAAAAAAAAGAAAGAAAACAAACAAACAAACAAACAAACAAAAGCAATGGTAGCCTCCTAGCCCGTTGTCTTTGCACCACAAAAGTTTTCTCTCCATTCATTTTAAAGCATTTCAGTCCAGGTTGCTGTTTTTCAACCCCACAAACCTGATCAGAAGATTTTTGAATATTCAGCAGTTTCTTCACAAACTCCTGCCAGCTGCTACTAGGATGCCGATTTCCTCCTGTCTCTTTTGCTTTTTGTCATCCAAAAAAATAAATCAAGTGTCAGATAAACTGCCAGATGTCTCCAGCTGCAGCCCTGATAAGCAAACTGCAGTCTCAAAAACAGATGGGGGTGTCTGCGGCTCACTGCACTTGCTGAGGCTGCTTTCCTTGGTGTGATTCACCAGGGGTGGTCATCCAAAGCCCAGATGCTTCTCCAGAGCATCTTCTGGAGCTGCCCTTCCTCTAGAGCCCTTCTGCTTTGTGGATGGATTTGTAAGCATTTGTGCTCCCACTGAGCTGCTTGTGGCTTCTGGATTTTTGTTTTGCTTTGTTTTACTTCAACAACCAGTCAATGGTGAAATAAAATAGGACCCTGAAGATAATGAATAAAATTTAACAGGAAACAAAGACATTTTCCCCTTGAAGCAATGTTCCATTTGTCTAAGTATCAACAAGAGAAATCACTGCTTAGGATTCCAGCTGAGGCACAGTCCAAGACATTGAAGTGATTTTAATGATAATTACATTTAAAACTTTAAACCTAAGAGAAACATCTTGAGAGAAAACATTTTTTATATATTGAGTCCACTTAAGATTTGTGTATGTGCATGTGTGTGTGTCTGCACGTGTATATATGGTTTTTTTTTGTTTGTTTGTCATTTTGTTTGTTTTCTGTGACATGACACCATAGGGTAAAGTATATGTGAGAATGAATGGAAACAATTTATTCAAAATTTTGTGTTACTAGACTGGAGACCACAAGCAGGCAACCGAAAGAATAACAAAGAGAACTACACAGGACTGTCGCTATGACTCAGCAGGTACTTACTGCTAAGCTTAATGACAACAGTTCAATACTGCAAAACACACAGGGTAAAAGAGACCTGATTTCCTGATTTGCATAATTTGTACTCTGCCGCCTATATACACGCTATGGCTTGCATGTGAACCCTGGCCAACAAAAATATAAACACATATTCTAAAAATTAGAAAACAGTGTAGTGTAGGTCAATGACATTTCTGGGTCAAGGCAGTACAATGACCTTGAAACTTAATCTGAAACTTAACAAAAACAGCCAGAATAAATGGTTAAGGAGCCTGTATGAAAGTTGACCTGGCCACCTGGTTCTCCAGGCATCCTTCATTCCCTACCCTGACCTCTCCAACTCGGAAGGTTGGACCACTCCAAACATTTTGGTTACCCTCCCTTCAGTGCCTTTGCCCTCTTGGCTGCTGCTCCTGATTATTCTCTCTCTCCTCTTTTCCTTTCCCTCCCCCTCAGCGACTTGTTCCCCCTCAGCCTGGTCAGGTCTACTCTGGACTCTCTGAGATGCCTGCCTCTAGCTATGTTCTCCCCTTTATCTACAATAAACCCTCTCCTCCACCATACCTAGGAGTACTCATGGCCTTTCTTTTCCTTTTTATTTCATTTTTTCTCTAGCTACAAATTGATTAAAGATAACAACTTAAAGACTATGTGATTGGTAAATGGCTAGGGGAGGTTTAAGACTGAATCAAAGTCATAACTCGGCTTCTTAGTGAATTTATTTCCTAACATATATCGAATGCAGTGTAAGGAAGCAAATTATGTCAGTCAAGTAATACTGGATAACTGTGGATATCTTTAAATTTGCGGTGGGTGTGATAATGCATGTCTATAGACAGAGATCTCAAGAGACTGACTGGGAAGTTTGCTAAAGCCCACAAATTTGAGACCACCTTGGGTAATAGTGTGACCCTGTCTCAAAACAAAAACAAAAAAAAATGTCTACTGGTGGAAAACTAGAAGAGTGGGATTTGAAAGCTTCTAACATTAAAGATTAACATTATAATTTTGGAGGGAGGATATGCTTATTGCATGACTTTCCATGGGGAGACTAAATAAAAAAATATTTATTTCTGATAGAGAACCCTGGGTAAACCAAAAGACCCCTTGAATGGTGAACCAGGGAAGTTAATGGAGATACATAAAGGAGTGTGGATGAGAGTTTACTTCTAGAAATGTGGGTCACTTTTATGCAACTGTCATACTAAAAAGCTCACACAGCATGGATGATGACTCATGAGAACTTCATCCCTGAAAAACATACAGGCAGCTTCACTGATTCCGAAGCTCTCTTGGTGTTACAGTTTATGAGTTAGGTGAGTCTGCTTTCACCTTTTTCTCACAGGGAATATTTTGATTTGTCCCATGTTGGGTCAACTGTGCCGAGCCTAGGAGGAAATATAGATGTCTGATTATTTTCTTCCATCTATGGTTGAACATTAGACCACAGTCCCTCAGAAACACTCACTAGTTTTTGGTAGATTAACTAGTTATAAATAAAATGCCCCATGCAAAAAAGGGAATTTCCCATCACAATTAAGAACAAAAGCAATGGCATCCTCTGGGTTTAAGCATAGATGTTCAGAAGGCTATTTTATGGAGATAAATAATTTACCCCATATACTGTCATCAAACCCAGTCGCTAATGTGGAGGCCAACAAGCGCTTGCTGACAGGAGTCTGATATAGCTGTCTTCTGAGATACTCTGCCAGTGTCTGACAAATACAGAAGTGGATGCTCACAGCCATCCATTGGACTGAACACAGGGTCCCCAATGGAGGAGATAGAGAAAGGACCCAAGAAGCTGCAGGAGCTGTCAACCTCATAGAGGAACAATGTTATGAGCCAACCAATGCCCACAGAGCTCCCAGAGACTAAACCACCAATTAAAGAGGGACCCATGGCTCCAGCTGCATATGAAGCAGAGGATGGCTTTGTTGGACATCAAAGGGAGGAGGGGCACTTGGCCCTGAAAAAGCTCAATGCCCCAGTATAGAGGAATACCAGGACAGGGAAGTGGAAGTGGGTGGGTTGGTGAACAAGGGGAAGCAGGGTATGGGATATAGGGTGTTTTCAGGGGGGAAACCAGAAAGGGGATAACATTTGAAATGTAAATAAAGAAAATATCTAATAAGAAAAAGAAGGCTATTTTATAGGCATATTATATTCTTTAAACAAAAGACAAGTAGTGACCTCCCCACTAAGGGATATCAATTTCAGGATGCCATCATGGTCTGCAATACCAGCTATGATTTCCCTCTTGTGGAACAACCCTTAATCTCATTTGAAAATCAGTTATTTAAACCTCAAATTATTGTGCTACTATTGAACACAGTGTTCATATCTTGCCTGGCATGTTGGCATTATATAACACAAACTCTATAACTTAACAGGACTCTAAGTGACAATGCTCACACAGTAACCTAGATAGCACTTTCTTGTACCATAAAAAGCACTACCAGCAACACAGCTTCCAGTTCAGTCCTAGCTAAAGTTCTTCATTTTCAGGAAAAAAATGTTTATGGTATTTCACCAATAAGGAATTACCTACCATCTAGTACCAGCACACAACCAATAGCAATGATTGTGATTCTCTTTTACTAATATTAACATTTCTAATATATTACCCTTTATGAGTATTTGTTTTCATTATCCATCTACTTGTTTTCAGAATTTTAAAAAATTTGTGAGCTTTATTATTATTGTAGTCTGTCTAGTCGTGTCTTTTATAATTTTTCAAAATCTCTTAGTTTTCTCATTTTATGGTTTCTCTGCCATTTTATATTTTTAAACTGGTGATTTTCAGAGTAATTTATGTAGTTTGGAAGTTATTCTATATGAAGTTATCAAAATTGTATATAATGTAATATTACAAGCAAGAAACAAATTGTACATAATAGTTTTAAGCTGTGTTTGTTGAATGATTTATTTGACATATCTGATTCTGAATGAGAAATGTAAATGTTCTGCCCAAGATCAAGTCACTGAAAACTTCAGCATAGCTAGAGGATTGACCCCTGAAGTCCCATCATTGGCAGAGGAGCTAATTACCATTAGTAACTGGCTGTTAGATTGCCCAGGCTCCAAGTGGATGGCTCCCCATTCATGTGCATATGATTAGCACTTATTGGATGTAGAGAGTTATCAACAACTAGAACATAAATTAAAAAGAGAACATGACACTGACAAGGAAATGAGGAGGTAGGGAACATGAACAGAGTTTGTTTTCGCTATTCTGTGATTTTTGCCTTCTCTGACAAATGTGAGAATTGCTCTTTCCATGTCTTTGAAGAATTGGGTTGGGATTTTGATGGGGATTGCATTGAATCTGTAGATTGCCTTTGGTAGGATGGCTAGTTTTACTATATTAATACTGCCAATCCATGAGCATGGGAAATCTCTCCATTATCTGAGATCTTCGATTTCTTTCTTGAGATGCTTAACATTATTGTCATACATGTCTTTTAGATTTTTGGTTAGATATTTTATATTATTTGTAGCTATTATGAAGGGAGCTGTTTCCCAAATTTCTTTCTCAGGCTGTTTATTATTTGTGTAAAGGAAGGCTACTGATTTATTTGAGTTAATTTTATATATAGCCACATTGCTGATGTTGTTTATCAGCTGGAGAAGTTCTTTGGTAGAATTTCTGGAATCAATTCTGTACATTATCATATCATCTGCAAATAGTGATAGCTTTATTTCTTTGTTGCCAACTTGTATCCCCTTGATCTTGTTATTGTTGTTGTTGTTGTTGTTTTATTGTTCCAGTTAACACTTTGAGTATTATATTGAATAGATATGGGGAGAATGGGCAGCCTTATCTCATTCCCAATTTTAGTGGGATTGGTTCACATATGTCTCCATTTAATTTGATCCTGGCTGTTGGTTTGCAGTAAATTGCTTTTATTATGTTTAATGTATAGGCCTTGAATTGCTTCTCTCTCCAATACTTTTAAAATGAAGGGGTGTTGTATTTTGTCAATTTTTTTTCTGCATCTAAGGAGATGATCATGTGATTTTTTTTCTTTGAGTTTGTTTATATACTAAATTATATTAATGGATTTTCATACATTGAATCATTCCTGAATTCCTTGGATGAAGCCTACTTGAAGCCTACTTGATTGTGGTGAATGATGATTTTGATGTGCAAATGGATTTGGTTTGCAAGAATTTTATTGAGTATTTTTGCACCGATATTCATGTGAGATTGGTCTAAAGTGCCATATGTATGCATCTTTAAACAATACGTAACATTGTTCCAGTAGCTTTAATACAGTATTTAATTTTATTTTAGTATATGTGTTTTGAAATTCTTTTATTTCTTTATATTTGAGGGGTTATAATATAATTAAACTATTTTCATTTCCTTACCTTCCTCCAGTGCCTACCACATACTCCTTGCTTTTTTTCCCATTCATGGCCTTTCCATCATTACTTCTTTGTGAGACTAACAATATCATGGATTTCATCATCACATAGTATCCTATTGTGTAAATACATAATAATCAATCACAATATTTATGGACAATGAATTTTAAACTTTTAGTGAGACAATCATTTGAAAATATGTCTAGGTAACTTCAGTAGGGATAATTGTAAATCAGCATTGCCAGATTTCTATTTTCTCCCTCTAAAAACTAAAAGATCCATTGAAGGTTAACTCCTTGCCTTTGTATGTTTAATTCTTTTTTGATTTATCTTTACCACGGAATGGTTTTTTTAAAAAAGGCAATCAATTTGTGGGTTGCAGCTTCATAATACTTGTATAATACTATCTATCTATTATTTCTCAGGAAAACTTACTCTAATACTATATTTGAGCTGTTGAAAGTTATGGTTATACTTTTCCTTCTGCAATATTCCTCTTAAATCATTTATCAGATGATAGTATTTCTCAAGGTGTAAAATTTTTGTGTCCTATTTTGTCCCATTATATATTTTAGACATTTTTAAAATAAATTTCTCACTATAAAAATAGATTGTCTTAGAATTTACCAGGTTGTTTCTGTCAGTGACCCCCACACACACTCTTCTTCCTACTTCAACAGTATGTATATGAGCACATGAACATTGATACTTGTACAAATGTGGACTACTGGTCTACTTTCTATATAGGCAATCCTTGTTTTCAGTGTTAAAGCCTGGGTAAAATATTAAAGCCTAGATAGAATGTTAAAGTCTAGGTACAATGTTAAGACCTATGTAACAGTTACTTGGCTAGCCTGCCATTATAAGGAAACTTCCTCATGTTTCTATTGTTACTAAGAAACTTTCTAATGTCAAGATTAATTACATATTCTGTTATGTTCTGTGCCTTTGAAAACCAATCACAATAAATGTCAATAGATCTGATTTGGATAGTTACCCACAATAAGACTGAACTTGAACCAACCACCCAACAACACTTCCTGTACCTGTGTATAAGCTTTTATGGTATAAGTTGCTACTGAGATAGACCCTACTATAGGAAAGACAACTGCACAAATATAAGATTTGATTTTTTTTTTAAGATTTGATTTTTGAGTAGCTGTCTAGTAAATTTAAGTTCCCAAGATCTCTGTGAAAACTGACATCTTAATTGGCAGAATGAGATATGTATGTGGGAAACAGATTGGCAAGCAGAGACATGAATGTTAGGCAGTCCCATCCTGATAGACATCTTAGAAAATACATATTATACAAGGCAAGTCCCCTGCCACAAATGAATACTCAAACCAATGAGAACAGGATATATTTACAACAAAGACATATTCCAAAGGAAATCACCTATCCTTTAATCCTAATTGTTGAAATAACTTGGCATGGATGTTTGTAGTTTGTGGTTTAAAACCCCTGTAAAATCTTAACTCAGAGTCATGGTTTAGTTCCTGAATCTGGACCATGGCCTTAGTCAACCACTCCTGGGGCATATGCTCAATAAACTATGCCTGTCTGACTGAGATTGATGTTTGTGTGGTTTGTGAATCAATTCCTACACCTCAACATTCTTCAAATCAAAAAATGTTTTATGGACTTACAACGGCAGTCTCCTTCTTGCCTCTGGGTCACCATAGAGAACTAACAGACAAGCCCAGGTACACAAACATAGTCTGAGGCTAACATCGCTCAGGTGGAAACCTGCCAGGCTTTTGCCTGTAATCAGGGCCTGAGCAGCTTGGCGGGCCATTTGTTCCCCAACCCTGTCGTGCACCAACTGGATTGTGGGTGGTTTTCTGTGTGGACCACGTAGCACTTGCAGCCGGGGTCTCCATCTTACCTCCAGGGTACCATAGAGAAATAAGACAAGCCCAGGTATGCAGACATAGTCCGAGGCTAACATCGCTCAGATGGAAACCTGCCAGGCTTTTGCCTGTAGCCAGGGCCTGGGCAGCTCGAAGGGCCATCTGTATGCCAACCCGGTCTTTCACCAACCCACTCAGGGGGTCATCTGCCCTGCAGAGTGATCAGCACTTGGATAAGTTCCCTGCAGCATCCGCCTCCCATCTGTTCTCCCTGAAGAAGCAGACTGTCAGCACCAGGTTCACAGAGAAAACCCAAGTGTAGCATTGCTTGGGGCAGGAAACATTATGGCTCCAAGGGTATCCAAGAGGAAGGTAGCACACCAGCAATCTGAGCCAGGGGAAACCCATACATCCAGAGATGCAGAATTAGCCTTAGAGGCTCATGGGAGGTTCAAACACCAGCCAGTGACAAGAAGACCAACTAACGCCAGAGATAACCAAATGGCAAAAGACAAACGTAGGAATGTTACTAACAGAAATCAAGGCAATATGGCAGCATCTGAACCCAATTCTCTGACAACAGGAAGTGCTGGATACTCCAACACACCATAAAAACAATATTTGGATTTAAAATCACTGGCCATGATGCTATTAGAGGAACGCAAGAAGGACATAAATAAATCTCTTAAAGGAATAAAGGAGAAAATGGATCAAAAGTTAGAAGCCCTCAAAAGGGAAACACAAAAATAATTTAAAGAAATTCAGGAGAATATGGGTCAAAAGATAAAAGTCAATAGGGAGGAAATGCAAAAATCACTTAAAAAATACGGGAGAACTTGGGTCAACAGGAAGAAGTCATGAAAAAGAAAACACAAAAATCTCTCAAAGAATTACATGAAAACAGGAACAAGCAAGTGAAGGATATGAGCAAAACCATCCAGGACCTAAAAACAGAATAGAAACAACCAAGAAATCACAAAGAAAGACAACTTTGGAGTATGTATGTGTGTATGGGAGACCACTCTGTTATCTTTTTCAATTTATGTCTTCAAAAACTTGAAGATCTGTCATACAAGTTTTTCAGTTGCTCTGTTAATTACTTTAAGGTATTTTATATTGTTTGCGGCTATAGCTAATGGTTTTCACACTCAAATTCCATTCTCAATCCATTTGTCCTTTGTGTAGAAGAGGGATACTGTGTGTGTGTGTGTGTGTGTGTGTGTGTGTGTGTGTTAATCTTGTGTCCAGCTATTCCACTAAAGGTATTTATAAGCTATAGGATTTACCTAGTAGACTTTTGGGGATGACATATGTATATTAGCATATATGTTTGAGGTCTTCCTTTACAATTTATATCCCCCTTGGACTCCTTCACTTTTCTTATTGCTCAAGCTAGAACCTTAAGTACTATATTGAATAGATATATTGAGTGAGCAGGCTTGCCTTGTTCCTGATTGTCGCAGAATTGCTTTGAGTTTCTCTCCATTTAGTTTGAGGTTGGCTATAGAATTGTTGTAAATTGCCTTTTTAATGTTTAGACATCTTCAAGATTTTTATAAGGAAGTAATGTTGGATTGTGTCACAGGCTTTTTTCTGTAACTAGTGAGATGATCATGTTGGGTTTTTTGTTTGTTTGTTTGTTTGTTTGTTTGTTTCAGTTTATTTATACAGTATATTAAATTTACTAGTTTTCATCTGTTGAACCATTCCCAAATCTCAGAGGAAAAAGCATACTTCATCACAGTGGATAAACTCTTGGATATATTATTGGATTTGGCCTGTAAATATCCTGCAGAGTATTATTGCATTTATGTTTGTAAGAGAAATTTGTCTACATCATTCTTTGTTGAATCTTTGTGTGGTTCAGGTATCAGGTGACTATGGCCTCATAAAAGAAGTTTAGCAATGTTCCTTTTGTTCCTATGTTGCGGAATACTTTGAGCATTAACTTTCACTTCAAAATCTGTACTAAATCTGTCGGCCTTTGGGCTTTCATGAATGTTTCTATTTCTTTGAGAGTGATATGTCTTTTTAAGTTGTTTATCTGACCTTTATTTAACTTTGGTAAATAGTATCAATCAAGAAAACTGTCCATTTCTTTTAGATTTTTCCAATTGATAATGTATAAATTTTTCCAGTATGACCTAAAGAATTTTTGCATTTCCTTCATGTCTATTATTATCCTACTTTGTTCCTTATCTCTATATTACAATATAGAGAAAGGATATCCTTTCTCTACATTGAAATTAGTTTGAAAAGGAATATTTCTATCCAAATGATTTTCTAAAAGAACCAAGTCTTTGCTTCATTTGATTTTTCTATTGTTCTTTGTCTCTATTTTATTGATTTCATCTCTGATTATTTCCTGTCTTCTACTCCTCCTGGGTGAGCTCTCTTCTTTTTGTTCTAGAGCTCTCAGTCATGCTGTTAACTTCTTAGTATATGATCCCTCTGGCTTTTTCATTTGTTTATTTGTTTGCTTTTTCATTTGTTTATTTTTTTTCAAGTAGATATCTAGTTTCGGTGGGTATAGTAGTCTAGGCTATCACCTGCTGTCTCTTAAAGTCTACAGGATATCTAATTATGCCCTTCTGGCTTTTAGAGTCTCCATTAAGAGGTCAGGTATAATTCAAGATATAATTTTAGATGTTACTTGGTCTTTTTTCATTTCAACTTTATTCTTTCTTTGCTCTGAACATGTAGTGTGATTATTATATGATGAGGAAACTGTTTTGTGGTCCAATTTATTTGATATTTTTAAAGCTTCTTCTTGCTTTAGAGACATGTTCTTCTTTTGATTAAGAAAATGCCCTTCTATGATTTTGTTGCAAATATTTTATGGACCTTTGAGGTGGGATTCTTCACCTCATATTTCTGTTATTATTAGGGTTCATCTTTTCAGTGTCCCAGATTTCCTGAGTGTTTTGTGTCAGGAACCTCAGATATACCATTTTCTTTAACAAATGTCTCCATTTCATCTCTGATTATTTCGTGTCTTCTACTCCTCCTGGGTGAGCTCTCTTCTTTTTGTTCTAGAGCTGTCAGTCATGCTGTTAACTTCTTAGTATATCATCCCTCTGGCTTTTTCATTTGTTTATTTGTTTGCTTTTTCATTTGTTTATTTTTTTCAAGTAGATATCTAGTTTCAGTGGGTATAGTAGAATGTTGTATCCTCAAATTCTCTCCTACAACTCTGGTATTCTGTAGGTGATTCTTGTGTATGTAGTTCATGCCCACCTACCCAGATCTTTCATTTCAAAATCTCCCTCCATTTGTGATCCATTATTGTTTCTACTTCCATTTTTAGGTCCTAAACAGGTACATTCCTTTCTTTCAGCTGTTTCTTTTTTCCTGGCTTTTTAAAAGTGTTTTATTAATTTATTCTAAGTTTTTGACTTTTCATTTATTTCTTCTTTAAAAACATCTATTATCTTCATAAACTTGTTTTTTAAGGCTGTTTATTTTTGTTGTTGTTTTCGATTTCTTTGGTTTTGGTATTTAGTTGTTGATGGTGGTGGGTTGTTTTGTTTTTTGTTTTGTTTTGTTGTGCTTCAGCTGTATTAGAATCTTTAGGATTTGCTGTAGTAGGATAGTTGGGCTCTGGTGGTAACACATTGCCTTAGCTGTTATTTATTGTATTTCTTTGCTGGTATCTAGACATTAGGTTTGGGTGATCACAGGTCTAGGTGCTAATTTCTTTGTTGTTATTGTTAGGTAAGTGTTTTTGTTTTTGTTTTTGTTTCTTCTCTGGTAGTTTTTTCCACTATAGCTTGGGGTTCTGCCAGCTAACGCGGACTCTGGTCATGAATAGTGGCTTCAATGGAGGTCTCATCGTCCCATGGCCTCTGGTCAAGAAGTGGGGGTCTACACTAGAGGTCTGGTGGACAGTGTAGCCTCTGGGCAAGCAGGGTTTCTCCTTCAGAGTTGTCAGTGAGGCATTAGTGAAGAAGAAGGTAGAGGAAATAAACTCAAAACAGACCTGCAAATTGAATTTTGATAATCATGAAAACAGATATATTTGTAAATTTTTTATTGGATATATCTTTTATTTACATTTCAAGTGTTATCCACTTTCCCCCCTCCTGGAAAGTCCCTATCCCATCCTCCATCCCCCTAATTCTATGAGGGTGCTCCTCCACCTACTCCCCTCCAACCTCCCTGGCTTTGATTCCCCTACACTGGGGCATCTATCAAAACTTCATAAG
Organism: Apodemus agrarius; assembly: GCA_964023405.1. Taxonomy (NCBI): domain Eukaryota; kingdom Metazoa; phylum Chordata; class Mammalia; order Rodentia; family Muridae; genus Apodemus; species Apodemus agrarius. The sequence continues at coordinate 127,379,454 of OZ030009.1, forward strand.
ACCCATTGATGCCTAGCAAGGCAATCCTCTGCTACATATACAGCTAGAACCATGTGTACCCCTTGGTTGATGTCTTACTCCCTGGGAGCTCTGGGGTATCTGGTAAGTTGATGTTGTTATTCTTCATATGAGGTTGTAAACCCCTTTAGCTTTTTTAGTCCTTTGTCTAACTCCTCCATTAGGGACCCTGCACTCAGTCCAATGGTTGGGGGTGAGCATCTGCCTCTGTATTTACAAGGCTCTGGCAGGGCCTCTCAGGAGATAGCCATATCAGGCTCCTTTCAGCAAGCATTTACTGGGGTTTCAGGGTTTGGTGACTGTATATGGGATGAATCCTCAGGTGGGACAGTCTCTGCTCTATACTTTATCCACATACTTGCTCCTGTGAGTATTTTGCTCCCCTTCTCAGAAGAACCAAAGCACCCATACTTTGGTCATCCTTCTTCTTGAGCTTCATGTGGTCTGTGAATTATATCTGGGCTATTCAGAGGTATGGGCTAATATCCACTTATCAGTGGGTACATACCATGTGTGTTCTTTTGTGATTGGGTTACCTCATTCAGGATGATATTTTCCAATTCCAACCATTTGCCTAGGAATGTATTGTTCTTAATGGCTGAACAGTACTGTAATGCATAAATATATCACATTTTCTGTATCCATTTCTCTGTTGAAGGACATCTGGGTTCTTTCCATCTTCTGGCTATTATAAAGAAGGCTGCTATGAACATAGTGGAACGTGTGTCCTTATTACCTGTTGGACCATCTTCTGGGTATATGCCCAGGAGTGGTATATGTGGGTCCTCAGTAGTACTATGTCCAATTTTCTAAGGAGCTGCCAAACTGATTTCCAGAGTGGTTGTGTCAGCTTGCAATCCCACCAGCAATGGAGGAGAGTTCCTCTTTCTCCACATCCTCATCAACATGTACAATTACCTAAGTTTTTTTTTTATTTTAGTCATTCTGACTGGTAAATTGTTATTCATGTTGTCTTTTTAAATTCTGGATGTTGGCTATTAATCACCTAAAATCTTGAAACTCATTCATGAAATAGTTGCTTCATTAATTTTACCAAATTTCCTCTGCAGCAACTTTCAGAACAAAGAGGATTATATTTATGTTCTCAGATCTCTACATCTAATTCATGAAATCATCAAATATTTATAAGGCAGCCAATACATGTTAAGCACTTATGATTAAGCTTTCGATAGAATTTAAACTTTGACAGCTAAAGTGTGAAGAGAAATAAAGGAGACGTTAACAGTAAAATATTGAGTAATAATTAAGTAAATTCAATAAAAATGATTACTTTCTGAAAAAATAAATACTATGTGTTCAAAACAGAGAAAAATAAATATGCTAAAGCTGTGGGAAAACTACTGGTTGAAATTTTAGAAAGGTGATCATTAAAAGAGACTAATTTGTCTAAGGAGGAGGCTGCCAAAAAGAAAGAGCAGCAAAGGGCAAAGTCAAGTGTAAATAACTAAGAAAAAAAGCTTAACCTTATTCAAAATACACAAAGATCCGTTCTCCTAGGAATTTAAAGAAAAAAAAACTTACTTATAATGGAATTCTAAAGTAGGCAGAAATTGACCAGTTCTATGTTGGCAAAGAGGATAGGGTAGAGTTCATTTGATGTGAATTGCAGAGAAGCCACAGAAGTAGAATGAGTAACTATCTAACAGTCATCCCAAGCAGGAGTCTTTTTAAAAGAGAAGAGTCTAATAATAGTTATTCCAGAACAATAGGAAGAAACTAGAACTCTCTTAGGCAAAGTAGGACATGCATATCCTCTACTAAAGTTTTCTAGGCAAAGGAAAGACATGATGATTTATGTTAGAAAATATGCAGTGCAACCTTGCAAATTTTAGGCTGCAAGAAGACAATATTAAGGCAGGAAGACAAACTAGAAGTTGTCTCCTATATCCTACTGACAAAAAATCTTACTGTATTCAGACTTTCATTAAATATTGTGAAATATATTCAGTCACAGTATTATATCAAGCAAGAAATTTTGTGATGCTAGTATGTGATGTAGAGAAAATACTATAAAATAAATCTGAGGACTTCTACCTAAGAACATAATGGCACAATATAGTTACTTAATAAACTCAACAGAATAAGTGTTCTAAAGAAGAAATTTGAATTGTATTCAAAGAAATTTGCTTAATATATATCAAATTATATAAAGTGTGTGAGTGTGTGCACATGCTCACAAGCATGTGCAGGCACAAAATAAAAATAATTAGAACCTGCTGCATCCATTGTGTTATTTGTGAATAAACATCTTCACAAATGTCCACATTCCATTGGACAATCAATTAGTAGACTCACTTCTAAGAGAGGCTACCTCTCTTCTCAGCAGTTTTGCTTATAGTTCCTTATCCATGTATATGATCATATATAATAATTAACAAGCAAAGACTATAATTGTAGTTATCTATACTCAAGCCCTCTACTCATTCTATCATATCATTCAGATTCTAGAATTCTAGATGATTGTTGCTCAGGAAAAGTTTTTTTCTCCTTCCATTTTCCTCCTTTGACTACTGATTTTGCCATTGTCCGGGTCTCACATATGAAGCCATTACTATGAGAGACTACTCGACAGGTATATTTCTAGTATGCTGGCTTTAACAATGGTTTTACCTTTTCGTTCATGGTTCCCTCAGTTATAAATTCAGGAGCTGTGACCTAGATGTCATATTGGGACAGAGCTCCCCACAATCTCTACAATATGCCCAGTTGAAGCTCTCCGTGATAGTCTCCATTTCCTATAAACAGAATTTTCATTACCAAGAGGTGTTAGTTACACTAACCTGTTGGTTTAAGGAGAAGATTTCGAATATGGTTAAGAATTATGCTGGCTGGGCCTGAAAAAAGACAATAGTTGATTCTCTTCTACGATCCATGATTGTGTTAGTCCAAGGAATTTTGATAAATTTCTAGTACTAGACATAATTTCTCTCCTGTTGAGTGGGTCTTAAGTCCAATTAGACACATAGCAATCATGAACTTAAGCAAAGAGAAGCTGAAAACAATTCAACTAAAATTAGGAATTAGACAATGCATACTACTCTTTTCATGCCCATTCAATATAGTACATGCAGTCTTAGCTAGAATAATAAAACAAAGGAAGGATACAATTTGGAAAGAAAGAAGTCAGTGTTTATACTTGCAGGTGATATGATACTATACTTAAGTGAACCCCCAAACTAATCTCACCAAAACCCTCCTATAGCTAGTAAACACTTTCAGCAAAGAAGTTGGAAACAAAAGTAACTCAAAAATATCACTACCCCTCCTACATACAAGAGACAAATGGGCTCAAAAAATTTAGAGAAATAGCACCCTTCCCATTAGCCTCAAAGAATATAGAATATCTAGGAAAACATCTAGCAAATCAATTGAAAGACTTGTATGACAAAAATTTCCAATCATTAAAGAAAGAAATTGAATAAAGTATCAGAAGATAGAAATATGGTAATGGATCAGTAGAATTAATATAGTAAAACTAGTCATCCTACCAAATGCAAGCTACAGATTCAATGTCACCCCCATCAAAGTTCCAAAAAAATTATTCACAAATCATGAAAGAAAAGCCTTCAGCTTCATATGAAGATACACACAAACAAAGAGCTATAGTAATAAAAAATATCATTGTAGTGACAGAAATGGACATATTGACCCAAAGATTTTAATGGAAAAATCCAGAAATATATTCATGTTTGGACTCCTATTATTTTGTTTGATTGATTGGTTGGATTTTGGTTTTCTGTTTTATTGTTTTGTTTTGTTTTTATTTTTTATAAAGAGGTAAGAAACCAGAAATATACATTGGAAAAAAAGATTGCATCTTCAACATATAGTGCTGGTCAAACTGAATATTGTTTGTAGAAGGATCCAAATAAATCCATACTTATGACCCTGAAGAAAACTCAACTATAAATAGATCAAATACCTCAACATAAGGTTAGGCCTACTGAACGTGATAGAAGGAAAATTGAGAATAGCCTTGAACTCATTGACATGGAAAAGGACTAAATAAAACACCCATAGCACAGGACAGCAATTAATAAATGGTACCTTGTGAAACTGAGAAGCTTTTGCACAGCAAAGGACATCATAATTTGGACAAAGTGGCAAGCTATCGATTGGAAACTTAATTTTTTTATGAGCTACACATTTATAGACAGCAAGATCCAAAATATATAAAGAACTCAAAAATGAAATATTAAGAAATCAAATAATGCAATTAAATTGGGGTACAGATCTAAACAGAGACTTCACTCAAGAACAAACTTAGCATGTAGGAAAGAAGCACTTTAATGCCACAGGTCATGCTCAACCCTCACAGGACAGGTGCCCCAGAGTGAACAAGTAGGTGGTGGAATGATGGGAGAGAAAGAGGGAAGCAAGAAGATGGTGGAGAGAAGCCAAGGAGGTTGTGCACTATGTAGAGAGGCAAGACTGAAGACATGATGGTGGTGGTTGTTCTTACTCCCTGGGAAATGGTGAATTACACTGTCCATCAATAGAGACAGAACAAATGCAAGGGCCTACACTTCTTCCTTTAAGAATACTGACCAGTGTCACTCTGACACCCAGAGATACATCCTAGACCAGGAAGAAGAGCAGCACCTGCAGAGGGGAGACCACAGCTGAATGACATGTCCTGCTTTACTTACTTGTCATCGTCGGCCTACCGGCTCATCTTTCTAGTTGCTTGTGGTAATGTTTCACGCATGAGATCAGATGACTCTATGCTGAATTATACTTTTTCTGTGCTATGGTTAACTCTGGTCAGAGATTTATTTCCTCTCAAATTTTTGGGTTGGAGAAACATGTAATCATCCTACCATTCAAAAAAAAAAGTCACTGATGATGTTCTGTGGGTGGGCCAGTTAAGGGTTGCCACTACAAAAAGCAAGTATGTCATGTGAAACAAGTTGAACACAATGTAAAGAGCTGAATCCAGAGATGCAAGGGAAGTGAGAAACAGCCTGATGTGAATACCCTATACTGCCAACTGAGGCCATGGTAATGTCCTGGTCCATGCTGCCATGGAGGGCTATGTCTGGGTCTATTACCCTACAACAGTAGGGATCTTTGTCTATATCAGTGATCTATGTTACTACCAAAGGCCTTGCAGATATCCCTGGTCTGGGGTGCCACCTGGGGCCATGTTAATGTGTAAGTGTTGAACACAGATGGCTCCATGCCTCACTGGATGAGCTGGTGCTACTGACCACTGGGGAAGTGCTGAATGTCAGCAGGCCATGATAACATGGGTAAAGGAGATCTCCATGGATCTTCATGGCACAGGGCAACAACAAGATGTCTTATAGAAGTCCTAGTGAGGATCCAATATTGTGTAGCAGAAGCCAGCGGCCTCATAACCAGAACAATGATTGGTTGCAATGAACATTTTCAAGTAAAGCTGTTTGGGGGAAAGTGTGTACAGTGTGACAAACAGTAGAAGACCACAGCTTCCATGAGATTTTTGTTTGTTGTTCTGTTGTTCTGTTTTGTTTTCTTTCTTCAGGAGGGATATTGCATGGGTCTAAGGAAGACATGGAAGGATGGAGAGATGTGTGAGATTGGGGTGCAAAATGTGAAATTCACAAATAATCAATAAGAAGTAAAAACAACAAAAGGAAGAATCTCAAATAGCCAGGAAAGGTAAAGGTTTCGAGGACACAACAGGGATAACATTAGCTGAAATACCCAACAAAGGAAAGAATGAACCTGTAGAAATGATATCCAGATGTTAGGCATGGCCCCTCATTGAGGGAGGGGACAACACACTCTTCTCAAAATTTTTAACCCAAAATTGCTCCTGTCTAAAGAAAATACAGAGACAAAGAGTAGAGGAGAGACTGAAGGAAAGGCCATCCAGAGACTGCCCCACCTGGGAATCCATCCCATACACAGATACCAAACCCAGACACTATTGCTGATGCCAAGAAGTGCTTGCTGACAGGAGCCTAATACAGCTGTCTCCTGAGATGTTCTGCCAGAGCATAAGCAATACAGATGCAGATGAATGCAACCAACCATTGGACTGAGTACAGGGACACCAATGGAGGAATTAGGGTGAGGACTGAAGGAGCTGAAGGGTGGGTTTGCCATCCCATAGGAAGCACAACAATATCAACCAACCAGAGAGCTCCCAGGGACTAAAGCACCAATCAAAGAATACACATGGAGGGACCCATGCCTCCAGCTGCATATGTAGCAGAGGATGGATGGACTTATCTGGCATCAATGAGAGGGGAAGCCCCTGGTTCTGTGACTGCTTGATACCTCAGCATAAGGGACTGCTACAGCAGTGAAACAGGAGTGGGTGAGTGGGGGAACACCCTCATAGAAGCAGGGAGTGGAGGTGGGATAGGGGGTTTGTGGAGGGAAATACGGGAAGGGGGATAGCATTTAAAATGTAAATAAAATAAACAATAAAAAGTTTATAAAAATGAAAATAAAATGTGTAAATAGAGCTTGATAAATAAACAAAAATGGGCAGGAAACACTGACAACAGAAATGTTCAACATCCTTAGCTTTCAGGGAAATGCAAATCAAAAGTACTGTGAGCTTTCTCTTTACACGTTTAAAATTTGCTAAAATCCATAATACCAGTAATTCCTCATGCCTCTAAGGTTGTGAAGTAAAGGGAATACTCATTTATTCCTGGCAGGAGGGCAAATTTATATGGCCAGTATGGATATCAGTGTGGCCATTCCTCAGAAAAATGGGAATCCATATTCCTCAGTATCCATCTATGCCACTCTTGGACATACACCCAAAGATTTCTTCATCCTACCCAAGAGACACTTGTTAAACTATGTTTATTACTATTCCATTCATAGTATCCAGAAATAGAAACAGCCACACTGTCCATAAAAAATTATTATTAAAGAAAATGTGCTACCTTTATGCAATGGAATATTAATTAGCTATGAAAACAATGTCATGAAATTACTGGTAAATGGATGAAACTAGAAAAAAAAAGTCATACTGAGTGAGGTATTCCAGATCTAGAAAGACAAATGTGTTATTATATGGTATGTATTCATTCATGTATATTAATTCATTCATGAATTAATTCACAATGCCATGTTATGTGGCATTGTGTTGCATCTAAATATAACACAATTGTTGGCTAGATGGTTTACATGGGATTTCCAAAACTACCCACTCTGTTGCCAAGACCATAGGTTGCTTTCCAGAAAATATCAGCAAGACCCCATTGCTGAATAAAACACCAAAACAACTTACTGACCATGAACTTAAACTGGTGCCTACATAGAACCTTTATTCTCTGTCCTCTAGTATCCTTAGTACACTCCCAAAGGAATAATATGAACAACACAGCTACAAAACCTTGAATCAACAATAGTGTCCTGAGCACAAAATATGATAATGTAATTATGTCATAAAGCTTATGGAAGTAACCAACCAATATCTGGTTTGACTTAGGGGGCCCACTTTACAAAATGGATCCCATACTTGACACTGCTTGGGTTACCACAAACTAGATACTAGATAGCTCAAAGACCTAGGATGGAACCAAATAATGCTGTTCTTAACAAAGCAAAAACAAAAACATAAATGCAAAACAAAACTAACAGAGCAACAAAATGTGTCATAAAGACACTGGGCTATACTCAAAGCTCAATGCCTTCTTCAGTCATCATCAAAGAAGCTTCCACCTTGTAATTGTTTATATATGCTTGTAGCACTATTAGAATGTGTGGCCTTGTTGGAGGAAGTGTTTCACCATGAAGATGGGCTTGGATATCTTCCTCCTGGATGCCTGAGCATGCCCAGTCTGTTTCTGGCTTCCTTTGGATAAATATGTAGAACTCTCAGCCCCTCCTGCACCATGCATGCCAGGATGCTGCCATACTTCTGCCTTGATGACAAAGGACTGAAGCTCTGAACCTGTAAGCCAGCCCCAATTAAATGTTGTGTTTTATAAAATTTGCATTGGTCATGTTGTCTGTTCACAACAGTAAAACCCTAAGACAGAAGCTGGAACCAGGAGTCGGGTATTGCTGTGATAGGCCTGACCATTCTTTTGATTGGAAGAATGTGGATATGGGGATTTTGGATTTGCAAAGCCATGGAATGCTTTTATTAAATGGGGTTTAATGGGGCAGCCTAGTAGGAATATCGAAGACAGTGGTGTTGAGGGTCATTTGAACTGTGTAGGCCTGATGGTCCCAAAAGTTTCAGTGGAGATCAACTTTAATATGGTCCCGAGAGACTGTTTTTGTGATGTTTTGGTAAAGAACATGGCTACTTTTTGCCATTGTCTGAAGAGACTTCCTAAGGCTAAGGTAAAGAGATTTATATTAATTGCATTGACAAAGGAAGTCTTTAAAAAGCCCAACGGAGACTTTGGTCTTTGATGAAGAACATTTTGAACAAACATAGCAAGTTGAGAAAGGAAAAATACAAAGTATATAGTTTGAGTATTAAAGGGGTTCCAGGAAGTGAAATGGAGCTGAATTCAAGGATATTAAATTGAATTAAGGGAGTGGTGGCCTTGGAGCAAGATTCCACTTAGGTAAATTTGGGTCCAGGCATGGTAGTGCAAGCCTTTACTCCCAGGAGGCAAGGATAAGCAGATCTCTGAGTTCAAGGTCTGCTTAGAACAGAGCAAATTCTAGGTGAAGAACAACTTCAAATCCAGGTTTGGTGGACCACACCTTTAATCCCAGTGCTTGCGAGACAGGCATGCAGATCTCCAAGTTCATGTTTAGTCTATGGAGCAAGATCCATTGCAGCCAAGTTTAGGTACTGAAGGAATTAGAAAAAAAGGAAGCTAGTGATAATGAATAATGGGGCCAGTGTTCCAGCTCCACCAAGAAGCCGAACTCAGCAGTGTTGGCCATGTGTCACTGGCTTTGTATTCAAGAGAAGAAGGAGACTACTGGGACAATTGAGGCTGGTTAGCTGGAGCTAAGAAATTAGTGGTGATTAAGAAGAGACCAGCTACCCCATCAGCATATTGCAGATAATAGTACCATGGGATGACCACCAAGAATAGCAGTGGCAGTAGAATGGATCAACCTGAACCTAAAGTGCTACAGAGGGCAGAACTGGAGAAGTGACATCAGCCCTTTGGAGATGCACAGAATATCACGTGTATATCTCAGACATTGGAATAAGAAAGTGTGAAGCTGAAGTTGACTTGGGGACCCAAAGATATTAAAGATGCTAGAGTCACAGGATGCCTGCCAGGAAAGTTGCTAATAGGGAGTAGAACCAGTCCAGGAGAAAGAACCTTGTTACAGTCAACAAAGATGAAAAGGGAATTGAAGATCTGAAGACTGCTTTGCCATCAGATGCAGAATTTGGAGTTTGCCAAGCTGGTTTCTTGTTTTACTTTAGGGATTACAGTTAAGTAATTGGATGAATCTCAGAAGAGACCTTGAACTTTGTACTTTTAACACTGTTGAGACTACTGTAGACTGTGGGGACTTTTGAAGCTGGATTTATGCATTTTGCATTATACTATGCTTAGGTATGTCCACCAAAGACTCATGCTTGAACAAGCCTATGGGGCCCAGGGAGTGGAATGTGATGGTTTGTATATGCTCATGGCACTATTAGAAGCTGTGGCCTTGTTTGAGAAAGTGTGTCACTGTGGGGATGGCCTTGGAGATCTTCCTCCTAGATGCCTGAGCATGCCCAGTCTGTTTCTGGATTCCTTTGAATAAAGATGTAGAACCCTCACCCCCTCCTGCACCATGCCTGCCTGGATGTTGCCATGCTTCTGCCTTGATGACAATTGACTAAACCTCTGAACCTGTAAGACAGACCCAGTTAATTAAATGTTGTCTTTTATAAGACTTGCATTGGTCATGGTGTCTGTTCACAGCAGTAAAACCCTAACTAAGACACACCTATGGCAGATGAGAAAGAATGCAGGGAGTGAGAGACCTTGGAACACTCAGATGTAAATGGATATCTCCATCAAATCCCTCCCCTCAGAGCTCAAAGAATTCTGTGAAAGAAGTAGAAAGAGTGTAAGAGACAGAGGGGATGGAGAACATCAAGAAAAGAAGGCCTTCCAAATCGATATGGCCAAAGCTCATATGAACACACAGAGACAGGGTTAGAAAACATAGGGCCTGCATGTGTCTACACCAAGTCCTCTGCATATATTATGGTATTCAAAGTGTATGGATGTAGTGGGTTCCTGAGTGTTTGAAAGAATGCATTTTTCATTCTTGTGCCCTCATTTGTGCTCTTTTATTTCTATTTGTCTCACTCAGCTCCAATGTGATAGTTCAGATTTTCTTATTATATTTTATTTTATAATATTTTTATTATCCCTTAGAAGTTTTTCTGAGTTTTTCTAATGAGAGACAGAAAGGGGATAGATCCAGATGACATGGAATATGGGGAGGTACTTAAGAGGAAGAGAGAAGGTAAACCATAATTTGGATATAGTATGTAAGAAAATGATCAATTTTCAATTAAAGGAAAATATATTTATGAGAATCAGGTGAATTTTTTAATATTGATAGTCTATAAGCATGTAAGGTATTTATGAATAATACTAAATTTTGTCACATCTTTATTTCATTGTTGTTTCATAGCAAAGTGAAATTTATAGAATGTGCCAGAAAATTTTTCTGATTTAGTGTTCATGTAAATATTTATTTTGGTTCAGCACAGAAATTGATAAGTCCCAGAAATTTTATTGGCAGAAGAGTGCTTTAGGCTTCTGAAAAAAAAGTGCTAAGAACATGCCTTAAAAAAAAGGGAGATTTGATTCCATTGATCAACCTATCTGATTTTATGCAAATACCATGCAATTTTTATTGCTCTTGCTCTGAAATACAAGTTGAAATCAAGGATGGTGATAACATCCGAAGTCCTTTTATTGTCCAGATTTGTTTAAGTTAACCTAGTTTTTTTGTTTTTCCATATAAAATTGAGTATTGTACTTTCAAGGATTGTAAAGAATTGTATTGGAACTTTGATGGGAATTGTGTTGAATCTGCAGATGGCTTTGGTAAGATGGCCATTTTTTACTATGTTAATCTTACCTATTCATGATCATGGGAGATCTTTCTATCTTCTGATATCTTCTTCAGTTTTTTTTCTTAAAGTCTTGAGGTTCTTTTCATACATGTCTTTCTCTTGCTAAGATAGAGATACACCAAGATATTTTAATTATTTGTGGCTATTATGAAGGGCATTGTTCCCATAATTTATTTCTCAGACTGTTTACTATTCATATATAGGAGGGTTCCTGATTTTTTTTAGTTACTTTTGCATCTAGCCACTTTGCTGAAGGTGTTTATTGCTGTCAGACTTCCCTGAAAGAATTTGGTAGGATATTTATGCATTCAATCATATTATCTACAAATAGTGACACTTTGATTTCTTCCTTCTGGTTTATATGCTCTAGATCTCCCTTTAATTTTCTTATTGCTCTTGTCAAAACTTCAACTACTATATAAAATCAATATGCGGAAAAGGCAGCTATGTCTTATCACTCATATTAATGTAATGGAATTGAATACCCAGAACTAAATCCATACCTTTATTTTTGACAAAGAAGCCAAATCTATACAAAGGAAAAAAAATAAAGTAATGTTCAATAAATAGTGCCAGTAACTGATTGTCTGCATGTTGAAGAATGCATATAAATCCATCTCTATTCCGCTGTACAAAATTCATGTTCAACTCCTCCACTGCTGGTGGTAATGCAAGCTGGTACAACCACTCTGGAAATCAGTATGGCGGTTCCTCAGAAAACTGGGCGTGATACTTCCGGAGGACCCAGCCATACCACTCCTGGGAATATACCCAGAAGATTCACCAGCATGCAATAAGGATACATGCTCCACTATGTTCATAGCAGCCTTATATATAATAGCCAGAAGCTGGAAAGAACCCAGATGTCCCTCAACAGAGGAATGGATACAAAAAATGTGGTATATATACACAATGGAGTATTATTCAGCCATTAGAAACAATGAATTCATGAAATTCTTAAAGAAATGGATGGAGCTGGAGAATGTCATACTAAGTGAGGTGACCCAGTCTCAAAAGAATACCCATGGTATACAGTCACTGATAAGTGGATATTAGCCTAGAAGCTTGGAACACCAAAGACACAAATCACATATCAAGTGATGTCTCACAAGAAGAAAGGAGTGGACACTGGTGCTAGAATGGACAAAAACATCATTGTGGGAGAGTACAAGAACAGTAAAGTGGGAGGGGGTGGATGCGGGAGCAGGGGGAGGGAAAAGGACATGTGGAACCTTTGGGGGTGGGGAACCAGAAAAAGGGAAATGAATTGTAAATATAGAATATATACAATAAAAAAAAAGAAAAAAATTCATGTTCAAATAGATCAAAGACCTTAACATAGAACTGATACTCCAAATCTGATAGAAGAGAAACTTAGGAGTGTCTTTGAACACATTGGCACAGAAGATAATTTTCTGAACAGAGCACCAACTGCTCAGGTACTAAGATCAACAATTAATAAATGGGACCTCATGAAACTGAAAAGCTTTTGCAAGACAAAAGACACCATCAAAAGAAAAAATGGCAGCCTACAGCAGAGGAAAATTTTTTCATGAAAAGTTTTTCATGGTTGATATCCAAAATATATAAAGAACTCAAGAAATTAGACATTAACAAACCAAATAGCCCAATTAAAAATGGGCTACAGATCTAAATAGAGAATTCTGAAGAGAGGAATCTCCAATGGCTGAGAAATACTTAAAGAAATATTCAACATTCTTAGCAGGGAAATGCAAATCAAAATGACTCTGTGATTTTATCTTACACTTTTCAGAATGGCTAAGAACAAAACTCAAAGAACAAAACATGCTAGCAGGTGTGGAGCAAAGTGAATTATCCTCAAGTGCTGGTGGGACTGCAAGCTTGTATAAGCACTTGGAAATCCATTTGTTGTTTTCTTAGAAAATTGGGAATAGTTGTACGTAAAGACCCAGCTATTCTACTCCTGGACATAGTCCCTACAAAATGTTCCACCATCCCACAAGGATGCTTAACATAGTTCATAGCAGCTTTATTTGTAAGAGCCAGAAACTGGAGACAATCAAGGTGCCCTTCAAAAGAAGAACGAATTAAAAAAAAATGGTACATTTACATAATGGAATATTACTCAACTATTAAAAAAGTGCTATTCTGAAATTTGCAGGCATGGGTGGAACTAGAAATGAGCATGGTTTGAGCATGCTTTGTATTCTCTTCTAAGTGTATAATAGCCTTAAGGTATAGGATAAGCATGCTATGTTCCACAGACCCAAAGAAGCAATTAACTTGGAGGGCACTAGGGGCACAGTTGAATCTCCCTGAGTGGGAGAAATAGAATAGACATGAGGGTGGAGGGAGGGAGGTAACTGGGTTGAGGAGGAGACACGGATGGGAGCAGAAGGAAGGTAGTAGGGGGATGAAGGAGAAACAGAGTACTGGGAGAGAGAACTGGAACTAGTGAAGGGGAGGGTAATCTCTGGGATGACATAGAAAGCTAGCATAATGGAAACCCCCAGGAATCTGAGGGAGCCATACCTATGACTTCTAGCAATTGCAGTATGGAACCTGAAATGTCCATCTCCAGTAACCAGAAAGGACTTCCAAAAGAGGAATTGGGACATCAACCCAGCTGAAAAATTTTGACCCACAATTTGTTCTACCTATAAGAGGTGCAGGGGTAAAAATTGAACAGATATTGAGAGAAAGGCTGACCCATCTTCAGATCCATGCCATAAGAGAACCCTCCCCTGACACAATAAAGGATTTTCTGCTATACCTGTAGATAGGTGCCTAGCATAACAGTTATCTGAATGGCTTCACTCAGCAACTAATGATAACAAATGTAGAGACCAATAGCCAAACATTTGGTGGAGCTTGGGAAATCCGTAGAAGAGGGGAAGGAATAAAGGAGCCAAAGAGGTCAAGAAAACCCTGTAATCCCAGCACTTGGGAGGCAGAGGCAGGTGGATTTCTGAGTTCGAGGCCAGCCTGGTCTACAGAGTGAGTTCCAGGACAGCCAGCGCTATACAGAGAAACCCTATCTCAAAAAAAAAAAAAAAAAAAAAAAAAAAAAAAAAGAAGAAGAAGAAGAAGAAGAAGAAGAAGAAGAAGAAGAAGAAGAAAGAAAGAAAAAAAGAAAACCTACAGAATCATAGGAACCCACAGAAATTGAATTGAAAACAGAGAATGCATGAAATGCAGGCATTCTGCACATATGAAAAAGTTGTACATCTCAGATTTTATGTGAGAGTCCTAACAGATATAAAATTATAAATGTTGTAGAAGACAACTTAGGATATAGATATAGATAGAGATAGAGATAGAGATAGAGATAGAGATAGAGATAGAGATAGAGATAGAGATAGAGATAGAGATAGAGATAGAGATATACACATATATCTATATATAACATATATATACATATTAAAGTAAGTAAAGTTTCTTCTTGGTTATTGATTTAAAACAACACTTATTTCTAAGAAAAAGTGGAATTATAGGAAATTAATTTTACACAGCAAAGGAAACAATCAGTATGATCAAGTGACAGCCTACAGAAAAGGGGATATATTTGTGAGTTATACATCTGACAAGAAGTTTATGTTCACAAAATATTGCTCCAAATATTCAATAGCAATATTCAGCCTTACTTGCAAATGGACAAACAAAAAACAGAGTTTACTCAAAATAAGGTAAGTGGGAAATCATACTTAAGAGCATGCTTATGACATCAATAATCAGAGAGAGCTAAAGGAAATGCATAGTGAAATATCACCTTAACTTCTTAAGAATGTTTATTATCACATAATAAATACAATACACTGGTTAGAATATTGGAAAAAAGGAACCCTGATAACGATAACATTGACATAAACATGAATGTATTCTTTATCTTATCCTAAATGAATTATGCTATGTACAATTATTTTATCAATAGTAATCCTGTATTAACTATGCTATAAAATTTCCACGTGATTTTAAACTTATGTGTTTTTCAGCTATTATTTTAGCTTTATTTTGTTCCATTGTTACTAAATTGAATGCAGGAAGCTACTTCAGTTTATCTATAGATGATAGTATATGTTTTGTATCCTAATAAATATCTTATTTTAGAAAGAGTACCATGGGCTTTTGAGAATAGTCTGTACTCAGTAGTGTTTGGGTGGAATGTTTTATAGATCTCTATTAGGTCCATGCGATAAATGGTGCCATCTAACCCTGATACTTGACTTTTATGTTTTGTTCAGGTGACATGTCTTTCAGTGAAAGTAAAGTACTGATGTAACCCAACTATTATTGTGTTGCAGGTAATCTGTGACTTTATATCTAATTAGTGTTCATTTTACAAAATTGAGTTTACCTGCGTTTGGTGTGTTTAAAATGGTAATGTACTCTTAATGGACTGTTCTACTAATCAATATGAATTGGCCTTTTCTATTCTTTTTCATTAGTTTTCCTTTGAAATACAACAGTAATATCTGTTTGCTTTCTGGTTCTATTTGCTTAGAGTAGGCTTTTTCATCCTTTTGCCTTAAAGGGATATCTACCTTTGATGCTGAAATATATATCTTGGAAACAGCAAAAACATAGATTCTATTTTCTAACCTAAAATTGCTACTCTCTTGTCTTTTTGTTGTGGGGGGGGTTTGAGACCATTGATATTCTACATTATTATTGAAATTTATTAATTGGCTCCTATCATCTTATTGATTGTGTGTGTTTGTGTGTTTTCTTAATCATTAGTTTGCTTAACTGCTCTAGTATTGTTACTGATTCCCCTCCCCAACACAATCCTGTAACTTCTTTGTTCTTCTTTACATTCCTAAGTATTCCCTCTCTTGTCCTCTGTAGAGCTGATTAGAGGTCATCAATTCCTTAAGTCTGTTTTAGTTGTAGAAATATTTAGTTTCTCCTCCATAAGGCAGGTGCCATAACTATGCACAATAGTCTGGGTTGATAGATGTGGTATTTCAGGGCTTGCAATATGTCTTTTCAAATCCTTTTGCTTTAAAAGCTTCTATTGAATAATTAACTATTAATTTGACTGGCTGCCTTTATATGAGACTTGCCTTTCTGCCCTGAGGTTTTCAATACCCTCTCTTTTATCTATATTTTTGCTCTTTAAACTATACGTCATGTGGAGTTTCCTTATAAATCCTCTTTGGTGTACTATGTTCCTCTTTTACCTAGATGGACACCTCTTTTCCTATTGAGATATTTTTCCTAAACTTTTATTAAAAATATTTTCTATGGCTTTAGTATGGAATTCCTATTCTTTTTGGATGGCCATAGTTTGCAATTTGATTTTACATGCTACCCCAAAACTTGCTCATGTCTTGCTAATTTGTTTTTAATTTTCACATTGATCCTGACAAAATGATCCTGAGTTGCCTTTCTTCAAGATCTCATATGCTGATTTCCACATAACCCATTCAATGGGTAAGGCTTTCCAATGAGCTTTCTATGACATTTCTTATGCTTTCATGTCAGTTTGTCTGTCTGCTTTCTTGACCGGTATTACCTTTTTAGTTCTCATTTCAAATAATAGACTTCCTGTTTCACTTTTGGGATATATTTATTTTCTCTATGAGTTCATTAAGTGTGTTTACGATTGTTCTCTTGAGGATTGTGTGTGTGTGTGTGTGTGTGTGTGTGTGTGTGTCTGTGTGTGGGTCTGTGTGTGGGTCTGTGTGTGTCTGTGTGTTGTATAATTTTAAGTGTATCTCTCTCCCCAAGGCCACTCTATGGCACCAGTAATTTAGGTAAGAGACTTTTCATTTTGATACATGTTCATTTTGTTACTGCCGCAGGACTGACTTGTTTAAAGTTAATTGGTTGAGATTTATTTACTTGTTCCTTTATTCAAGCCACATTTTTTTCTTTCTGTGGCGGGTTCTAGTGGACTAAATGATAATGATGCTGAGGTGTCATTTTTGTTTGTTGGCCTGGTGTTCAGTGCTCCAGAGTCTGTTGCTAGTTGTCTAAGACTACAACCTGAAAGGCAGCCACTATTCTGGGGCAAACCTATTGTGAAGATTGAGGTACCTTATTCTACACAATAATCATTCCTTAAATACAATTGTGGGAGGGGGAGTTCAGGGTTATTGATAGTACTTTATATACTAATATATGTTAGTGTGGGTATGAATGGAACAAACAAATCAAAACGAAGAAAATGAAGTGGAACTAGTGATTAATACTAAAATGGTAGGACAAATGAAAGAAGGAAGTCTTTTGCAGTTATAAAAAGTCACGAAACAGCAGCCAAGATCTATTTTCATGACATAAAACTTAAAATATAGTAACTCAAAAGAAAAATACAAATTTCACAGTTGTCATGTGAAAAGAAAATGTAAGATGAATAAAAGCAAACCTACTAAAACACAGGAGAAATAAAAACAAATCCAACAATGAAACTAAAAATTCCTTTGTAACCAAGTTGTATATACAAACATAAAAGACCATAAAGAAAACCACATACAAGCCCATACTCTCCCAACCCCACACATGCATGAAAGCAGTATCCTGATGTGAAAGAAATTTTCCACAGTATGATCTGTAGCTCTTCTCATTCCTCGCTCTGTCCTTTATGACAGTTTGCTCACATAGGGGAAAAAAATGGCAGCTTGGTGGGTGGTTCCCTCAAATTCTCCCAATAGACTCTTTGTCTCTGGACAAAAAGTTCCATGACTCTGTTTTCTTCTCCCATTTGCTTAAACGTCATCAGGTTTACACTTTATCTTTCCTGGTATGGGACATTTCACTGGTTCTGTCCTGGACCGGTTCCACCCTTCTCACAATTTGGGAAGTCTTCATTCCTATGTGCCCTACCCAGGCTAAGGACCAGGTATCTCTGTGACAGACACTGAATTCTGAGACTGTTGCCTGTTCTTTTATTTTATCATTTTGAAATATTTATTTTATCTAAATATTTATTACTACTTGACAATTTTAATATCTATTCTTTAATCTCAATTTGAACAATTAATAATAAGTTAATTTTATCCATTTTATTAGTTTTTAATGTATGAAAATATTATTTAGTAATAGAAAAATAGAATTCAATCACAACTTATTTAATTAAGTCCACTTACATATGAATCACAGTGGAGTCATTTTCTATATAATTGATAACTTACCAGTGGCTACAGACAAGAAGAAAATTAAAACAGATTTTTTTTGTTTTTTATATTTTTCTATTTTGAATTCTGATATGAAACTGACAAAGATTTTTCTCCCACTCTATGGGTTCCCGCTTCACTCGCTTGGTTGTTTCCTTTGCTATACAGAGGCTTTCTGTTTTATGAGACACCATCAATTAGTTGTTGAACTTAATTCCTGAGTGGATTTATTGGAAAGGCTCTCTTTTTGGTAGTTTCATATTTAGGCATCATTATAAAATATGAAATGGCTCTAATTAAACGTATTTATGTTTTGTTCGTCTCATCTGTTCCATTGATAAACTTCTCTGTTTTTGTGCCAGTGCTATGTCACTTTTATTACTACAGTTCTGTAATAAAATCTTAAAATATGATAGAGCAATCCCTCCTATGTTGTTCTTTTTGTTTAAGATTATTTTGGCTATTTGTGGTCTTTTGTGACTGCATATGCATTTTAGGATGTTTTTATTCACATAAAGAATGTTGTGAAGATTTCAATTGGGATTCCATTAATTCTGTGAATTGATTTTAGTAGGGCAATCATTTTCGCAGTATTAATTCTGCCCATCCATCAGCATGGGTGGGGTATCCATTTTTAGTCCCTTCTTCAATGTCTTCAGAGACATAAAGATTTCATAGTGCCTGATCATGCTGTTTAAGTGCCCAAAGGGAAAATAATTAAAAGTCTTACTAATCTATAAGCTTTTGGAATACAACAATGGCCACCACAACAAGATATGCCCAATGATATCACCATGGTACTTACAACTAGGGAATAATCAGCAGTCATGTCATTAGACTTATGGCCTCCTTAATAAAAGGAGATTCATTTGTGGTACTTTCAACCTATCTAACTACCAATAGCTGATCATACCACAAAGCCTAGAGGAGAACATACTACTGCCATGTTCCCAAACAAGTTCAGCTTCCAATTTTCTATCCATATTTACAAGCAAATATAGTGCTCATGGCTCATAAAGAAGTTTGTTTCATCAAAAAATAGATACCATCATAGAAATTCACAACTGGTTAAAATTCAGAGATTAAATGACAGTAGGACCTTTATCTCAACTGATACATACACTATAACCTCTATGCCGCAGGAGCATGAAAGAAGAGAGTTTGAAGGTCCTTTGTAACAGCCAAAGGACCATGGCATCTCTATAACTGTGTCTTCTATATCTGATAAGAAGATGTACCCATTAAATTTTAAGTATGACTGCCTGAATATAACCTGCACAATAAGAACAGTGGATATGTAAACTAGAATGGAAATATTCGTATAAGGCACCACCCTGAGATAAATAGCTTCCAGTCAAATAATTGTTGGTAAGAAAATCAGTCTTCAGGGCATGAGAACTTATTGGCTAACCTTAAACAGATTGATATATGAGCAATATTAAATAGACTCAGGATGCTGTGTGCATGTATGCATAACAGCAATAATAACTAAAGTAGAGGTTGTGAATTTGAAAGAAAATTATAAGGACAAAAGACTTGAAGGTGGGATGAAAATAATGTAATTAAGGTACTCATAAAATTCTCAAAACAAAATAAAATAAGTGAGAAAAGGAAAGAAAGTAAAAAAAAAAAACAGTTTTCATGATTAGACATCAATTAACTTCCTGTATTTCGTTAGCTTAGTGTGGGGCCTTGTGTACCTCCACTAGCCATGCTGCAAAAATTTTAAGCAAACAACCACATCTGCTGTCATATCATGGGTTCATCCATTGTGCCCATAATGCAGCATCTACACTACTCCTCCCATTCCTCTGGATCTTATGTTTGTCCAATCCCTCTTCCCTGAGATTCCTCAGAATCAAGGTAGGATAAGTGCTGATACAGATGATCCACTTAGAACTGAGTGCTTAACGTTAACTTACTCTCAGTACAATCACCAGCTATGGATCTCATAATTACCTGATGAACGTTATACTAATATTTGCTCTGATTAACACTGGGAGCAAAACTAATCTGTCAGTATAAACATAAATATTTAGAAGGCAGTTTTCCATGTCCATGTTTATCAAAAACTATAGGGTGCCCCTCCTTAAGGCAAATGACCTATCTAACCATTTATTTATTTGTTTGTTTGTTTGTTTTGTTTGTTTGTTTGTTTGTAGTGTATGGATGGTTTGCCAATATGAATTATCTGTGAACTACATGTGTGTCTGATGCAGATGGAAATGCAAAAAGGATAGGTAATGAATAGTATAAAAACCAGATGCATTTGAGGAAGGACATAAGTAAAAGTATACACCAGCTGTCCACCAAAATAGAGAACTACCCAAACTATGCCTCTAGTAACCACATTTCTCTTTTTCATAAGCCTCGTAACATGAAGCCCCAAGCTTTGAATAAAGTTTCCTTGTTACTTTGCACTCAGTGTGGGCTTTCATTTCAGTTTTAATATGATTCCAAGAACCTGAAAATACTTGGCCAAGATCCCAAACACCAGTAACACCAGGAATAAATTATGACCTCTGCAGTGGATTTTTAATCCAGTACAGTTAATACTGTAGTATGTAGGATTCATTATTGGATAGGATCTTGGTACATTTTTTCTCCTGGTGACCCACTTATATCCTAGTCTTTACATGAAGGGTGTATTCTGGCATGTGTTACCTCACTTATCTCAACATATCAGTTATTTTAACATGAGTCTACTGCGATCAAAGCTACCCATCGTGACCAACAATAGCCCCCAGTTCTCTGAGAACTGTTGAAAACTCTGCATTTTTATGTTACACCCTGTCATCATATGCATGTTTGCTTAAATGAATAGTAGATGAGACACTGTGTGTTCCTTTCTGAGATAAAAGTGTCATATAAATAAATATTGTAGATATGACGGATTAATTCATACTATTCAAAAGAGGTTTTGTTTATCTAAATTCAGTAAAGCAGCTCATGTAAACTCGTGTTGTAACATATTATAAAGTTTCACGATGTCATATTTATATTCACATCACAATTGTCGAAGCAGTAGCCATTTCAACCATTCTTGAGAACTACAATACTGAAATTTGCGAACTAGTAATACTATTATTAACAGCCTTTCTTATTTAATATAAATAGCTCTGAAAGCTGTAATTCAATCATCATTGTGTACTTTTATGTTTACCATCATTTTTCTTTAGCTAAAAATAAAGCTCACTATTATTGTCATAAACTCAGTTTGCCACGAAAAGTGTATGTTATCCTCTGATTTGTTTTATTGTTACAGTTCACTCAAACAAATGACAGAATAAACTTGCATCTACAATGTACATTATTGTATACTCCAGGCCAAAACAGAGACTAGTCTGGGAGTTCAAAGAACTGGTACAGGCAAAGGGTGCCACTGAATGATTCTGTGTATCTCAACAAGTGTAGCCATTCTCTAGAACAGCTGCAGAAGCAGACTCCAGTGTTATAATAGGACTATTCTTGTGTGTGCATGTGTTTTAGTGACTAAGAATTTACACATTTCAGAGACTGACTAGTTAGGCAGTTGTTAGATGTGTGAACTGTGTGATAATGAAACACACCCAGATAAGACTATTTTAGGAAAAATACTGATGGTAGACATTCTGATGCATCATGTCTCCAAATCAACCAATGTCACAGAAAAAAAAGTTGACTTTCAACAGAAAGATAATATACCGAAGGGTGGTAGGTACTTTGAGCCATTTGAAAAGAAAAATACAAATCTACATTAATCATTTTGACACTCTCCCATTCCAAGTTGTCGTTGCTAGATTGATCATTTTCAATGTAACGCACAATACCTATATTATTATCTAGATATTAAACTCAGCACTCATTATTTTAATAAATACATAAAACTTGACATGAAGAGTCCTTAGAATTTCTTAAGCTGTTTATTCAGTTTGTCTAAAATTAATAACCACAGCATGCTTCTATCTTCATGTAACATCACCTTCAATGTAATCATAGAAGTGAAGAAAGATGTCTAATATTACAAACAAACATTTTAATTTTGGAACAGATTCAAAATCATTCAGACTAATTTTAAATTTTCAATCCAAATGAAGGACTACATTTATTGTTATATTTCAAGCATTTCCTGTAACCCAACCTTTCATCATTAATTGATTTAAGGTAGACTCCAGAGAGCCAAATAAGCCTATTAAAAATGGGGTACAGAGCTAAACAAAGAATTTTCACCTGAGGAATAACAATGGCTGAGAAGAACCTTTAGAAATGTTTAAAATCCTTAGTCATCAAGGAAATGCAAATCAAAACAACCCTGAGATTTTACCTCACACCAGACAGAATGGCTAAGATCAAAAACTCAGGAGAAAACAGGTGCTGGGGAGGATATGGAGAAAGAGGAAGACTCCTCTATTTTTGGTGGGGTTGCAAGCTGGTACAACCACTCTGGAAATCAGTCTGGTGTTTCATCAAAAAACTGGGCATGATACTACTGGAGAACCCAGATATACCACTCCTGGGCATATACCCAGAGGATTCCCCAGCATGTAATAAGGACACATGTTCCACTATGTTCATAGCAGCCTTATTTATAATAGCCAGAAGCTAGAAAGAACCCAGGTGCCCCTCAATGGAGGAATGGATACAGAAAATGTGGTATATATACATAATGGAGTACTATTCAGCCATTAGAAACAACGAATTCATGAAATTCTTAGACAAATGGATGGAACTGGAGAACATCACCCTAAGTGAGGTAACCCAGTCTCAAAAGAATACACATGGTATGCACTCACTGATAAAGAGATATTAGCCTAGAAGCTTCAATACTCAATACAGAAAATGTGGTATATTTACACTATGGAATACTACTCAGCTATAAAAACAATGAATTCATGAAATTCTTAGGCAAGTGGGTAGAACTGGAGAATGTCATACTGATTGAGACGACTAAATCAGAAAGGAACACTCATGGTATGCAGTCAATGATAAGTGGATATTAGCCCAGAAGATCAGAATATCCAAGAAACAATTCACATATCAAATGATGCCCAAAAAGAAGGAAGAAGAGACCCCTGGTCCTGGAAAGGCTCAGTGCAGCAGTGTAGGGGAATAACAGGACAGGGAAGCAAGCAGGAATGGGTTGATTGAGAAACAGCGAAAGGGAAGAGGACTTATGGGACTTTCCTGGAGCGGGAATCCAGGAAAGGGGAAATCATTTGAAATGTAAACAAAGAATATATCAAATAATGTGTGTGTGTGTGTGGATGTGTGTGTATGTGTGTACAATAAAATATAAAATATACATAAAATAAAGAAAAAAGAGTTACAAACCTGGAACTTCCTGAACAACTTACAGGCAGCTCCACCGAAGAGTCTACTCTCTCCCAGAATATGTATGCTATTTATGCTTCCACAGGGAAGAACCACCAGTTTCATGGGCTTCTGAATATATGTTTCTTGTGAGTCTCATGATTCTTCTGCCTCTCCCAAATGTTTCAATATGCAGAAAGTAGCAATCTTTGAAACCAGCAACTAAAATAAAGAAGTCTTCCCTTCAAAAAAATAAAAATAAAAATTTATGACAGTAACGTTACAAAATTCATAACGAAAATGGGGAAGAAATGGAAAAGAAATAGATGGGTAAAATGATAGCAAAGATGTCCAAAACTGCCATAATGAACTATATTTAACTACTTATCTATAAAACAAGTATAGTACATGTAAATTCTGTGTGTACAAGTATATTTGTAATTTAAATAAAAAATTATCATGTGGGCAGACAATTATCCCTCCAAGAATCAAAGGATGTCTAAGCAAAACCCCAACCCTAAATATAGAAGTCCTCTTTGGGTCAATGTTGCCCATCAAACACATAAAACATACTGGATATTTTTAGTGATGTGCACGTCTGTATGTCTGTATGTGGTGTATATGTATATGTGCATGTGCATGTGCATGTATATGATATTTAAATATAAATGTATATGCACATGTATATGTATAAATATGTATTTATATGTATAATATAAATACATATAAGAGGACATAAACTTGAAAGGGAGCCATGAGACGTACATGGTAAAAGATGGATAAGTTAATTATTTTGATTGAAGTAATCATTATAGTATGCATTAACATAGTTAATTTATGTTATATGGAATAAGTGTGCATATTTTTAAATTGTCATATATATACCTCAAAACATCAGAAGAAAATTAGAATTGCAAACTAGAGACAAAAACAGAGATAATGGAAGACATCCAGAGGCCCACCCACTGGATGGGCTACCTGAAATGGGAGCTACTAAAATGTGCTAGTATGTGGTTTAGAGATGGAAGAGAGAGAACAGAATGGTTTGAGCCCTATAAAGAGAGACAGGACTGAAGATGACAGGGTAATGATGAATAAATAGCCTGATGTGAGTAGCCTTTCCTGCCACCTGATGCTATGGTTAACTCGTGGCTCTGCTGTTGCTAAGGAGCATGTCTGCAGCAGCAGGGGTCTGTGTCTGTCTTTGGCATATGTTGCTATCAAATGTCAGGCAAACATCTCTGATCTGAGCTGCTGTCTGGTATCATGTTGATGTCCAAGTACTGCACAGAGCTGTCCCAGTTTCTCACTGGCTACAGCAGGTGTTCTGGAGTGCTGACCCCACCCCTGCCCAGCTGAAGAAGCTGGGAGACAGGCCCTAGACACTTCATCTCTGTATGTGATCTGACCTTAGTGTGGGGGCTAAGGGACACATCAGTATGCTGGTCCCTAAGGGCATGAGCATGAACACGCTGATCCCATCCCTTGCTGGCTGAAGAATCCATTAAAAGTTTTTAATGGGATTCACCTTTAATCCCAGCACTTGGAAGGCAGAGGCAGGTGGATTTCTGAGTTTGAAGCCAGCCTGGTCTACGGAGTGAGTTCCAGGACAGCCAAGGCCACATAGAGATACCCTGTCTCGAAAACAAACAAACAAACAAACAAACAAACAAACAAAAAAGAAGTTATGAGGAAGTCACACATCAAATGGCTCAGTGGTTAGGAGCACTGACTGATCTTCTGAAGGTCCTGAGTTCAAATCACAGCAACCACATGGTGGCTCACAACCATCTGTAATGAAATCTGATGCTGTCTTCTGGTGTGTCTAAAGACAGGTACAATGTACTTATATATAAATATAAATAAGTCTTTAAAAAACAAACAAATATCACTCATTGACAGGATTATGATGCAATGTTTATTACCAAAAGAAAAATTACTAGTCCTGGTTTTTAATGTGTTATAATATCTTTCAACTTATCAAAAGTAAAATATCAGGATGCAGAATGTTCCAAAATCAAATATTATCACTGCATTCTATGCTAATTTAATATGTGATTTCTTTTTTTATAAACCTGTTTTTATTCTTTTTATTATTACTAAGCAAAGTCTGCATGGTTATTTAAACACTGTCAATCTTAAAGCAAGGACATTTAGAAGATTTGCTGTAGTAAAAAATATATGGATATTAATGACTTCAATAGATTTCGGTGGAAGTATGAGTGAGCTGTATCATAGTCAAAATAAGCAAACCATGCCGAAATAAAGTATTGAGTCTAGGGAAATGAGTTTGTTGGCCATCTTCCATGAATATTTTCAAGGTGTCATTTTGCTGAAATGTCTATGACATTTTTCAGACTAGATCTCAAAGTGTCTTTTTCTGAGTGTTTGTAGTGCTAGAAATCATTCCCTGGGCTTTAAGCATGGTAAGCGACTGCTCTACTACAAGGGTATATCACCAGACTCCGTTATTAAAATGTTTTATTGAAAACAAATTCAACATCTATTTTATTTATCAGTAATACAATATACCCAGATTATAATTCCCTCTCTCTATTTCTCCCAATTCCTGCCTAGCTCCCTTCTCTTCTGAATCACCTGTTTCTGTCTCTCATTTAAAAAGAAGAGTTAACAACAAAACACAACCAAATAAAATATAATACAATAAAGCAAAAACTATCATATTGAAATTGGACATGGTGACCCAAAAAGAAAAAAAGTTCCAAAAGCAGACAGTAGAAAATTTATCAGTAAACCAAGAGAAACACATACATCCCAGAGGAGAGCCTCATGTGAACAAAACCAAGAACTTATGTGACTTATATTTTGGATATTGAAAATAAAACAAAGTTTATGTTTATTAGCATATCTTAAAAAAAGATTCTTATGACAAAGTTGCCTCATGCGTAAACAACAAAGTATTACATTATTGAGTGCTACTAAAATAAAACTATCAAATAGAGAAAGTATTAAAATTTAGCATGCTTTTGGGCAAATTATATACGTACTAGACAAATTCATAACAAGTCTAATTTAATTTGGAGTATATGAATTGACGATGTTTAATTATTTGGCAAAAATCTTCAATGTTATGATTGAAAAGTAATATAATCTAAATTGTGAAAGTTAAAGAAAGTTTAGATGATTTTGTGTGTGTGTGTTTATAGCTTATTGTAAGAGTGTTATAGATTAAGTTATATTATACTCACCCATGTAAGACACAATATGTTAAAATATCATGGACTTTTAATCTGACATTATTAATGTCCTTATTTTAAAAATGGCAATGTGGAGCAGAGACACAGAGAACATATGACTTTGGAAGCAAAATTTCTGAATTATGCATCTTCAAATCAAGACACAAAATATGAACAACTACTTAACAGAAGCCCAAGAAGCAGTATAAATTGCAAGGCAGTCAATTGTTTAAAGGACTTACCTATAATACACTGTCAGAAGAATCTTGGGAAACTACAATAGATAGAGATAATTAAGATGGTTAGACCTTGTGGGGAATGGCTCTCCAGCAAGGGACAGAAAATTAAGACAGAAGGAAAGGAACCTTAGAAATTCTTTAATGTGTTCTTGATAAAACGTTGGAAATACTCAAAGGCTGTAGGAGCAAAAGCTCATTAACAAGTAAGGTAGATAAATGATAGGTAGATAGATAGATAGATAGATAGATAGATAGATAGATAATAGGTAGATAGATAGATAGATAGATAGATAGATAGCTATAGAGAGAGATAGATGATAGACAGAAGTTGACAATGAAAGATATATAGATGGTATATTAATATAGATATATGAATCTAGATGTCATAGGGAAGAAAAGGTGAAATATTTGTCTTTCTAATTAAATTTATTTCACTTTAATATGATGCTTTCCAATTTAAACCCTTTCGCTGCAAGTGATATAACTTCATTCTTATTTGCAACTAAGTAAAGCCCCTTCATGTACTAGCTCTGTCCTCTCTGTACACATTCATCTGCTGTTCACACTAAGGCTACATCATAACTTGATTATTTTATTTTGATTTGTCATAAAAAAACATGGATGTGTGAAAATCCTTGTAACATCCATACTTAGAATCTTTTGAGACTATTTTTAGTACTGTAGTTACATCAAATGTTAGTTCATTTTTAGTTTTCTGAAGAAACTCCTACACACAGGCTTTTGTCTGGACTTGTCTACCCACCAACACTACACAAAGCTTTTCTTAAAAAAATCTATCTACACTTGATAGTAGCTATTGTTTGTATTCCTCTTCCTCCCTTCCTCCCTCCCTCCCTCTCTCTGTCTCTCTCTGTCTCTCTGTCTCTCTGTCTCTCTGTCTCTCTGTCTGTCTCTCTCTCTCTCTCTCTCTCTCTCTCTCTCTCTCTCTCTCTCTCTTTCTCTCTCTCTCTCTTTCTGTGTGTGTGTGTTTATGATTCTAACTCACTTCCAATTGTACTATACAACTGTCCAGATAGATAAGATAGATAGATACTTTCTTTTTTAAATTACTTTTATTTTTTCCAGCCATTGCCCTCCTCCCAGTACCCCTCTCACATTTCCTTATCCCATTCCTCCTCCCCTCAGCCCTCCCCCGCCCCCCCAGCCCTTCCCCGCCACCTCCCCATCTCTAAGAAAATGCCCCACCTCTGGGCCTTCCCATTCCCCTGGGACCTCAAGTCTCTCAAGGGATAGGAATGACTCCTCCCACTGAAGCCAGACCATACAGTCCCCTGCTATATTATGTGTCAGGGGCCTTGGACCAGCTTGTGTATGCTATCTGGTTGGTGGCTCAGTAAGAGATCTCAGGGGCATGAGTTAGTTGAGACTGCTGGTCTTCCAATGGGGTAATCCTACTCCTCAGCTTCTTCCAGCCATTTCCTAATTTAGTTCAATGGTTGAGTGTAAGTATCTGCCTCAGTCTCAGTCAGCTGCTTGTTGTGTCTCTCAGACAGCCATGCTAGGCTCTGTCTGTAAGCACACCATAGCATCTGGAATAGTGTCAGGCCTTGGAGCCTCCCCTTGAGCTGGATCCCAATTTGGGCCAGTCACTGGACAGACTTTCCATCCATGTTTTCTCCATTTTTGTTCCTGCAGTTCTTTTAGACAGGAATAGTTCTGAGTCAGAGCTTTTGACAGTGGGATGACAACCCTTGCCATCTACTTGATGTCCTGTCTTTCTCCTGAAGGTGGACTCTATGAGTTCCCTCTCCTCACTGTTGGGCATTTCATCTAAGGTCCCTTCCTTTTATTCCTGAGAGTCTTTCACCTCCCAGATCTCTGGTATATTCTAGAGCACCCCCACTTTCACCACAACCCCAAGTTTCATACTTCAATTCATTCTTCTAGCTCTCAGGGCTTCCCCCACCCCCTGACCTGATCATCTTTTTCCCTTCTCCCATCTCTCCCCCTCTCTGACCCTGGTTCTTCCTCCCTCTGCCTCCAGTGATTATTTTCTTCTCCCTCTCAAGTGATATTAAAGCATTCTTACTTGGTCGCTTCTGCTTTTCTGCTTGTTAACCTTCTTGAGTTCCTTGGATTGTTTGTGTTAATGACAGCTAAAATGACCAAAGTGTCATAAGATTTGAATCTAGTTTTGACTTGAATTTTAGTGGTGGTTAAATATATTGAACATTTATTATGTATTTACTGAATATTTGCACTTCATCTTTTAAGAACTAGTAACTTTATTGCTTTTTCCACGTATTTTTGGATTTTTTTAAAAGTTACCTACAGATTCTCCTCTGAAATGAATACCTGGTAAATGTTTTTTTCTCCCATTTTGTATGCTCTTACTGATTTCGGATATTCAATTCCTTGGATGAACAAAAGCATTTTAACTCAATATGTTTCTCTTGATAAGTTTTTGCTTTATTTCATAAGCTGTTAGAGTCTCATCAGAAAGCACTTATCTAACCCTATGTCTTGAATTATTGCCTTAGGTTTTCCTCTAACATTGTCTTAGTCAGGGTTTCTATTCCTGCACAAGCATTATGACCAAGAAGCAAGTCAGGGAGAAAAGGATTAATCACCTTGTACTTCTGCACTGCTGTTCATCTCCAAAGAAAGTCAAGACTGGAACTCAAGCAGGTTGGGAAACAGGAGCTGATGCAGAGGCTATGGAGGGATGTTACTTACTGGCTTTCTTCCCCTGTCTTGCTCAGCCTGCTCTCTTAAAGAACCCAAGACTACAAGCCCAGGGATGGCATCACCCACAAGGGGCCCTTCTCCCTTGATCACTAATTGAGAAAATACCCTGAAGCTGGATCTCATGGATTCACTTCCCCAACTGAAGCTCCTTTCTCTGTGATAACTCCAGCCTGTGTCAAGTTGACACACAAAATTAGCCTGTACAAACATGTGTGTTTCAAGATCTACCTCATGTGGCTTTTGTTCAGGTTAAAACTTAGTGATCCATCAAATAGATAGAGATAGATAGATAGATAGATAGATAGATAGATAGATGGATGGATGGATGGATGGATGGATGGATGGATGGGCAGGCAGATGGACAGACAGACAGATAATAGATAGATACCAATATGTACATACATACATACATACATACATGGATAGATACATAAATAGATACATAGATATGTAGTTTTCCAGAACTATGTTTTCAAGAGGTTTCTTTTTTTAGGTGTTTGTTAAATCCTATGGTTATAGTCACTTGAGTTTATCTCTGGATGTTCAAGTCTATGTCACCCATTCAGGACCACAGGGTAGTGTCATACTATTTGTGTTGCTGTGTCTCTGCAGAGCCATTGACATCTTGAATGGTGCTTCTCCCAGCACTGATCATTCTAATGTCAAGATTGCTTTGTCTATTTTGATCTTTTATACTTGGATACAAATTTCAGACATAATTTATGTATTATTTATGTGAAAAATTCATTGGAACTTGCATGGTTTTACACCATGAAAAATTTTGTAAAAAAAGATCCTTTCAGTACTACTACCAGGTTTTCAGGATTTATCTGACCAATACAGAGCACTGGAAGTCTTTTCTTAGTTCACTCTCTTTAGTTTCTTTCTTCAGTTAAAAAAGAAGTATAGAGATTGTTCTCCTTGGTTATATATTTTTGGAGACTATTATGAGGTGTACTTTTCATAACTTTCTTGTAGTTTCACTATTGATATATAGAAAAGCTATATTTTTGAGTTCAGTTTTATCTTATTACTTTGCTGAAAGAGTTAATCAATTTTAAGAATTTTGTAGTGGAGTCTTTGGGGGTTTCTTAAATACATGAACTTGATATCTGTGAATAGAAATAACTTGATTACCATTTTCCAGTCTGGATGCCTTGTTTCTTTCTCTTGTCTTATTGTTCTAGTTTAGACTCAAGACACTGTATTGAAGAAGAATAGGTACATTTGTCTAATTTCTGATTTAAAACTAAATGCTTTCAGTTTACTTCCATTTAGCATGGGCTATAAGGTAGTCATATAATCCCATAATAATGCCAGTAAATTTCCCTTCTATTTCTTAGTTCTGATATTGTATCAGGGAGAGAAGTTAAGCTTTTGTCAAAAAGTGTATGATCGACATCTAGTGAGATAATAACATTATTTATATCTCAGGAACTATTTATGAGTCTTATTACCTATTTCTGTGTTTTCCATGGAGTGATGTCAATTCAGTCATTAAAATGTTGCCAAATTTGATATGCAAGAAATTTATGAAAAAGTTTTTAAATCTGGACTTCTGAGGAAAATTGGCCTATCATTTTTGTTTGCATTATTGCGTGTGCAGACTCCAATAACTTTACAAGCATACATGGATACAGACAGACATATACATATTCACACATAGAATGGATGGTGCAATTCTCCAGCAACCAGGCTCCAAACATCTCATACATACATATATGTACATATATTCACACATTTTGTGGATGGAGCAAACTCTGACACACCCATACAAGATAGATAGATAGATAGATAGATAGATAGATAGATAGATAGATAGATAGATAGATTAACATGTATTCAGGTTTGATGGCTGGCACAAAGTATCCACACACTCACACACAAACTTTACCTACATACTTGGAGGGTGGTAAGGAATAAGATTCAACAACTCTCTCATTGCATATAGAGCCCAGCAAAATCTTTGAAGAAGTAAAATTACAAAGTGATTACATTCTACTTTTTTCTTGTAAATGACTATGAAAGAAAACATTATGTTCCTAAATACCTTTACAAGAAACAACATCATGTAGTACAGGTAAAGAAAACATAATATTCCCAAGAACCCATGTACATTTGTAACTAGGCAATGTGTTATAAATTAACAAAGTATGGGCAAGCAAAGTAGTTTTCACAGTCAGTTTCTCTTACTGGCTGGCAGCAATTTGCAGTTACAAAGAAAGCATTAATGATTATTATTATTTATCTTTAAAAGTAACTCATAAGAACCTTAAAAGAATCACAAATCTGAACTTTTATATAAAAATCAGTCAGATCTTGTTTAAACCCTCAGAATGCATATCTTCTCATCAGCAATTCTTATTAAATCATACCAGAAAGTTGAGGGCAAAAATGGGTATAAGAAATCAATCATTACCAGTTCAGCCCCAGTGAGAGTCCTGTCAGCTAGTGCTGCCGTTGTTCTTGTTCCCTGACCATAAAATGTCCCTAGCTTAATTAATAAGAGTGTGCCTTTCTGAACATCAAATTGTTCCCTAAGATTTTCTGCATCAGAACCGGTAGTAAAAGCATCTAAACCTAGCTTTATTAATAATTTATTTTTCCAAATGCTTTCTAAGGGTGGTGGTAATAGGTAACCATCTACATTGTTAAGTTCTTTCCTAGAGTGGTAATTGAATCATAAACCTGCTTCAGCAACAACACCTGAGAGACCAAGCACTATTCTTGTGAGTTCAAGAGATACTGCCTGGTGAGGGCATGGAAGCCCCTTAGAGTCATCATACAATTCTTAGATTAAGAGGGATGTGAGGGCAACAAGCAGAGCAGACCTCCATAACAGCGTGATGTCCTCAGAACAGGCTTTTGGGTCATTCCTCAACTGAGGCACACACATGCCTGTGCTAAGCCATGGGACACACTTTATGAGTTCTAAAGCTATTTGTCCTTCTTCTTGCATGGCCATCGGCACCCCTGGGAAAGGACTGAAAAGAAGATAACAGTAAAACTTTTTAAAGTGTTTTATCAAGGTGCTTCCTTGGGAGAACTTGGGTCATCTTTTAATTCAGTGGGTTCTGGGTTTTCAAACTGGCTCACGTCTGGAAATTGATTCAGAGCAATATTCCCTTTGCCAAAATTCAATGTAGCCATTCTTTCAATTGTTTGATAACATTTCCAATTATGTAGACCAATCAAAAACTCAGTAAACTTGTTATCTATTTTATGCCTGAAAGCATCATGATTGATTAGCCAATATCAAATGTCCATGAGTCATGCCACCATAAAATTCACTCTGCCTGTGCTAACAATTATAAATTGAGCCATTATGGACATTATTTTGCCTGTGCTGCACATTACAATAACTATGACTACCTTGCCTGTGTCAATTTAGTTTGGCTACCAGCCGCTGACATTTTGGGGCCCAATGAAACCTGTTGTATTTAATTTATCCAACAGAGCAGCAGTATCACTAAGCTTAAGTACTGGCACAAGAAAAAGGATAGCAGCTAAATTCTTCAAATGGTTTGATACCACTCTCATCATTTTGTATCTTATAAGATTAGTGAAGGGCATGTCCTCTGAGCCTTCCCATTGTGGAGGATTAGATTTTATACAGCATACCTACCCTAGCATTCCAATTACCTTAAGTTTTAAGACTCCTTCCTCAACAATAAGTCAAAGGCTATCTCCAGTCACTTTTCAGTATGCCATCTTTAGACAAATGTTTTAATCAAAATTTCAAACAATCTTTTGATACCTTTTTTTCAACTGTGCAAGCTTCCATATTAAACCTACAAACTTCACTCAGAGGTCTCATACCAATAAATTTAGTCTTATTTCCATTTCATATTCCTTCCAGTATTATTCCATACTTTTAAAATCCATTTCCACTCATATTTCCCAGTCTTATTTTTAAATGAATTAAAAACTCATTAAGTTCTTTTTTAGTGTGGTGTGCTTCCTCATGGCCTCTACTTTCTATCTCCCCTTAAGATTCATCTTGATCTTAATTCTGGTCATAGGTAAAGACAAAATTATTGGTGGACCCTGATGGGCATCAATATTGTCTAACCTAACATTTCCTTCAGAGAAAGTCATTTCTGGTTTAGCAGACAATAAAATTTATTGAAATGATTAATTTCCTCTGACAAAGATGAAAATGGCAATATTTCAAGAGGTAGGGCTGAGGGTAGAGAGACTACTCACATGAGATAACTCCTTGAGTGCTTATCTCATGAGATAAATCTGAGGGTTTAAAGCTTTCAGCTTTTACTGATGTTTATGTTGTGCTTGCAGATGGGAGCCTAGCATGGCTGTCCCCTGAGAGGCTCTATCTGCAGTTGATGAAGACAGATGCAGATACTTACACCCAACTACTGGACTGAAGTTGTGCACCCCTATGGAGGAATTAGGGCAAGGAGTGAAGGAGCTGAAGGGGATGGCAACCCCAAAAGAAGACCAACAGTGTCAACTAACCTGGACTCACAGGAAGTTCCCAAAAACTAAGCCACCAACCAGGCAGCATACACAGGCTGGTCCCATGTCCCCTGCACAGATATAACAGAGGATTGCCTTGTCAGTAGGAGATGATCTCCCTAATTCTGTAGACACTTGATGCTCCAGGGAAGAGGATGCCTGGGGGATAAACAAAGGGGAGGAAAGAAGGGGTGAAGAGCTCTGGAAAGGAGGACTAGGATTGGAGGACAACATTGGGATATAAATAAATAAAATAATTAATTAAAAAGTTTTCAGCTTCAATATAGTCCTTCAGTACATCTCCATTCCAAGTTACAGTATCCTAGTCTTTGCTAATTAATGCCCTTACTTTAACCAGAGACACCTTCTGAGGCTGGGATTGGATTTCTGCTGCAATTCAGCCAACCTGAAGCCAATATGAGGGCTTTAGCTTGATTTTTCCACATATTGAGTTCTGTGGCTGCTGGAAAGAAGATTATCTTCTAGTAAACTCTTAGAAATCTTTACACGGTTTATGTCCACCTGGAACCAGTGAGTTTTATCACTGATTTCATTGTTTTTGTTCACAATATTCTGAGGTGCTAGACAATGTTTAATTTTATCACAGAGCTCATGGTTACTCTTTGTCAATTTATTCAGAGATGCTAAGAGCACCTGACGACCTTCGTCATTTTCCTTATTTACCCCAAACTGTCAATAGTTTTATATACAAAATCAACAAAGCTCTTGCTTCTCACAGTTGGTAAATTGGGATAAACAATTGTGTTTATCTCCTTGAGGTTGTAAAGCATAGTTCACATTAATGTCTTTTAGTACTCTCTGAACTCTCAGGAGAGAGGCTTCAGTAATAGAAAGGACTTCGATAGCACTACATGTTAACTAATTGGAAATTTTTGCAGTTTGGAAATTGGAAATTTTCCAGATAATTAAAATTTTAATCCTTATACTTTTTGTGCTCTAGAACCACTTCTGGCACAAAATCTGTATTAGTCAAGACTCTCTAGGGCAACCAAATATATAGAATGAATCTTTCTATATGTATATAGGAAAGAGGATTTATTAGAGTGGCCTTTAGGCTTCAGGGAATGGAAAGTCCAAGAATTCAGTAGTTATTTAGTCGAAAGCATGGATGTCTGTGCTGGTATTGAGTATATGTTGGAGTCCCAAAGAAGTAAGCTTTAATGCCAGCAAAGAAAAGCAGTTGATAGCAAAGTGAGAGCAAGAAGGCAAAGAGCTTAATACTTCCTTCATCTAGATCCCTACATAGAGTTCTACCATAAAATATGGCCCAGAGTAGAGGTGGGCTTTCCCAGTGCAAAAGACCTAGATAAAAGTCATGTCATCGTGTCTTTCTTCCTCAAAGATCCAGATTTAAAGTGGGTTTTTCCACTTCAGACTAAGCAAAATTCACACAGAGGTATGCCCACCATCTTGGATTTTAGTTAATTTCTGATGCACTGACAACCAAGAATAGCTGTCACAGATAAAAACATGAGAAAAACCATACTTAGTTCACAAGGAATTATCTTTATACAGCTGTAGAGTTGATACTTATCCACTTTGAAAAATATTATTCTTTCATGGTATTGTTTCATATGCAGAGAACACAAAATCAAACCTCACTGCTACAGTTGCATTAGCTTACTAGTATAAAAAAAAACATGCAGTTGATACAAAACAGCAGAGCACCTTCAAGACCTAATACCAATACTTTTCAAACTATTCCACAAAATAGAAACAGAAGAAACACTACATACATACATACATACATACATACATACACACATAATAAACATAGTGAAAGTAATATACAACAAACAAGTAGCCAACATCAAACTAAATGGAGAAACACTACATGCATACATACATACATACATACATACATACATAAACATAGTGAAAGCAATATACAGCAAACAAGTAGCCAACATCAAACTAAATGGAGAGCAATTGGAAGTCATCCCACTAAAATTAGGGACTCGATGAGGCTGCCCAGTATCTCCCTATCTATTCAACATAGTTCTTAAAGTTCTAGCAAGAGCAATTAGATGACAAAAGGAGGTCAAAGGGATATAAATTGGAAAGGAAGAAGTCAAAATATCACTATTTGCAAAAGATATTATAGTTTATTTAAGTGACCCCAAAAACTCCACCAAAGAACTCTTAAAATTGATAAGCAACTTCAGCCAAGTGGCTGGATATAAAATTAACTTAAACAAATAAGTAGTCTTTGTCTTCTCAAAGGAAAAACAGGTTGAGAAAGAAATTAGGGAAACAGCATCCTTTACAACAGTCACAAACAATATTACATACCTTGCTGTAACTCTAACCAAGTAAGTGAAAGATCTGTATGACAAGAACTTCAAGCCTCTGAACAAAGAAATGGAAGATCTCAGAAGATGAGAAAATCTCCCATATTCATGGATAGGCAGGATTAATATAGTAAAAATGGCCATCTTTGCCAAAAGCAATCTACAGAGTCAATACAATCCTCATGAAAATTCCAAATCAATTCTTCATAGAGTCTCAAAGTGCAATTTGCAAATTCATCTGGAATAACAAAGCACAAGATAGTGAAAACTATTCTCAACAATAAAAGAACTTCTGGTGGAATCACCATCCCTGACATCAAGCTGTATTACAGAGCAATAGTGATAAAATTGTAGGGTACAGAGACAGGCAGGAAGATCAATGGAATAGAATCAAAGACCCAGAAATGAACCCAAACACCTATGGTCACTTCATCTTTGACAAAAGAGCTAAAACCATTCAGTAGAAAAAAGACACCATTTACAACAAATGGTGCTAGTTCAACTGGCAGTCAGCATGCAGAAAAATGCAAATTGACCCATTCCTTTTGCCCTGTACAAAGCTCAAGTCCAGGTGGATCTAGGACCTACACATGAAACAAGATACACTGGAACTTATAGAGGAGAAAGTGGGAAAGAAGCAGCATTTTTGCTTCTGAGAGCAGAGGAGAGATCTCCACCTTCTCTCTGGAGGGGACCAACTAGGAGCACACAGGGCCTAAAATCAGTGGAGCAGCTGGGACAGAAGTTGTCCCCCTGACATTTCCACCAGGGAACCAGGAAACTCCACAGCCTTCTATGCATAGCCCACCAGGAGAGAGAGATCTCCCAGCAGTGATTTCACTTCTGAGCTCAGAGTAAGGACACAGGCTTACAGGCCTACAGGAGGAACAAACTCCAATCAGAGAAAACAATACCAACTAGCACCAGAGATAACTAGATGGCAAAAGGCAAGCACAAGAACATTACCAACAGAAACCAAGGCCACAGGGCAACATCAGAACCCAATTCTCTCACAACAGCAAGTCCTGAATACCCCAAAACACCAGAAAAGCAAGAGTTGGATTTAAAATCTTATCTCATGATGCTGATAGAGGGCTTCAAGAAAGAATTAAATAACTCCCTTAAAGAAATACGGGAGAACATTGGTCAACAGGTAAAAGCCCTTAAAGAGGAAACACAAAAATCCCTTAAAGAAATACAGGAAAACACAAACAATCAAGTGAAGAAATTGAACAAAACCATCCAGGATCTAAAAGTGAAAGTAGAAACAATAAAGAAATCACAAAGTGAGGCATCTCTGGAAATAGAAAACCTTGAAAAGAATTCAGACGTCATAGATGCAAGCATCGACAACAGAATACAAGAGATAGAAGAAAACCTCAGATACTCAAGATACCATAGAAAACATTGACTCAACAGTAAAAAAAAAAAAAAAAAAAAAAAAAAAAAAAAAAAAAAAGGCAAAATGCAAAATGCATAAAGCTGGTAACCCAAAACATCCAGGAACTCCAGGACACAATGAGAAGACAAAGCCTAAGGATTGTAGGTATAGAAGAGAGTGAGGATTTACATCTTAAAGGCCCTGTAAATATCTTCAACAAAATTGTAGAAGAAAACTTCTCTAACCTAGAGAAAGAGATGCCCATGAACATACAAGAAGCTTTCAGAATTCCAATCAGACTGGACCAGAACAGAATATCCTCCTAGTACATAATAATCAAAACACCAAATTCACTAAACAAAGAAAGAATATTAAAAGCAGTAAAAGAAAAAAGGCAAACAACTTATAAAGGCAGACCTATCAGAATCATACCAGACTTCTCATCAGAGACGATGAAAGCTAGATCCTGGGCAGACATCATACAGACCCTAAGGGAGCACAAATGCCAGCCCAGGCTACTATACCCAGCAAAAATCTCAATCATCATAGATGGAGAAACCAAGATATTCCATGATAAAACCAAATTTACACACTATCTGTCCACAAATCCAGCCCATCAAAGGATAATTGATGGAAAATGCCAACACAAGAAGGGAAACTATACTCTAGAAAAAGCAAGAAAGTAATCTTCTTCCAAAAAACCCAAAAGAAGATACCACACAAATATAAAAAATAACATCAAAAATAACAGGAAGTAACAATCACTATTCCTTAATATCTCTTAACAACAATGAACTCAACTCCCAAATAAAAAGACATAGAATAACGAAATATTTCTCATGTGAATCTTAAATTTTATCAAAAAATGTAATTCCACTTTTAATTAATTTAGTAATGTTTTTTATGTCTACCATTTTATCTGCATTATTTTTCATGACAATATTCAACATCAATGTCTTTCTATATATTTCCTCTATTTTATCAGAAAAGTTTTTAATGTAAATCATTGATTTTATCACAAATGTTTCTAATTCTGCCTTCAATTAATTTAAAGTTTTTATATCTACCATTTTATATGTAAAATTTCCTATGAAATAGTCAATGTTAACATCTTTGTCTATATATTTCTTGAATTTTACCAGAAATATTTTCCATGTAAATCTTCAATGTTATCTGAAAATGTTTATAATTCCACCTTTAATCAACTTAGAATTGTCTTTATGCATATCATTTTGTCTGTATAATTTCCATGAGAATATTTAATTTTAAGATGTTTTTCTATATATGTCTTCAATTTTATCAGAAATATTTTCCATCTAAATCTTCAAGTTTATCAGAAAATGTTTATAATTCCACCTTCAATCAACTAAGGAATACTTTCATATCTACCATTATTATATCTATATAAAATTTTCCATGTTAATCTTCAATTCTAACATGGTTTTCTACTTTATTTACAAATTTATCAGAAATATTTTTTATGTAAGTCTTCAATTCTATCATAAAATGTTTCTATCTCATATTTCAATTAATTTAGCAATGTTTTACATGTCTACCACTTTACTCTTTAATTTCCCATGAAATTTGTCAATTTTAACGTGTTTATCTGAAATATTTTCCATGTAAATTTTTAATTTTAGCATAAAGTGTTTTTATTTCCCTTTTCAATAAAAAAGTGGGGAATAGACTTGAACACATGGGTACAGAGGTAATTTTCCTGAACAGAACATCATTGACCTATGCTCTAGAATCAAGAACTGACAAATGGGACCTCACAAAATTGCAAAACTTCTGTAAGGCACAGGACACTATCAATATGACAAAATGGCAACCAACAGATTTGGAAAAGATCTTTAACAAACCTTCATCTGATACAGGGTTAATATCCAATATATATGAAGAATTCAAGCCATCTTCCTGGCTATTTCAACCTAGCAGGCATAACCAATCACTGTCTTCTTCCTGGCTGTTTCATCTTAGCAGGCAGAACCAGGTACCAGAGATAACCCGAGTCTAAGACCTCTGGAGATTCAGGACACCAGACAGTGATCCCTGAGCAAGAACCCTGAAGAACAGCAGTTCAGGTACCCCAGACAGATATGGGTTCTGTGCCCTGAAGGGGAACCCTGCATTCCCTGCAGCCTCCACCATCTTCCCGACTGTTTCGACCTAGCATCCCAAGTAACATGTAAAGAAAGACCTATCAGAATTACACCGGACTTCTCACCTGAGACCATGAAAGCTTGAAGATCCTGGGCAGATATCATGCAGACTCTAAGAGAACACAAACTTCAGCCAAAACTAATATACCCAGGAAAACTCTCAATCACCATAGATGGGGAAACCAAGGTATTCCATGACAAAACAAAATTTGCATGATATCTATCCACAAACGCAGCCCTACAAAGGATAATAGGGGAAAAACAACAACACAAGGGGGGGAAACCACACCCCAGAAGAAACAAGATAGAAAATGCCTCTCATCAAACCCAAAAGAAGATAACCACTCAAATATAAAAAATAACGCCCAAAATGTCAGGAAGTAGTAATTACTATTACTTAATGTCTCCTAACATCAATGGACTCAATTCCCTAATAAAAAGACACAAACTAACAGACTGGATATAGAAACAGTACCCTACATTTTGCTACATACAGGAAACACATCTCAGTGACAAAGACAAATACTACCTTAGAGTAAAAGGCTGGAAGACAATTTTACAAGCAAATGGTCTCAGGAAACAAGACAGAGTAGCCATTCTAATATCAGATAAAATTGGCTTTCAACCTAAAGTCATCAAAAGAGACATGGAAGGTCACTTCTTGCTGGTCAAAGAGAAAATCCACCAAGAAGAATTCTTAATACTGAACATCTATGCTCCAAATGCAAGGGTACCCTCATTCGTAAAGAAACTTTACTAAAGCTTAAAGCACACATTGGACCTAACACAATAAATATAGGTGACTTCAACACTCCACTCTCCACAATGGACCGATCAGCAAACCAGAAAATAAACAGGGACACAGTGAAACTAATTGAAGCTTTGGACCAATTGGATTTAACAGATATATATAGAACACTTCATCCTAAAGCAAAAGAATATACCTTTTTCTCAGCACTGCATGGTACCTTCACTAATCCCATGCCTCCTATCAGATCACTATGGAGTAAAATTGGTCTTCAATAGCAAGAAGAACAACAGAAAGCCCACATACACATGGAAACTGAACAATAATCTACTCAATGACACGTTGGTCAAGGAAGACATAAAGAAAGAAATCAAAGACTTTTTGGAATTCAATGAAAATGAAGGTACAACCTACCCAAATCTATGGGACACAATGAAAGCAGTGCTAAGAGGAAAACTCATATCCTTGAGTGCCTCCAAAAAGAAACTGGAGAAAGCATACACTAGCAAGTTAACAGAACACCTGAAGGCCCTGGAACAAAAAGAAGCTAATTCACCCGGGAGGAGTAAAGACACGAAATCATCAAACTAAGGGCTGAAATCAATCAAATAGAAACAAAGAGAACCATACAAAGAATCAACAAAACCAAGAGCTGGTACTTTGAGAAAATCAACAAGATAGATAAACCCTTAGCCATACTAACCAAAGGCCACAGAGACAGTATCCAAATTAACAAAATTAGAAATGAAAAGGGAGATAAAAAAACATAAACTGAGGAAATTCAAAAAAATCATCAGATCCTACTACAAAAGCCTATACTCAACACAACTGGAGAATGTGGAGGAAATGGTCAATTTCCTAGACATTTACCAAATACCAAAATTAAACCAGGATCAAATAGATCAGCTATACAATCCTATAACCCCTAGAGAA
Source organism: Apodemus agrarius (assembly GCA_964023405.1). Lineage (NCBI taxonomy): Eukaryota > Metazoa > Chordata > Mammalia > Rodentia > Muridae > Apodemus > Apodemus agrarius. The sequence continues at coordinate 127,421,056 of OZ030009.1, forward strand.
ATAGAAGGGGTTATAGAAAGTCTCCCAACCAAAAAAAGTATGGGACCAGATGGTTTTAGTGCAGAATTCTATCAGACCTTCAAAGAAGACCTAACACCAATACTCTTCAAACTATTCCACAAAATGGAAACAGAAGGAACACTGCCCAACTCGTTCTACGAAGCCACAATAACACTGATACCAAAACCACACAAAGATCCCACAAAGAAAGAGAACTACAGGCCAATTCCCCTTATGAATATTGATGCAAAAATACTAAATAAAATTCTTGCCAACAAAATCCAAGACCACATCAAAACGATCATTCACCATGATCAAGTAGGTTTCATCCCAGAGATGCAGGGATGGTTCAATATACGGAAAATCCATCAATGTAATCCACTACATAAACAAAGTAAAAGAAAAAAAACACATGTCATCTCATTAGATGCTGAAAAAGCATTTGACAAAATTCAGCATCCTTTCATGGTAAAACTCCTGGAAAGAACAGGAATTCAAAATAAAGTAAAAGCAATCTACAGCAAACCAGTAGCCAGCATCAAAATAAATGGAGAGAAACTTGAAGCAATCCCACTAAAATCAGGGACTAGACAAGGCTGCCCCTCTCTCCATATCTTTTCAATATAGTACTTGAAGTTCTAGCAAGAGCAATTAGACAACATAAGGAAGTCAAAGGGATACAAATTGGAAAGGAAGAAGTCAAACTATCACTATTCGCAGATGACATGATAGGATACTTAAGTGACCCAAAAAACTCCAACAGAGAACTCCTACAGCTGATAAACACCTTCAGCAAAGTGGCTGATTATAAAATCAACTCAAGCAAATCAGTAGCCTTCCTGTACTCAAAGGAAAAGCAGGCTGAGAAAGAAATTAGGAAAATAACACCCTTCACAATAGCCACAAACAATATAAAGTAACTTGGAGTGACTTTAACCAAACAAGTGAAAGATTTGTATGACAGGAACTTCAAGTCCTTGAAGAATGAAATCAAAGAAGACCTCAGGAGATGGAAAAATATTCCGTCCTCTTGGATTGGCAGGATCAGTATAGTAAAAATGGCCATCTCACTAAAAGCAATCTACAGATTCAATGCAATCTCCATCAAAATCCCAAATCAATTCTTCATAGATCTAGAAAGAGCAATTTTCAAATTCATCTGGAGTAACAAAAATCCCAGGATAACAAAAACTATTCTCAACATTAAAGAACTGGGGGAATAAATATCCTTGACCTCAAGCAGTACTACAGAGCAATTGTCCTAAAAAAAACTGTATGGTTTTGGTACAGTGACAGGCAAGTAGATCAATGGAATAGAATTGAAGAGCCAGAAATGAATCCATAGATGTCTGGTCACTTGATCTTTGTTAAAGAAGCTACAACCATCCAGTGGAAAAAAGATAGCCTTTTCAACATTTGGTGCTGGTTCAACTGGAGGTCAACATGCAGAAGAATGTGAACTGACCCACTCTTATCTCCTTGTACCAAGATCAACTCCAAGTGGATCAAGGACCTCCATGAAAAACCACACACTGAAACTACTAGAAAAGAAACTGGGGAAGACCCTGGAGGACATGGGCACAAGGGGACAGTTTCTGAACAGAACACCAATAGCTTATGCTCCAAGATCAAGTATTGACAAATGGGACTTCATAAAATTACAAAGTTTCTGTAAGGCAAAGGACACTGTCAGAAGGACAAAACAGCAACCAACAAATTGGGAAAAGATCTTCACCAACCCCACATCTGACAGAGGGCTAATATCAAATATATACAAAAAACTCAAGAATTTAGACCCCAAAGAACGAAATAACCCTATCAAAAATGGGGTACAGAGCTAAACAAAGAATTTTCACCAGTAGAAATTCGGATGGCTGAGAAGCACCTTATGAGATGTTCAACATCATTAGTCATCGGGGAAATGCAAATCAAAACAACCCTTAGATTCTACCTCACACCAGTCAGAATGGCTAAGATTAAAAACTCAAGGGACGGCATGCGGTGGTGGCGCACGCCTTTAATCCCAGCACTTGGGAGGCAGAGGCAGGCAGATTTCTGAGTTCGAGGCCAGCCTGGTCTACAAAGTGAGTTCCAGGATAGCCAGGGCTACACAGAGAAACCCTGTCTCAAAAAACAAAAAAACAACCAAAACCAAAACCAAAACAAAAACAAAAGAACTCTCAAGGGACAACAGGTGATGGTGAGGATGTGGAGGAAAAGGAACAGTCCTACACTGTTGGTGGGATTGCAAGATTGTACAACCGCTCAGGAAATCAGTCTGCTAGTTCCTCAGAAAATTGGGCTTGACACTTCCAGAGGACCCTGTCATACCACTCCTGGGCATATACTGAGAGGATTCCCCTGCATGCAATAAAGACACATGCTCCACTATGTTCATAGCAGCCTTATTTATAATAGCCAGAAGCTGAAAGGAGCCCAGATGTCCCTCAAAGGAGGAATGGATACAGAAAATGTGGTATATTTATACAATGGAATACTACTCAGCAATTAAAAATAATGAATTCATGCAATTTGTAGGCAAATGGTTAGATCTGGAAAATATCATCCTAAGTGAGTTAACCCAATCACAAAAGAATACACATGAAATGCAATCACTGTTAAGTGGATATTAATGAGCCCAAAGCTCTGAATACTCAAGGCACAATTAGTAAATCAAAAGATTCCCAAGAAAAAGGAAGGAGAGGACCCTAGTCCTGAAAAGCCTGGATCCAGAGAAGGAGTGTATCAGAACAGAGAAATGGTGGGATGAGGGGTGATTGGGGAATGGGTGGAGGGAAGAGGACTTATGGGACATATGGTGAGGGGGGAACTGGGAAAGGGGAAAGCCTTTGAAGTGTAAACAAAGAATATAGAAAAGAAAGTATTCAAGAAGTTAAACTCTAGAGAATCAAATAACCCTATTTTAAAAATGCAGTACAGAGATAAAGTATTTTCATCTAAGGAATATGAAATGGCCAAGAAGCACCTATAGAAATGTTCAGCATATTTAGTCATCAGGGAAATGCAAATCAAAACAACCCTGAGATTCTACTCCACACCAGTCAGAATGGCTAAAATAAAAATTTCAGTTGGCAGCAGATGCTGGCAAGGATGTGGAGAAAGAGGAACACTCCTCCATTGCAGGTAGGATTGTAAGCTGGTACAACAATTCTGGACATCAATCTGGTGGTTACTTACAAAATTGTACTTAATATTATCTGAGAACCCAGCTATACCACTCCTGGACATATATACCCAAAATATTCTTCAACATGTAATACTGACATATGTTCCACTATGTTCCTAGCAGCCTTCTTTATAATAGCCAGAAGATGGAAAGAACCCAGATGTCCTTCAACAGAGGAAGGGATGCAGAAAATGTGGTATATTTACACAATGGAGTGCTACCCAGCTATTACAATCATCAAATTCATGGATGGAACTAGAAAATATTATCCTGAGTACAGTAACCCAATCACAAAAGAACACACATGGTATGCACTCACTGATAAATGGATATTAGCCCGAGAGCTCAGAATACCCAAAATACAATTCACAGACCACATGAAACTCAAGAAGGTAGTCCAAAGTGTGAGTGGTTCATTTCTTCTGAGAAGGGGAACAAAATACTCACAGGAGTAAATATGAAGATAAAGTATAGAGCAGAGACTGAAGGAAAGGTAATCCAGAAACGGTTCCACCTGAGGATTCATCCTATATACAGTCACCAAATCCTGACACTATTGTGGATGCCAAGAAATGCTTGCTGAAAAGAGCCTGATTTGGCTGTCTCCTGAGAGGCTCTGCCAGAGCCTTGCAAATACAAAGGTGGATTCTCAAAGCCAATCACTGGACTGAGTGCGGGGTCCCCAATAGAGAGGAGTTAGAGAAAGGACTGAAGGAGCTGAAGGGGTTTGCAACCTCATAGGAAGAACAATAATATCAATCAACCAGACCCCCCCCCCAGAGCTCCCAGGTACTAAGCTATCAACCAAAGAGTACACATGGCTCCAATACATAGGTACTGGAGGATTGCCTTTTCAGGCATAAATGGGAGGATAGGTCCTTGGTCCTATGAAAGCTTGATAGATGCCCCAGTGTAGGGGAATTGAGGGCAGGGAGGTTGGAGTGGAGCGGGTGGGTGGGTGGAGGAACACCCTCATAGAAACATAGGGAAGGAGGATGGGATAGGAGGTTTCTGGGAGGGGAGGGGGAAACAGGGAAACAGGACATTTGAAATGTAAATAAACTATCCATTAAAAATATAAATAAATAAATAAGTAAGTAAGTAAGTAAATAAATAAATAAATAAATACTTTCTTTTATAAGGAAAAAAAATCATGTCCAGGTACACAGCTCAGGTGAAGATAAGCAAATACCTGCAGAACATCTTGCTACGCATAGATTTTCCCTCCAACTCACAGCACAGGTGGGCCATAGACACCTATTTGGTATCATGCCACATAGCACAAGTGAAAAATATCACTGAAGGGCCCACCAGTGACCCATGCCCAGACTTCGGTGGAAGACACCACAATAAATGACTATATTGACGTCTTATGGAGGACAAAGAGAAGTGGAGCAGCTTGAATATCAAGAAGAAAGACAGAACTGGAAGACTCAAATGTAAAGTGGAGTAGCCTGCTGTGAGGCCTGATATCTGAGGCCATGGTGAAGTCACAGCCCAAAGTGCCCCTGAGTGCCATGTCTGTGTCTATGGCTACCCAGCAGCAGGGATAGATGTTGATGTCTGTGACTTCTATTACCACTAAAGAACGTTTGACCTTCCCAGATAGGGAAGCCACTGGGGACCACATAAGTATCTAGAGCCTGTGCATAGCTGGTCCTGTTCCTCACTGGATATGGTGCTCTGGAGACCTGGCATTACACTGGAGCTGATCCTAGTGTATGAGGGCATGAGATACTAACCCTGCCAATTGTCTGTGAGGACCTGGCATTGGCACACAGTTGATACCTCCCCTTCTTATTTCCGGTCATGAACTCAGGAGATATACCCTTGCCCCTCACTAGGTGTTTAGTACTTGTGAAAATCAGCCCTGCACCTCAACTGCGCACCACAGCAGAACTGACACTGAAGATAACTGAAGATTACTTTGATGGATTTTCATCTATTGAACCACCCCTGCATCCCTGAGTTGAAGGCTACTTGATCATTCTATGAAGCCACAGCTACACTGATACTTAAACAACACAAAAACCCAACAATGAAAGAGAACTTAAGACCAATTTCCCTCATGAATATGCAAAAATACTCAATAAAAGTCTTGCAATCTGAATCCAAGAGCACATCAAAAGAATCATTCACCATGATCATATAAGCTTCATCCCAGGGATACAGGGATGGTTCAATATATGGAAATCCATCAATGTATATAAACACTATATAAACAAACCCAAAGAAAAAGAACACATGATCATCTCATTAGATGCTGAAAAAGCCTTTGACAAAATACAATACCCATTAATGTTAAAAGTATTGCAGAGATCAGAAATTCAATATAATAAATATATTAAAATTAAATAATTAATTAATATTAAAATTAAATAAATATAATAAAAGCAATATACAGCAAACCAATAGCCAACATCAAACTAAATGGAGAGAAATGTGAAGCAATCCCACTAAAATCAGGTACAAGACTGTCCACTCTCCCCCATCTATTCAACGTAATACTGGAAGTTCTAGCCAGAGCAATTAGGCAACAAAAGGAGATGAAAAGGATACAAATTGAAAAGTAGGAAGTCATAATATCACTACTTGCAGATAATATAATAGAATATATGTGACCCAAAAAATTCCATAACTCCTACAGTTGATAAACAACTTCAGAAAAGTGGTTGGATATAAAATTAACTCTAACAAATCAGTAGCTTTCCACTACTCAAAGGATAAAAGGGCTGAGAAACAAACTAGGGAAATGTCATTCTTTACAATAGTCACAAATAATATACAATAACTTGGTGTGACTCTAACCAAGCAAGTGAAATATCTGTATGACAGGAACTTCAAGTCTCTCAAGAAAGAAATAGAAGAAGACCTCAGAAGATGGAGAAAAGCTCCCACACTCATCATGGGATCATCATGGATCAGCAGGATTAACATCGTAAAAATGGGAAGACCATCAGTCTTAACTAACCTGGACCCCCAGGATCTCTCAGACACTGAGCCACCAAGCAAGCCTTATACACCAGCTGATATGAGGTCCCCAACATATATACAGCAGATGACTCAGTCAAAGAAGATGCACCTCACCCTTGATAGACTTGGGGACCCAGGGAGTGGGAGGTCTGGTGGAGTGGGCTGGAGGTCTCTTGGAGACAGGTGTGGGGGTGGAGGAGGTGTGAGATGTGGAATAGTCAGAAGGTGGACAAGGAAGGGGATAAAGTCTAGACTGTAACAAACAATTAAAGAATTAAAAAAAGGAAGGAAGGAAGGAAGGAAGGAAGGAAGGAAGGAAGGAAGGAAAATGGACATCTTACCAAAAGCAATCTACAGACTGAATGCAGTACTCATAAAAGTTCCAACTCAATTCTTCATACAGATATAAAGAGCAATTCTCAAATTTATCTGGGATAACAAAAACTCCAGCATAGCAAAAACATTCATCCCTGACCTCAAGCTATACTATAGAGTAATAGTGACAAAAACCACATGGTATTGGTACAAAAAGGCAGTTAGATCAAGGACTAGAATTGAAGACCCAGAAATGAAACCACACACCCATTTCCTTTGTACTTTTAGAGAATAGAATTACACTACTACCCCACCTTCCTTTCCTTTCCTCCCTAGAAACTTTACCATATACCACTCCGTGCTGTCTTCAAATTTATGGGCTCTTTTGTTCATTAATTGTTGTTACCTGTTCATTGATGTTACATGTTGTTACTTGGATTGTTACATGTTGACCTGGGTAAAGGAGAGAAAAGGATTAAAGAAAGGTGTTTAACCAGAAGGAATAAAGGGAGTGATGACTTCAGAGCAAGCCCACACCCAGCTGAGCTTGCAACTTATGGAAAAAAATATTAAAGAAAAGCTTAGAGCCAGAATAGGGAGACAGAGGGAAGTAGATTTCAGATTCCAAGACAGTCTGGTCGACAGCAATTCTGAGGACAGCCAAGCTTAGGCAGTGAAAGAAACCATGAAAACAAAAAGCTGGTGAAAATGTATTTGAACAAGGGGAGCACGTTCCAGCCCCAGCAAAAGCAACAGAACTTAGCAGCTTCAGCCATATTTCTTCTGGCCTTAGAGTCAAGGATACAAGTAAGTGGCTAAAGAAAGCTGCTGAGGTCAGGCATATGTCAGGGGTGTCCCTGCATGGAGGCCTAGAGAGGCCATTACATGAAGAGATATGGAGATGAATATTGGGTTTCCGTGGAGACTCCAAGATATTGGAGAGGGCAGAGTTCTTTGATACCTCCTATGGAGAGCTGCTAAAAAGATATGGAACCAGACCAGATAAAGAAGTGCTTTACAGTTAAAACAGCTGAAATGAGTTGGAGATCTGAAGAGTACTTTGACATCATGCACCGACAATTACTCGCCATGTAGAGTTCAGAGTTTTCCCAACTATTTTTGTTAGTTTATTTTGGGTGAGGGAGGGTTTGTATTGCTTGTTGTTCTTACTCTGGTCCAATATTTTCTCACTATGTTCCCTTTCCTTCCATTTATGATGGTAATGTATATCCTCTGCCATCGAATGTTGGAAAGCATGCAATCTACTGTTTTATTTTGACTTTTATAATTATAGTTATAGTTAAGAGTATCAAAGTATCACAGCAGACATTGAACTTTATATTTTTAGATAATATTGATACTGAGAGACTATGGATAGGGACTTTTGAGTTCGATCTAATGCATTCCTGAATTATGATATAGCTACAAGTTTATGGGTACCTGGGAGTGGATGGTGATGGTTTGAATAAAAATGACCCCCACAAACTCATAGAGAGTGACACTCTTAGAAGCTATGGCCTTGTTGAAAAAAGTGTATCACTGAGGGTGAGCTTTTAGGTGTCAGAAGCTCAACCTTAGTCCAGTGGTTCACTCTTCCTTCCTGCTGGGTGAGAATACAGATGTGGACAGATCTCCCAGTCTCTCTCTAACACAATCTGCCTGCACTCTACCATGTTTCCTACAATAATGATAATGGATTAAACCTCTGACCTGTATACCAGCCTCCGATTAAATGTTTTCCCTTATAAGAACTACTAAGGATCTTCTCTCCAGTGACTGAGCAGGTGGGTACAGCCAGGAGTGCAGGGAATACCAGAGTGCCAGAATAGCTGGGACAGCATCTGTCAGGGCCCCACCTGTACCCAGGAAACCACCTCAGGCACAAAAACAGATACTACCTCAGAGTAAAAGGCTGGAAAACAATTTTCCAAGCAAGTAGTTCCAAGAAACAAGCTGGTATAGCCATCCTAATATCAACTAAAATCAGCTTTCAACCTAAAGTAATCAAAAAAGATAAAGAAGGACACTTCATACTCATCAAAGGGAAAATCTACCAAGAACTCTCACTTCTGAACATATATGTTCCAAATACAAGGGCACCCATATTCATAAAAGGAACTTTACTGAAGCTCAAAGTGCACATTGCACCCCACACAATAATAGTGGAAGATTTCAACACTCCTCTCTCATCAATGGACAGATCAGGAAAACACAAACTAAACAGAGAAACAGTTCGATTTAACAGATATCTATAAAACAGTTTATCCTAAAACAAAAGAATATACCTTCTTCTCAGAAACTCACAGTACCTTCTCCAAAATTGACGATCTACTCAGTCATAAAACAGGCCTCAGCAGATATAAAAAGATTGAAATAATTCCATGTACCATATCAGATCACCATGGACTGATAACACCAAAAACAACAGAAAGCTCACATACAGTTCAAAACTTTTCTACTCAATGATAACTTGGTCAAGGAAGAAATAAAGAAAGAAATTAATCACTTTTTAGAATTTAAAGAAAACGAAGGCACAACATACTCAAACTTATGGGACACCATGAAAGCAGTGCTAAGAGGAAAACTCATAGCTCCAAGTACCTCCAAAAAGAAACTGGAAAGTGCATACACTAAAAGCTTAACAGCACAGCTGAAGGCTCTAGAACAAAAAGAAACAAATATACCCAAGAGGAGTAGATGGCAGATCACAATCAAACTCAGGGCTGAAATCAACCAAGTAGAAATAAAAAGAACTATTCAAAGAATCAACCAAACCAGGAGCTGGTTTTTTTGAAAAACAACAACAACAACAACAACAAGAGAGATAAACCCTTAGCCAGACTAAGCAGAGAGCACAGAGACAGTACCCAAATCAGCACAATCAGAAATGAAAAGGGAGACATAACAACAGATACTGAGAAAATACAAAAAAAATCATCAGATGGTATTACAAAACCTATATTCAACAAAAGTGGAAAATCTAGATGAAATGAACAATTTTCTAAATAGATACCAGGTACCAAACTTAAATTGGGATCAGATAAATGATCCAAAAAAATCCCATAACCCCTAAAGTAAAAGAAGCAATCATTAATAGTCTCCCAACCAAAAACAGCCCAGGACCAGTTTGATGCAGATTTCTATCAGACCTTCAAAGAAGACTTACCACCAATACTCTTCAAACTATTCCACAAAACAGAAACAGAAAGCATACTACTCAACTCGTTTTATGAAGCCACAAGTACTCTGGTACCTAAATCACACAAAGACCCAACAACAAAGAAAGAGAACGTTAGACCAATTTCCCTTATGAATATCGATGCAAAAATACTCAATAAAATTCTTGCCAACTGAATCCAAGAACACATCAAAACAATCATCCACCATGATCAAATAGACTTCATCCCAAGGATGCCAGGATGATTCAATATATGGAAATCCACTATATAAACAAACTCAAAGAAAAAAGAACCCACATGATCATTTCATTAGGTACTGAGAAATCATTTGACTAAATCCAACACCTCTTTATGATATATATCTTGGAAAGATCAGGAACTCAAGCCCCATACCTAAAACATGGTAAAAGCAATATATAGCAAACCAATAGGCAATATCAAACTAAATGGAGAGAAACTTGAAGCAATCCCACTGAAATCAGGGACTAGACAAGGTTGTCTACTCTCTCCCTTCCTGTTCAATATAGTACTCAAAGTCCTAGCAGGAGCAATTAGACAACAAAAGTAGGTCAAAGGGATTCATATTGGAAAGGAAGAAGTCAAAGTATCACTATTTGCAGATGATATGATAGTATACTTAAGTGACCCCAAGAATTTCACCAGAGAATTCCTGAACATGATAACTTCAGCAAAATGGCTGGATATAAAATTAACTCAAAGAAATTGGTAGCCTTATACTCAAAGGATAAACAGGCTGAGAAAGAAAATTGGGAAATGACACTCTTCCCAATAGTCACAATTTATATAAAATAACTAGTTGTGACTAACCAAACAAGTGAAAGATCTGTATGTATATCTGTATATCTTTGGTAGGAATACTGTTAAAGGAAAAAAATCAATAAAAACTCTCCATTTTAAGTTTGTTTTTCTATTGGAAAATAATTCCAAACTTTAAATACTTAATTTAAAATTTATTTCCATAGTGAAGGCTTTCTTTGCCTTCAACTTACTGCAATGAACAAGTGATGCTTTTACACATAAATGTGTCAATCATTGAAATGTATTCTCTAAGAGATTTTTTTATCTTTACACTGAACCATATACGGTGATAGGTCTTATATATGTGAGTGCTTGTGTGTATAAAATCTTTATATATATATAAAGAAGCACATATCAATAAATATATATGTTCTATCTCGAGTATGTTTTGTGCTGTTGTCAGGTAAAAGATTTATGTATTTGCCACAAGCAGTTGTCTTATCACAAAAAGCTTTAACTTGGGAAACATTTTATAAGATCCTTCATTGATTTATTTTTATTGAATTCTGATGTTCCATGCTTCAAAAGCAGCTATATCAAGAACGCCATGAACTCCTAAAATAGAAGCAACGTTTCATTTTTCTGGACTCTGTTAGAATACAATCTTAATGCCAGGCTTTCAAAAATTATACAATATTAAAATAAATTGTTTTCATTATTTCTTACTAACATTCAACTAAAGAGAAGAATTTTATTTTTGCAAAAATCATAGATTTTCTTTTTAGAATTTCTATGAAATATTTTATTATCTTTATAACAGAATATTACATAAATATTAAATGAAAATTAGGAAATCTATGATACATACTAGAATATAAATAAAATTCAATCATATACTAAAATACAAATTTTGCTTGATTCCGTTTGTACAAAATATATAGTGAAGGCAAAATCATAGAAATAAAATGTAGAATAAAGCTTCAAATCCTATAAAGAAGAATGAAGGGAGAGCAGCAGGTATTTCTGAGGTCTCTATAGGAGTTGATGCAAAAGGTTCTGAAAGTATATTACTATATACTCATAAGCTAATGCCACTATATTGCTTATTTAAAAATGGCTAAAATTTCAAACATTCTGTTGTATATTCTACTACAATAAAACACTTGAAAAATTGATATTAATGAACATTGACAAATTTTTATTTAATTTAATAGGTTTGGTTATTCTGAGACCAGTGCCTTAGAAAATGTGATTTATACTTCTCTATGATTATAATCTATAAAAAAGAATATCCTGTGTCTTTGTCTTGTATTACCTTGCCATTTTAAAGACATGTTGGCTTTTAATAAAGAAATAACAATGAAATCCCATGTAACCTATGTAAAATACATTTTAATTAAAAAATTCATTCAAAAATATTATGGTTGATTTTTCAAACAATTATAGCAGCCCTATTTATAATAGCCAGAAGTTGGAAAGAATGTTCTCTCAACGCAGGAATGGATACAAAAAATGTGATATATTTACATAATGGAATATTACTCAGCTATTAAAAACAACGAGTTCATGAAATTCTTAGGCAAATGGGTGGAACTGGAAAATATCATCCTGAGTGAGGTAACCCAATCACAAAAGAACACATATGATATATACTCACTGATAAGTGGGTATTAGCCCAGAAGCTTGGAATACCCAAGACATAATTCACATATCAAATGATGCCTAAGAAGAAGGAGGAACAAAGTATGGATACTCTGGTCCTTCTTAGGAGGGGGAACAAATACCCACAGAAGGAGATACAGAGACAAAGTGTGGAACAGAGTCTGAGGGAAAGACCATCCAGAGACTACCCCACCTAGTGATCCATCCCAATACAGTTACAAAAACGAGACACTATTATCGATGCCCACAAGTGCTTGCTGACTAGAGCCCGATATAGCTCTTCACCTGGGAGGCTCTGTTAGAGCATAAAAAATGCAGAGGGGGACACTATCAGCCAGTCATTGAACTGAGCACAGGGACCCAAGGAGCTGAAGGGGTTTGCAGCACCATAGAAAGAACAATACAACCCACCCATTACTCCCAGAGCTTCCAGAGACAAAACCATCAATCAAAGAGTACTCATAGCTCCAGATACATAGTCAGCAGAGGATAGCCTTGTGGAACACCAAAGGGAGGAGAGGCACTTGGTCCTGGAAAGCCTGGATGCCACAATGTAGGAGAATACCAGGACAGGGAAGCAGGAAAGGGTTGACTGGGGAACAGAGGAGGGGAGATGGGCTTATGGGATTTTCAGGGGGGGGACTAGGGAAGAAGAAATCATTTGAAATGTAAATAAAGAATATATCTAATAAAAAATAAAAAAATAAAAAGTAAGGAAAAAAGTACCCATTTATGAAGACAGAAGTTATATAACACTATACCTGCCTAAAACAATGTCAAAAATTTTGTTTGAAGAAAATATTTATTTGTAGAAGTTGAGATTAAAATTAAAGGATACTTTTATTGAACTTAAAATACATTAAAACATACCTATCTTAGTTAGGGTTTCACTGCTGTGAACAGACACCATGACCAATGCAAGTTTTATAAAAGACAACATTTAATTGGGGCTGGCTTACAGGCTCAGAGGTTCAGTCCATTGTCATCAAGGTAGGAACATGGCAGCATCCAGGCAGATATGGTGCAGGAGGAGCTGAGAGGTCTACATCTTCATCTGAAGGCTGCTGGTGGAAGACTGACTTCCAGGCAACTAAGGTGAGTTTCTTAAGCCCACACCCACAGTGACATACCTACTCCAACAAGGCCACACCTCCTAAAAGGGTCACTCCCTAGGCCAATCTTATATGAGCCACCACAATACATAAATAAAATAATAAGCATCATTAAGTAATATACAAGAAGGTTTATCAATGTTGAATAATGTAATTATAAAATCTGTAACCTGAGAACTACCCAGCTACTATTATCTTCCTAGTATTAATATTCCAATAAGGAAGGATGAGGCTCAAGATTTCTTAAAATCAGCTCACTATCTTTTGTCAGTTGATAGCTTCTGGGTGAGAGAAAGTTCACTGTTCTTAAGTGTGTGTGCTCTGATAGATCAATGATGGTCTAGTGAATGACTGCTAGTGAGCATATTAAAAATAAAAATCAGTGAGATACTTATTAAAGGGGACTATAATAAAATCTGGTGGGAGGTAGAGGGACTGGGAAGTATTAGAATAAGCAGTGGGTTGATAATTATGCATGCTTGGTATTTTCAATTAATAAAACTATATTTTGAACTATAATAAATATATAAGTGTAAATATATAAAATAGGTAATAACTATTAATAAAAAAGACATGAATTTGAGAGAGATTGAGAAAATACATTTAAGAGGGTTTGGAGGTAGGAAACAAAATGGAGAAATGATTTATACAATTATAATTTCAAAAAGATAATAGGTACAATTAAAAATAGTAATGCATTTTCTTAAATTTATGTCAATAATCAATACTCAATAATTGTGTGTTGATATTTGATCCTAAGAGAATTTGTAAAATAATGTGACAAATTTTTCAGTAAGAAAAATTAATAGAGAAAGGCAATTAAAATAGAAAACAAGGAGAGTGGATAAAATTTCATCACCAGTTTAAATTTCACCGAATCCAGTTCTCACATCTTCCTTCATTTTCCCTTTTTCTTCCTCTACCCTCCTTACCTTCCTTTTTCTTTCTTTCTTTCTTTCTTTTTTCTTTCTTTCTTTCTTTCTTTCTTTCTTTCTTTCATTGTCACTGTAACAAACTTTTACTTCATATTTTTGCTAGAAAAAAATCTGTGAAATTGTTTGAAAGATTCTATAATTATGCATAAAAGAAACACAATCTTATTTTATATACCCACCCCAATGGGCCATTCATTTTTTAGATTAAGCTATAAATTGTGTCTGTTTTAATTTAAAAGTGATATGTTAGAAAACTGATATCCAAAATATATAAAGAACTCAAGAAACTAGACATCTACAAACCAAATAAACCCAAGTGAAAAATAGGGTATTGATCTAAACAGGGAATTCGCCACAGAGGAAACTAATGGCTGAGAAGCAGTTAAACAAATGTTCAACATCCTTAGTCATTAGAGAAATGCAATCAAAACAACTCTGAAATTCCATTTTATACCTGTCACAATGGCTAAGATCAAAAACTCACACAACATCGGCTGGTAAGTATGTGAAGCAACATCACTCCTCCATTGCTGGTGGGAGTACAAACTTGTAAAATCAAGTTGGAGTTTTATAAGAAAATAAGGAATAGTTCTTCCTCAAGACCCAGCTATACCACTGCTTGGCATAGACCCGAGAAATGCTCCAACATACCACATGGTTTCTTCCTCAACTATGCTCATAGAAACTTTCTTCAAAATATCCAGGATCTCGAAACAATCTAGATGTCCCTCAACCAAAAAATGGGTTAAGAAAATGTAGTACATTTATACAATGGAATATTACCAGCTATTGAAAACAATGACATCATGAAATTTGTAGGCAAATGGTTGGAACTGGAAAAGAAAGAGAAACTGGGTATATATTCACTAATAAGTGGATATTAACTATAAAGTATAGGATAACCATGCTTCAATCCACAGACTCAAAGAAGCTAAACAAGAAAGCCCACAGAAGAAAGCTTGAATCTCACTGAGAAGGAGAAATAGAATAGATTCTGGGGTTGATTGAGGTAGGAGACTGGATGGGGAACGTGGTGAGGAGCGGAACAGGAGGGATAAAATAGCAGGAAGATGGAGGGAGAGAGAGTACTTAGAGAGATTTAGAATCAGTGGTAGAAGGGAATCTCTAGAAACCTAGAACAATGGAAATTCCCAGGAATCTATGAGAGGGGCTCGAGCTAAAACTCCAAGCACTGTGGATATGAAACCTGAAAATGGCCATCTTCTATAACCAGAATACACTTCCAATACAGGGATTGGGTACCCAACCCAGTCACAAAATCTTTGAAATACAAACAGAACAGAAAGTGAGGAAATAACCAAGCAATGACTGGCTCAGCTTGAGACCCAGGTCATGAGAGAGAGCCTGTCCCTGAAACTATAAATAACATTCTGCTATACTTGCAAACTGGATCCTAGTCTTAACTGTTATCTGAGAGGCTTCACCTAGTAACGGATGGAAACATGTGCAGAGACCCACACCCAAACATTAGGTTAGGTGTAGCTTGCTGAATCCTGTGCAAGTGTGGGAGGAAAGACCAAAGGAGCCAGAGAGGTCAAGAACACCACAAGAAAACACGGAATCAACTAACCTGCACCCCTAGGAACTAACAGAGGCTGAACTACCAATCAGAGAGCATGCATGGGATGGACATAGGGCTTCTGGCTGTATGTAACAGTCATGCAGCATGGTTTTCATGTGGGACTCATTACTTCCTGCAGGAGCAGGGGCATCTCTGACTCAGTTGCCTGCCTTTGGATACCTTTCCCCTAACTGGGCTGCTGTATCTAGGCTTCATAGAAGATGGACATAGTACTATTGCAACTTGAGATGCCAAGGCATATTAACACCCATGGGTGGCCTCCCCTTTTCTGGAAAGAAAGGGAAAAGGTAGGAATGGTACGAAAGGGAGAGCAAAAGGAGAGACTGGGAAGAGAAGAGGGAGCGGAAACTGTGGTTGATGTTAAGTAAATAAATAAGTTAATTTTTAAAAAAGAGGAAAGTGATATAACTCAACAAGCACCTAGTATGACTTCTGCACACAAAAGTTACTCTTCCTCACATCTTTTGACCAGACAGAACTCAACTGAGCACACGTACATACCCTTTAGGGTCCTTCTTCATTTATATTCTCCATTCATTCCAGAATCCCTCACACCTGAGTCGACAGGAATTCTTAAAGAGTTAAGATAAAAATGGAAGGAGGACTGAAGACAAAGAGCATAAATATTATTTTAAAAATAATTTTGAAGATAAATATGGCACCTCTGTACATCAGACAGTATCTGCAAAGAGAGAATGTCTTGTGTGTTGTATGGATGCATCACCTGACAATTAAAAAGTCTATGGCCTAGGGCTTAGGCAGGAAATAGAGGTAGGATATCTGTGAGAGAGAAAGGATTCTGGGGTAGAATCAGTAGGGGAATTCCACAGGAAGATGTGACAAGAAGGATGCATGGTACGTGAACCCAGGTGACCAGTCATATGGCAGAATATAGGTTAGAATAAATGGCATATTTTAAGTTATATCTAGTCAGAGAAGAGCTTAGCTAGATGGCCAAGATAGCTGTAAACTTTTTTTTTCAGTTTTGATGTTTTATTATTAAAAGAATAGAGAGAGAAAAGGAGATAGAGAAGAAAAAAGAAAAGAGAAGATAAGAGATGAGGGATGGCCATGACCATGTGGAAGAGGGAGAAAGAAGAGAGATGGGAGGAGAGAGAGAGAGAGAGAGAGAGAGAGGGAGAGAGAGAGAGAGAGAGAGAGAGAGAGAGAGAAGAGAAGAGAAAGAGACAACTGTAAACATATTTTGAGTCTGAGTTTTATTTCTGGGAGCATGGAGCTGCAGTCAGAACTTTTACAGATGGCACCCAACTTAATGGCAATTAGAACCATAGCTTACAGCATTAAAAGGCCCAGGTAAAACCAGGTAAAAGTCAGTTTAGCAGGACAAGAGGTCTGGTCTCTTAAAATAAAACAAACAAAAACAGACCAAAACTAAAGCTTCCTGGAACAACTAGAAAGGAAGTTTCTGGGCAAGGGGCGCGCACCTACAGAGAGACTTTTTAAGGAAGCCCTTACTAAATGTAAAAGCAGAACATGAAGAGGTCAGCTCAGAGCTGTTGGAAAATTCCACCAGGCACCCCTCTCCTCCTGGAAGACCCAGGTCAGAGAGCAAGTAGGCCAGAAGGAAGAGGCTAATTAAGCTCCTACTACTTCATCCACTGAAGATCAATCAGTTTAAAGGGTACACTGTTTCGCCAATTGTATTATGCCTCGTTGCTGATGCTCTATTCCTTGCCCCTCACCAAATGCGCCCCCCCCAGGGTTGCCGCCTCTCCTTCGGGTGTAGAATGACACTCTAGCATGCTGGAACAATAAATCCCTCTTGCTTTAGCATCCATCCCAGTTCACTCGGTGGTGGTGGTGGTGGTGGTGGTGGTGGTGGTGCTGGTGGTGGTGCTGGTGCTGGTGCTGGTGCAGGTGGGGTGTGTCCCAGATAAGCTAAGACTCATCAGAGTCTTACAAGCACAGAAGTTGGTACTTCATCCAAGGGCAGAGCCGCTGAGAGGAAGTAACCAGGCTCCTATTTACGCATGGACTGAGTGCAGCAGATGCAGAGGTGGAGAGCAAAACAATGCAGCCTTAGGTTAGCTGCTGTGGACAATTTGCCTTTCTCTGTAAACAATTGGGGCTGGGCGGGGGGTGGGTGGTGGGGGGTGGGGATCTCGGCCAAGCTGAGTACAGCATCTGTGCTAAAACTGAGAAGGCTAGGCTGATTCCATGACAGACTTCAAATTAGCAGTTAAGGAGACTAGGCCTAAATACTGGGCAAGTCCAGGCAAGTCAATTACTGATAGAAAAACAAAAACAAAAACAAAAACAAAAACAAAAAAAAACAACCAAGCTCCAGCCTTTATGTACAGAAAATGGAATGTACCAGCCACCTGGCCTGCAGACTTCCGCTGTAAGTTTCCAGCCTCCACACTACAGCAATGGAATGTCCTTAGAGACACAAAGAACAGATTAACATACAGAATTCCCTAATAGGGTTTAAATCAGGCCCACAAGCTCACTTGGGTGTCTCTCTGTTTTGGTAATGGGGAGTCCCAGACGGCTGGACTTCTGCAGAATAAAACATTCTTTGCATTTACATACTTTTTTGCAGGAATTTTCCTGTCCAAGTTCTTCAGTACAGAGAGGGTCTGTGATTGAATGGGAAAAAAGGGGGCGGAGCGAGTAGTAGAGGAGCAAGTTCAGGCTGGAGAGGGGAGGTCTCTGGAGGTTGGAGAGATGGCATGAGATGTTTTTCTGGTGTTTTTAAAAGGTTGGAAATATTGGCATAAGGCTTGTACTGTGTTGGCATCTTGTAATTGTGATTATAATATACATAAATCTAATTGGCTAACTAATTAAACACTAAGAGTCATGTTTCTACCTGGTAATCAAGCAGGGGCTGGGAAGAAGGCAGGCTGGTAGATGAAGGAGCTAGGGTCATGTGACAAGGGACCCCTCAGGGACAATACCAGAGCAAGACTGTCAAGGCGAGTTGGTGGTTTACACTCCAACCACTCCAAAGAGTCCGCTGCGGTCCAGCGCTGCCACAGAGAGTTGTGGGCCATTCCTTTTTTAATATTTCCTGACACACATACAATTTGAGTCCAGGGTGTCATTCTTCCGTGAATCATGGACACTTACAAAACACTGCAAACACAGGAGACAGAGACAGGCAGATCTCTATGAATTCTAGACCAGACAGTACTACACAATAAAGTCAGGACCATGCCCACTGCTGATAAGATAAAGCTGCTTCCAAAAGACAGTCTAGAATTCAAAATGACACATTTCCCCCCTAAGGGTATGTTCTGATAAACATACAATGCAATATCAAACAGCATAATTTCATATTCTTAAATATTAAATTCTTAGCCCCAAACCAAAGGCAACAATTAATCTTTTTACTCTGGAAACTTTTTTCTTTTGAAATGTAGACACATATAATGTAGAAATATAATTAGACACACACACACCAAAACTATTTTTTTCTTTCATAATTTTTGTTGCAACATGCTATTTCTTCTGTCTGTTAAAAAGTTTGATAATCTACATTGACTTGTTATTTAATAATATCTTTCCTATGAGGATAATATTATTTGCATTTTTTGTTGTTGTTCATCAAAGGACATCTTGATAGCCTTAGTCTTTAGCAACTATAAATAAAGTTTCCATAAATATTTATACATAAGGTTTTACATATGTAGAAGCTTTTTTAAAAAATTGGTTGTAAATTAAGAACACAATTGTTAGATTTTATAATGATTATCTTTCCTTTTTATTTTTGTCCTTATATGTATTTCTTGTGCTTTCCCTTCTGGTATTTCTTTCTTTTGTTTGTTTTTGTCCTATTCTGGTTTGTTTCTTTTTATATTATTATATATTATTTTATTATTATTGTTAATGCCTATTTGTTTTCTAATGAAAGAGAAGGGTTGTGGATTTGGGTGTGTGGGGAGGTGAGGACGAACTGGGAGGCGTTGGAGGGAACAGAAAACAGAATTAGAATATATTATATGGAAAAAAATCTATTTTCAATAAAACAGGAGAAAAGGTTTCTCTCTCCTTCAACAAATACAACATTGTATCTATATTAGGTCACTTCTCTTTAATGGGAATTAGATCTTCATTAGCTTTGATCACTCAGGTTAAATTAAGGAACTTTTTTTTTACAATTCGTATTGTAGACAGCTTGAAAGAAAATGGCTAAAGCTGACTGTATGTTTTCTGTCAAAGAAACATCTACCACAAAGAACATGTGGAGAAATATGCAGAACAATGCATAGGGAAACAAAATTTGGAGGCATAAGAATAACTGAGTAATAGAGTCATGGGTTTTATCCACACCACTTAACAAATGATCATGTAAAAATCTATTTGCCAAAGACACTACAATAGAGATTATATTAATGAAGTATAAGAGACAAAATGTACAGCTCTAGCTTATTGAAAAATTGCAGACTGTCTTCAATTCAAATACCAAAAATTAAGATTCACAAATAATGATACTTCTTTGGAACATAGACTAGCAAGCAAAACGACAGGCAGCAACGGAAAATGCATTTGCATGTCATTCATACTTTGCAGAGCAGAATATATTTAAAAGAATATGCCTGGGAAGAAACAAAGAGGTTGAGACAATGAGACAGACAATGTCAGGGAGGAAAAATGTAAAAGCAGATCTCAACTGCGGGGAAGAAAACGGAGTAAATGTAGCAGAAAAATTCTTTAAAGAGGAAATGAAGTATACAAAAGCTGCGTGCGACACAACGCAATCAGTCAAGGTGAAATTGCTACAACCAAATGTTGCAACTAAGTGTGTGCACATTATTAAATTTGTCTCGAGCATGAAGAGTGAATCAGTTTGCATAACAGAAATATTTATTTTAGAAAGGTAGCTTTAAAATGTAGGAACTCATTGTAAAAACAAAGATATTTTATATGAAAATTTAAGCCAGCACATTAATCTAAATAAAGAATCTGGAATGCAGAATCAATTTTGTGATAAAAACATTAGTACATATTAAGAACAAAAGATGAAAACCACTAAAATTCTGATATCAGGTGTATTAACATTAAAAGGTACATGTATATATGGTCTACTATAAGCAAATTTCAGCTATTAGACTCAATCGTTACTATCTTAGGTCAATTTGTGTATCCGTGGAGGGGTGGGTGTGTGGTGGCATGAGGATGTTTATACATGAAGCCCAGAATTCAGTTTGACTCTCACACCTGAATAGTAATCCATCTTTGTTTCTGAGACTGAATCTCTCATAAGCCAGGAGCTCACGATGTAAGCTGGCCAGACTAACAGCGAGCTCCAGGCATCTGCCTGGCTGCTCCTCCCCAGAACTGGGTAGTAAGCACACACTCCAAAGTGCCTGACTTGCTGGCTTCCTTTTCTTTCCTCATGCAATATCCAACTTTGCTCAGAGCATCAGAGAATTTACATTGTAAGGGTTAAGAAGAGCTATGCGGACAAAGTTCTCATGAGTTCAAGTTGTATACAGCCACAAGCTGCATGTGGCAAAAATGTATTTTTTCACACGGACCTATAAGTACCAACAGCTGAAGGAAAATCCTTCCTAGATCTTGAAAGGACAATGTTCAGCCTCATATGGAAACAGTGAAAAATAATAGAGTTCCTGGAGATATCAACCCTGATTCCAAGATGTACTACAGAGCTATAGTAATAAACATGGCTTGTTCTTGGCACAAAAACAGACATATTGATCAATACAATCAGTTTGAAGGCCCACACATAAATCCACACATTCATGGACACCTGACTTTTGATAAAGAAGCCGGATATACAAACCTAGCTTTCTTAAGTGTATTCTGGAGACCAAACTCATGTCCTCATACTATCACAGCAAACACTACTGAATATGGTATGTACATAACCAGCTCCATTCGGCAATTAAAATGATTCAAATGGTTCTTCTTAACCCTTAAAATGTAAATTCTCTGATGCTCTGAACAAAGTTGGATATTGCATGAGAAAAGAAAAGGAAGCCAGCAAGTCAGGCGTGTTGGAGTGTGTGCTTACTACCCAGTTCTGGGGAGGAGCAGCCAGGCAGATGCCTATAAGTTTTATTACAAGATATCTAATGTACATACAACTCATTCTGATTATACTGTTCCAGTTCTTCCCTTTACCCTCTTCTCCTGCTCCCTCATTCCTTTTTTGACTTTCTTAATTGTCTGTCTGTTACTTTTATGAGTTTTTAAATTCCATCTATGCAATAAAATTAATAATACTTGTCTTTGTAGGTCCGATATGTGTTTGCGTAACATGCATTTTTGTTTAATATTTTGAGCATCGTTTGTTTAAGAACTCTTTGTCCTAGAGAAAAATAAAAGACAAAAGAATGAAAGACAAAATACAGATATTATAGCTAAGATTAGTAAAGAAGTCGTATTTTCTTTTTTGACAAGGTCTCACAATGTAGCCTTAGTGGGCCTAGAAACTGCTATGTAAACTTGCCTTTCCTTGAACTGACAAAAATTTGCCTGTCTCTGTCTCCACCTACCTATCACTAGAATTAAAGGCATCCACCCATTCACTAGGCAAGCAAACAGTCTTATATGTAGATACAACACAAAACCAAGCGAAATACTTCAAACAATATCTACATATTAAAATGCATCTTTGTGACTCACTCATGATGACTGTCATCCTCTCTTGTCCCCAAGGCTACATGAGCTGGACATGCAGAGGCAGTCTTCTTCCCCTACCCTACCTACATTCTCCCCTATCAACCATGTCACTTACCATACAAGTGTGGTGCTTCGTGGAGTCAAAACCCAGAATTTAAGAAAGATCTTCAGATATGAGTTCATACAGTCCATCCACCTGCCCAAACTGCTGGGCAACCACTGCTGGACCAGGGGTTTTGTGGAGCTAAATCTTGAATCCTACTTAGAGGCCTCAGTATTCAATTGGCTTCCCAAACACCTGCTTGCTTCTCAGGTACCCCCTCCACCTACCCCTCATGACTCTAAAACTACTTGCCATCCCAACCTGGAAACTGAATCAGAGTCTCAGGTAAGAACTTCCAAAGACAGTTAATACATCATTCTGTAAGCCACACCACAGACCTTGCCCATCTGTAAGTACTTGAAGTAGATGTCTAAACCCAAAGATGAACCAGAAATTTAGTAATAAACTTCCAGAGCCAACCCACCTACTGCCGAGTCCTGAGACCACATGGAGCCCAACCCAGAACCCCATTTAGAGACATCTACATTTGGTCCTTGCCCTACCTACCAGCATCAATATAGGAAGACTTGGAATCCACAAGCTTAGAGTATCCCCAATACTGACATCAAGCATCGTGCAGTTGGCTCACAACCTGACAAGTTAGAAAAATAGAAAAAAAGATAGGATTTCAGTATCGACTCTGGGGTATGACAACTGGGGTATAAGCTATACAAACTGAGTAACACTAACATGATTCCAGTGTCCCACCACAGAAACAGAATCATGGACAATATGCTTCCTCCAGGAGCCAGGACCCCATTGTAATAGTCCCCTAAGAAAAATAACCTAGCTAATGAGTAAGACCATGATTTCAAAATAGTAATTATTAGTATATTCAAGAAGCTCAAAGGAGAAATGCGGAAATTCCAAGTAAAGGCTAAAAATTCACAGATTAATGAAATAAAAAAGAGAATATAATATGTAAAAGGATATTAATAGATTAAGTCTATGAATAAAAGCAACAGTGAGATTAGAAGACTAAATGAAAATCTCAGGAAATGAAAGAAGCTCAGAGGAAAGCCCCGCCAACACAGGTTCGACCAAGTCAGTCAAAGAATATCTGGTTTTAAGGAGAAGGTAGAAAAAAAAGGATCACTCAGCCAAAGAAATTGTTAATATATATATATATATATATATATATATATATATATATATATTTGGGAACAAAATATTTGGGAAACCTCCTGTAATGCTATAAAAAAAAAGGACAAAGTTACAAATATTAAGTATACAAGGAAGGAAAAAAACCAAGGTCAAAGGATAAAAACTATTTACAACAAACTCACTAGAAAAAAATTTCCATATCTAAAGTAAGAGGTATTTATCAAGGCACATGAGGCTTCTAGACTATCAAATAGATAGTACCAAAAGAAGAATTTCCCAGGACATATAATAATCAAAAGATGAAAAATACAGAACAAAGAAAGAATTTTAAAAACTGCAAGGAAAAAATATCAAATCACATATAAATGATGGCCCATTAGAATAGCATCTTCCTTTTTTATGGAAACCTTGAAATCCGGAAGGGCCTGGACTGTTGTTTTAGAAACTCTGAAATACCACAGTTAACCCCAAGTACTATATCCTACAGAACTATTAGTCATAATGAAAAGATAAAAAAATATTTCATAATGAAAACAGATTTAAATCTACCAAGTCAGCAATACAGAATACACTAAAAGAAAAACTTCAGTCTTGGGTTAAGCATACCCTAAAGCTCAGAAGGAATAATCAATCCCTAAACAATACCCAATGGAGGTTTAAGAAAACAGCACCATCACAACAAAATAATAATAATGAATAAGCACCGTTCAATAATACCATTAATGGTCATAATTCTGCAATCTAGCAGACTAGATTAGAAAAAAGGGTCCACCTTTTAGCTGCCTTAAAGAAACCTCACCATTAGAGATAAACTGTAGTGTAAGATAATTGGATGAAAATGGTATTCCAAGCAAATGGAATTTAGAATAAACCTCCCTAGCTATCATATTTTGATCCTGCCCACCCTTTGACAGGGATTTCTGTATAGCCCTAGCTGTCCTGGAACTCATTATGTAAATGAGACTAAACTGGAACTCACAGAGTTCCACCTGTCTCTGCCTTCCAAGTACTGGAATTAATGGAATGCCCTACAACACCCAGCCTACCTAGCCATTATAATATCTCACAACATGGACTTTAAACAAAAACTAGTCAGACATAATAGTAAACAATATTACATACGTATTAAAAGAAAAATTTAGATAGAGAATATTTCAGTTCTAATAATTTATGCTCCCAATATGGGTGCCCAATTTTATAAAAGTAACACTGTTAGATATCAAAGCACATATCACTCCTAACACAATGATATTAAGTGATTCAACACCCCACTATCACTACTAGACACACAAAAGCTAGACAAACTTTGGAGTTAACGAATAAAATAAATTATGTGGACATCTATTCCATCCAAAGACTAAGGAACATACTTCCTTTACATCAGCTCAAGGAACTTTCTACAAAATTGATGACAAATTAGGGCATAAAACAAATAGAGGACACCAAAGACACAATCCGCATACCAAATGATGTCTGAGAAGAGGAAGGAGTGGTCCCTGGATGTGGAAAGGCCAATGAATCAGTGTAGGAGAATACCAGAACAGGGAAGTGGGAAGGGGAGGATGGGGGAACTGGGGGAGGGAAAAGGGCATATGGGACCTTTGCGGGGTGGGGAACCAGGAAAAGGGAAATGAAATGTAAATAAAGAATGTATCCAATGAAAAAATTAAACAAAAAAAATAGAGGAAAATTAAATAACATCCGGCATTCTATGAAATCACAAAGTAGAAAAGTGACTATCAACATCAATAAAAGAGTGAAAAGTATCAAATACATGAACGGCAAACAATACACTCCTGAAAAAAAACTTGGTCAAAAGCGAAATCAAGAAGAAATTAAGTACTTTCTATAATTGGGTCAAAATGAAGGCACACCATAACAAAACATATGAGACATAGTGAAAGTTCACCTCACTCAACACTTACATCAAAACCTGGAGACATTTCAGGTGCTAAAATTAATGAGATAAAAATGAAAAACATGAACAAAATAAAAAAAGTGAGTTGGCTATTTGAAAACATTAACAAGATTGATAAACTTTTAGCCAAATTAACCAAAGGAAGGAGAAAATTCTACTTAATAAAAATAGAGATGAGAAGTAAGAAATTACATCAAACTGGGGGAATTTTGATAATTACAAAGATATACTTTAAGAATCCGCAATTCAATCCATTCTTATCTCCTTGTACTAAGCTCAACTCCAAGTGGATCAAGGACCTCCACATAAAACCAGACATACTGAAACTAATAGAAAAGAAGCTAGGGAAGACCCTTGAGGACATGGGTACAGAGGAACAGTTCCTGAACAGAACACAGTAGCTTATGCTCTAAGATCAAGAATTGACAAATGGGACCTCATAAAATTACCAAGTTTCTGTAAGGCAAAGGACACTGTCAATCCAACAAAATGGCAACCAACAAATTGGGAAAAGATCTTCACCAACACTCCATCTGACGGAGGGCTAATATACAATATATACAAAGAACTCAAGAAGTTAGATCCCAGAAACAATATAACCCTATTAAAAATGGGGTACAGAGCTAAACAAAGACTTTTCACCTGAAGAACTTCCTTTGGATGGATGAGAATCACCCTAAGATATGTTCAACATCATTATTCATTAGAGAAATGCAAATCAAAACAACCCTGAGATTTCACCTCACACCAGTCAGAATGGCTAAGATTAAAAACTCAGGAGATAGCAGGTATTGGCTAGGATGTGAAGAAAGATGAACACTCCTCCACTGCTGGTGGTATTGCAAGCTGGTACAACCACTCTGGAAATCAGTCTAGTGGTTCCTCAGAAAACTGGGCATGACACTTCTGGAGGACCCTGTTATACTGGGCCAGTATACCCAGAGGATTCCCTGGCATGCAATAATGACACATGCCCTATCATGTTCATAGCAGCCTTACTTATAATAGCCAGAAGCTGAAAAGAACCCAGATGTCCCTCAGTGGAGGAATGGATACAGAAAATGTGCTATATTTACACAATGGAATACTACTCAGCAATTAAAAACAAGGAATTCATGAAATTCTTAGGCAAATTTTTAGAACTGGAAAATATCATAACTACGTGAGGTAACTCATTCACAAAGAACACACATAGAATGCAGTCACTGATAAGTTGATATTAGTCCAGAAGCTCTGAATACCCAAGACACAACTCACGTATCAAATCATTCCCAAGAAAAAGGAAGGAGAGGGCCCTGGTCCTGGAAAGGTTTGATGCAATTGTAGGGGATTGCCAAGACAGAGAGGTGGGGGGAATAATTGGGGACTGGGCAGAGGGAAGAGGACTTTTGGGACTTATGGGGAAGGGGGAACTGGAGAAAAAGAAAAATTATTTGGAATGTAAACAAAGAATATAGAAAATAATAAGAATAAAACATTTCTAGAAGCAAAGAATGAAGTAATATAGATGACACCGACTCTCACAATTTTAAGCACAACAACAACAGGACCCTTGAGAGAAAATTTTAATTAAAAAAGCTAGCCAAAATTTTAAAACTTCTACTCTGTGAAAGACAATGCTGAGACAAAACTAAATCATAGATTGGGTAAAAAGAAAAGAATTATAAGAACTGTTTTCTGAGATATACAATGAGCACTCAGTAATAATTTTCCAAATGAAAATAATAATCTGTTATTTATATAAATACATAATAATAAAGAATATCTAAATAATAAAACTAATCTGTTGTCAAAAAAGTCATAGACAGTTCAACAGAGAAGATATATAAATCAAAAGTAAGCATTAGAACAGATCCTAAATAGTGTATATTATCAGGATATAAAAATTAATGTAGTGATGATATAATGCTATGTAATTGTTGTTATGCCCCAAATTCAAAATTGGCAATGGGAGATATTGGCATGGATGTAGAACAAGATGTGGATGAGGAACTTTCATTCACTGCTTCTCGGGAAAGATCAAGGTAGAGGATGCCATGGACACTGAAATGAAGAGCCCCAAAGGCCTCAGCTTACTTGCAAAGCAGAATGCAGTCTCCTTATTCTTATCCCTGTTATACAGTAGCATCTCTGATTACAAAACACATAGTGTGTAAGACAGCAATGTACTAATGGTTGTCTGTTTTCTTACTGGACAGAGAGTAGTCTCTTATAAATTACTAATTGAACTATTCCTCTTAAGATAAATGTGAAGAACATGACTTCTGGCCAAGAAAATACTTGTTGCACTGTGAAGGTAGGTTTTCTGCCAGAACGCTGCAAACATTCCCTGCCTCTCCTGGCAAGTGCATTGCCCTGGCTTGATGTCAGTTCAACAAGTCTCCTCTAACAGTAGCTAACCTAGCAAATTTAGAAAACACAAATTTAGTTTCTTACAACACTCACCCCATTTTTCCATATAACCACCAATTACACTCAATAGTAATGAGGGGCATTGAAAATAATGTCCACAAAAAAGTTGAATATGATTGCTTGTAGCAGATCCATTCATAATTCCAAAATTTGAATGCAAAAAAATATTTTCCATTAACAGTTTAAACAAACTGTGGTGCATACAGAAAATGAAATGGGAGCCAGATGAGATTCAAGCCAGTAAAAGACATGGACAAAATTTGAGTTTGTATGAGTAAAGAAAGAAGCTAGTGTGAAAAGCCACATACTGCATGATTTCAAATGTAAAGTAGTTTTGAGGAAGCAAAGCATCTTAGAAAATCAGTAAATAGACAGTGGCTAGTCAAGGTTTGGGAAGGAAGGAAGAAGGGATGAACAGATGAAGCACAGAGATGTTTCTGAAGAGTAAAGCTATCTGTATGGCACTACTGTTATGGACATACAGCATCATAATTTTGTACTATGCATACAAATGTATGATTTCAACAGTCAAGCCTAAAACAGATTGTCCACATGAAGTGACATTGGTGTGTCATTGTAGGGTCACTTTAAACAACAAATATTGGAGATATTGAGGAGACTGAGCAGTAAACAGAATGAACTCTGACAGTATTGCTACAATTCAATGGCCACTCCAAAAGATGAAGTCTAGTTTGGAAAGGAAAATGCTTAGTTCACTCATATATCACTTTGTAGATTAAAATTGTTTTAAGATGAGTAGTCTTAAGAACCCTGGATGTTCTAATTAATTTTTTTGTTAGCAGAAGCTTGATAATAATGAAGAAAGAACAAAAGAACTGAAAGCTCAGTAATGAAAACCCAAAAAGGACAAAACATGAGGACAGAGCATTAATAAACGAGCATAAAGAGTCCATTATTCAAGAAAAGAAGGAAGGATTGATCCTGCTATCACAACACAGTGGGTTAATATTATATGAATGCTGATTAACACAGCAGGTGGCATCTAGCAGAGACTTACACCATGCCTAACTTCTTGCTAAATATTCAATATGGGAAGACTACACCAATCATTACTTTAAAAGTTATGGAAGCTGAGTGAAGATATTTCATTCATGCCTTATAGATATGATATATGATAAAGCATATTAATATATATTTTGATATATAAGTATCCTTGCATTCTTGATAAAGTAGTAGATACGTTGTAATGATATATTCATGTACTACTGTGATTCATCTATTATATTTTAACTAGAATTTTTGAACTCATGCTTTCAAGATTGGACTTACATGTATACATAATAGTTCATCTTTAATACTCTTTCTCATTTTCTGTTAATATAGACATGGATGAAAGCTTTAAGATTTCTGTTAATATTAGTTTCTGTACCCGAATCACTCCATCTGTGAATACAACAATTTCTCATCTAGCAATGTAGTGTTATTTTTTCTAGGATGCACATAAACACTCATGTTTTATTAGTTTTATGTATAATAAAAAGTTCCTATTTAATTATCTTGAAACACCTTTCTTCTTGTTGACCAAATTTTAGCCTTTCTACAACTCTGTTCCTAGTTGTTAGCATTTCTTGTATACTTCTTGTGTGCATGCCAATTTTTCTATTTTTAAGTCTATTTTAATTCACTTACTAGATAAAGAAACAGAACTCCTTTTTGTAATCATATCTAGAAATATTTATTTTCCCATTTTATAGAAATATATATATATATATCTTTATTGATATGGAGAATATAATTACTCATAATTATTCCATATTCTTTTATGCTGCTTTTATTCCCTGTAGCTCTGAATTTTCTTTACAGTGTAGTTTATTTCCTCTTATTATTTCTTTACATATATATTTTAAATTTATGAAACTTTCATTTTGTGCTTTATTATTTAATATCTATATTTTACTCCTTTGTAAATTGAATACTCTTCACTGTTCTTATAGGCTGCATAGGTTAGTTTACTAAAATAATCACTGACAAATATCAAGTGTTTGGACCTGGGCAAGTCACTAAAATACTTGCTACCTATATGTGAATAACAGTTCAGATCTTTAGCACTCACATAAAATACCTATGTAGCATGTACTTGGGATCCAAGCACACCCTGAGGTGATGGGCTCTGAGGATCCCAGGGACATGATTGACAGTCATTCTCGCTGAGCATCAGAGCTTCAGACTCAGTGGGAGAGCATGTCTAAAAAATAAGGAGGAGAGAGATTGATAATGTATACGACATTGACCTATCCCTACACACTCCCTCTCGTACACATACACACATACAAACACACACACAAGTATGAATGCATGTACATGCACACACATGCACACAATATGCTAATATGTAGGAACATGTATTCAATCAAAATGATTCTTATTCTTCCATGTCTTCCTCCTTCAATATATACTTCTGCTATTATTTTGATTTTTTGTTGTTGTTGTTGTTGATTTTTGTTGATTTCTAACCATCAAATGATCATCCCTTTTATAGCCTATTTTCTTTCATGTTTCTTCAAAGTTTACTTGGATGTTTCACATTATAATGTGTGGATTGATGAAGCTTATATTAGAGTTTACTCCTTTATTTCTCATAGTTTTACAAGTTTTAGATCAATAGATAAGTAGTTACAATCAATTAATTTAAACTGTTATCCTTTGCTCCAACATATTTCTTTCTTCTATCTTAGAAAGTTTCATTTTCTTTTCTAGTTTAGTAATTTTTTTCTCTACATATAAGTTCCTGAGAATAATATTTCTGCAGTTCTCACAAATTCACAATCGTTTGTATTCATTATATTTGAAGGGCAGTTAGCTGAAAAGAATAAAGGAAAACTATAGCTGGTACTCTTTTCTTAGACTGCTGCAGGCTTTGTCCACTAATATTGAATAACTGTACCTTGCTACTAGAATTAGCCAAAGAGAATGTATTTTGAAAATCATACCACAAAGTTCCCTTAAAATGAAAATCAAAGTTACTTTGAGACTCCATCTTAGACCTATCAGACCTATCAGAATGGTTAAGATCAATAACACAAGTGAAAGTTTATGCTGATAAAAATGTGAAGTAAAGGGAACATTCCTCCATTGCTTGTGGGAAAGTAAACTTGTGCAACCACTACTGAAATCCATATGGTGGTTCCAGAGAAAACTTGGAACTGATCTATGTCAATACCTAGTATTACCACTCTTGGGCATATAATCAAAGGACATTCCTCCTACCCCAAAGACACTTGCTCAACTAGGTTCACAGTGGCTTTATTCATAATAGCCAAAAAATGAAAATATAGAAATTCCTCAACAGAAGAATGGATAAAGTTCTGGTACATTTACACAATAAAGTATTACTTAGCTGTTTTAAAAAATGACATTATAAATGTGTTAGGCAAACAGATGGAACTAGACAAAATCATCCTGAGTGAGATAACCTAGAGTCAGAAAGACAAACCTGATTAATGCCTAACCCAGTTGTGGTTGTCAAAAGGGCCTCTGCTGGTGGCTTATGAGAGCAGATACAGAGACCCACAGCAAAACAGTAAGAGTAAAGGAAACCCAAAAATGAGTTCTCCACTGGGCCCTTTCCCTTGAAGCTCTGGAAACCTCATGGAGAAAATATAGGAAGAATTGTAGGAGCCAGAGAGGTTGAGGACACCAGGCAAACACAGCCCACAGAATGAAGTAGACCCCCATGGAGGCTCATAGAGCCTGAAGCAGCAACCACAGAACCTCCAGGGGTCTTCACTAGAGCCTCTGGGTATATGTTATGGCTGTTAGCTTATGTTCTTATGGAACTCCCAACAGTAGGCATTGGTGGTGTCTCCGACTTTTTCATCTGCTCTTGGGATCCTTTCCTTACTACTGGATTGCCTTACTGGACTTGATATGAACATTTAGTCTTATTGTGTCATTTATGCCTTGTTCAGTTCATATCCCTGGGAGGCCTGCTCATCTGTGACGAGAAACTGATAAGAAATTAAACTGGGAGAGAGGGTGACAATGCAGTTGGATGTATTGAAAACAAACGGAAACAAAATAACAAAAAACAAAAGAAAACCATGAAAATCCTATGAGGAGGAAGATAATAATTTTTTTTTCCCTTAGATGTTGGCATTCGTCATTCTGGTGATATTTATCCAGAAACCATTGTTTCTGTCCCACATAAAAATTGAGATCTTTCATTTTGAAGAAAGTATTCTTAATATATTTAAAAATATTTCTTCTTTTCATTACCAGTTCTTAAACTTCTGGGGTTTCTTTTGTTTAAATTGGCTTGCTTCCCCCCCCACCTACCCCCCTTCCACGCCCCATCCTTTTCCTGCATTACTTCACTGGTTCTGATGGTTTGTTTTTCTATTTCTCTACTCACCCTTACCATTTACCTCAGCATCTATCTTATGCTATCTTCCTTCCATATACTGTCCTAACTTATCACTGGTCCTCTTCTTTTCTGAATGCTGTCTCCTATATCACCAGTTACTCTTTTTCTCATCATCGTTCTCTAAAACCTTGCATTTCTGCCTGTGGTTCTTATGTTTAGAGACAAGTCCTTTGCTACACCTTGAAAAAGATTCATGTCAGAATATTAAAGCAGTATTTCAACCTCTCCATAGCAACATTTTTATAGTACAACATTTTTTTAAACAACTGGCTTATTTCAGATCCTCTCAAGGATTTTCTTGTTTTTGTATTGATACTGTGTCCATTTTTAGCTACTCAACATCAACTAAACTAAAATATTTTTCATCAAAGTGAGAAAAGGAAACAGCATCCCAGGATTTCCAAAGTCTCAACAAACAGCTACTATGTGCAGTCAGTTCTCCCATATAATCATTATACATCCTATATCTTTCAGAGATTTGTTAGTGGTATCTTAATCTCTCAGAATTGTGGGGAAGAAAAAAATGCAGGTTTTTCCAACCAATGTGACCAGCTAGCTTTAGTGGACTCCTGTGAGGCCTGTACTTTTTCATTTTCCTTTTCTTTTGTAGTCATGGACCAATTCTTGTTCATGAATACAATGTGCCAAGGAAAATAAATTTCCCATTCCCAAGTGAAATTCTCAGTTTTCTGAAGTGCTGGTTTGGGACCACTCTCAGTGCTCCGCCCTCTTCTGGTGACATTTACATTTCATCTTGGCATTTTTAATATTTTTCCATGCATATTCAAACCACCACATTCCGGTTCCTGGCACTCCTAGGTTTGTTCAAACACATTAGTCTATGGGGACATACCTAGCCATAGTACAATGCAAAATACATTTAATCCAATTTCTCAAGTTTCCATTGTCTACAACAGTCTCAACAATGTAAAGAGTCCCTGGTTCAGAATCAATTCTGAAACTGTTGCAATCTCTTAAGTGTAATCTCCTACAAAATTAAAAGCAAAAAACCACAAATCTCAGAATCCCAACATATAATGGCACAGAGTGTCCATTACCAACCTAAAAGGTCAAAGTGATGAAATACTGGACCATATCCAGACAGAAAAAGAAGCTCGGCGAACTCCAGACTCTGCATACCCATGTCTGATGTCCAACTCCTTTCAGTTCTGTTGACTGAAATACAGTTCTTTTTCTTTGGCTGGTTCCACTCCCTGAATGCAACTTTCCTCAGCAGGTATCTCATAGCTCTGGCTTCAATAACATCTGTCTCCAGGGCAACTTCAACTTTACAATTACTTGTCCCAATGTCTTGAACCCACACATGATCTTCTGGGCTCCTCCAAGGGTCTTGAGGGACTTCTCCAGCTCTGCCCTCTGTTGTACTCTAGCAGACTTCCCCCACTGCTGCTTCTGTTCTTGGTGGGCATCCCAGGGTACTGACATCTCCAATATCCTGGGGTCTTTTCCTGCAACTAGACATCACCAAAAGCCTCTTATAGTCTCTCCTCATGGTGCCAAGCCTCAATTTCTTTGCAGGACCCCTTCAGTCCTGGGCCATCAACTGCAACTGAGGCTTCACCATCACTAATGGCTGTCCCCAGCCTTTTATAACATGTGTCAGGCCTTAGCTGCTCTATGTGACCACTTCATGCCTTCAAAACCAGTACCTTCTCAAACTACAAGCAAGAGGAAGAGAGCACACTAGGTATGGCAGGAGATTTTTTTTAAACCTCATGTCTACCCCTACTAACATGCCTCATCTAACAAGGCCATATTCCTCAATCCTCCCCTAACAGCTGCAACAACTAGAATCCAAGTATTCAAATCTATGAGCCTAAGGAGGTCCTTCTCACTTAAACTACTACATATATATATATATATATATATATATATATATATATAAACAAATCAAAGGATATGAAACTGAGGTGGGGGTAGGGTTGGTTTATGGAAGGAGTTAGGTGGTGGGGGTTAATAACATAATATATTATACAGAAGCCCCAAATTCTCAACTATATGAAAATTATATAAAAATGCTACATTAAAAATTAAAAAAAAACATGAGGGATATCCTAATCATATATGAGGAAATTTGTATTTTGTTATTATTTTATTTATTTACATTTAAAATGTTGTCCACCCATGAGATCTCCCTTCCCTTGCCTAGAAGTTTGTACTTTATTAATTCTCAATAACCACAACATAATTAAACAGTTGCTACCATTTGCAAACTTTATCATTCACCTCTGAATAAGAGTGTTGAGTGGGGATATTATTCTTCATCAATCATTACCTTTCCATGTTCTTTAAACGATTACTAGGAGGTGGATTTGTCTGGTGTACTGCTGCATATCTGGACCCAGCAGCATATGCGTTTTGAAGTTGAGGTGTCTGGTCCATTGGCCCTGACTGAATATCTATTAGACCTCTTAGTCTAATCACCAAATAGACATGAAACCAAATATTTTCATTGGCATGCATGCCACGAGAGTCTGACAAGTTAGAGACGCCATCAGATACTAACTTATCCCTAAAATTGAACTTTTATTTTTCTTCATATAAAACAAAACAGGAAGAGATAGAAGGCTTTCAATAATATTTGAGGCTGGTTTGTTGCATTAAAAATGCTTTTCACACTGCATTCATAACTGAGAAAGCATTTATTTTAATAGGAGTACATTTGTTATATAAGACATAATTATGTAAAGTAAAACGTCTAAATTATTTTAGAGACTAAGTTCCTTTAGCAGAGGAAGATTTCTAGATTCAAAGAAGCAGCGTGTGTCCATGTGCACATGCCTGGTGTATCTCTCTCTCTCTCTCTCTCTCTCTCTCTCTCTCTCTCACACACACACACACACACACACACACACACACACACACCAGAACCTCCTTTCTCCAGTGCTCAGCTAAGAAGTACAGGGACACTTCTTGAATTATTTGAAGAGTTTTACTAGACTACTTTTCCTACCTGTATCATTACACACACCATCCAGTTGCTACCTGCTTGCTGCCTATTTCCAATTAGAATGCTTAGATTATGAAATAAAATCAAGGTTCATAGGAATCATGATTGCCGTTATATTTACTAAGTATGTGTGCTTATTTCCTGATTCCTGAGTGTAAGGCAAGGCACTAAATATCGTTTCTATATGTATTTGAATCGTTGGACTCTAAAAATAGAAGATTCATTTGTAGTCCAACAAAATAAACGAAAACTCTGCAAAGTGGAGCCCGCCCTATCTATCCATCCATCCATCTTCCCATGTATCTATCTATTCATCTATCTTTCTGTGTATCTACCTATCAACCTACCAATTTATATTTAATGTTGGTTACAGAGAAGAGTCAATTCTTAGGGTAAAACTGCCCTTCACGTTTACGACCTACCTTCCCAAATCACTGAGAATGTGGTTCCAGATAATCTGCCCCTCCTATTTTATTTTAATTTTAATCCTCCCACTCAGACTTTAGGTGGTCAACCCCAGCCAAGTACAAACACAGGCAGCAGATCCAAGGGACTGGAGAAGGTTGCCCGCATTGAGCTCCCTGCTGTCGCCTTCTGGCTGGACAGTCCGTGCCAAAGAGCGCCTAGAGAAAAAACAAGAAACAGAAAAAAAAACCAGCAACAAGGAACTCGACAAATGCGGTCGCTGCAAGTCTAAGACCACAGTTTGACCGAAAAGGATTGTGGAGGAGGGTGGCAGGCTGAGAGTCTGCATCTGGGAGATGCAGCAATGGAACCAGGGGCTATGTGTGTGCGCACAGGTGCCACAGGCCTGGAGAGCAATGCTGTGTCTCTGCAGCCTCCCGACTCAACACACGCGACAGCTTGCTGAAACTGCATCCGCAGCCGAGCGTGGGTACTCGTAGCCACAGACACCGGAGGAAGAACCAAAGGAAAGGGCGCGAAGGGGAAGCATGGAGTGGCGGGGTATTCGGGCAAGACCCACAGGCTCAATTCGGAGCCCCTCTGATGGGAACCTGTACCCGACTGCTATGCTCCTCCCTTCTCTTCCCAACTCTCGGTGATCATCTCCGTCTCCCCTCGCGCATCCCTTCCCCCCTCCCTGCTTTCTTTGCTCTCCCTCCCTGCCGCGTGCCTGCTCCCCTCCCCCTCTCCTGGCTGCTCTGGGCAGCAGCAACCTCGCCAGCCCGGGAGATGGGAAGAGAGCGCGCGGGGCGCTGCAGCTTTGGAGCTACGGATCTTTCCTCCCCCGGGGCCCTGAGCTCCCGCCGCCGCTCTCGCCTCCTGGCTACCCCCTGACTCCGGCTACGCTACTAGGACAGCGCCGCCGCCACCACCGCCAGCCCTCGTCCCGCCCGCGCCGCGCTGCCCTCACGCGCCCTGGATGGAGCTTTCCCTCGCTGGGATCGGTGAGTACCAGAGACTCTAGGGGGTCAGGCACAGGACTGAGCGCCCACCGAAGCTCCTTAGATAAGGTACCCCGACCACCTGCTGGGCATCCTCCTGGCACAGGGTCCCCCGCAGGTCCCCGGGGACATTTGGTTTCAACTCAACCCATCGGGAACTTGAACCCTTTCTCTTCCAGAGATAGCTGCTTGTACATCTTAGTCCCTTGTCACCCTCCTGTCCTCTCATTGCGCCTGCAGATAGCCTCCGCCTGGCATCACTTCAAATAGGGTCATTGCTGCTCTCGTTGTCCTTAGGTCTTTCTGAATTCCGTCCTCTGCGCGGACCTAGGTTTCTCCACGAAGTCCTCCCCTGACTCACCTCCCCTCAAAGCCTGACCACAGAGAAGTCGGTCCTGTCATCCCGTTGCTCCTCAGAGACTTAGTGAATTCTGACCTCATTCCTTCCACATGATGCTGTCTAGAAGCTTTTCTGACACTCACCTCAAAACTGACACTGACACGCAGTGTATTCTGTTTATTGTGTCTCTGCACCTGGGCTATTTAGGTGATGATCCAGCATGAAAAGGGAACAAAAACAGGAAATCTTTTGGGACTAAACTTTTTGTCATTGCTTCAAAGTGCACAACTATTTACGTTGCTTAGATTCTTTCTTGTCTGAGGGCTTGTCGCCCGAGCACAGGGAAGGCTCTTCTTTTACCTGTTTTCCCAAAATCTGTCATTTTTTTCATGTCTAGAGCAGAGAACCTCCACAGCCCAGTTGTGAATCTCCCTGAGCTACGCCACCACAGACCCGCAACTTTTAAGGCTAGGCAGCTTTTTCTTGAAAGAGGTGGCACGAGAAATACTACTTACAATCTCTTTATTATTGTTGTTTTGATTTTAAGTTTGCATCAGTGAAAGCCCTTATTTCCTTTGTGTTTATTGCTTCAGAGCAGAAAGGTGTACAGAGAACTCGACTCCATGCACTTCAGGGCCCGTGTAGGTGTAGTCTCTTGCCATCCTTAGGAGTTTCCTGAATGCAGGAGTCCTTCCTGCTGGAATCAGGCTTATCATTTGTTTGTGGTTAGCCTGGACAGAAACAGGCATTGTGTTCAAAGAATGAATCTGACAGGGAGAGGAGGGTTCCTGTGAGCTGGAAAGGAGATGATTTAAATACTACAGTTTGTAGTCAAGATTCCCCTGTGCTTATATTGTAAAACAAGATCCCATACAAGTTAGGATTTACATCCAAACAACTTGTAAAATATTAATTTTGCGGTGGCATCTGACTGCACAGAAGTGAACAAACATAGCTTTAAGGCCCGAGGAACATTAAGGGTATTCAAAGAAATATGAGAAACTTTGAAGGATACCCTATTTAAGAATGGACCGTATGAATAACTTTTTTTTGATATTACCGTAAGCAATTTGAGGGAATGAGACTTGACTTGCCATTTTCTTGTTTGCAGTTGATGGAGAAGATGTGTTCAGCCCTCTTCCTGAATGGGCAATTCTCCTTATATAGAAAATAGGAAGGGAAATTTGCTCAAATGTACGATGATGAGTTGATGATGAGTTCGTTTACCCATGATTACCTTAAAACCCCCACCTTTCCCAGTGTCAAGCATTTTCCTTCATTTTGCTCTCTTTGTAGTCCTTGTCTCTCAAGTCTGACAGGAACAAAGTCACCAGCCGTGGTTTTCAGCAAATGTGTTCAGCTGCATCATCATTCATGGGGACTAATGTTACTGTTGGCTTTCTAAATACGGAAATTTCCCTAATTATCCTTACTGTTGGACTAAGAGAAATACTCAAAACTATGTGTTTTAAGTTTGCAACTGCAGCAGATGTTCACATACAGTTTGCTGTGTGGACAATAGGTGACTTAGAAGATGAATGAAAGGACCTTTCAAATTTCCCCCTGGAGATACTCATATTTTGTGCAGCAATAGGGTAATTGGTATGTACAGTATATCCAACAATAATGAATCTTCACTGAATAGATACGTCGCAATTGGATGAAGCAAAGCAGGGGGTAATGCTGAAGGCTCTGTTTTTGTGGTCAGCATAAGTTCCGATCAAAGTATTCTAATGTAATTGTAATTTATGTCAACATATTAACAACTTCCTAAGAATCATCTATGAACATGAAAAAATGAATTTGTCATAAAGTAGAACATAGATTTTTGTTATGGATTCTGATGCAGAAGTCAAGACCCTCCTGGATTTAAAGTTCCTGTAGTTAGGAAGACTATACAAAATAATCAAATATAACAGATGAGGAAACAGGAACACCAATATAGAAGTGGTACATTGTTGAGTGTGTGAGGCTCTTATTTACATGCTACCAAGAGGACAATATTTGTTTTGGCTAAGGAGATTAGCAGTTGTGAAAATGACATAATAAATTCATCAACAAGTTCCCTTTAGCCCATGAATTGGTTTTACTGAGGATGTAAGGTGAAGAGATAAAGGCTGAGGAATATGATGCACACGGGGTGAAAATAAAGAGCCTGTGATACCTCCCTGAAACTTACTCAAATGAGGATTAC
Source organism: Apodemus agrarius (assembly GCA_964023405.1). Classification (NCBI taxonomy): domain Eukaryota; kingdom Metazoa; phylum Chordata; class Mammalia; order Rodentia; family Muridae; genus Apodemus; species Apodemus agrarius. The sequence continues at coordinate 127,460,225 of OZ030009.1, forward strand.
TGAATACAATCCCTATTATTTTAGGTAATAGCTGTTTTCCAAGGTGATTTTTCAGAAGCCTCCCTTATTTCAGGAATAAAAAATAACACAGAATTTTCTTCTTTTTGTGAAGTGATTATTTCTTGCACTAAAATTTGAGAGTCAAAGACAAATTCATATAATCTGTCTAAATGAGTTAAGTTCTAAAACAAACTTTGTTCTTTCCAAACTTCAGACAATGAATGTGCAGACTAATAGCTAAATGTACAACGTTTGACGGAGGGAAATATCTCATGCTGGCTAATTTACCTTAGCGAACGTCTTACTCGATTTTATGTACATTTACATATGATTTAATTCTCAAAAGTGTATCTATTAAAACACAAGTTTATAGCTTCAGTAATATTCAACAAGGAGCTTTCTAGAGAAACAAAGAGTGATCATTTCAATACTAGCTTCATGACTCAACCATTTCGAAGATTTGTGAGTATGACCCATCCTTTTCCTCAGATCTCCAGTTTCAAGCTTGTAATTATAGTTTTTGGGAGACTGAGACAGGAAGGTTATTCTTTCAAAGTTAATCTGGGGCAGTCAGTCCCTCAAAATGACAAAAGAAAGCTCAAACCAAGAAAAGAAATTTTGTGGTAGAGACTTTTGTCCCTGGAGACCCACCTACATTCATTTAATTGCAAATGGATGACTCAGAAGTTAGGTGTGGATTAAAGAATTTGGAGGGCAATCTGTTTCTATTATTTCTTAAGTAATTACCAGATTCAGAATTAGATATGGGGTCTATTCTTTTCGTACTGTATTTGTCTTTCTATAGTATAAAAACAAGCCCCCTCATTGTTTCTGAGAAAGGTAATACAGGATAATTCAGTTTCAGTATGAAAGGAAATGGGCAGGAAAACCCAACAAAAGGCTGGCACTGCTTCCCAGTCATTTCAGCTCTTAATCTTTGCTCAGCACAGTTGATGTCAAGCTGTCTTCCCGACATTTAATTGGTCACTTTCTTGTTAAAGCTTGGGAAACATTTTTAAAATCTTTCACTTACGAGGCTATCTAATACATGCATTTTCCCCACTTCTTATTATTAAATATATATCATACACTGTAAGTTTCTTTTATAGTAATATTATACCACGGATATTTTTTTCATTTTAACTGGATTGAAAGACATGCCCCAAAACAGATGTTGGCTTCTTTAGGCATAGAACAGAAATGAACTTGTAGTTTCCCTGGTCTGTTTACTTAGTCTTTACTCACCACAGAGGGCACTTATTTTCCACTTTGCTGTTTGTCTTCTATAGATCGAGGAGCTTGGGTAGTTGGGGAAGAAAAATCTGTTTCGCAAAGTTTGAAAATCCTGGCACCTATAAATTTATTTATTTATTTATTTATTTATTTATTTATTTATTTATTTTGAGACAGGATTTCTCTGTGTAGCTCTGGCTGTCCTGGAACTCACTTTGTAGACCAGGCTGGCCTCGAACTCAGAAATCCGCTTGCCTCTGCCTCCCAAGTGCTGGGATTAAAGGCGTGCGCCACCACCGCCTGGCCTGTAAATTTATTTTCATTGATATGGGGCCTCGGAAAAAGTGAATGACTATGTTAATGAGGAGCCAACACTATTACTGGCTAAATACTGAAGTGCCGGTGGCATTCTTGGACAAGGTAGCTCTTAACTGCCATCTTCCCAAGGAGAAAGAATCAATTCATGTGTGTAGATAACCGAGTCTTATCACTTGGACCACTATTGCTTAATCTAAATATGGCTGGATTGGAGGAACTGAATAGAATTGGTGACACTGGATTGCTTGGTAGCTTGCTCTACAGATGAGGGACCCTGTCTTAAGAGTTCCTTGTTAAAGGAATTGATCTTAAAGCTATTCAAGACATGGAGATGTGTTAAACAAGAGAATTGTAGTTTCAAGGTTTCCATGACCTAATTTCTTTGCAGTGCAGTTCAGCCTTCATTAACTGAGATCTTCCTATACTGTATGATCTGATATGAAGAATACAGAGACATGAAAGCATATGATATAGGCTCTGACTTCAGACACATTACAGTTTAACTGTATCAGTCGCATAGGCAACTTATAAGTGAAAAGGAGTGGTGAAATACAGGCTGCCCTTAACCTAGGACAGCCCAAACTTCCTGAACAGATGATCCAAGAAAAAAAATAAAAGAAAAAGAACACATTGTAGGCATATTTTCATTGTATTTCATTTATGGAAATATGCTATTACTAAAACTTCATATGAAATTAATGTCCTTCCTTAAAAGCATACAATTTTGTTGCTGCTTACATTTAAATATCGTATCAACCAAATACTGATAATACAAATTTTTATTATACATTATTAGGATAAATATACTTTTGTATTTAAAATTCTTATAGATAAATACACTAGGTGATTAAGTAAATTTCCAAGGGAAATATAACTATTTTGCATACTTTCAATAAGTATACTAATTAGATTAGAATGCACACTTTTTCTTTTAGCAAACATTCACAAGAAAGTGAGCAAAAATGGAGAAGAAATCTATAAATAACTCATATATGGTATCTTCAATACTTTCAAGTCTACAAATGGCTTTATTAAGAGAGATATTTAAACTTAAATAATTAAATTTCTGTCTTATTTGATAAAGGATATTTAATAAATTTGAAAAAGAACACCTGAAGGTTAGAAAAACTTAGTTGAAATGCTAAAATATATGTTGGGAAATAAGAGATTTATAATGTAGAGCATGAACTGAGAAATTATATTTATAGTTATTAAAATTTATATTGTTATAGTATTTTAGTTATTGAAAAGTAATGGTATGTAATAGCTCCTTAGGGTACATGAATAGTTTTATATGACAAGATTATTGTATGCACATGAGGAATTTATTTCTTTAATGTTTGCTCTTAGATTCCCAAGAGAAAAAAGAATCTGATTTGTACCAATGTGAGTGTGTGTGTGTGTGTGTGTGTGTGTGTGTGTAGTGTTTGTGTGTGTGTGTATGTGTGTGAACAAATCAAAGGAATTGTTACTGCAAGCTGTAACCACGTGGAAAGAGTATATTAGTAACATTGTTGCATGAATGTGATTTTATAAGACCCGAAAGAAAAAACTGGGATGTCCCCAGCACCCCACGCCTGGGAACGTGACACCCAAAACACTCACGAGAAATGGTCTTGATGCAACAGCAAGAGGATTTTTATTCCAGAGGCTCTGGGGATCACAGCTATACACCACACAGGGTGGAGGATTGTGAACACCAAGTGCAGAATCAGGACAGCTTTTATAGGCTTACAACAGAACCTGCCTAACACAAAATAATCGTCCCTTAGCATCGAGAGCCCGCATAGTGTGAGCCAATGTATTTTTACCACTCCATAGCTTCTAAGCCAATCAGTTTAAATTATCCAAGCCCATGCTCTGAGAACCAATCAGTTTCCTATAGAAGCCAGATAGAAACTAGTTAGCTCATTTCCACTTATGAGGCCGCCAAGTACACATTTTCTGTTATGGGGCCAGGGTCACGCACAGGGTCACATAGCATTTCCTATTATGCATTTCCTGTTATGGGACCAGGGTCACATATGTATTTCCTGTTACGGGATCAGGATTATGTATTCAAAGTCCCCCCAACTAGTAGTAGGTGCTTGGGGACCTGAGCACCCACCAGGCACGATCCTGCCAGCCCAGCTGCGCTCACCCTCACCCCAGCTGGTCCACAGAGGTGAGACAGGAAAGGACGCCAGGGACCTTCCCAGGCCTGAGGCTCTCGGCTGAACACTGCACTGCACTGGGGTTGTGATGTGTGCACTCCTGAGCTAACAAAGAGCGGGCTAAACTTCTGCTTTTTGGGGTCATTTAAGACTTAGGCATGGGGAATTCTTAGCCTGTAATTCTCATCCTTTCAATTTGATTTTTATTTTAATCTTAAGGAGACTTAAGTAGACAAAAGCTAGCCTTGACAGTCACCAAGAGCCATTCTAGGAGTTTGATCTGTGTATTCAATTGCATCAGCAGTTGAGACTATGGGACCAACAGCTGGATTCAGTGGGAGATAATCCACTCTGAGCTGATAAAGTTCATTTACTCTCTCCCTGTCTCTGGAAAGCTGCTATATTAGGTTATTGCTTTGCTTGCCGCCTTAAATTCTATAATTAGATCTGTGGTCATTTTCTTTTCTCCTATAATATTTAAGAAGTTTCTACTGGGTGATAAGGGAGGGGAAAAAAGAAGAAGAAGCCATGCAAACTACTTTAGCCTTGTTACCAGATGTCACACATATGTGTTTGTCCTGTTTGAGTATTCTTTTTTGGTACTTAACTGATAATATGGATTAGGCACATGAAGTGCTATTTCCTACTACACGAAGTTATTAAACAGATTCACAAACCTTTACCACCAGATGATGTTTCCTTGCCTTTCCTGCTATGATCTCTGTTGAAACTCATGAAGGTCCTTTATTTTCTACAAATAGAGGTGAAAAGGTGACCTGAGTATCTGTATCCAACATACCTAATCCTCTTCCTCTCTGAAATCCGGGAGCATGTACATATTCATTTTAAAAGATGAATTTTTATTTATACTTTTTCCTGTGTGAAGTGGTGTGTGTGTGTGTGTGTGTGTGTGTGTGTGTGTTTGTATGCATCACATATGTGTCAAAGCTTTTGGAGGACATACATCAGAACTCCTGGAACTGATGTTGCAGAAGAACGTGGGCTCCTATGCAGGCATTGGTAACAATACCCAAGTCCCACGTTGCTGGTTGCTGTATTTGCATAGATGCAGTATCCAATACTTTTGGCTGGTGCCGTCTAGACTCGAACAATACTCACTTTCATTGCAGAGCCTTCTTTAATCTGTGGCATTGGCTGCTCCGTTATGTAGAAAATATCATTGAAGTTCTCACCAGCATGAGTCTTGAGAGAAGGGTTATCATTTCTACGGAGTGTTAGTGAGACCAAGAATTTAGATTTCTTTCTTCATTCTGATTTCCCAGTGAGTCACCACCATCTGAATTCTAACTCAAGTAGAGAAAGACAAAGAGCACAAATACCAGTATAAGTGCATACATGTCTTGTATCAATGATTTCCACAGGATTGCTTTTTAAACTCAGAAAACTCCCTCAGAAGACTAAAGTTACTAATATATTGGAAAATGTCATTAAACTCTCTCTCTCTCTCTCTCTCTCTCTCACACACACACACACACACACACAGAGAGAGAGAGAGAGAGAGAGAGAGAGAAAGAGAGAGAGAGAGAGAGAGAGAGGCAGAGACAGCGAGACAGTGGCAGAGAGACAGAGAAGCAGAGACTGAGAGACAGAGATGCAGAGACAGGGTCACAAGCACAGACACAGTATAATTAAATAAAGCAATTTATAAGAACTGTATCGTCAATTACAAAAGTTCCGTGATTGCCAGCACGGGATAAGCTTAGATGGGACCTAGGCATAGAACAGTATATTGCTTGCCATTTCATCTTGGCAAGTATATTTTAAAGTAATATATTCCATTATTCTTCTCACGGGAAACATTCAAAGTTCTAATGATTGACATAACGAAGACCCCCTTCACCATAGATGTATGTAGTCATTTTTCTTATTACTCTCAGAAATCCTAAGTCTTATCAAGGACAACTCTTACTGCTACTATTTATGGGGATGCACATGCGTGACTGCTATTGAAGAGGATGTGGTTCTGTTAACAGGAGAATTACAAACCAGTGATAGCTACATTTTACCTATTTTTTATTTATTATATTGAAATAATGTCATTGATTCTCTATGAATAACAGACAAAAAATGTAGAAAAAAATGTCTGTTGTGTGTTTGCTATTAACTCCTATAGACTTCTTTACATCCCATTAAAAAACTGTGCAAGGACCTCACCCATTCTCCTGCAGGAAGAACAGGAATGATGTCAGTCTTAGCGTTTTATCTTTATTGGCAACATTGTCAACATCAGAAGTTTGAGATTTTTCTCGTCTTGCACCTTAGCACAAAAGCCTGCCATAGTTTCATAGATGCTCTCAAGAGATATTAGATTTCTAGGTTAGAGGGAAAGAAAAGTTTATTATTCATAGAAATTGCAAGGAGTATTAACAATTTTGTATTGCTTTTGGGCTCAGTTTCCAAAGTCGTGAAACATACCTCCACATGTCTACACACAAGAAACACAAAACTTAAGCAATACAATTCCGTTGTAACACTCAGTAACTATGCCTTCCTTTGTTCCAAAAGGAAATTCTATTTTTACCTTCTGAAAATGCTCGATTTACAAACATCTCCTAGTAACAGTGAAAGCATGCTAGTTAGTGAATAATACACTGCGCAGAAACATGAAATGCTCATGTGATATTATGTCCCAGTGACAATAGAGTACTTCTGGGTCCTTTCTACCATATGCTAAACATGCATCCAAATGATAAGGTGCTTTCTTAGCATGGGATACCTGAGATTTAGGAATCACTATGCTTTTAGAAAAAATATGTTGTATTTTGAATTAGAATTAGATTTTAGAATATTAGCTGACTGTATATTATAAAATAGAGATCACGCCATTGAAATTATCTGTATCAGTACGTACAAATTCGAGCTGCAACCACAGATGTTAATAAATGTATATTTTATCTGAGTAGATTATAAATTAATCTCACAAAAAATTGATGTTTATTGCTCTCATGTCCTTAAAGTTTCCTTAGAGATTAGACAAAAATTTTCCAAATAATCAAAAGCTTAATTTCAGCTATCACTTAAAAATATTTGAATTTAACTAATACCTTGGGCTTCATAATGGCCATTTGTATAGTAATAGTCACTTAAGGGTATAAATTCTTATTTTTGTTTGTGACACAATGAAGTTTTAAAACCTTATTCCACTTAGTCTACATTTAGAAATTGAGATAAGGGTCTCAAAGTACAGGAGGGACTCGAAACCAATAACTTATGTCACTCGGGATTGATGTCAGTTTTCTGAATTCTCAAGCTGGAAATTCCGAAGCTGCAAACTTTTCCATCCACAGAGGAAACGACCGGCATACTTTTCTGTCACCCTTAGCCCCGATGCGTAGTTTCCTTCTTTATTTTCTTCTCGCCATGTTTTACTCTTATGCTGAGACATGTGCTGCTCACATGTGGTTTTGCAGTTTCTCATCCCCCCCATGTCCATCACCAAGGCAATGACTCTGGAATCTGCAATACCTTTATCTCTCATGAACAGTCTTCCTGTTTGTTCCAATTTGAATTGGTCACTCACACTCCACAAACCATGAAAACACAACAACAACAATATCCAGCCTCAAAGGGACACAATATTTTTTTCTGTGAAGGGAGAGTAAGGCTCTGAAGCAGTGATGGTCTCTTGCTCTTTTTAGCTGGCTGCTATGGGTTGATCTGTCCTCACTTCAATCCACTCTGCATATTTATTTTTTGCTCTACAGAATTATGGAAAGATAAAAATGGCAAGATCTTGACATTATATTGAGAACATTTTTTCGTAGTGCTCACATTGAAAACTTTTTATCATAATGTTCATAATTAGTATGTCCTTGGCAGTTGTTTTGCTTCCACATTGTCCCATTATTTTCCTTCAAGCTTATCAAGAAGCTTCTTAATCATGGTAGAATTTAGGAAAATACAAAGTGAATCATTAGACAATATATATGTTTCTGTGTGAGCTGTGAATGTTGAGGTAGTAAGTCAATTGATAGAGGCCATGGTGGTAATCTTGTGAAAGTATGATTAGCTGAATATAATAAGAATGCAAAAGCTCCACAGAGAGAAGAGGTGATAAAACCACCATTTATAGCTTGATAAAACAAAAATGTATCTAACATATAGATCCACAGAAACACTACCACATATACATATATGTATATAAGTGTATATATATTTATATATATAGTTTAAATCTTATTTTAATTTCTATTAAAGTATAAATTCTGTATACTCAAAATCTCATAGAAATACTAATTGAGAAATATCATCTTTTTTTTTCGATCTTTAAGACTTATTCCTTCATGTAAAATATTTGGGTACTAAAAATGTACAATTAGATAACATTAGAAACTTCTACAATACTGACTAACACTAAATTCTTGTTCAGTTGATGTGAGATGAAATGATTCGATTTTTTGCTCAAGCAGGAAGTGATACCTAGATAACCCAATTATGTAATTAGCAACTCTTTGGTCGCTAAGAGTTGCTAATTTATGTTTGATGGGTATAGAGTAATATAAAAACTAGCATGTAATGAGTAGTTAAAGTATAATTAGAACCATATTTTTGTGCAAAAATTAAGTATGCCTTTGGAAATGCAGTTTGCTCTGTTAATTATTATTACGCTGCTGTGGCCCAACATTTCTTACGTTTATTAAATTCATTAACTGGAGACAGGCCTCTCTTGTTAAGCAATTCTGGAAAGAGTGTAAATCCTCCCTAAATAATAATAGCTAAAGGACGAACAAACACAAACCTTTCCATGAACCCAATAAAGCACCGAGCGCATTGGGCCCCGAAATGTTCAGAATTATTTAGAGGTCCATCCATGAAGAAATGAGTCATGAGCTTCTGCTGGCTCTGAAAAGCATATAGCATGATCTGACCACAGTAGAGGTGCTGATAAAAATGACTACGATCTATATCATCTGGCAATACATTAAAATTTTGACAAATAATTGAAAATTCAATATGAGATAGAGAGAGAGAGAGAGAGAGAGAGAGAGGAAAGAAACCCGGCAGTCCCTGGAGAACAGCTGCTTGAAGTGGTTCGTCCTGATTTTAATTGGCTTTCTACTGAGTATTGGCTTGTGAAAGATAATAAAGTGGTCTGAGAGACAGAAAGAAATTTCTCTCAGGCATCATAGGTCTGTCTATTAATACAGGCTCAACATGAAAGCCGCAGGCCCCTCCCCTAAACTTAATTTTAAGTTTAAAGGAATGCAATGTAGCCTTCAGTTCATAAAAGACCAACTTCTGGTTAGAGTGACTCACTTCTTCAAATAAATGTGCTTAGACTATAAAAGGTATAAGCCATGTCCCGGCACAAATGATGAGTATAAATATTAATTTACCCTGCATTATAAATTTAATAAAACAGTTAGAAAACAAAGAGAGATTTAAAGAAATAAAAACATTGTCAAGAGTATAAAAACATTAAATTGGATTTGGAGATCATATAGAAGTGGGACTATCAGATGTATTCATTAAGGAGATTCTTGGGAAAACATGGAGGACTAGTGATAGGCAAGCACTGGGTGGGGGAAACAGGGGGAAGAAAGAAGAACAAAAGAATGAGAGAAGGAAGAAAAGGAAAGGTGGAAGCAAAAAAAGGAGAAGAGGAAAAGAGAGGGAGGAGAGAAGGGGAACAAACGCATAAACAAAAATTTAACAAGCATTTTTGAAGAACTCCTGGACAGTGTCAGACCACTAAACCTATGTGGTGGTTTGAATATGCTTGGCTCAAAGAGTGGCACTATTAGGAGGTGTGGCCTGCTTGGAGTGGGTGTGGCCTTGTTGAAGGAAGTGTGTCATTGTGAGGGTGGGCTTTGAGAACGTCCTCCTAGCTGCCTGGAAGACATTAAGTAGTCTTCTGCTGTTTGACTTCAGAACGAGATGCAGAACTCTCAGCTCCTCCTGCTTCATGCCTGACTTGCTCCCACATTAGTGATAATGGACTGAACCTCTGAACCAGTAAGCCAGCCCCAATTAAATATTTTTTATAAGCGTTGCCTTGGCCATGGTGTCTCTTCACAACATTGGAAACCCTAACTAAGACAACCTGCAGATGAATCTCCAGAGAATGAAGAAACAGAATACGGAAGAAACCCTGAAGAGGAAGAAGGAGTTGTTTTTTTTTTTTTTTAATAGAAACAGGAAATTGTTTTGACTTTTTCAAGTTCTTCAAGATAATAATCAAATCATAATTTTAAATACTCACGAGAACTAAAAACAAGGTAACCAACAATAACAAGCAGTTAAAATGCACATGCCATTCTATGTTTGGATAAAATCAAATTCAAAAAGAAAATCTGAGAACAAAAAGTACAAGGATGGATATTTTAAAGTGCCCTGTTGAATAAAAATAACATCTAGACAGAGACCTGGTGTTCCACGAAAACAAGAAGAATTCTAGGACTAGTAAAGTCAAGATAAATGTGGATTTTTTAAAAAAATTGCTGCTCTAAATAACAGTTAACTATTAAAAATATCAACAGAAATTAAGGGCTTATTATGTATGTAAACATAAAGTATATTATCCCTAAATTTTAAAAAAATGTATTGTAATTTTTTTCATTTTACATAAAATGGAATAGTACTTACTGCTTTGATGCAGTCTGTCATAGGTTACTTTCATTTATTTGCAAAATATACGTCAAGTAAAAAATTTTTGAAGACTTCTAACTAAGATGCCGGTGATCGAGATACTGGCATCACAAAAATGGGACCAATACAAAAATGAACGGGGGAAAAAAAGGAGATGTAAGAAATAGAAAGCAATTGACATAGCTGTGGGTAAAGTTAGCAAGCCACAGTTGAGCTTAGAGAAGTAAGTGAACCACTGCTTAGCCAAGAATTTTATAAACGAAGTTCATGATGTAGAATGTAAACTTTTTGATATCATGTCTCAATGAATATTAATCAATTATGAGTCATGTTCTCTCCCCTGGTGACTATACTGAAAATGGTTATTAATTTATATTAAGCCTAAAGTTGCTGTAAAAATTATCTATTAACATCATATGAAATAAAAATTAAAGGTGGGTAAAAGTAATTAATCAAAATTGTTAACTCAAGATTATGTTGAGTGAAAAATTATGTTAAAGAATAATCACATGTTACTTATAAGATAATAAAAGGTAGAAACATAGGTTCCTTGAAAATAGAAGGGTAGTAGGAAATGATGCATCATATATTTAATTAAAAAATTAAGCAAGATTTCTTTAGTTAATACCAATTAAGTAACACTAGAAATGGCGCAGATGAGTACATTTTATAACACAGTTGCAAGATTCAGTGTGTAACCTGTGAAAGAATTTATTAATTTAAGAAGCAAAATTTATCAAATCAGGTGACACAGACAAATCTACAAATGTTCCTGAGTATTTCAGATCTCTTGTCTCTATGAACAGATCAATAGAAATAATCTAGAAAACCTGCAATGTCAAAGCTGTTATGTATAGAATATATCATTTACTTGGGACAGAGTTTTTTAAACACATATTATAATGAACTAAATGCAGAATTACAAAGAGTTATCCCAAGTCTAAGTATAATAAAACAAGGTATAGATTTTGGAGTACACAATTGAAATATATATGGTTGATAAAGAAGTATGTGCCAACATTTGACATCATTAGGAAACTGCACTGTCAATTAAAATCAGAGTAATGCGCCGCTGTACACTTGGTACAACACAAGCACTGATCACAGATCAATAGAAATAAAAAAGATTACATGTAATGTCAAAGCTGTTAGAGAATATATCATTCACTTGGGACAGATTTTTTTAAATACATATTGTAAGGAATTAAATGCAGAATTACAAAGAGCTATCCCAAGTCCATTATGGGGAAAAGCATAATAAAACTAGGTATAAATTTTTGAGTACTCAATTCAAATATATATGGTTGATAAAGAAGTATGTGGAAAAAAAAAACCCTGCCAACATTTTCTGTCATTAGGAAACTGCACTGTCAATTAAAATCAGAGTCATGCGCCACTGTACACTTGGTACAACACAAGCACTGATCCTTATCAAGGGCAAGGATGTGCTGAGGTTGTGCATTGCTAGATGGAATACAGAGTGATAATGGCAAAACAGGTAAAAGCATCTTCATAAAACTGAAACATGCAAATGCCTGTGACCCAGGAATACCATTTGTCTGAACTGATATTTACTAATATAACATGACAGTGTGTCAAAGTCCTAAAATGAATGTAGGTATCCAGATTTTGCAAAAAGGAAAACAGACCTAAGAGCTCATAAATCATTAAATGAATAACAAATCAAAGTACTCACACAATATCATATCATTCATTCATAAAAAGCACTAGCTGTTGTACAGGAAAAAGTTCTCATGCTATACAGTTACATTTACATGGCTCTTTTTTTTTTTTTTGAAAAAAATATCCAAAAATTTAGAAACAAAACAGAAAGCAGCGATTTCCCCAGGTTTAGAGTGGGAAGCTAAAGATGAATTTATAGCAAGAAGAGTAAAATTTTAGATGATGAACTTGTGCTGCACCGTCATGCACTTCTATGGTTCATAGACTGTCTCAAACCTCTACTGGACCATAACAAGTAAACCACAGCTCCTTTTGCCTTAGCCAGAGCTAGCCTATAGCTTGCTAGTTTGCAATCCTTTCTTTTAATAGTCAAGCATTTTAAATGGAAGGACGGCATTCTTCTAACCTGTTCCACTGCTGATCTAAGGAACTAATTTGACTATTATGTTTTGAATTAGATTGGGTCTTCTAAAACAGTGCTATGCTTAAAATGAAGAGTTTAATGAAGATGTGTATTAGGATAATTTGCAGGGAAAGGTTTCTGGACTTGTTCCCCAGAATTGTCATACATAGTTCTTTATGTATCATTTTGAATGATTTATTTTCTCCTTGTAAGTATAGAGAAATCATTGCTTGCACTTTTCACATGCTGTTCCATCCAGCCATGGTCCTATGGTTGCATCGTTAAAAGCCCATTTCATTAGTAGTGGATGCCTCCTTACAGTACATTTGAGTCTTTACTGAAAGAACCCCAGAGGAAAGGCAACAGGAAGGAAAAAATACAGACAACTGAATGTATTTATTGTGTGCTGTGTAGTAAGGAGCTGAGTAAATTCAGAGTATATTATTTCTTTAAATAGAATTTTTAAAGAAACTTTAGAACTTATATGTGTATTTGAGAATCATAATAGTAAAAGTAAGTGAAGTAATGTCATATAGTTTTCTTTTGGGGATGGGGTTGGGGGATGTATTCCAGGACTAAAGGCTTCTTTTTGCCTCTTTTTAAAATTTTTTATTAGATATATTCTTTATTTACATTTCAAATGTTATCTGCTTTCCCTGGTAGCCCCTATCCCATCCTCCCTCATCCTACTTCTATGAGGTTGTCCCTCCACCCACCCCCTCCCACCTTCAATTCTCCTACAATGGGGCATCTATTGAGCCTTAATAGGACCAAGGACCTCTCCTCCCCTTGATGCCTGACAAGGTAATCTCCGCTACATATGCAGCTAGAGCCATGTGTACTCCTTGGGTGATGGCTTAGTCTCTGGGAGCTCGAGGGGGTCTGGTTGGTTGATATTGTTCTTCCTATGTGGTTGCAAACCCCGTCAGCTCCTTTAGTTCTTTCTCTAACTCCTCATTGGGGACTCAGCATTTAGTCCAATGGTTGGCTGTGAGCATCTGCCTTTGTATTTGTAAGACTCTGGCAGGGACCCTCAGAAGACAACAATATTAGGCTAGTTTCAGCAAGCATTTCTTGGCATCCATGATAGTGTTGGGGTTTGGTGACTGTATATGGGATGAATCCCCAGGTGGTACAGTCTCTGGGTGGCCTTTTCTTCAGTTTCTTCTCTACACTTTATCTACATATTTGCTCCTGTGATTTGTTCCCGTTCTCAGAAGAACCGAATCACCCAGACTTTGGTCTTTGTTCTTCTTGAGCTTCATGTGGTCTGTGGATTGTTTGGCAGCTCCTCAGAAAATTGTACATAGTGCTTGCTGTGCACCCAGCTATGCCACTCCTGGGCACATACCCAGAAGATGCTCCAACATGCAACAAGGACACATGCTCTACTATGTTCAGAGAAGCTTTATTTAGAATAGCCAGAAGTTGGAAAGAACCCAGATGTCCTTCAACAGAGGAATGGATACAGAAAATGTCGTATATTTACACAATGGAGGTACTATTTAGCTATTAAGAATGATGAATTCATGAAATTCTTAGGCAAATAGAAAATATCATCCTGTGTGAGGTAACCCAATCACCAGAGAACACACATGGTATGCACTCACTGGTAAGGGGATATCAAGCCCTAAAGCTCTGAATACCCAAGATACAATCCACAGGCCACATGAAGTTCATATAATTTTCTAAGTAAGAAAATATGCAATCAAATTTACCCATTTGTTCTAGGTTCAAAACCCCTATTATTCACCAGCTATGAAAACTGGAGGCCACTATATTATTGTGGCCACTATATTATTGTGTCTGTGTTTGTGCAATTTCATAATGTTCAGGTCCCAGTAGCAGCCAGGTTCTTGCTGTCAGAGGCTGTGTAACTAGAGAGATAAGAGCATCCCATTGCGATAATAGGCTCTTGTTTCTCATGGCTACCTGAGGAGGGATGAACAGTATACATTATTGAAGCAATTATAGAAAAACTTCAGGCAAAATTTGCATGTTGTTCAACTCAGCATGATAATGTTTGACTCTCAGAAAGAAGTTTCTGTGTTGCCAACCAGAAAAAATAAATAAATAAAAACAAGTCTATTAGAGTATGTGGTTTCCAGCCCTCTACAATGTGCAATAAAATTATGTATAATTAACTAGATATTTTTCAAGAAAAAAGAAACAAAAGAATTTTTAAAACAAACTCTTCTCTTACAAAAAGTTAAAAAAGTCTAAACATGTTTCCGCCATCCTTATAGTACTTTTAAGCTTTGCTCTAAACTTTCAGTATGTTATGTGTGTTGCATTTCACTGAAGAAATTGTACAAATTTTCAGTACTGAAAACTTTTGAGTTAAACTTCCAAATAGTGAATTTCTATTGAATAATAGTTATTGGGCTGATGGGATGGCCATCTCTGAAATAGGGTGCCACTATTCATTCGGAGAAAAAAAGCAGGTAAAGGAGTGACCCCTCATTGCACTGAGTGAAGTGTTCATAAATATAAGTGCAATAAAGACTTCAGCATAGGGATGAAAACCACAGAGACAGAAAATGTAAAACTACACAGTCCCAAACAAAAGGGATTAACTGGCTTGCATCAATGGTGGTTCTCTGGTATATTTTCGTCTTCATCCTTGGTCCTTGGATACCACTCTCTCTTTCATCTTCTCCACTCCTCCAACAGCCACTGCATGAGAAGGCACCAGGCAGAGGTAAGTTCTTAACAGGGAAAGGGTAGTACAATCAAATGTGGGAGGGGCAGTGCTGCATCACTGTGGTCAGTAACACAGTACGCCATCACCCTGTCACAAGACGATCCTCTGACTAGGCACGGTTCAACCCTGATGCCCACTTATTCTCAACTGTATAGAGGAAGTGATATTAAACCTGAAATCAAACCTGCATACCAAAATGGCAGCCAAAAGTAACAATAAATCAACATGTAAATGGACTGTAACATACATTTTAGGCAAAGAATGGTTTGCATTCTAATATAATTTCCTTGAATTACTGCCTTATTCAACAAACAGCTATTAATCTGTATGGGAGCTTTCAGTATAAGATAAATGATTGCGATTATCAAATGAATCAACTGACATGAATCAATTTGGGAAGCAATGGAATGAAATGTATTTATTAGTCACTATTACTATAGGGCAGTTTAGTTCTGAGATTGGGCACTGCCACCTGTAAATCTTTCCACCTAGCACTGTCTCCCCAGAGCCCCAAACTTACGCAAGGCTATTATTGCTTTTATTTGTTTATTTATCTTTTTTATTTATTCAAGTCATAAACATTTATTTCTGCTTTCTTTACAACTGCCAAGCCTCAAAGGTGGCCAAGATATCCTTCGGAGGGAAATTGATAAATAACTGATAGTATGTATGGACTATGGAATATCAATCATTAATAAAAGAAAATAGACTAATAAAGGTGAAAGAAAATCTTAACTGGATACTGCTAAGTGAAATAATCTAGTCTTCAAAGCTTATGTACCATTCAAATCAAACCAAAGGGTTTCCATTCTGGAAATAGTAAAATTATGGACACAGTCAAAAGATATTTGACCGCCTGAAATTTGAAGAAAGAAAAGGATAATCGTGGGACAGTGAAACACGTCTAAAAATTAAAACTTGAGTAGGACAACCAACCAACCAACCAACCAAACAAACAAACAAACAAACAAAAGAACAACAAACTGCCACAGAAAAAGCACAAGGACAATGAAACATGCTTATTGGCTAGCAGAAATTCCAAGACACGATTGAAAAACCACCATATGTAGTCAAAAGACCTTTAGGATATGAAAACAAAGTGGGGGGAGTAATGCTGAGATAAAAATAGCATGAGATAGATAGATAAATAAATAAATAAATAAATAAATAAATAAATATTTTTAAAAGACCTTCAAGATTGCAAAAGTACCATTGATTTTGTTTTGTGTTGGCTATCTACTGCTAGGCTGGCCTTAAGAGTGGTTTGTGTACCCCGTGAGACTGTTGTAGAAAATTAATTATTTTGTATGCATGTGGTTTCTAATTGCTTGTGGGTTTTTTTGTGTGCTTGTGTTGTTTTTCTGTTGTTTTGTGTGTGTGTGTGTGTGTGTGTGTATGTGTGTGTGTGTGTGTGTGTGTGTGTGTGTGTGTGTGTTTATTTCCTTGTTTTTCTGGGTTTGTTTCTTTCTTTAATGCAAGTATGTCAGTTGGAGATAGGCTTGGGGTTAGGGATAGGAGCATGTGACCACCTCCCTTAGCACTGCGGCTCAATCTGGTGCAGATCTGTGCAGGCCTTCTTGCGTGCTGCCACCATCTCTATGAGTTCAAGTGCGCGTGGTTTCTGCTGTATTTAGATGGCCTTGTTACTTTGATGCTCTTGATCCCCTCTGGCTCTTACCGTTTTTCTGCATATTCTTCCTAAGGGGTCCTGAGGCTTGACTGGGGGGACTAGATAGAAACATTTCATTAGAACTGTTCTAATGAACAGTGTTCCAATTTATTTTCATTTACGGCAAAAAGGAGTTTCCCTGATGATGTCTGAGCAAGACATTGGCCTGTAAGTATAGCAGAATATCATTGTTAGTCATTGTGTTGTGATGATACATAAGCAAAACCATAGTATTTAGTTTTCACCCTATGTCCCTATGTCAGGTTTTTGGCCACCTGAGCAGTGTTGTGGGTGGATTACATGTCCTAAGTAATAAGATAGTGGTTGGTTACTCCCACAAGCTTTGGGCCACTGCTGTACTAGCATATGTTGCATTCAGGTCTTCCTTGTTGACTGAAGGGTATATGGCTGGCTTGGTAGTTTTCTTTATTCTTGGTAGTGTGCAGAGTACCTCATAGTATCATAAACACTAGTCAGTACAGGTGAAGGTTCTAGGTAGGCACCAGCTGGACTTCCCCATGTTCAAAAAATTGTATAGATGTATTCAGTAAGAGGAACTTATCATATATATATATATATATATATATATATATATATATATATATATATACATCTATTATATTAGGTTTCCAAACAATCCCACAAATGACCCTTAGTTTTAGCTGTTCCCCTGTATTCCTCCACTATTCCCTCTTCTTGCCCCCTCTTCATTTGATCCTCATAATCGAGCCTCCCTCATTTATCCATAACTCTCTATTGTACGTCCTGTTCCTAATGTGATTCACTCTTCCAGCTTCTTGCTCTATACCTAGTCTATGTGGTTATATGCATTATACTCTACTTATTAAAGATTGAATCACAAACATCCACATATAAGCAAACACAGATCGTATTTGTCCTTTTGTGTCTGGCTTACCTCACTCAAGGTAATTTATTTCTAGATCTATCCATTTTCCTGTAAATTTATAGTTTTTTTTAAACAGCTTAGTAATACTCTATTGTGTAAATGTACCATGTTTTCTTTATCCATTCATGTTGAGTGTAATTTTAAAAAGCACGCTTCCCCTTGTCTGATCTCCTTGCCCAGCCCCTCGAAACCTAGCTCCAAGATCAAGCTGCCACTATGTTGCTGGCCTTGGCTCTCTTGAGACCGCCACCTACTCTTCTGGCTAGCCCTGCCAAGCAGCTTTTCTCAGCGCTGTCCCTCCTGCAAAAGCCCAGAGCCACTGCTCGCCCTCTACCAATATGTCATCCCTAGGGGCTTTCCCTGTCAACCACCAATGACACAATGAGCCCTGGTCTCATCCAGCTCCCTTTAGCCCTCTGAAAGGAAAACACTAAAGACTTTTACATTTTAAAACTGACCAGATAACACAAAGGCTGGGAGAAGCATATCCTGCTCCATCCTCCCTGGCTTCTGCAGTTGCCTGTGGAGGCCCCGAGAAACCTACGGGTCTGCAGCTGCTATCTGCTCCCTGTCTTGGCTGACTCCAATCCTCTCCATCCTCCTCCTGCCCTGCCCCAAAATCCTGCCTTATCTTTTGTCCAGTGATTAGCTTCTGCCATCTTTTTTTTAGCCAATTAGGGAAACTCCCTTTACACATTGTCTATCGATGGACATCTGGTCTGTTTCCAAATTTGGGCTATTATGAATAGAGCAGCAATGAACATGGTTCAGCAAGCGTCTCTATAGTAGAATGTAGAATCCCTTTGGAATATGCCCAAAAATTATATAGCTGAATGTTGAAGAACTATTCTCATCGTCCGGTGGAACCGCCGTACTGATCTCCAAAGCAGCTACTCAAATACATGGGTTTTTATAATCAATGGAGAGGAAATTACTTCTTAAATGAAAGTGAGGAAAAAGAAATCACCCAGGATTTTTCTTCCTTTGCTCAATTTCCAAGCTTGTAAGAAAGGTCTGTTCTGTAGAAAGTACTTATAATTAAAAGGCAGAAGGTACACCATATATGGACCAGAAACAAGAAGCCACACCCATGGCTTAAATAAGAGAGGAAAAAAACCCAAAACAACAACAAAAAAATTGACTTGAAGAAAACACTGTCATGTAAACATTTTTCTTAAAATGAAGTTCAAGAGGGGTATGTAAATATCAACCCATGTAACCCACATGAGTCACAGATTCTAAGGATAAGGGATAATTATGGGAAAGTCATAGGCACATTTTTCTCTAAAGTATATTACACCTCACACACACAAGGGGAGATAAATGAGTGGGAAGGAGGGAAAAGAGAATTAAAAAGAGAAGGGGAGGGAGAGAGGGAGGGAGAGAGGAAGGAAGGGAGGGAGAGTGAGAGAACAGTAGAAGACTGTATGAAACATTAGTGAGTTACTATGATTGTGTCGCACAAAGTCTAGGAGCACTGTCACTCAGCATTTTCGCCTGACAATTCACTTTTTCCCTCTTGTCTTGGTCCTTTGTACCAAAATGATTTTTATACTCTGCCTCTTGGTTTACTTATTCTTTAATCCATATATATCCAATATGATTTTAGATACATATACTTCCAAAAGCATTTACGCTTTTCAATTTTTAAGAGGTAATTTCAGAAATATAGACACTAATACTTTCAGAGACTAATATAGTATTTAATAAGAGCTTCAAAAATTAATTTAATTTTAGGCAGATCTGATAAAAAAATTTCAATCTAACATCTGTGAGTGGGTACGTACAGTTTTAACATCCTTTTGCATGTGTGTTTTGAGCCATTTACATTTACACTTCAGAATGGAGATTCCAAGAACTGTGTAGCTTAATGTGGAAACTTAATTTAATCATTAAATATCCCTTTAAAATAGCATTTGCTTTAATTATGAAAAGTTCTAGGAGGAATCTCACACTGCTATAATAATAGATTTTGAAGACTGAATATATCCTGAAATTTGTTTCACTAATTAAATCACATCGAGAGCTGTGCTAATTTGATATGTTGAAGTTATCATGAAAGCCATAGCATTATTTTGCTGCATGATTAAATAAGTTCTTCGCATTAAAATTTCCTGGCCAAAGTAATTTTGTAATTTCCTGACCAAAGTAATTTCCTGGCTATCATTAAAATTTCCTGGACAAAGTAACTTTAGGGTTTCTTTTATTTTCCTTTCCATTTCGTCTATATTATCATTCATGGAGATATAGTCACCTAATACCATTCATAATTAATCATGATTATAATTAAATCAAGCATAGCACATTACAAAGAAACATTTGTTTTCTTTTAGACAATTATCTTTTCGTCATTGCTAGGATTGTTATTTCTTCCTTCCTTCCTTCCTTCCTTCCTTCCTTCCTTCCTTTCTTTCTTCTTTTTTTTTTTTTTTTTTTTTTTGGTTTTTCGAGACAGGGTTTCTCTACGTAGCTCTGGCTGCCCTGAAACTCACTCTGTAGACCAAGCTGTCCTCGAACTCAGAGATCCACCTACCTCTGCCTCCCAAGTGCTGGAATTAAAGGCATGCGCCACCACTGCCCGGCTGTTATTTCACTATAAAACAAAAAACCCAGCTTCACTAACTGCCGTGGTATGTCTCTTCAATTGTATCTCAAGGAGACAAGAGAAAAGCATTTCTAAATATTTCTAAATATCCTTCCCTTTAACAGGAAGTGTCTTTAAAGAAAACGTTATAGCTAGCCTAACTCTATCTCTACCCAAAGCACATCATGGTATTATTAGAACACAGATTCTGATCCCTCTACCTTGTGTGAGACATGCTATTTCTCATGATTTCCTATAAACTGATATTCAGCAACTATGCTTTCAGTAGCAAGGATCTGATAAACTATAAAGCAAAAACCATTTAGTTCAGTGGTTCTTAAGCAAGGATTTGAGTCTTTAACACATTTAACCAGAGGATTTATGATTCAGTGATCCACAAGACAGACATATGTACATAAATATGCTTATTTTTCTGGAGTAGAAATTTTAATTGTTAGATTCTTTGAGAAGCTTATGACTTAAATTATGTGATTTCTATTTAGTCCTTTCCATTTGGTTGTGCAAATTAAACACCAAGGGGGCTGAGATATCTGTCAGATTCACAGTTAGTCACAACACTCATGCTTGCCATCACTGTTATGGACTCCAGGCAAGAAGTTTAGTAGTGCTATTAGACTGTCCTGTGGTTAGAAAGTGGGTCAAATTTAAAAGGCAGTATATAAGTAATAATAAAGAAAAAAATGAAAAAGGAAATAAAAACACACTTAAGAAATTGAGCCTTTTAAGGATTTAAGGGCATTTGGCATAGATCGAGAAACTGATACAGTGCCATGAATGTATGACATCATGCATAAATAATGTCCTCCGAAGAGTGGGATGGGAAAAAACCAAAGACTGTGACAATGAACGTAGAGGCAACAGAGTTCAAAGACAAACTAAATTTTAAGGTCTAGGAGTATATTTCCTATTTGTTCCAGAGTTCAGTCCCAAAGACTGAAAAAAAGATAAAGATGAGGATGAGGATGAGAAGGAAGAAAGCCGACAGTTTTATGGCATTTGTTCACAGGCTTTTCCAGGTTTACCCTAGGTTTTATTTATATCTGATAGAAAAAAAAACATCATTTAAAATCTGAAAACTAGTACTTCATTTTAAATTTCTTTTATATGCTTTGAGTGAGAACATTTATGTTTTGGTTAGAGATTATAACTAATAACTCAAGTGGTCTTTCTCTGCCTGAATAAAAAATGAGAAAATTTTTATTGAATAATAAAATGAGGTGAAATTTTTTATCTTTATTGCAAAGAAATATGTGTATAAGCATGATTTTCTAAGGAAAACAAACTAGTGTAAATTCATTGAAAGAAAACTTTATTAAAATTTTAGTAGGATAACTGATAGGATTAGATACATTTTCTCTAATGTATATAATGTATACCTATTACCTTCTCATTTTCTCCCTTCCATCTCCTGTTTCCATTTCACTATCCATTGTCTTTAAAAATTGTTTTGATTATGCATATGAGCGCAAACATGTAAAGTTTGTCTTCCTGAGTATAGTTTATTCTATATAACATGAAGATGTCCTGCTCAAGCCTTTGTGTATGTATTTTAATATAATTTGGAAACAGGCATTGTAGAATTTGCAGATCTGTACACCTGTTGCTTTTTTGTCCCTTTTGTGACAGTGTGTAGGCTCTTAAAGAGTTCTTCTAGTGGTGGAGGAGGGGAATGCTATGATGGTTGTTTTGTCAGTCTCCTGAGGTACACCTGTAAAAACTTCAAACTGTGCTGTAATTCCAAACACTGTTAGATATTTCCAGGGAAACAAACATCATTAGAGATAAAACAGAGACTTGAGACATAGATTCTCCCAGCAGCTCTTGCCTAGAACAGAAAGAAACAGTACCAAAGGTCTGTAGTCCACAAGGAAGATCTGGAAACTAGGTCTCAAATGTAAAGGGAATGCAAATTTGAGATGTAAGATTTAAAGATGAAAAGTTAGTTTTCCATTTAACTTCAAAATATTCAAACAGAATGAAAGAAGGAGATGAAAGGGTTTTAGGAAAAAAATGTTGAGAGGTTGTAAGATTCATTACAGACTATCCTTGCCACATTTGGGCCACAGGAATTCAACTGATGGTGGAATCTAAAATGTGAGTGATATCAGTAATAGCACTGTCACGATTAAAGGGTATTTAGAAAATTCAATGATTTGACATTGTTAAAATAAGTGTCTACTTTAATGCAAGTTAGGGAGAAAATGTCCAGTGTGTTTTTACCAACGTCCCCGGGACCTATTTCCTATTCAATTCTTACTGCGTCCTAACAATTCTCAATACCTATCAATGATATTAAAATGTCTGTATAACATTTGAACAGCTAGTCTTGCTTTTAGTTACTTTCTTCTTGTTTCTTGAATATTTCCCATTGGCCCGTGGCTCACACTTAAAGTTTCAGTGAACCAACTCCCCCCCCCCCCGCCCCAAGTTTTTGCATCATCTGCATGAAATGAGTCTTTCTCTTTTTCTGCTTTTGTTTTTGTTCTACAAGGAGCAGTTTTAGTTCTGGATAGTTAACTCAGAACTTTCTGTCTTCTAGGAAACTCCCAAATTAACAGTCTAGGATATTCACTGTCACTGTGCAATATACTGCCTCACCATGACTTGTATTGTTTCTAAATTATGCCACCAAAGCTGACTTTCTACCTACACTGAATAATCTCTGAGACATGGCCTTAATACTGACTCCTTAGAATCACATGGTAGGTGCCCATGAAATGTTTGCTTAATTGAAATAGTCACCATTCAGTTATATGAGTCATTAGTAGAAAAAAAGACATACTAATGTATGTCTTAGGTTTTTATTGTTGTAAAGAGACACAACTCTCTTAAAGGAGAACATTTAATTGATGCTGGCTGACAGCTTCAAAGGTTTAGTCTACTGTCACCATGCAGGCAGACATGGTGCTGGAGACACAGTTGAGAGTTCTGTTCCTTGACCCTCAGGCAGGAGAAAGAGACTTGTGCCACACTTAATGTAGCTTGAACATATGAGACCACAAAGCCTTCCCCCATAGTGACACACTTCCTCCCAACAAGGTCCACATCTACTCCAAGGCCAAACTTACTAGCTCTGTCACTCTCTATGAGGCAAGCATTCAAATAGGTGAGTTTATGGGAGCCATTCCTATTCAAACCACCACATGCTGTTTATGTGGATTGCAGCCATGAATATTGGGAAAAACTTCATAGTTCTGACTTCCACTGTCAGGCATGTCTGTGTTTCCTAGCTACTCCCTATCTGCTGTTGCGTAGTTCAAAATATCCCCGTGTCACTTAGCTATCACTTTGACCTAATTTTATACCATGCGTCTTTCCTCATTTTCATCCATTCCTTTTAAACTTAGCCAGATTCTTCCTACATCAAGATGTAGGTAGGTGGTATCTCTCTTCCCAAGGTTCTTTTGCACTTCTCAGATTCTAAACTCAGATATTCTCTCATAAAGTTCATAAAGACGGCTCCAATCACCTTGTCAAAAGTAGCCACACAGCTTCTTGATCATTTGTTCCTGAATTTTTGTTCTTTTATTTTTATATTGCTCCATTTGAAAACTTATCCTAATTTTCTTGCCATGAATGGCAGCAGCAGGATGGCTTGGCAGGCAAAGGCAGTTGCTTCTTAGTTCAATATCTAGAAGACAAACAGAGTGGAAGAAAAGAACTGACTACCGAAGAAAGAACTCTCTTGATCTCTTGAGGTATTCTCTCTCTCTCTCTCTCTCTCTCTCTCTCTCTCTCTCTCTCTCTCACTCACACACACACACTTATACACATACACATGTACATAAACACACAAAGACACACACACTAAATAAATATATTAAAATTAAAAAATAAATCAGAAATCATCTCTAGTTCTTTGGTGTATCTCTGTAAGCTGAAACAGTTCAACTATGTAGTAAATCTGTCAGCAAATATGTGTAGATTTAATAGAATTAGTATTATTTTCTCTACTGTTTGTGTTTCTATAAAATATAGTATAGGAATTTATTTTAATGTTATGTGAGAAAACCTTATCTTACTTATTAAACTCAAGGACCACCCCATCAATTATTCCTTGTTGTTCTTACTGAATTTTCTGTTTTCTCTTCTTTCTTTTTAGTATTGATTTGGTTCCAGTTACATGTTGTGTGTGATGTCTTACATCACCTTGATTCTATAGACCTACACAAAATACTTCAGTTACAGTGCCCAGGATATTGAGAAGTGCATTGTGAGTCAGAGCATAAAACAATTTGCCTTCATTATTTGGTTGTTCTTCAAACTTCAAGGGCACCATTGTTTAATAGACCCATTCAATTAAGAACTACTACAAAACCTAAACAGATTATTTGGGAAGTTGAAATATACTTTGACATACTGAACACTACTGAGATAAGTGAAAATAAATGCACTTATTCAGCCATCAACAGGATAGTATGGTGTGTGTGACCTATCAGCAAGGATTCCACAAGTGGAAAGGCACCAGAATGCAAAATGACATGTTCTCCAAACTTTTAGTGTTTCTAGAGAACAATGTTTGAGTTAGAGGCAGAGGGAAACCCACACACACAAGCATACACACACACACACACACACACACACACACACACACACACAATACCCACAATACCAATGATGAGGTCATAAAACACTGAAGTGAGAGTAACTAAGCATAAATTTTGTATTTTTGGGGAAACCAAGTAGATGGTTAAAGAAAATAAATCCAGACACAGCAGTTCCAATGAAAGCAGTGAGGTAGGATTAAAAATTGCAATTCTCTTCAAAGGAAGTCAATAACAGACATGTTGGAGTCCTTCTCTTAGGTCTTCAGCTACAGCAAGTGGGAACTGAAGGCCAAGGAGTGATGTGTCCGAATTTGGATTAGAGTTGTCATTCACTACAAAAATATTGGAAGGTTGAAAGTCTGATAGGTCAATATTTTAGCATCATCTTTGGGGATATGCATAATAACCTTGACTATTTTATTTGCTATCTTAAATAAGAGGCTGGAAGCAGAACAGAACATGCTCCTGCAAACAGTTCACTTTTAGAAGCAGGATATTTCTTTTTATTTTCCTTGAACACCTGCCTCTTACTGCACATATAACTAACTGTCCTCTTTGCCTCTTGCTTATATTTTAGCTAGTATGTTTTCTCTTAATGCTTTTATTTTATGTTTCAAAACACAACAAAATGAATATGTTTTGTGCATGAATGTTCTTTCCTTGAGAACATGGTTTGGATATGCACTAAGCAGCCAGCTTAAGTCCTACCACATACTAAGTATTTTATCTAAAATATTTTTATGCTAAGAAAATCAGGATGAAGGGTTCTTTCTGTATCTCTTAATTCTCCACTATTAAGCAGAGCAAATTACATGATTTGTAGTAATATATATATATAATGAATTATATTGTATATAATACTATATATAATATATTACATAATATATAATTTTATATTTGTATTATATTAAGATATAACATATATTAATACATAATATTGTAAATGTGTATTTGTAAATAGCATAAGCCTTGTACACAGTTCAAAATGTTTGCTATTTTCTAAATGTAAATGATCATCTGGTTACATTAAGGTAAGCGTTTTCTATGTAGATTTCTTTATAAAGACCTATGGTCTGGCAGCTTGGCAGAAGGGTTGCTGAGTACAGTGCAGGAGAAAAAGCCTAGAGCCATCTAGCCTTACCTGAACCCAATAGACTTCTTGAACGAGATAGCCTTGTCTGAATAAGCTAGCTTCGCTTGGAGCTAACCTGAAGTGTATGATGGGACTATAAGGGTTCTTAATCTTCCTGTTTATAACTATGCATTTCTAGGTACATTTTTTGAAGAAAATTCTCTAATCTATACATGGTAGAACTCTAGCTCAAAACAAATTACTCACCCATTTATCTGTATTTTCACAACCTGAATATTCCCCTTTCACCCTACTGGAAAGTTCTGTGGAAAAATTAAATTACTTCTAAAGCTACTGTTATACAAAATAAGAATGATTATTGTTTATAAAATTCAGATAAAATATTTTATGTGAAAATGCAGGTGCCTGAATCTAATTTGATTTTGGATAAAACTGATTTTTATTTTAGTATTTGTAGAAGGTTGAAATGATTTTATAGATATATCTTCTGTTTTCATTTTTATTCAAATAGTTTGCATCAAATAGTTGGTCTTCTGGAAAATACATAACACTAAAGCATACCAGATTTTTTTTCAAAGAGAGAGTGCCTTGATTAGCTTATTTTTCTTATCTCTAAACTTATAATACTTAAATATTTGAATTATTTCTCACTATTTCTAAAAGAAAACTAAAATCTGTTCCTGGTGCTAGTACAATAATTAGTATTCATTAGACTTTAATTGCATAACATCTCAAGCTCCAAATCTTCACATAAAGATTACAGCCTGGAGTAACGGCAAAACCAGGAAAGCAAAAATATCACCAGTGACATGATTGGAACGTTGAGAATCATTAGAGAGGGAAATTTCAAGATACAAGTAATCTAATTGATGAGTATCGTAAGAGGAGACAGATGAAGTAAATACAGAAAGAGAAAGGAGAGTAAAATAACATTAAGAATGTCTAAGAAGATCACAAGGAAGGAATCATACTATTAACTGACTCATTAAAACACTAGAATACGTATAAGTCTGGGTATAATCATACATGTATAGCTTTAATGGACTTTTCTCATATGAGCTGACAATACAACTTCCAAGAGTTTAAAAACTCTCTAATAAAAAATCCAATGCCAGAAATGAGAAGCCCTTGTTTATGTTGTGGTCCAAGAGTCTCCCAAAACATATAGCCTATTGCTATTGGTCTTGGTTGCTCTTCAGAGGTAGAAGATGAGTCTCTATCACTGGAGACACAATGTACTTCAAAACAGAGCTCGGAAACCCATGAGCTGAAACTGGCCTGAATGCCTGAGGACTAGCCTTCATGACACAAGAAGGCATCTGAGCTTTCAAAGGAGGGAGTCAACCAATGATCCTATCTATCTTTGACACTTTTGGATCTATATGACAGCATGACAGGATAACCTTGAGGATGCAGTAGTGCCACATCCATCTTGTTGGACATGAACAGCTAAAGTCATGGATCCTGGATGAAAACCCACAACCACTGCTTTCACTGAACCAGCATAATGCCTGACAATATCCAGTGCTTATATCCAGAACTGTGTAGTCTTCAGTTCTCATCAAGAAAAACCCTCTTTGTGGTTGATGGAGAGACCACTACAGAGAAACACAGTGAATTCAAATGCAGAGTATTGACACCCAGGCCCAGTAGATACATCTATCCACAAAACACTCTGGCCACCAAAGCTTAGAAAGTACCAAAAGAAGGGCAGAAAGAATGTAAGAGTTAGCAGGTGGTGTTGTGAGATTGTGGTTCTTAATAACATAAGAAGCTACACACACATGAAGTCTCACCAATATGACTGTTAAAAAGTGAGCTACAGAAGGATGACACCAAGGGATATTCCATACTAGACAACGAAATAGCTCAATGGTCAGTTCTGAAAACATAAATACAGCTAACATTATATAGGTTGAGCAGGTTATAGTAGGAATATAACTTGGTGAATTCTGAGAGAAGGATGATTGTTTTCTTTAATTATTTACTGAAGTGTGAGTATATTGACTCCAAAGAATAGCACTTAGCCAAATGCCACATAGAATTTGTTTACTACTAATGATTCCAAGGTTAGTTAATGATAAAAATAATACATGAAATTGATTATTTTTGATAATGGTTATTTTTGATAATGGTTTAAAGTACATTAAATTGATAATGATTGAAAGAGAAAGAAAGGGTATGTGGAAGGGTTTCGAGAGACAGAAGAAAAGGGAGAAATATTTTAATTCATTTTAATCTCAAAAAGAGGTTTAAACAGCCATGAAAAGAATATGATGCACTGTATTTATTCTGTTTGAGATTTTATAGAGAAAGTTAGAATTATAAAATGAACTTAAAAAAACTTTAAAGCTCCACATAGCCTTAAATAATCCAGTATACTCATAAAATATGAATATATGCATAATATGTATGTTCACATATACTCATACATAAATATATTTTTAAATGCAAACTTAAAACTCTATATCAAATGCTTTGTAGCAAAAATTCATGTTAGCTCATAGTATATCAACATTTTGTAACCAATATTCTGTTCCATTCTCTTGCACATTGTCATCAAGTCATACCAGTGCTAGTTTTTAAAAGTATACTTCTCTAATAGTTAGCCTAAGATTTATGTGTATGTCTGTGTATGTGTGCGTACTTGTAGGTATGTGTGCATATGTTTGTTTATTTTGTGTGTGAATATATATAAATGTATAAATAAATGTTTGTGTGTTTATATAAATGTGTATATATATTATGAATGTATACATATCTGTATATGTATATTTCTATGTGAGTGTATAAAATATATATGTTCATGGTTGTGTTTGTACATTTATGGAATACCAGGTTTTCAGCATGTGATGCTCAATCCTTATAATTTAAACTGATTGTCAGTTTTGTGTTTTTCTGTTTTGCCAAGTTGTTTACAAAGGCCAGGATTCTATAATCTTTGAAACATAGTACAACAGGAGTCATGGAAATTGTCTTTCTACCTAGTGGGATACCAATGCAAAGAACAAATACATGTAACCATGTAAATACCTGTAATTGATTCAAGTTTTCTATTTATGCTAATTGCTAATTTTCTATTTTCTATTTATCTATTTCTACTTAACTTGCTGATAAAAAGATCCTAAATGTTTCTCCCTGATAGAAGAAAAATCATTTAAGTTTTAAGTTTGTTTGTTTGTTTGTTTCATGCATTCTATCAAATTACCACGAACTAAGGCTGGTCTTCAATAACAACCGAAACAACAGAAAACCCACATACACATGGGAGCTTAACAATACTCTCCTCAATGATTACTTGGTCAAGGAAAAAAAAAGAAAGATATTAAAGACATTGTAGAGTTTAATGAAAATGAAGGCACAACATTCCCACATTTGTGGAACACAATGAAAGCAATGCTAAGAGGAAAACTCATAGCTCTAATTGCCTACAAAAAGTAATCTGGAGAGAGCTTACACTAGCAGCTTGACAGCACACCTGAAAGCTCTAGAACAAAAAGCAAATATACCCAAGAGTAGTAGACAGCAGGAAATAATCAAACTCAGGGCTGAAATCAACCAAGGAGAAACAAAAAGAACTGTACAAAGAATCAACCAAACCAGGAGCTAGTTCTTTGAAAAAATCAACAAGATATATAAACCCTTAGCCAGACTAACCAGAGGGCACTGAGACAGTATCAAAATTAATAAAATAAGAAATGAAAAGGGAGACATAACAACAGAAACTAAGGAAATCCAAAAAGTCATCAGATCCCACTACAAAAGCCTTTAGTCAACAAAACTAGAAAATCTGGATAAAATGAACAATTTTCTAGACAGATACTAGGTATCAAAGTTAAATCAGGGCAAGATAAACCGTCTAAACAGTCCTATAATGCCTAAAGAAGTAAAAGCAGTCATTAAAAGTCTCCCAACTAAAAAAAGCCCAGGACCAGATATGTTTAGTGCAGAATTCTATCAGACCTGCCAAGAAGACCCAATATCAATACTCTTCAAACTATTCCACAAAAGCAGAAGGAACACTCCTCAGTTTGTTCTGTGAAGCCACAATTACCCTGATACCTAAACCACACAAAGACCCAACAAAGAAAGACAACTTAAGACCAATTTTCCCTATGAATATCAATGCAAAAATACTCGGTCAAATTCTCAGGAATATTTTGTATGCATTCAGTTTGTTGTGCTTACTCTCCTCCTCACTGTCTCCTGGTTCTGTCTCTTCTATGCTGCCCTTTCATCTATCCTATAGATATCCTATGCTATCTCTTTACTCATGACTTTTTCAGACTATTAATTGTTGCCAGGTTCTTCCATATGACCAAGAGTTAAGGGCTACTCTTTGGATCTAATGGACTCATAGTTTGGTGAACAATAAGGCAGTAATTGTCCCTTTCCAAAATCTACCCATAGTCATTAATTCAGCAGGAAGAGCCAGGAACCCATAAGCCCCTTTCTTTTATGTAAGTACACTGTAGCTGTTTTCAGATACACCAGAAGAGGGCATCCAATCTCATTATAGATGGTTGTGAGCCACCCTGTGGTTACTGGGATTTGAACTCAGGACCTCTGGAAGAGCAGTCCAGTGCTCTTCATCGCTGAGCCATCTCTCATAAGCCCCTTTCTTAATCCATGATTGGCTGTTAACATATTCCTTAATCTATAGGCAGACACAGCTTCATTTAGATTATGTTTGCAGTGGTTATGTTATGCCTTCAAGATACCATCTTGCAGCTCATCTTTTTATCTTCTGGTTCTTACTTCTTTCTTGTCCCATAAGCCATAGATGGGGCAGGATAATTAACATGTTCAGGGCTGAGTAGTCAACTGTCATATTCTAAGCATGTTGAAATGTCATGAGACATTTTAATGCTGCTTCATTGTGTTGCATATTAGACATATTTCACAATAGTTAGCGCATCTTTGTCATTTTTTAATAGGTCATATGCTGCTAGGAATTCATTTCATTCATATTTTCCAATTTAATAGAACACAGATTTTGAAGATATAAAAATTTTCCTTAATGTCTATTGAAATATTTCCCTTTCATTTATTAATTTAGGGTTTATCTCTTTTTCTCATTAATTTGGCTAAGCATTTTCTAATCATCCCTATACTTAAAAGGAACTAACAGTTCATTTCATTGATTTTCCTTGTTTTTTTATTTTTTTACTTTACCTAATTTTAGTTCTGATATTAGTTATCTCTTTCTTCCTACTGCTTTAAGTTAGGTCAATTCTTGTTTTTCATAACTGTAAAGTACATAGTTACGTTATATAAATGAATTCTCTCTGATGTTTTTATTGTGGGCACCCAAAAGCATAAATGTCTTGCTCTCACCACAGACTTCATTGTATCACATAGATTTTATTTTCATTCAATTCTAGTAATATTTTATCTCTTCCTGATTTATCCAATAAGGTGATAGTGAATTTTTCCTTCCCAAGATCCCTATTCCTAAAACAGTAGTTTACCTGGCAACAGCAACGTAGCACTAAAAGGGCATGTGGGACCTTAGGGGGGTGGGGAACCAAAAAAAGGAAAATGAAATGTAAATATAGAATATATCCAATAAATTTTTTTTAAAAAAAGGAACAATAGGGAAAAAAAGAAATTTTCTTGATTCACTCAAAACTTCTTTTTGTTTTCTAAAAATATTTTACTTAATACTCTTGAGTTTCTTGAGCATTCTGTGTTGGGTTCTTGCATGGTTTTGGTGTAAAGATAATAGGTGGGCGTTGTCAAAAATTTAGATGACATTTCTTCAGTTTCTATTTTGTAGACTAATTTTGAGATTATTGGTCTCAATGGTTGTGTGCGATTTTGGTAGAATTCTGTGCTAAATTCATCTGCTCCTAGCCTTTTAAAAACTTTTTTCCTGGGAGACTTTAATTACTATTTCTATACTGTTATGGATTGTAAATATGTTTCAATGATTGAATTCATTGTGATTTATCTTTGCTAGGTCTTATATATAAAGAAATCCATACATTTCTTTTGGGTTTTCCAGCTTGATGAATACAGTCTTACAAAGCATGTCCTTTTAATTTTCTGAGGTTTCTTGTTTTTGTTCTTTGATGGATATGTTGTGTCCTTCCCTATCTCTTCTGATTAGTTTTAGTCTGAATTCTTTTTTCTTAGATCTTTTTTTTATTTCATCATGAAGTGTTTTCTGTTCTCTAGCTATTTTGATTGACAGTTTTTCTGGGAATAGTGGTTTTGGGATAGTATTTCTAGTTTCTCCAAATTTGAAGAAAATCCTCCCCAGTCCTGGCTTTCAGTCTCCACTCTAAAATCATGATATTATTATGGGTTTGCCTTCATGTGTGTTTTTTCTTTTTTCCTTGTAGCTTCTAATAGTCTTTCTCTACTCTATAGTTTTAATCCTTTTTTATTATTATGTGTTGTGGGGACTCCCTCCCCCTGCTTTCTACTTTATATTCAGTATGCTCTTTATACCGTTATAGATATCTTTTTTATATTAAGGAACTTTTCTTATTTGGTTTTTGTTAAAAATATTTCTTTGGTCTGCTTTGTTTTTCTTTTTCTTTTCCTTTTCCTTCTATAGTTGCTAGTCACATGCTTGATGGTTATGTTTATGCCAACTTGACGCATCCTAGGATCATCTGGAAAGGAGAAATCTTAATTAAGAAAAATTTTTAATAGGTTTGGCCTATAGACAAATGTGTAATATGTTACTTTCTTGATTGATATGTTAGGGCTTAGATTGCTTAGGAAGTACCACCCCTGGGTTATGGTCCTATGTGCCTTCTATAAAAAAGAAAAACAAAAACTAGCATGAACAACCCATGGAGAAGCATTCATCTATGGCCTCTGTGTCAGTTTCGCTTCCTGCTCTGCCGGCTTTTCTGCCCTGACTTCCTTAGATGATGCACTGTGATATGGAAGTATAAGGAAAACAAACCTATTTTCCCCTAAGTTGCATACAGTCATGTTTTATCACAGTGGTAGAAACCCAAAGTAAGACAGTAGGTTTTGTGTTTTTATACTATCCCAGAATTTCTGGATGTTTTGCAGCTGGATTGTTTTTTAACTTAAATATCCATTACATAATCTTCAAGACCTGAAATTAAAGGACATCTTTGGAAATTCTTCGTCTCATAACGTTAAGTCAAGGTGTTTTGTTATTGTTTCTGTTTATTTTCGTGTGTGTGTTTTTACCCCACCTTACAGATCCTTTGAAAAAGCCTTATGGCTTCCAATTTGGAGTTTTTATGGGATTCCTGAGTGTGTGAATGTATGTGTTTCTGTGTCTATTTATCATTCTATCTATCTATCTATCTATCTATCTATCTATCTATCTATCCATTATATATATGTATGTATGTATATATATATATATATATATATATATATATATGATAGACTAACCATTGCAAGTGTAGATTTTTCCATTTTTATAAATCTACCTGACAGCTAGAATGGTGGCGCACGCCTGTAATCCCAGCACTTGGGAGGCAGAGGCGGGTGGCCAACCTGGTCTATAGAGTGATTTCCAGGACAGCCAGGACTACGCAGAGAAACCCTGTCTCGAAAATCAAAAAAAAAAAAAAAAAAAAAAAAAAAAAAAAAACTATCTGACTACTAGCATACCAGAAAAAAATCCAATATCTACTTGAATGATTTTAAATTGATCATATTTTCAGGATCTGCTTATCCCATATGTTAGCAGGTAATGTGTTTACAGGTTTTGAGTCTCTTAACCTAGATGTCTTGTGAAGAGTATTCAGTAAGTGTACCACAGTGGCTACGTAGGGTTATAAAAACAGAAATCTGTCAAAACTATGGCACTAAAAATGGAATCAATTAAGTGGCTACCATAGTAATTCAGTGCACATATTTGAAGAATGGGAATGGAATTTAGATGTGTATGATACTTAGTAAAAAAAAAATAGCATAGTAAGTGAGGAGAGAGAAAATTCTACTCAGTAGAGGAGGAAGCGGTAATTGTGTTCCTGCTGATATTAGTAGAAAGATGACAGTGAATTCTGACTGCCATGGTATCTTACGGTTCTTATGATACTTAATGTTTCATCTGAGAGAAGATCCATTTATTTAGTCTTGAAAACCTAAGGTTCAGGAAAGAGAATTGCATTGGAAGCTTGCGTTCACAAAATCACTCACTCATCAAACATTGCCAGACCTTTACTATGGGGCAGTCATAAGAGGAAAGCAGGGAGAAGTTGTAGTGTGTTATTGGAGATAATTCAGGGTCTGGTTTCTCAAGTTTAGTAGAAGAGAACTGAAATTATAGCTTCCTGTTCCCTCCTTTTTGGTAATCCGCAGCAGCAAATTAATCTTTCTGCAATTTTCTACATTTTTCTCTTTTATAAGACGCACATAATCAAAATGCAACCCTCTTAGTTTTATCGTGTGTTAGTTCATGTAAAATACATGAAACATTTCCTGATATATAGAAAGACTTAGACAAATACTAACTGTAATTGTTCAAAGTGGCAAAAACAATGGCGGAGTGCATTTTTGGTTGGGTTGATTCAGTTAGAAAGTAATGTATAGGGAATCATGTAGGATTCAGTTTGGTGTTTTTTAAATTGCATATTTTATGTATTTATATTTCAAATGTTTTCCCCTGTCCTGGTTTCCCCTCCCTCTTCCCCTGCTTCTATGAGGGTGTTCCCCTACTTATCTACCCACTCCCTCCTCCCTGCCCTGGCATTCCCCTACACTGGGGCATCAGCTCGCCTTCACAGGACCAAGAGCCTCTCCTCCCATTGATGCCTGACAAGGTCATCCTTTTCTACATATGCAGCTGGAGCCATGGGTTCCTCCATGTGTACTCTTTGTTTGGTGGTTTAGTCCCTGGGAGATCTGGGGAGTCTGGTTGGTTGATTTTGTTGTTCTTCTTATGCATTGCAAACCCCTTCAGCTCCTTCAGTGTTCTCTAACGCCTCCATTGGGGATCTGAGCTCAGTCCAATGGTTGGCTGCGAACATCTGCCTCTATATTTGTCAGGCTCTGGCAGAGCCTCTCAGGAGACAGCTATAACAAGTAGAGGTTCTTAAAATATTTTTCTTGTTGTAAGGACATTTAGGTGTGTGTGTGTGTGTGTGTGTGTGTGTGTGTGTGTGTGTGTGTGTGTTTTGTGTGTGTGTGTTTGTATATGGTCCTCTGGAAGCCTTAGTTACAAAGCTGTGATTCTAGAATCTCTCTCGAAAAATTACATGAGTTAGTAACATATAGTCTCATGAAAATTTAAAAACAAGTGCCCCAAAATATTAATATAACGTATTATTCAAATTGATAATAATTAAATATTTATATACAATTTAATTATATAGTTCTAAGAGAGGAACTATATGTTAGTCCAGACATTCTAAAAATATTTTTTTTCTTCTCCTGTGATTAATAGAAGGCCATCTTGTTTCAAAGAATGCAATCAGTCAAGGTACAATCTTATACAGGGAATTGACGAGAATGGGTTATTTCAATTCTTTCCCCTTTTCATGATATTACTGGAAACAAGCTCTCACAACATCCTGATGTTGGTACCATCAGTTTTAATTTTAGACTGAGACACTTGCTTAATCACTACTTCGATTTTTACTTTGGCTATTTTTTCTTTCATTCTGGCTTTTAGAATATTTGTTCATTTCTCTAATTTTCTATAACATTTGTTATAATTCTTTCTTTCTTTTTTTTGATTTTGCTTCATTTCTCTAATTTTATTTTCAGCAAAGAAAAAGTGGAGAAATTTTGATTACATCAAAGCAATAGTAAAGTATGAAAGTCTTGACACTATTGTCTTATAGATGTGATCCAGTATATATATATATATATATATATATATATATATATATATATATATGCATACATACATATATATGTATATATATACACATACATACATACATATGTATATATATTCATATATGCCCAGTATCACTCAACAGGAGGCTACAATGGGGCCTCAGAGGAATAAAGGAACTTGTTAGGCAGGTGCTGTTTAGTAGGATTCTGGTTCCACGGGGGCCCTTGGAAGCCTGTAGTAAGGGAGCTGCGGGGAGCTGCTGTGCTCTTCATGTGTATCACCTATGCAGTTATTAAGAATGTCACAGCGCCCTAGCAGGGAACTGGCCACACCCACGTGAGGTCAATCTGAGAGGCACAGTTCACACACCCATGAATCTACTTCTGAATTTAATCCAACCTAAATTAGGTAAAGGTATTTTTAAGTAGTGGTTCGTTTTCTGTCATTTCCCAGTTACAGATTAAGCAGTGTTCAGGTGCTGAATTAATGGTCTGGCCATGAACAACTGCTCTCTTCATTACCTAGCCAAGTGCTTTTGAGTTTTTTACCAAGGTGATATTTCTTTTCTTCTCCCAGTCCATCATTAAGTGATATTGTTGCAAAGCAAAGTCCTTGTTTGGTATCACTCATGTCAAATTCTATGGAAGCATATACTTCCTGAATGAATGACTTTCTTGTCATTGTAACCAAACACCCAATAGAAGAGACTTCGGAGAGAGTTATTTATATTTTTATTTGTTTTACATTGTAAATTCTTTGATATAAAGTCCCACACCCACTGTAGCTAAGATTGTTTGAAATACACTGTGTAGTCTAGCCTAAGCTGGTTTCCCACTTGGGTTAATTCTCCCGGCACAGTTATCCTGATGCTGAGATCCCAGTTTTAAGTCACCATACCCAGCTATGGGAAGAAGTGTTTATTTTGACTCCAGGTTCAATGGGATATGGTCCATCATGGTAGGGGAGGCTTGGCAGCTGAGACACCTCATTCCTGGGGGTGGGAGCTGGTATTAGCTGGTTCTCTTAGTTGGCAGTCATGAATCCAAGATGACATGGGCAAGCTTGTGACTTTTAGTTGTCACTCTTGTGCTCCTATATCCTAAATGCTCCACAACTTCACGAAATACAACTTACTATCAAAGATCCTGTGTTCAAACACAAGCCTATGAAGGTATGTTTTACTCTTCAAGTGTAATATGCCTATTCTGTCTTTCTGAATTTACATGGGGATAAATACTATTATAAAAGATTCTACATATCTTTTGAAGGCACCTGTTTGTGTCTTCACAAAGAAGAGTCTCTCCTGCTCTGTCTCCTTTCTGTGTTTTTGTATCCCTCCTTCTCTCTGATATTCTCTCCCTCCAACTTTTTATAGCCTGAGGTCTCTCTCTCTCTCTCTCTCTCTCTCTCTCTCTCTCTCTCTCTCTCTCTCTCTTCTAGGGAAACTGTGTGGGTCTAGATAGGACTGAGATGGAAAAGGGAAAAATGATAGACAAGCAATATATCCCACAAGTTCAAAGTATCCTGGCTCAGTTTCCTCATGCACCTCCCCCATCTTTGTCACACAAAGAAACAAGAATATGTCCCCAAAGAGGAACTGCAATCACAGCTAAGACATGAAGTAGTAGCCACACTGCATCAATCTTCCAATGAGAAAACAAAACACGTTTCAGCTCTTTGTATATGTTTCTTATTGCTCAAACCTTTAGAGGGACCAATGAGGAATATACATGCTGGTCATAGAAAAGGCACGTTTGGCATTTCTTCAGGGGCCTTTGGATGTTTTGACATGTTAATGGTAGATGGAAAGCAGTAGTGCATGGTGGGCAAGATCAGACGTCATTGTACATCTGAATAAAAATGTCAAAGCAAAAACTGTCATTTCCTATGTAAATAAATGTATTGGCCATTCAGCAATAAAGATATAAATTGCAAGGAAACTGTTACTTACCTATACTAGACAATTTTCTCACTATATGTGCCCTTTGTTTCTCGCAGGCTCCCTGATGATCCATTCTCAAATTCCATTCACATCCCAGAACATTTTCTAAATCTCTAAATTAAAGACATTGACAACATGTCACATTATTCTTCTGGACTGCCGTTTCATTTTACTTCATAGATTTTTGGATTTTGCTTTTGATTTTTTTCTCTTCTTTTAAATCACGTGTCAGTGGCAGAGATGTTGTAACTGATCTTCTGACCTGGAAAAACAAAAACAAAAACAAAAACGTTTAGGGCCGGGCACAGTTCCGTTCTGTGATGCTGCCCCCATTTTTCAGTAGGTAAAAACTTTGCCCAAGTCCCCAGAAGGCCGCACCTCCTGTGAATAGCTGCTTTAGACAAGCCTCCATTGTTCCGAAAGCTGGATTTCTCACTGAGCAAAAACCACAGCATTGTAAAGATGCCAGTTTACTTTTTATAAGCTTGGTTGTTTTAAAGCTAGAAAGGAACTCTCACTGTTGAGACAACCATGAAAGAAAACCTCTTTTCACGACCATAGAACAAGTGGATGAAGAGAGTAAGAGCCAAAGTGCAGACTGGGAGCCTGGCTCTCCTCCAAAACAACAGAAAAGCCACAGTTAGAAGAAGTAATTGAACACTTTGGAAATCTCTTTGAAGACCTAATGCAGTGGAACTTTTTTTTTAAATGAGTAAACTCTAAATGCATGATTATTCTATGTAAGAAAATATAAGTGAATGTTTTAAGTGCTAAGTGATGAATTTATAAATGTGTAATGTAGCGAGACCAAGCAGTTCTGCCGTGCTGCAGTGCACGCTAAGCATTAGCAGTGCGATTACTTGGAAGAGACAAATCAAAAACCCAGCAAGGTTTTACCTGTTACTAGCTTGGAGCTCATATGCTTTGCTTATTTTATGATGATAATATTATCTATATTGATTATGCTTGCTTAGTAGATTTTTGTGCACCTGAAATAAGAATTTGGGCACAAGAAAATTGGTGCAGACATAAATATAAAAAAATTTCACCGTTTAAATTTGAGACTAATAACAACACTGAATGATTATGTGAATAACTTAAGAAATAACTAATGTTATTTCATCTTCCTGGGAAAAAATAGAAATAGATTTAACCATAGACAGAAAAGATTTTATTCTCTTTATTAGTTGTGAATAGTCTCGTTATATCAAGTCTAGGCTTTAGAGTCATTAAAGAATTTTAATGCAAAAATAAATGTGTATGTTAGACCATGAGAGCTGAGACCTATAGTATACAACGTTCTGAGTATTTATCAGGGTGAAACATTTCTTTTGTGTGTTTTGTGTGAAATTAGATATAACCTGTTACATAGTTATTAGATACTATTAGGAGCATTTCTTGAGAATTCCAGTCGTTATTTTATATTATTTTTCTTTAGCCTATTTTTCTGTTTAATCTGTGGTGATCCGATTTGTAGCATCCAGAGAAATTATAAAATTAACCACTTCTATACACACTTAGCCCCCCCTAGTAATGAGCTAGTATTGTTTTACTTTGGGTAGGGCTTTCACTCAAACTTACCAAGCTTAAGGGGTAATGGTTACCTAGACTATATTTTTTATAATAGTGAAGCATGGCCAAAGTGGTGGGGCTTGCTAGACTCCTGAATACACACACACACACACACACACACACACACACACACACACACGGGACTATCATCATGGGAAAGAATTTAATAGTTACCTAGGGTAGCTATCCGCCTCATCCCACCATCTTCACTCTGGGAGAATTGCTAAGTAGTGCTGCTTAAGTCTCAGTCTAGGGCTTCTTTTGGATTTCGTTTTTAGAACAGTCTCCCAGTTTTTCATATAATATCTTCCTTTCATGGGAAAAAAGTTACCTCTTTTTATTTCAAAATAAGACTATAGAGCAGGGAGACTGAATTTCTTCTGAGTCATATCCTGTCTCTGAAAACGGTTCTGAAATTGGCATCTCCAAGATATTTCATGTCACAGCAGCATGGTGGGCGTGGGCTTACCGAGGTGGATGCTTTGAAGATTTTGTGTCGTTTGTTTCCCTGTTCTTGTTGCAGTGTTAAAGGACTGTGTCTAGAGACTTACGAATGCTAGGAAGGTTGTACCACTATGTTACCCCCTAGCTCAGGGTGAACGGTGCAAACAGTGGCTCTGTATTCGTTTCATAATCTCTGTATAAGCACATGATAAATATAAATGTAATACCTAAAGGTTACAAAGGAGCACAATGT
This sequence comes from Apodemus agrarius, assembly GCA_964023405.1. Lineage (NCBI taxonomy): Eukaryota > Metazoa > Chordata > Mammalia > Rodentia > Muridae > Apodemus > Apodemus agrarius. The sequence goes on from OZ030009.1 coordinate 127,500,147, forward strand.
ATCTATTATTTGTGTATAAAAGCAATCTAATTTCTTTATTAGTGGATCTCATTTCACAAAAGCAGTACCTGATAAAATTTCATCATGTTGTCATCAATTATCTGTATACAACTGTAGAGCCTGATCTGAATAAAAACTCTTTGTGTTTATTGTCAAATTTAACAATACCCACTCAAATCTGGAGGACTTCCCCACAGATATAAATGTGTGTGTGTGTGTGTGTGTGTGTGTGTGTGTGTGTGTGTGTGTGTTTGTGTATTATATGTGAGAATACATGTATAATGTAGAGGCCAGAAACAATCTTGAGTACAATCTTTAATTACTTTTCACTTTAAGTTTTGATATAGAGTCTCTCACTGAACCTGGAGCTTATAGATATGGACTGGCAAGCCATCCATCTTTGGTTATCTGCTTATCTCTGTATCTCCAAATGCTGGGATTAAAGGCCCATTCAGCCTGTGCAGCTGGCTTTGAATATGTGGATACCAGTGATGGAACTTGGCTCTTCATACTTACATGGTACATGTCAAGCACTTTACAGTGTAACTTTCCTAGGCCCAGTAATAAACTCCTTGATACAATAAATGAATATTCCCAAATATAATGAACATGATTACCTCCCCAAAACCATTTCACCTTCCAACAAACATTTAATAACAACATATAAAATTAATTTAATTTTTTTTTTTTGGATTTGGTTTTTTCGGGACAGGGTTATTCTGTGTTATCCCTGGCTGTCCTGGAACTCACTCTGTAGACCAGGCTGGCCTCGGACTCAGAAATCCACCTGACTGCCTCCCAGAGTGCTAGGACTACAGGCGTGCGCCTGCACTGCCTGGCAAATTAATTTAATTTTATTATACAACTTATAACATATGGAAACATTAAATACAGAATATTTTAAGTCAGTGTTATTAATATTAATATATCACTATATTTTGAAAACAACTTAAATAACCTCTTATCTTTCAATTTATAATGAAGACTACTTAAACCATTATGCCTTTAATATTTAAAAAGCTGGAAATTTAGTGCAATTAAACAATGAAATTCAATTTAAAAAAGTCAATGTTTGACTTCAAACCAGAGTTTAAGAAAGTAAATGGAGTAGAAGAGGCATATAATTTTTCTGTATAATTTTCAAATTCGCCTATTATTCTATATAAATGATCTATTTTATAATGGTAACAATGAAACAAATTTTACAATGTACATAACTATAGTATATAACTGCATTTCAGAATGAACTTATTATGGACTGGTCTTTAACTCTGCCAAGGAATTATTTCAGCCATGCTTTCTCTGGAAGGAGCAGATTTTGACAATCATACCATGTAACCTTAATTTACAATTCATTAATTATTCCCTAGATTAATTATTCCCAGCATCCCTAGTTTTTTCTTATTATTATTTATATTTTTATCCACACTTTTACCAAAACCGAAAGAGAGAGAGAAGAGGGTGGAGGGAGGGGGAGAGAGAGAGAACCCATGAAACTTAAAATTTTCTGGAGTTTGCATGTGATAGAGTTGTTGTTGTTGCTATGATGATTTCCTTCATGGCTCTCTGACCTCACCTTTTTCAGCTTTTGATTCCTCTTCTTTCTAATGGAGTCAACTTTTCAACATTGCTATATTACAGATAGTAATCTACCCCTCTCAGCAGCTAGTTGTTTAATCACACTTAAGCAGAAAACCCTCTTAGCAGTCTCTTTTTTGATCAAAGGCATTACCCCAGCACAGTTTTTTATTGGACTCTAAGGAGAAAAAGTGAGCCCATGCCCATATTGAGTTAAAGAAGCAATGAAATTGATCATAGTCATTTTTTGTGGACTCTGAGTTAAGTAACTAAATGTTTTAACATTTAACTATGCCACAGTTATGAAAGTGTCATGATAGTACTATGATAGTTCTCAAGAGGCCATCAAGTGAAATCACGTGTTGAAATAGTTGAAGTGGATAATATAGCCAGACAGTGATCTATTCCTTGCATCTCTGTTTGGAGACAGAAACAGGGAGAGTTCTCAAGTCAGAGGAAAGTGAAACAATTATTCAGGGATAATCTTGCTAAAATAGAAGACTACATCTCCTGGTGATTGTGCAATGGTAAAGCAAGAGAGTCCTCTTTTCCAGAATGGGTCTGTCATTTAGACCATGGAGTTTAGAGTTGTTTCTGGTATATATGCTCAGACTATGTAGAATAAAAGAACATGACAAAGTATACGCTTGCACTTATATTATATTAGGGTATCAAATATGCATACATAATAAACTGGATGCCCACTGATGCTTGAAATTGTTTGACGGCAAGAAAACATCATATGGTTCATGAGGACAGTTTTAATTCAAAGTTTGCAGAAAGATGGGTCCAACCAATTTACTCTGGGAAAGATAATTTTTGCAAGAATCTTGCCAATGCCTTTGATGCTTTTCACTCAAGCAGATGCACCAATGTCCCTCATCAGCTGCATTAAGAGTATGACATAAAAGTGGTGAGTGTGCTTTGAAGCTAAAAACATTGTATTGGAGAAGCATCTGTATAATAAACCCAAAGCATTTTTATTGTTTATAGTTATTAGAAAAGTCTTCACATAAAATAACAACTCAACTGGTTAGGCTAGAAAATTTTGTTGACATTGTTAGGTCCTAGTGTGAATCCATTTAGAAATTACAATGACATAATCACTGCCGAACTTTACAGATTCGTGATGTCCCAGCAGTAATGGCACTGGGCAGGAAACATTGGCTTGGCTTTATTATCTTAGGGTCACTCACTAGTGAGAAGATGCTTTTCCATGTTTACTGTGATGAGAAACCTATGAAGCAACTCATTGTTTTTGGTAATATCTTCATGTTTGACCTGTTATCTCATAACTGCACCTGACTGAGGCACAGTCTGTGTGCTGAGGAGAGTGATGTGTTTCTTCAAGAATTATTCTTGTCTGTGAACCATACCCCCCAATAAAGCATCACTGACATGTGAGTGCATGATCAGGCAGCATATCAAAAAGGAGATGTTCGATTAGAACTGCAAGTCCTTAGCCCAATCTGTTGGCCACAGCTGGTAGTTTTGTTTGGCTTGCAGCACACAAAATAACTCATATGTATAAAATACACTTGCTTTTAAATCACCTTGATTTCTTCTTGTTTGTGACATGTTTGTGAACAAGGTTCCATCCAAACCTTTCCTCATTTTCATCTATTACCTTAATGTGAGTATGTGAATGTTCATACTTACACACACACACACACACACACACACACACACACACACTCACACACTTCACTCCTTGCAGTAGATAGTCTAAAGCTGGAAATCTAGTAAATCCTATTATAGAGAAAACTAGCATGCTGTGATAGCCAAAGCAATGGAAAGATTGTGACTCTTAAAGTGCCGTGATCCAGAACAGTATTTCTGAAAGAACTCTGCTAGATCAACTCTATAAGAATCCCCTGAGCTACAAAATTGCCGACTACTTAATTTTACACTAGATTTGGGGGATGGAATTGGGAATTGTATTTTGGTTTTCTTTGTGACTCAGTGGACGATTTCTTACCTGGCTTTCAGAGAGTTGGTAGATTTTGTAGTTCACTGGAAGAGCAAGTGCCACGTCTTCAGGTCCGCTCTGTAGGTCAGTGGAAGAGCTCACTTCTGGCTTTCAGAGACCCAGTCTATTTTTTACTCACTGGAACAGCCATTGCCTGATGTTCAGGTCTGCTCTGTAGGTCAGAGGAAGCACACTTGCCTGATATTCAGAGATCCTGGGATCTTTGTATAACAATGAAGAGTAATTTTTTTTAAACAAATGCTTTATTTTTGATTTGAGAATAACGACTTAAAAAACTTGTATGAAGCTTGTGCAGCAGGATGACTAATGCCACGTGACTGCTTTCTGGCTTTGTTTTTGTTTTCTCCTATGTAAGTGGTCTAAGGGTATATTTTAAAAATGTTATTGGCCTTACTTTCCTTATCTTCTAAACAAAACCATTACAATAAATTTGCGTAACTAATCTAGGTGTAGTCAGGGCAGTAGACTACCCAACTGCTCAGTATAAATATTTCATGACGTAGAATCCTTGCAAACGGTGGTCGCTTAGAAGATAGCTTCTCTTCTTCCTTTCCTTGTTTGTGTGTCAATATCTTCCACAGCCACTGGTGCAACAGTGCTCAGAAAATACAAACTAGTTGGTGAGAGGAATACCGCTGATTGCAAGTTCTTGGCAATTTGCTTTGTCTCATGACATGTGATCATACTACCTAACAAAATGTAATGTCCTGTATTTTCATGATAAAGTCATTGTTGTGCCTTCTTGAACTATATTATGTAAAATTTCTCATGGAATTGCATGGATGGCAAAGAAATTTTCATTCAGAGATTTTTTTTATCATTTACATACATAATATACTCACACACAAAAACTCCATAGAAATGTTTTGGGTCAAATATTTGTTTTCTTTATTAGATACTCAGTGATAAAGTATACAGTGTACTTTGATCCTTTTCAGCTAGCTATACTACCTTCTCCAAGATCCTTCTCCCTTTTCTGTCTCACCCATTGTTTTATTGTTTCTATTTTAAATCCATCAATAACATTTTACTCTGACTTTATACTCTTGGATATATAAAATTCCACTGAAATACAATCAACCAGTGGAAAAAATACTCTAGAAAAAAAAATAGGCATCTTTCCCGCACCTATGATCTCCTTAGCTATGGGTGGAACATTGTTCCATTTCATATGCTGGGATTTTATGGGGCTTGAACATGCCCGGGTTTTGTGCAGGTTGCAGTAACTGATGTGAGTTCAAATGTACAGCTGCTCTGCTGTGTCCAGAAAACACTGTTTCTTAACATTACCAAGCACTCACTCATGGCTCTTACACTCTTTCTGCCTTTTGTCTACAGAGATCTATAGCTTTGAGAGGAGGGCATATGAGGTTTTGTTCTCTGCATTTTGATCAGTGGTATACATCACCATTAATTGCCATATGTCAGTGGTAAAAGAAGTAAAATTAGAATGAAAAACACAGATCTTCTGATGAGGGTTGAAAGATGCACTAATCTGTTGGCATGGCAATAAATTTATTAGGAATAAATTTGATAACAGGCTGACTTTAAAAGACATGTAAGTTCTCCTCCAGAATCTATGATCTGTCTACCCATATGATGCCCAATAATAGAGGCAGGTCTGAGATGGGTCTTAAATGAAATCAGAAAGTTATTGGTTACTCCTATGACATTCAAGCTACAATTTTACTAGTGAACAATGTTGACTGACAAGTTATTATTTTAATCTTTAAGACACAAAGTTGGATGAGGTTGATGATTACTTATCGACTACATTAGCATACACACCACATCAGACTCTTCTTTTTTCATTTTATTTACTTAAAAATTTATTCACCCAAAATTTGAATAATCAAAAACAATAGAAAAGCAATATAAAGTTTAAACAAAGAGGAGCACTGTTGTACTTGTACAGCACAAAGACAGTTAGCCAATAGGGATAATTTGAAGTCCCATACCCACAATGATTTTTTGTTCACATTCTGTGAGTCAGATAGGTAGTGTCTTCAGCACTGGGGTCTTGCCAACAGTTCTAGAGCATAATCAAGAGCACTGGCAGTAATCTGTGATTTTAGGAGATGTATTGCTTTATTTTCCAACAATTCCAAAAGAGGCAACTTATTTCTGGCACCATGATATGCATTTGTTAGTCTATGATGATAAGTAGAAGCATTGCTGCAATGTTATAGGTTAAGTCTATTTAAAACTATTTGTATATAGGTTTGAGTGTATAAATTAGGAAGCTTTACAGTGGTGGGTATCCATTTAGAAAGCTTCATATGAGTTTTGTAAAAAGTCTTTACTATTAGTTATCTACTCTTATATATTCTTAAAATATTTTCCCAGAAAGTTTGGCATTTTTTTTATCATCAACTTCAAAATTTATAGGAGAGTCAAGAAGAAGACTCAGCAATTATGAGTTGTGAGATAAAAGAATGGAATTGCTTGTCACAAGATAATGCCAGCTGACTGTGAGATAAATGTCAAGTCAAAGTCATTGTGCAGCCTGGCAATTTATCAAAAATAAACATGGAAGGGGTAGAAACCATTCATCAAGCACCTGCTCTACTCAAGTTTTATTTCGCCCGCCAGGCTGGTCTTTGATTTAGATCCTGTCACTTTACCTACCAGGTGTGTGTGTAGCTAAGTGACTGGGTCACTGCTGTATTATTTAGAGTTTTATAACCTTGACTTTTGAATGACCATTAAGTTTAGCACAATAAAAAAATCTTTAAAAAGTTAATGATGACTTAATTTAGGTTTACTTTTTTCTTTTTAATAAATTTTTATGCAGTCACCAATTAATGAAAATAGAGGGCATGAATTGTAAAGAGAGCAAGGGGGTGGATTTGGTAGGTTTTGGAGGAAAGAAGGGAAAAGGTAATATTATAATCTGCAAAATAAAAAAATTACTCAGAATAGTTAACATGCAACTGTATATTTAATAGAGAAATATTATAGAAATGGATAGATTCTAGAACCAAGGAACATTATACTTACATTACTACATGGTTATTAGTCTAATAAAGTCTAATGATTGCTCTATAAAACTTATACCTGGAAAGTGTCATCTGTTGAAATAAATGTGTGATGTTTTTATTAGACACTGGCAGTCCTTTACCTTGCAAGCTAATTAAAAAAATTACAGTTCACAGGTAATTAAAAAATTTGTTTTCTTAATTTACCATGTTTTCCCATGTTTCATCTATGGTGCAGGATTCAGAATTCAGTGACTTTCTTCCAATTATAGTACTCAAACCACCTTTGTTCATATTTAGAGCTAAACCAGTAAACTTATAAAGCATGTGAATTTTTTTATTTAATTTTTATTTTCTATATTCGTGAATTTTTTTTAAACTCATATAAACAGCTGTGAGTGCTCATATACTGAGATGTGAATGTGTGTTGACCTTATTGTCACAACTATGTTTTGGTAGCATTACTGAAGAAATGATATAGCAAAAATTTCCTTCAATCTTCCCCATACAAATTGCAAGTAACTCTCGCTTGCCTAGAACCTGAATCTTACATTACTCTTCTGCTTATGAGATTGATTGACAGCAATCAAAAATATGCTTCCAAAAATATAACTACCCAGAAGCTTTGCATTCTTTCCTTTATTGTTTCTTCATTTGTTTTCTCAAATTAAAACCTCATCCAGGAATTGCCGTAGGTGAGGTATTTGTGTTCTTATGATAAAATACAAAGGCTATAACTATATATTTATACAGAGATATGCAGATTTATATATAAATCACCTTATATGTATGGGACTTTGATTATATATATTCTTCTCAAATGTATATATGTATATGTGTATGTATATATACATGTATTCATACTTGTATATATGTATGTGCTGATGTTTAGGTTTAAAATAGAAGTTTGATATGATTGGAACCATAGTTAAGCTGAATTATAACATTTGAAATGCTATGCTAATTTAGACTATAAAAGACCTCATGTATTATACTGAGGAGTTTGAATTTTATTATAATTTATTTATTTAATTTTTAAAGATTTATTTATTATTATATGTGAGTACACTGTAGCTGTCTTCAGACACACCAGAAGAGGGCATCAGGTCTCATTATGGATGGTTGTGAGTCACCATGTAGTTACTGGGATTTGAACTCAGGACCTTCAGAAGAGCAATCAGTGCTCTTAACCCCTGAGCCATCTCTCCAGCCCGAAGTTTGAATTTTATATGGGATGAAATTTACAGAAATATTTTAAGAAAAGGAATGATATAAAAAAATTAAAAAAAGAATGATACAAATTTGACCTGGTTATACTAGAAATAACCAAGAAATATAAACTATTAGAAAAAATTTTTGCTGTACTTTGAAACTTGAAATTTCTGGAAAAATGAAAAAGGGTAGTAGATGCGATAAAATATCAGTGACTATCTGAGAGACTGACATCTTGGTGAGACATTTAAGGATGGAAGAGGAAGGACTGGCTCCAGGAGGACTCTCACTGCACTTAGCCTGGGTATACAGAAGGGTGAACAGACTTTGTGCTGAGATTAGTTACTTAACCACTATATTTTATGAGGATATCCTTACCACTTTATTTTTTAAAATTTCCTTCCTTATAGAAAGGGCGTGACATTTAATATTACTTCGTGAAGTAGATGACTAAGTCATTCAATATGAATGACTTAGTAAATATCTTGTAAATCTTAAAATGAAGCTTTCGATTTATTTTATGAATAAATGTTCATAGTTCTGTTTGTTTGTTTATTTATTTATTTATTTATTTATTTATTTATTGTTTTTTCGAGACAGGGTTTCTCTATATAGCCCTGGCTGTCCTGGAACTCACTCTGTAGACCAGGTTGGCCTTGAACTCAGAAATCCACCTGTCTCTGCCTCCCAAGTGCTGGGATTAAAGGTGTGCGCCACCACCGCCTGGCCGTGTTCTGTTCTATTATTGTTATCATATAACATCATTATAGTGACACTATAAAAAAGATGGTTCATAAAGAATATTTAATAAAAATCACATTTAATACATTCTCACATACATTGCATCCCTACCAGAGTTTTCTGTCCTGCTACTCTGCTCAGTCCCTCTTGCCATATATTTTCTCTACCAGATCCACTTCTTCATCATTTTCTTCCAAAAAAAAAGATCAGGGCTTATCAACTGAACATGGCATAAAAATTAAAACAAGATTGGGCACAAAATCTCGCATCAAGGCTGGATGAGGCTACCCAATCTCAGGCATAAGAATAAGAAACTCTCTCCCTAACTCCCACTGTTGGGAGTCCCACAAAAATATCATGCTACATAACAATAACATTTGCAGAGGACCTACGTTAGACCTATACAGGCTCCATGTTTGATGCTTCCATCTCCATGAACAATTATTATCCCTGCCTAAATTATTTCTGCAGGCTGTGTCTTATGTTCTTGTGGTGTCCTCAACTCCTCTGGCTCCTGCAATCCATTTTCCTCCTTTTTTGTATGATTCCTCTCACTCTTCCTAGTGTTTGATTGTAGGTGTAGGCATCTGCTTTCATGAGTTGGTGAACATTTGAGCTTAGCACTGTGGGCATAGGAGAATATCATTAGAAATAATTTCCCCTCCCTCCTTTCCTACCTTCCTTCCTTCCTACTTTCCTTTCTCTCCTCTGCCCCCTTGCCAGTCAGGTTTGGTTTTATTCTGGGTCATTTGGCTCTTGCAAGGAGTTTCCACTGAGCTCAGTTTCTACATGGCCACTGTAAAGCCCTCTAATTCCAGTCACGTCTCCCAGTAATCTCCCCCTCTGTTCCTCCCAGCCTCTGATTACCAGTCATTCAAGCAGTGCCAGACATGGGCTCTGTGAAATGGGTCTTAAGTTGGACAGTCACTGGTTAGCTACTCCTACAATTTCTGTCTCATCATTACCCAAGCACATATTGCAGAGGAGGGCAGATTTTAGGCTGAAGGTTTTATGGCTTGGTTGATGTTACAGTTCCACTGCTTGGAGCTTTGCATGGTTATAGTAGATGGCCAGTTTAGGCTCCGCATTCCCAATTATTGGAAGACTTCACTAGGATCACTCTCATAGATTTCAATGGGTTTGCACAGCACTGCGTTTTTACATAGCTCCTGTAAAGCCCTCCAGTTCCAGTCATCTCTCCCAGTATTCTCCCCCTCTCTTCCTTCCAACCCCTGCCTGCCCCTTCCTGTTCCAATCCCTATAGGGCCCCAGTCCACCTGTGCAATCTATTCTAATTCTAGGCCCAGGAAGATCCATGGACCTCCTTCTTAAGCCTTCCTTGTTTCTTAGCTTCTTTGGGTCTGTGGATTATAGCACACTCACCTTTTAATCAATATCTAATATTCATTTATCAGTTAGTATTTACCATGTTTGTATTTTGTGTCAAGATTATCAATGATCATCACTCAGGATGATATTTTTCTTTTTATTTATTTATTTATTTATTTATTCATTCATTCATTCATTCATTCATTCATTCATTTATATTTTTCTAGTTCCATTCATTTGCCGGAAAACTTTCATGATGTCATTGGTTTTTAAAATCTGAGTAAATCTCCATTGTGTTAATTTACAACATTTTCTTTATCTTTTGTTGAGGGACATCTAGGTTATTTCCAATTTCTGTCACTAGAAATAAAGTTGCCATAAACATTTTTAAACGCGTATTATTTAGTAGGATGGTGCATCCCTTTGTTATATATGTAAGAGTTGCATCTTGAGGGAGATCAAGGAGCAGTTTTCTGAGGAACTGTCATATTCATTTCCATAGCTGTACTAGGTCGACATCTCACTTGCAATGGAAGTGTTCTTTTTGGTCCACATTCTTACCAACATGAGCTGACTTTTTATCTTTTCCATTCCAATGAGTGTAAGATGAAAACTCAAAGTAGTTTTGATTTGCGGTTCTTTGATGGCTAAAGATATTGATCATTTCATTAAATGTTTCTCAGACATTTGTGATTCCTCTGTTGAGAATTCTGTTTAGACCTATACTTCACTTTTTAAAAAAATTATTTGATTTGCTCATGTCTAATTTCTTAAGTTCTTTATATATTTTGGATATTAGCCTCTTTGTTGGATGTGGAATGGGGGAAATATTTTCCACTTCTGCAGAATACCACTTAATACTAATGATAGTGTCCTTTACCCAAAATAAAATGTCTTAATCTCATGAAGTCCCATTCATTGATTGTTAATAGTGCCTGTGCTACTTTTGTTCAGGAAGTTGTCTCTTGTGCCAATGTGTTCAAGGCTATTCCTATTTTCTCTTCCATTAGATTCAGTGTATGTGATTTTATGTTGAGGTCTGTGATCCATTTGAACTTGAGTTTTGTGCAGTGTGATCAACATGGATCTATTTGCATTCTTTTACAGGCTGACATCTAGTTTTACCAGAACCATTTGCTGAAAATGCTTTCTTTCTTTCTTTCTTTCTTTCTTTCTTTCTTTCTTTCTTTCTTTCTTTCTTTTTTAATATTGTATTTCAGACTTCTTTACCAAAAATCAGGTCTTCATAAGAGTGTGTGGATTTACTTCTGAGTCTTCAACTCAGTTTTGTTGATAAATTGGTGTGTTTTCGTGCCAAACTATACCAACTATGTGGTTTTCATTATTATAGTTCTGTAGTACAGCTTGAAGTCAGTGGTAGTGATACTTCTAGATGTTCTTTTATTGTTCTAGGATTGTTTTAGCTATCCAGTACTTTAGTTTTTCCGCATGGAATTGAGAATTGTCCTTTCAAGATATATAAAGAATTGTGATGTAATTTTAATGGGATTTCATTGAATCTGTTGATTGTTTTGGTGATTGCCATTTTTCTTATATTAATTCTATATATCCATAAGCATTGGAAAGTTTTCTTTTTTCCTTTATTTTCTTTTTTCTGAGGCAGGGTTTCTCTGTGTAGCCCAGGCAAAAGTTTTCCATCTTCTGATGTCTTCTTCAATTTCTTCAAAGACTTGAACATTTTGTCATACAAGTCTTTCGTTTGGTTCATTAGAACTATCCACAAGGTATAATGCTATTTGTGGCTATTGTGAAGGGTGCTATTTCTCTAATTTCTTTCTCAGCCATTTTGTCATTTGTGCATAGGAAGGCTGTTGTTTTTGTTTGTTTGTTTGTTTTGTTTTGTTTCTGGTGTTGTTGGTGGGGTTGTTTGTTTTTGGGTTAATCTTATATCTAACCACTTCAATAACCGTGTTTATCAGCTGTTGAAATTCCTTGATAGAATTTTTTGGGTTGCTAATGTAAACTACCATATTATCTACTTTGACTTCTTCTTTTACCATTATTATGCTTTTGATCTCCTTTGGCTTTCTTATTGCTCCAGATAGAATTTTGTTATTATATTGAATAAATATGGAAAGAGTGGATTGCCTTGTCTCATTTTTATTTTTAGCAGAATTGTGTTGACTGTCTTTCCATTTAATTTAATGTTGATTATTGTCTTTCTTTAAAATGCCTTTATTATATTTAGCTATGCCTCTTTTATTCCTAATCATTCTAAGACTTCATGGATGAGTGTCAGATTTTGCCAAAGGCTTCTTCAACATCTAATGAGATGATCTTTATTTTTCCTTTTTGTTTGTTTATATGGTTGATCACATTGACTGATTTTCTGATGCTAAGCCATGCCTGAATCTCTGGGATAAAGTCTACTTGGTCATAGTGGATTATCTTTTGCATGTTTTCTTGGATTCAGTTTGTGGTATATTATTGAGTATTTTTGCATCCGTATCCATGAAAAAAATTGGTCTGTAATTCTCTTTCTCTGTTGAGTCTTTGTGTGGTTTGGATATCTCAAACTCAAACAGGTTGACTTTGATCTTGTACAATGATTTGACCATGCCCCCTTTGTTTTCATTGAAAAATTTGAAGAGTATTGTCATTATCTCTTCTTTGATGGTCTGGTTGAATTCTGTGATAATGCTGTCTGACCATGGGCTTTTTTGTCTGGGAGACTTTTATAGCTGCTGCTATTTCATTACTGGTTAGAGGACTATTTATTGTTTATCTGATATGTATTTATTTATTTATTTATTTATTTATTTATTGCTTGTCTTTTCCTTGATTTCCTTTTAGGGATGTTTGCATTTCTCCTTTAAGCATCTCTAATATCTTCTCAAAAATGGTTTTAAAGTCCTTTTCTTGTCCTTCAGCTGTGTTGGACTATTTGAGGCTTGCTGTACTAGAGTAGTTGTAGTCTGGTCATATTGTCTTAGCTGATTTTGATTGTGTTCTTACCCTGGAATCTAGAAATCTGGTTTTCAGGTAAAATATGCGAAGGTAAACATTTCTCAGTTTATCTTTGTTGGATGAGTGTTTCTTTCCTTGGCTTCTGTTTCATTTCTAGTCTTCTGGTGGGAGTGGCTTGTGATTATATAGAGGGTTTCCTCTGCTTGAGTTATGGTCTAGACTTCCGATTGCTTGAAAAGCCTCAGGTCAAGCAGGGGATTGTATTCTGAATTAAGGGCTGGATTTCTAGCAGCTTGCCTGGCTTCTGGTCCAGCAGGGTGTTTTCTCTGGTGTTCTGGTGTCTGGTTTGTCTGTAGGTGGCACTGAAGGAGTGTTGACAGTCTAAAGGCATTGGTGGGAAGGCTTCTCTGGTGAAGCAGGAAAAACATTCTTTTTAAAATATTTCTCTAAGTATTATCTATATAGTGTTTGTCTGGATGCATGCATGTCCGTGTACCATGTATGGTGTCGTTGGAAGCCAGAAGAGCATGTTAGATCCTCTGGTCATTCATTTCCAGGTAGTAGTTGTACACCACCATATGTGTGTTCTGAGCTAAACTCAGGTTGTTTGCAAGAGGAACAAGTACTCTTCACCATTGAAGCATCTATCCAGGTTTATGAGTCTCTCTTTTAGTTAATTAAATATTTTAGGAAAGCAACCAGATAAATGTAACAACAAAGCAAGTCATTCAAAGTAAAGTTTTAAAGTCTGAAGATATTGTTCAGCACTTAAGATCGCCTGTTCTTGGAGAAGATCTAATTTCTTTTTTCTCTGGCTATGCACAGAGGTTTATAACTACCTTTAACTCTACTTCCCCGGACATCAGACACCTTCATCACTCACTTCCCAAGGCATCAGTGGTTCACCAACATATGCATAAAAATAAAATACATTAATATGCTTCTGGGAAGATACTATGACTAATATAAAAAATTGGAAGTCAGCCACCACATTTGAGGTTATGCAATAATTTGAACTTAAGGGAAATATAAGAAAAAAGCAGAAGTAAAACAATTTTCTAGAAAGGTAAGCAATAAAACATCTAATAAAAACCAATGAGGTCGGCTCCAGGGATAAGCACACCAATTGGTTTTCCAGTGCTAAATGATCAGCTCATAAAATATACATGTAAGTAACATTATATAGACTGAATAGGCTATATTTCAATATATAGGCAAGATATATGCCTTTATATTATAAGTACTATGCAATAACATTTAGTGAAAAGAAGCAACCATGAATTTGAAGGAGAGATGGGAGGAAAGCTTGGGAGGCTGTGGAAGGAAAAAAGAGAAGGGGAAATCTTTTAAATATATTCTCAAAAACAAAGTCCATCACAGTATCTGAATTATTCTCTATACAATAAAATGACATGGAACTCTAGCTATAGATATCAAAATCATAAAACTTTATAAAAAAGAAAATGACCAAAATTATGTTATTGAAGATGTACATTATAATTCAAAAAATAATTGTAATGAATGAAGTAATAATATACTTTGATATTTAGAAATAATTGGTAACATAAAATCCATTTTCTCATGTTCTCATGTATCTCAATTAGAGTAACTAGAAAATAATATTGTGGTAATGATCAGAATTAAAATTACATTCCAAAGGGGAGAGTGTCAGGATTACACTGGCAGAGTCTATGCTTTTTTAAAAATGGAATTTTAATTTTCCTTTACATTGAACTGCATACCAAGTAAGCTTGCTCTCCAGCCTTTAACCATATTATTGTGGCAGACAATTCAGATAGTTTTGTCCACTATCTATCCACTGTAGATGGAAAGAATATCAAAATTAACTGAAGAAAATAGTCAAAATTGTTATTCAAATGATAAGCTATTTGAATATAAGGAAATAGTTTCCTGAAGATTTTCTGACATAGGTAATATCTGCTGTATTTCATCTGATTATGATGAAATTTTTAAAAATATTTTGATAAATTATAATTGCATTCTATACATAAGGCATACATCAGTACTGCTAAGTAGAGGTACAGAAATTACAAAGAGGAAGCATAGACTCTTCCTAACCTTAGTGTTCTTTCAGACTCTATAACTACTCCATCTCAAAACACAGGAAGATAAATATAATACCTTGCATACACACACAAACATCATTTCTACCTGAATGTGGTAGACGATAGAAGTCAGATGTCTTGCCAAAGTGAGGTCTGAACAGCTCCATGGAGAAGAGCTACAAAAATAGAGAATGGTAAGGTAACACTAGCAATACACTGAAAAGTCAGGTAAAGGCTGTAAAGAGTGTTTCAGCAAGCATGCAGCAGGAGTGTCTGTCTGTGTGTGTGTGTGTGTGTGTGTGTGTGTGTGCATTCACACATATGTAATGTTTGCTAAATCAATGAAAATGCGTTTGAATATCAAGACTGAGATCAAACTAGAGAAACTGATTGAACAGTGCTAACAGTTAGAGTTTAATTAGATTCTTGGTACAAAAGAGCAAGCAGAGCTAGAAGAATAATGGCCAGAAAGGCTAATGGAGGGAAGAGAAGAGAAAAGTGGTCTGGCGAGGAAGATGAGCTAATGAGATGTTCTAGAGGATGCTCCCTCGAGAAAGTTCTCCCCTCAAAGTCCTACCTCCGTCTTCAATGGAGCACTGTGGAGCAACCAGTCCTGTAGCAACTCCTGTATCCCATAAAGAGGGACAGAGACCAGCTCCTGCACCCCCAACTTAGTATACCAAGGCGAGGAGTTCCTCAATAGTAGCAAAAACTCCACACAATCTTTGATATCACATGATGATATATACTGTTTCTTGATTTAGATCCTTAAAACTTTAGACCTGAAAACAATTTATAATAAAAATGTAATTTATAATAAAGATAATAAAAATTTACTTTTATAAAAATAAGGAAATCTTACTATTGACAGTTTTTTATAGCAATTCACCAAGGTGGTTATGAGAGGCCATTGCAGTTGTTGGAAGGCATTGTTCTCTTAGCGGCTACTTTCAACACTAATGTTTAACATAAAATATATTGTAGATATATCATTTTTATTATTTGTTCACCAGATCCAAGACATTTAGGTTGATTCTATTTCTCTATTGGTATTGTTAATAGAGTAGTAATGAAGATGTCTGAAAAAGAATCTATGATGTAGACCTTTTGATATATTCCAAGGAGCGTTATACACGGGTTGATGGGAGATTTAGCTTTTTTGGGAAATTCTCTGGGCTACCTCCTAGATTAGCTACACAGATTGCAATCCTAACAATAGCAGTAAATGAGGCTTCCCCCTTCCTCACACGTGATGCGAGCCATTGTGTTCTCAGCCATTGTGATTCAGTGATGATGGAATCTCAGAGTTGTTTTAATTTGCATTTTCCTAATTGCTAAGGATACTGAATGCCTTTCAAGATATTTCTTAGCCATAATTTTATTTCTCCTTTGAACACTTATTAACACTTATTGAGATTCTTAGCCCATTTTAGAATTCCACTTTTAAAAATTTTTTTGACTCATTTTATATTCTGGATGTTAATTTACGGTCTAATTTGAAGCTCAAAAGAGTCTTTCTTACTCTGTAGGCTTCCTCTTCATTTAATTGATTGTTTTTCTCGCTGTGCAAGAGCATTTTCACTTTATAAGGTTCCCCTTGTCAAGTGTAGGCTTAATTCCTAGACAAATAGAGTACCTAATTCAGAAGTCCTTTTCTACACCTTTCTTGTACAGTACTGTCTGTTTTTTTCTAGAATTTTCAATGACTTAAACTTCACATTAATGTCTGATTCATTTGGTTTAAACCTTTGTTCTATGTTATACGTATAATTTTAATTTTCCATGACATGTTCAGAAGACGTCTCAAAATATTCCATCAGAAAACATATAGAAATAATCAATAATTTCACCAAAGTATCAGGATACAAAGTCAACTTACGAACATCAACAGTTTTTCTGAGCACCACCAATGAAAATGACGAGGAAGTTATCATCCTTATTTATAATAGCCTCACAGCAATGACATATCCTGGAATAAACACATCCAAGGAAGTAAGACCTCTACATTAAAAACTCTTAAATCTCTGAACAAACAGAAGAGGACTCTCAGGAATTGAAAGAGCTCCCATGCTCACGGATTAAAGGAATTCATATTGTCAAAATGAACATCCTACCAAGAATTTCCAGATTCATTTTATTCCCAGACAAATTCCCTACAACCTCCATAGAAACAGGAATGGGCCCTTAAATTCATATGGAACTACAAAAGATCCTTGATTTCCAAAGCAATGCTGGGGGAAATGTTGAAGAAATCACTATTCCAAATTTTAAGATATACTGTAAAGCTCTAGTTACCAATATTTTCTTAATGAAATCAAGATTTCAGGAAAACCTATTTGGGGTTGAATTCCACTTTGAGACTAATGGTCACTGAAACATTAAAGAAACATTATTCGGGTTTCTCGTTCATATTGAATGGGCAAAAACATGAAAAAAGCAGGAAACCCAAACTCTTCCAAATATACTCTGATATACTGCATCTGTAAGAAAATGATCAGGCTCTTTTTCTCATTAATGAAAACTTTCTTAACTATCTATCTGTCTATCTATCTATCTATCTATCTATCTATCTATCTATCTATCGTATTTTTGATACCAGTTTTCTCTGTGTAACCCTAGAACTTTCTCTGTAGACCAGGCTGACCTCAAACTCGCAGAAATCTGCCTGCCTTTCCCTTCCCAATGCTGGGATTTGAGACATGACTCATCCTTGACATGTCTGAAGTCTAATTTTTGACAACTTAAGGTATTGGCTTTCTTTCTTGCAAAAGCAGATTTGACTTATGAAAATATTCAAGTGACATTATTTTCATTTTATTAATTTTAATTAGTGTAATTTTTGTACTTGGAAAGAATTATTTGAACAGATAGTATATACACTGTGAAATTTCTGTAATATAAATGTATAGCTGAAACTAATAAGAACATTAAGGTTGATTTCAGTAACTTAGAGCTCAAAGTGGCAGACTTACTCAGTCCAGAGCTGATTCTTTGTAATCTCTGTTCTACAAAGGGATTTGACAGCAAGTCAGGGAGAAAGGCCTGCAGAACTCTAATGTATATCTCTTGTGCTAAGATACATAAGAGGATAACATCACTTCTCTCCTGCTTCATGCTTTACAGTACGTTTACCAAGTATTTATAACCACAAAGAGAGTGCTGATAAAGCATATTTTTTTCTTCCTCTTCAATGTACCACTAAAGAACTGGTCCACCAGCTGTGCTGCTCACAGCCTCTCACTCGCCTATCTATTTACTATAAGTAATGTGCAAGTGGTCTAAGGGAGGCTGGGTATCAGGGCATTCAATTCCTCTGAGGATAACAGCCCATGAAATTCAGAAATGGATCCACGGTGCCTCCACTTTCTTTCTTTAAGAGCTAAAACTACAAAAAGACTGCTTGCATGTTTGGATGTTGCCGAACTGAATTTGATTTTCTAAAATGATGTTTAGATTTCAGGAAACATAAGACACCTTTTTGGAGATGAATACCAAGTGAGCAAGTTTTAATGGGATTGTAAAGGTTATCTTTACAAATGATGAGGACAGCAGATCCACTTGATAGTTTTGTTGGCAAGGGCCAATTACCTGAGGGATTGCAAGTGGCTGCTGAATTGATCTACTCTACTTTGTGGATAAAAATTACAGTTTTGCCTCGATTTCTGAGACAAATATCCCTTTATTTTAAGGGGTTTTACCCATATTTATTAAAATTTAAAAAAACTACATTGAGCAATGCACTGTGTGGGGAGAGAAGTAAGAAAGAGAAAGGGATTTTCTCCTTCAGAAGATGGAGTTATTAAGATGATCATATTGAGCATTGTCTTCTTTTTTACAATTTATGTATTCTTTTATTCATACTTTATGTACATTGGCATTTTGTGTGCATGAAGTTATCATATTCCATGGAACTGGAGCTGCACATAGCTGTGAGCTGCTATGTGGGTGCTGGGAATTGAACCCAGGTCTTAACCATTCAACCATTTAACCATTGAGCCAAACACTCCACTCTAGGTATTGTCGTCATAAATATAAAATCAATTACTTAAATGAGGGCAAGAAAAGTTCCCAGGAACATCAAAATCTAGAATCTATTTACCACGTCACTGTTTTGTGCCTTGTGGCATATTCCCTGTGAGTGTCCCTAACTGTAGTTCGTAAGTTTCCACAGCTATCACAGGAAACATTCTGCAACCATAATTATTGAATTCACTTTACACATTGAAATAAGTTTGTGCAATTTGTATTTCCTATCCTTCAAGGGATTTTAATTAAAAAAAAAAAAACAGTGTTCTTTATTTTCCAAATTGTTTTGTTTTCTTTTATTGAGTCCTAGTTTCTCTCTTAGCCCAAGCTTCCAGTGTGTCCATTACATTTCTGAGTATCCATTACTTCTTCTGGAGGGTCATCTGCAGAAAGCAGTCGGATCTTTCCTCATGCTTCTATTCTGTCTTCAAGTAGCTCTGTTTAAATTATGTTCCTACCTCAAGAACTAAATACTATTTACTGAACTACCTTTCAGTCGGGGGTCAAACTGCATGATCCTGAAGGATTTTCAAAAGATGTTCAACATCTTTGAAAATTATAGCCAGGTGGTAGTGGCACACACCTCTAATCCCAATACTTAGGAGGCAAAGGCAGAGGGATCTTTATGTCCTAAGCCAGTCAGTATAGCAAAACAGATTTCTATGTAGAGAAACCCTTTCTCCAAATCGAAAAACCAAAACCAAACCAAACCAAAAATCAACCCTTCTTAAAAAGAAAAGCTCTTAAGATAAGTATTCTATTTAATGCTTTAGTTTTTATTTTTCTTTTATTTTCATACACACATGCTTTGGTAGCTTTCTTAGATTTTTATCATGGCAAAAGCACAGCAAATATTCAATAAAATATTTCCCAAACATGTAATTACTTGACAATTTTCTATACCTTACCCCCCTCATCCATCACTGCTATGACTTTCTTAGGCTGGACATTAAACAGGCCTTATGTATTCTGCCACACTGGCTGGGCAGGCGTATGTTCATTGTGTCTTGAACATACTATTTTGTTGTATCCATCTACTACCCCTCTCATACTTGTTCTGTTCCCTCTAACACAGTGAGCCCAGAGCATTGAGAGGAAAAGAACGTGACATAAGTGTCTCATTCAGAGCTGATTACTCTGTACTCACTCTTTTCTTCACCTTGTCCATAGCAAGCCTCAGCATCAGTTGCTACCTAGTGAAACTGAAGCTTCTCAGATAAGCTTTCAGAGAAGTACTAATCTGTAGGTTCAACAAGAAATAGTTCCGAGTCTGTTCTCCTAAGAGTAGGGGTTCTTCCTTGAAGTGTGTGACCTCTAGTCATAGAGTAGGGGTTCTTCCTTGAAGTGTGTGACCTCTAGTCATAGACACTTAGTCCCAAAACAGTATACGAAATAGATTGGACTTTTATTTAGTGATGAGGAGCTGTTGGTAACTGATGGTAGGAAGAGAAGAATTAGTTTCCTGAAAGGTATGGTCACTGGTAGGTATGCTTCATTGGTTAACCACATAACAAAACTATGTAAGAGTTCCTAATGGAACTTGTGGACACAATGTGGAATGAGTATGGAATGGGGTGGATCTTGGAGAAACTGGAAGTCTATGAAAATGTGCAGAGTATCTGGATTTTCCAAGAATTAATAAAAAGAGTTTTAAGAAATAGTCATGCTAGTTCATATCTACTCTTGAATAGTCAGTGGAGTTTAAACCACAAGATTGAAGTTGTGGTTTCTTCTATAAAGAAGTGTGTAACATTCTTTTAAAAATAACAAAGTAAAGTTTAATGTCACAAAAATTCTGAAGCTTGAGAAATGTTCGCTCTTCATTTCCTTTCAAGAGGGGAAATAAGCTTGAGTTGATTTTCCAAAGAATTTTGTGAAAAAGAAAAATGTTCCCAACTTTCCTGGAAAGACCATCTGGCATGTCTCGAACGTGTGATGTGCTATTTCAAGTTACAGACATTGCTCTCTGACTGAGAAGAAGGGATTCATGGTAAAGAACTAAATTCCAAAAGAGTTTCTTCAAATTTTACTTTTCAGCTTTGCTTCAACTAATTATTTTTTTTTAAATTCTGTTTTTGAGACTATAATATAATTATATTATTTCATCCTTTCTTTCCCTGTCTTCAAGCTTTCTCATGTAACCCCATGGCTGCACTCTTAAATTAATGGTCTCTTTTCCATTAATTGTTGTTACACACACACAAGCATGTACACTCCCACACTCCTGGATATATAAATACAGGTATAATGCTATTTGTATTCTGTTATCAGAGCCGACCATTTGACATTGAATAACCAGTTGGTATGCTATTCCTGGGAAGGCCATTTATCCTGTTCTGTGTTCTTTTGGTGTCTAAACTTCCATGTATAGATCTTGAGACCCTATATCATATCCCTCTTCCATGTTAGCATGTCCACTTGTATTACACTTGTTCAGAACATGTTTCGGCAGCCATGCTACATTCCTTGGTATGGCTTCCCACAACTTTTTAGGACATACAATCTTACAGCAAACTTCCTTTTCCTTTGGCTCATAAATTTTCTAACTCCTGTTCTAAAATGATTCCTGAGCCTTGGATGCCAGACTTGTGTTGCAGATTTATCAGTTAGGAATGGGCTCCATCATTCCTCGACACGCTTACAAGTTCAAAACAAAATTTGTCAAAGCTGTGAGGTGATGACCTTACAGCTGAGTAAGTTTTTCAGAATAAAAAGTTAATTTTATTGTATATCTGTGACAGGTTGGGACACATGAATACATGAACTATAGAAACTATCCTGAAATGTATAGAAAGGAACCATCAAACTCATAATTGCATGCTCAGTGGAAATGGTTTGAACAGTATATCTCAAAAATTATTTTGAACTCTCACATAGATACCAAGACATCTATCCAGTCTGAAAAGCTCTTTTTAGCTTTTTTAGCACACTTGCTAAGTGTTGTTTTTTAAATGTAATGTTCACAATATAATGAAAGAAATGGAGTACTGTCAGTATGAAGTCTCAAAAATATCCCAATTTAACAGACCATAATCAAAGGATATCTGGTCCTCATAAGAAGAGGAAGCTGCCTACCTTTCCATGGTCTCTTATAAAGACATTAATTACATTGTTGAGGACCCTAGTTAATGCCCAAATTCTATGTTTTATAATACTATTATCTTGGAGGTTAGGATTTCAACATTGGCCGTGAGGAAACAAACTTAAAAGCCATACACATCAAAACACAAGTTTAAAAGAAGCTTTGGAAGAAATAAATAAGCTAGGTTTGCCAAACACCAGTCAATAAAGTGAATTCACCAAGGATACCTCTAATATATTGTAAATTCTACTACAGCTAACTAGCCAAAGTCCCTACAGGACCCAATGTGCTGTAAAAAGGAGAATTTTCTAGCATTTATTTCATTAATTCATTGTCTCCAATTCCCTTTTAGCAAACATGAGTATGCTCATTTATCACTTAATTGACCTCCTAGAGATGAATGCTCATGTTACACTACTCATGTAGTTTCACAAACTACACTGTGATGTGCACATGGATGGTCTTGGCTCTAATCAGTTTCCCAGAGCAACACAGAAGTGTGATCTGTAGAGTAAACATGAAATGTTTTCCTCAAGTTGAACTCACCAGAGAATGGTAAAGCCTTAATAATTTTCATCCAACAATAACAACAACCCGAATCTATAAAAGTATATAGTTGGTGTACAAGTACATGTAGCATCTTAAAGCTGTCTTATTGTTTAAAAAATCCTTTTTTCCATTTCACTTCTTTAAATGCCTAGTTTGCAAATAAACCTCAACATTATCAATTTTTCCATATTAAATGCCCCATTTGAGGAAAGGAGAGAGTCTTGAGACTTGCCTACAAAATATTTTTGCATTCCCTTCATTAATTTCCTCCTGCTTGTCCTCTCAGTCCTTACAGAAAAAGAACCAGCTACAATAAAGTCTTAGGAGACATAATGATATGAGGACCCACCTTCAGAGAAACTAGGTCTTGCAGTTTAGGAATGTGATACCTAGAGGTGTTTGGTTTATATGTGTGCCTCCTGAATAATTGGCAAAGAAACAAGCATTTGAACATACAGTGATAAATAATCAAGACAAAAGGGAAGGATAGAAGAAGGGCAGAAAGGAATGAGAGAGAGAGAGGAGAGAGAGAGAGGAGAGAGAGAAGAGAGAGAGAGAGAGAGAGAGAGAGAGAGAGAGAGAGAAATACTATTATCTGATTATCTTTTTTCCCAGCATTGTTTCATGGCTTATTAGCATATTTTGGAACCTTATTGTAATCAACCTTTCAGTGATACTGTGCCACTTCACATATATTATCAAACACTGGAATTTTGATCTCCCTTAAACCTCCAAGCTATTGTCATACGTTTTACTTCTAAATGTGTTATAACTCAATACTTTTTTTTATTTTTAATCAAATAGTTAATTATTTGGACAAGTGTGTTCTAATAAACAGATACAGTGTACATTATCAGCTCTCCTTACTGTTTGTGGTGTATATTATTGGGCTAGTTATATATTTCACCCCAGAATCCCTTTCTCCTTCAGTTCTCTCTTTAGTGTATCTGCCACTGCCATTTCCGTGTCTTATAAAGTCTTCATTTTGAACCTACTGGACAAGATGCTTTCATCAGGAAAAGGATTTGGATTTCAGCACATTAAGTCAACCCTGATGTTTGCGGCTTCCTTGCTTCTGGTTAGTCGTATGCCTTTTTTCTTTCTTCCTTCCTTCCTTCCTTCCTTCCTTCCTTCCTTCCTTTCTTTCTTTCTTTCTTTCTTCTTTCATTCTTTCTCTCTCTTCCTTCCTTCTTCTTCCCTCCTTCCCTCCTTCCCTCCTTCCCTTCTTTCTTTCTTTCATATTGTACTCTCTACATACTACATTTTGAACTCCTTGCTTCTGTACATTTCTAACCATCACTATACTTAAAAAGTTTTCAGCTGGGCAGTGGTGGCACACGCCTGTAATCCCAGCACTCTGGGAGGCATTTCTGAGTTGGAGGCCAGCCTGGTCTACAGAGTGAGTTCCAGGACAGCCAGGGCTACACAGAGAAACCCTGTCTCGAAAAAACCAAATCCAAAAACCAAAAAAAAAAAAAAAATAGTTCTCATCATTGCCTGTTAAAATGTTATTCTAGCCCTTATGTCTCCTGCTTCTTTACATACTTCTAAAACACATGTCAGATGGCTTAACGTTTTTCCAAGGCTATAATGATTAGTTTGTCGTTTGCATTCCTGTTTCAGACCAGATCATTGCTATTGTCTTATATTCAGTCACCTATATTGTCTTTGGCAGAATCTGGTAAATGGATAATCTCATGGATAATCTCTTAGAAATAGTAATAATTTTAATCTCTAGAACTCAATTAGAACATTAAAAATATATTACGT
This sequence comes from Apodemus agrarius, assembly GCA_964023405.1. Lineage (NCBI taxonomy): Eukaryota > Metazoa > Chordata > Mammalia > Rodentia > Muridae > Apodemus > Apodemus agrarius. Next base: position 127,524,396 of record OZ030009.1, read on the forward strand.
TTCAATTCCTGTTCTACCCATTCTTCTGAATACTTGCATGATGATTTTGTATTAGATACTATTTTTTTGTAATTTTTTTTCATTTGTTGGATGTAAATCTTTTTATGTCTCTGTAAATGTTGTAGTTTGGTTCTTTTCTAGAGTCAATTACAGTCTGGGAGCTTTCCTTTTGATGGGCTTTATTCAAAGACTACCATCACCTCCTGTGATATTTTGTATATCTTTTCAACATTTGATAAACTTTGAGATATTTTCCATGTTGCCTAACTATAATGCTATCCATTAATAGGTAAATTGATCTCTGGAAATGTATTTTTACTACTTTTACATGATTCTTTGCTCTGTCATCAATATTATCTTCTCTATCAATTAATACTTAACAGACTATAGTATGGTCTTATTGTACATTTTGAGAAATTTTCTGTGGATATTTTTCCATCTAGATGATTTTTTTCCAAGAGTTATATCCAGCATCCCTTGAGTCCTTGGGTATGATATACAAGCTTACTAAGTTCTATTTATTCTTTATTCTGCAAAGGGAACATGATTTGGTTTTCCTTCACTGTGGCTAGTAGTACAAATTCTTTGATTCCATTTAATTTTATTCGGATTTTAGATTCATAAAAAATAAAGCAAACATCAGGCATTCTACCTTTTTATATGTGAGGTTTTGCCCACTCTGGAGTTTTCAAACACTAAAATATTAATTGTGGGTCGAAGGAGCTTTTACATTTCTTTAGTGTTACCTAATGACAGTGAAATAATTGAAAGACATTTCTGTATGATGAAAAAGACATAGTCTTGTGAACTGCAGCCAAACAGGTGAACATTTGAGGAAAGCTAGTGGAATCTTCCTGTTCGAATCTGCTGTTCCCTCAGAAGTAGTGCTGTGCTCTGAAAACTACAAGGTCAGTATGTTTTGAAAATGGTCATGCCATGTTCTCATCGAGTTCTGAGAAAACCTTTATAAAAGAAGCCTTTCCATTGCTTAATTCAGCACTTCCTGAATGACATTTAAGCAGACTCTTTTTTTTTAAATGTAGCATATCCTTGGAAACTGTTCCAGGCAAGAGGGAGCTATAAATGTGCCTAGTCTTTGCTTTTCTCCTTTAATCTCTTCCATGACTTCCTTCCTTTTTTGTTTTCATTTTGAAGTTTTCCTTTTAACGTAGATTTTATTTCAGAAAGCCATTTCTTATGGGACCATACCTTCATTGTTTAAAAACTCTTCCTGGGCTATCTTTTTGCTAGAACACACAAATATGTTTTGTGATATATAGTGAATTCATATTTATGCACCAATTCAAATAGCATATCATCTGTGGAGCATTCTGTCAGCAGTCAACCCCACACCAGTATAAATTTGCATGCTTATATGTAAATATGTGAAAAATAATGTAATACAATAATATCATTGATATCCGTCATTAATGAACACTAACTACCCACCTTAAAGCGTCACAAATCCAGGAGGGCTTAGCATTTACTAGTCTCCCAGAATCTATCAGGTGCCTCAATACTATCTGTAACTCCAACTTCAGGTGGTCTGTTACCGACTTTTGAAATCTATAGTCATTATGTGCACCCCATATATATTATTTGAAAAATAATGAATAGGTAAAAATCACTAATATCATTTAATGTGTATAAAAGTTATTATTATAACTCTTGTTTTCCTCCAATGTTCATAGTATTCCTCTGAACCTTTTAAAAAAATCTTTCAGTTGTCTATACATGCTGATTAAGTCCTTTTCTCAATATTTCTCTGTACTGATTCCAATCAGACTTACTGTGCTATTCACCATAGTTCTGTTGTTATTATTGTTGTGGTGGTTGTTGCTGTTGTCTAAGAGTCATTTCTAAACTGGTGATGCCAAGAAAAAAGAAGGGCCAGATCCCAGTTTCATTGAATTTTCAGCAGCATTTGAGGGAGTCAATCCTCCTTCAGAAGTTCAAACTCTTGTCTTACAGTCTAAGACAACATATTTTTAACATTTTTTCTTTTGTTTCTTTTGTCTTTTGGTATGTCAGTAGAACTCACTTTTGACCCTTTTTCTAGTTTATTCAATGTCTGAATCTCTGTAGCTTATAAAGGGCAGCCCTTCCTGATTTTTTTTTTTTTGGTTATCTCACTGATAATTCATGCTGATTATGTATTTTAGTACACTGATCCTTGAGGTAACAAGCAGTTAGAGATGCGGCATCTCCAAGTTGTTTATTTATTTTAAACTCCAGATTTTATTCCCCTCCAAGTCCACCCTCCAACTGCTGTTTTCATTTATCTCAACCATCTTACTTTATGGTCTAAACCATCAAATACTTCAACCTATTTATTGCCTAATTTGACATTCACTTCTGAAACATTTTTTATATAAAAGAAAAATTAGTAAATATTTCCTCTGCTTATAAATTTCTTTGATTTCCTATCTCCAAAAATCAGAGCCGGTATCATTTCTCTCTAATAAGACAATAACTTAACACTACTATGGGGAATGTAAAGTAGAAGAACAACTATGTAAAATAGTGTGTTAATTCTTAGAAACAAACAACACCAAAGGGGCTTAAACTAGATAAGCCAGATATGCCAGTCCTGAGTTATATTTCATAAAGTATGAAAAACATGGCCATAAATATACAATCATAGTACTTTGTGCTTTTAGTCATATATAAAAATTAAGGCAAACAAATATATATATATATATATATATATATATATATATATATATGTATGTATGTATAATTGTGTGTCTTTGTGTGTGTTTGAATTTGGGAGGCAGGGGTACACAGTCCTATGAGTTCGTGGCCTGATTGCTAGGACAGCCAGAGCTACATAATAAAACCCTATCTAGAAATAAATCAACAAGAATAAATATATATGCATGAATGTGTGTGTGTGAGTGTGCATGAGTATGTGTGTGTATGTGTGCATGCATGCGTGTGTGTGTGTGTGTGTGTGTGTGCATGTGTGCATGTGTGTGTGTGTGCGTGTGTGCTTGTGTGTATGTGTATGCATGCATGTACTATTATAGAGGGGTGAGTAGACAGGAGAGAAGGAAAATTAAGAGTGCACTGAGGAGCCTGTATTTAAAGCATGATAGCTATATGAATGAAAAGATCACACTGTAAACATTAATCCATACAATTGCTATACATGAGTTAAAATATATAAATAAAAAACAAAAATGAAAAATCATGTAAGAGAATTGCCTCCAAGTAAATACACAATATATTCCAGAGCAGCCCAGATATTCTGAGTACATTCTGAGATGAAAGAACTCTACATGAAAATGAGAGAACTTGACCCAGTTGCATTCCTGTTCCCAGCACGGAGGAAACACATTGCTACTTTAAGAAAGAAAAGGAAGATAGCATTTGAAGTTGGATAACTGGGAAGAATATATAACTCTAGGTGCCTCTTATTGGACCCTAGGTCTTATTTTCTCAAAGTATTTTTAAATCACAACTTCAAAGCTCACACGTTCTTGTTATGCTCTCTAGTAGGCAGTGTTTCAGAGAAGATATACGGATGCTTTTGCCACGCTCATCACAACATATATTGTTCTTGCCATAGCTCAAAATTTAGGAGTTATTTTCTCTCATGATTCACAACAATCTATCATTTGGCTAAAACTATGTATTTTTGTTTTGTTTTGTTTCCCTTTTGTTATTGTTTGTTTTAACCTCAAAGAATATAACCTCATTCTTTCCATTTCTCCACTCCTCAGCAAATTTCAGATTTAACTCTGTATTTTTGTTTTTCAAATTCATCGTGTGTTTTAACACATTGCTCTAGTCTTTCAGAGTCTCTGAAACTGTACTACATAGTTGTTAAAGCCATCTCCAGATATTTTTTATCATGCCTTGTACATGATTGAATTTTTTTGCTTTTAATTTATAAAGCCAGGTTCATTAGTAGGTATCTGTGACTTTAAAGTCTGACCTGAGTCATTAACCACTATCCTTTGGTAGCCAAAATATCCCAGTAGTAAGTGCAGTACTGAACTTTGGAATCCTTGAGTATTTATGTGTTCCACAGCTATATCTTATGAGTTATTTCAAAGACCTTATTAAAATCCAGTTGATTCAAATAAAACAAACACTCATGTGTAGCACATTTTCTCTGAGATTGAGTCCATGCTTCCCCACTGTAGGCCACAGACCTCTCTACAAACTCTTGCCATAGACTTTACCAAGATATCCACTTGCAACTGTCTCACCTGTGTTGAGAAGTCTTTTATGAATGAGTTTTGGCTTCAATTATCTCTATTATCAGAATGCACACATAGAAGTTACTCTATCAATGCTTATTAAAATAACAAGTAACAAAGATTCTCATAGCTTTATTTTAAATATAGAGTTCTATATAAAACTTATGGCTTTCTCTGAAATTATTGTAGGAAGCAAATTGCTAAAATGACTCACAACAGTCTGGGGGAAGAGAGAAGCCAGCACCTCACTTAAAACACTATTTTAGCGTCATGAACATATGGGCCCTGTCTGTTTTGTAACTAAAAGAAAATTCCATCCTTATAAACAAAACTGCATGTTGTTGTCATCTCTCCTCTGTTCCTACTTTTACAAAATACCTTTGCATTTTTTTAATGAAATGTCAGGATCAGTATTTCATTAGCACTCATGAGACAGAACTAATACTTGAAGTACCTTGGAGTACCTCACTTAAAATCAAATGAAAATGTCAAAGTGCAGTAAAAATCATGCTTTTTTTTGGAGTATAAATATCTTGAGGTCATCATGTCTGTCTTTTCAAGGCCAGAAATTTTTTAAAGTACAATTCCAGTAAAGAAACGATTATCAATAAATAGTCAGTGTCCCTGCACTTAGATTGAATAATTAGTTTCAATGGCAAACTAAAAAATTCAATGGAATGAGAACACAGTGGCCTTGAATTTTATATAGAATCATTCCTAATTGAACTGTAAGCTAGCCTTTGAGATTGTTATTCAGTCTTCTACAAAAAGGACAATGGAATATCAATAAATCTTAGATTTGTGAATTAGTTTTCAAAAGGCTAATATTGAGTGGAAATGGATTGAATTTATTTCCAATACAATAGCAAAGGAAAAATTACTTGTTCTTACTCAACCATTTATATTTACAGGGAAAACATTCACAAGGAAATTTGCAAGGACCATTTATAAAAATAATGGTCACATTGAGAGTTGAACACGTTTCTAATTTTTGTTTTAATCATGCAATATCCTAAGCATTAATTTAAATTATGAAAATAAGCCTACTTATAAGAAATCTTTGGACATGACATGAAATTAACTATGGAAGAACAGAGGGTTTAAGAGTTAAAATCTGAATCAGAGGGATGGTGTGTAGAATTTCAGAAACCTTAAAAGAAATACTAAGTAAGGACAAAAATGCGAACAAAAGCCCTAAAAATAACTGAGGATATAGCTCGAAATGGTGACAGACATGTGCAATTGAATTGTGTTTGGAGTGACAAAGAAAAGACAAAAAGGACGTATGTAGTTGAAAGTTGAAGACCATCCCTGTCTTTCCAAATTCAACTGCTGAGACTTTAGCCCCCGGCAGTGAGGAATCATGAGGCTGTCTGATTTTTGTAAATAGGAACAGGATGTGGGTAATATCTATCACAAAAGAAAAGGTGCAAAACACATAAACATCCCAGTGGAAGCAGCAGTGCAAACCGGACAGAAAGGAATCCGGAGACTTCCTATAAGATTTCCAAGCAGAACTGAGATTTTCTCTTTACTTAAAAGTGAAGCTGGGTGTGGCAAGCAAAGTATGCTGGATCTTATTCTGTCCCTCTCCCAACTCCTCCCTTCCTTTCTCCCAGACAGCTTCAGGTTCTCTCTCGTCTCTCTCTCATCTCCCTCTCCCTCTTTCCTCTCATCTTCTCTCTCTCCCCTCTCTCTGTCTCTTTCTCCCTCTTCTCTCTCCTCCTCTCTCTCCCTACTCTCTCTCTCTTTCTCCTCCTCTCTTTTCCCCTCCTCTCTCCCCCTCCTCTCTCTCTCTCTCTCTCTCTCTCTCTCTCTCTCTCTCTCTCTATCTCTCTCTTTCTCTCCATCTCTCTCCATCTCTCTCTCTCTCTCTCTCTCTCTCTCTCTCTCTCTCTCTCTCTCCTCCAGCTTCTCTTTGTCTCTCTGTCTCTGTCTCTCTCCTCCACACCTCTCTGTCCCCCCACCTCTCTCTCTCAATAAAAGAAAGAAAAGTAAACTAATGAACAGCAATAGAAATAAAGCAAACGTCAAAGCAAACACAACCCCTGAAAACATACACATGACTAACCAAATACAGGGGGATGAAGTTACATTTAGAGATGTATATGTGTATCCATATAATCATGTAATAATAATTCATGGAAAAAGAAGACAGAGGGGTACATGGGAGGATTTGGAAGGAGAAATGGCAAAGAAAAAAATGATACAATTTCATTATGATATCAAAACCTGTTTAAATTCAAAAACAAAAACAACAAAAGAAAAACTGAAGTCCCGTTTTGTGTGAGCCATCTACTCTTAGGTATAGGGCTTGCCTTGGCTTGTGAAGGACAAACTAAGTGTCACTCCCTTGGAAAAATCCTGTTCTTTTCTTTTCTCAGTAATCAACTGTAAATACCTTCTTGGTTAGGGGTGGGACTTTTTGTTTGCTTTTGTTCTCAGTAATGGGATGTTGGTTTGAACCTGGGTAGGTCTTATGGGTGTTGCCCCTGTCTCTGAGTTTATTTGCATAGCAATCCTATTGTGTCTGAAGAGACACTATTTCCTTTGTTTCATCCCCTCCCTCTAGCTCTTACAAACTTTCTGAACCTCTTTAACATAGATCCCTGAGCCTAGAATGCAATGGATTTGATAAAATATCTCAGTCTCTCAAAAGATAGCCTTATAATGGAAATGAAAATCCACAGTAGATTTTAACCTCATCTTACTCTGTAGTCCAGGCTAGCCTCAAGCAAAAAGATCTGCCTGCCTCTACCTCCCAAATCCTGGGATTAAAGGCATGCTACACCACTACTCTTAACTTAACTTTAATCTTCTAAGTTCTGAGAAAGGCTAAATATTTATGTGCACATACACACACACAAATCTTCAAGAATAAATTCTAATGAAAATCTTAAAACAAATATGTGCATTCCTTCTATGTCCATTCTTGAGAAGTCTATTTTTCTCATTGGAGAGAAAAGAAACATTTCCTTTTCCAGAGTCTGCCTTATTGCCCAATCAACATCACACGAACACAGATATGTTTTAGCCCACAATGAACTCAAATGTTTAGGGATGAGGCTATATGAAACTGATAAGCAGAGGTCCATTTGTTTCCATGCATGAATGTTTGTATCTATTGTATTAAGAAATACATATTTTTACTAGGTAGTTGGTAGATATTTCTATAAAATGTCAGGGAATTTCTCTGATTTATGTTTCTTTTCATGTATTCAAAGACTTTTTAATACCAGGTGGTTGTATGGAAGTAACTAGAAGTTCCATTACAGGGCCATATTTTAATTTGACTGTGTGTGCAAAGGATGACATTATCCATTGAAATGGCAAATCGGTGTGCATAAAAAAAACAATCACATGTGAACAAATTAAATTTGCTTTAATTAAAAACAAATCTTTTTATGAGTCGATCATTAACCAGAATAAGAACAGTGGACCCTTTATTTCTTACTGAAAAAATTAGCAGACAATTATTTCTTTCTCCTTTTATTAGAATCTTCAGACATATGTTATTTTGTATAATGAGAATTTGATATTTAAGTACTTTTCTTCACAATGTGCAATTTAAAGCACTGGAAGAGGGCTGAGTAAGGTGAAGAGGGTTCTAGAGGATACAAGTCAGGTTCCTCACACCAAGACCCACACCTGCCGCCATCTCCACTTTCATAGGATCTTCTACCTTCTGCATGTACCTGCCCCTCCCCACTCATATACACACGTGCACAAACATACAAATTAAAAGAAAGAAGTGTTATTTTAAATTCTCCTTCTCAAAATTTCCTAGAGGGTTTATAAATCTACTTTATAGATATGCTGATGCTATAATCATCTTTAATTTAGAGTCACTTTAAGATTTCACTTGTCATAATCACATATGACTCATTGAATTTGAGAGCCAAGTCAGTTCATCTTAAGATATAGATAGATACTCTTGGTTCCATAACCCAGAAAAAATAGCAAAGACAATGGTTAAGTTGACATTCTTGTTATCCATCCAGCTGCACTAAACTGTGTCTCATTACATACGCCAATGAACATCCATATTGGAATATGTTTTGAGAGGACTGATACCTATCAATTGACTTTGATGGTGAAGACAGTGATAAAGGCCAAGAGAATATAAGGCAGGACCTAGGCTTCCACTTGTTATCATTCGAAAAGTAACTGGAGGAGATGTATAGGCAACCGGTGCTCAGCCAGGTAACCTATGCTGTCACCTTGAAAGGTGAAAGACAAGATGCTTGAAAAATACTACAGGTGATGACATACATAATGAGTTCTCACACCCGTCAGAATGGCTAAGATTAAAAACTCAAGGGACAACAGGTGCTGGCAAGGATGTGGAGAAAAAGGAACACTCCTACACTGTTGGTGGGATTGCAAGATGGTACAACTGCTCTGGAAATCAGTCTGGCGGTTCCTCAGAAAATTGGGCATGACTCTTCTAGAGGACCCTGTCATACCATTCCTGGGCATATACCCAGCAGATTCCCCTGCATACAATAAAGACACATGCTCCACTATGTTCATAGCAGCCTTATTTATAATAGCCAGAAGTTGGAAGGAGCCCAGATGTCCCGCAGAGGAGGAATGGATACAGAAAATGTGGTATATTTATACAATGGAATACTACTCAGCAATTAAAAATAATGAATTCATGCAATTTGTAGGCAAATGGTTGAATCTGGAAAATATCATCCTAAGTGAGTTAACCCAATCACAAAAGAATACACATGAAATGCAATCACTGATAAGTGGATATTAATGAGCCTAGAAGCTCTGAATACTCAAGGCACAATTAGCGAATCAAAAGATTACCAAGAAAAAGGAAGGAAAGGACCCTGGTCCTGAAAAGACTGGATCCAGTTTTGTAGGAGAGTATCAGAACCGAGAAATGGTGGTGGGGGGGGTGATTGGGGAATGGGCAGAGGGAGAGGACTTATGGGACATATGGTGAGGGGGGAACTGGGAAAGGGGAAAGCCTTTGGAATGTAAAAAATATAGAATATATATATATATATATATATATATATATGAAAAATACTACAGGTGATGACATACATAATGAGTTGATGTTGAATCACAAAAAATTGTCTATATCAATATATCTATAACCTATCTATTTATCTATCATCTCTTTCATTTTTTCTTTATCTGCTTGAGGGTAGATGTAGAGGTCTTTCTTAAATATATCCTTTCTCCCTATTCACCAGATTTTATGTTCTAGGTAGATAAAATTCTCATCTTGCCATTTTGATATGCAAGAAGTCAACATTATAGTATTCCATTATTTTACAAATGACTTCCTTACTCAATTCCTTATTAAATCCCATTAACTTTCAGTTCTGCCATAATAAATTTGTACAGAACTTAGTGGATTAAAATGACCTTATATTCTCACAATTTAAATAAAGATTTAGCATGGCTCAGCTAGCGCAGCACCCCGTAGGAGCAGTCTCCTTTGCCTTTCCTTGACTTCTGAAGGTTGTCAGCAAGCCTTGAGATGTAATTAATATACCCCCTATCTCTTTCCTATCTTCATGTACCCTCTTTTCATGTCTCCAAATCTCTGTCATTACAAATAGAGTTATTAGGAGATTTAGGGGCCATAACAATCCAGTGTGAACTCATCATAATCTTAGCTTTACTAAGGTCATTCTGTTTTTATATTATTTTGCTGTCATTGGGCTAACCCCAGGCCCTTGCCATGCTAGATAAACATTATCCCACAGAACTGCATCACCTGCTTTATTGAAGCATTCTTGGCAAAGGAAACTTGTGTAGATTTAAGGTATAGAGCCCAATGTTTTGTAACATAATTACCATAAGCAAGCTAATTAACATAGCCATCTTAACTGGACTATATCAGCCAAACCTGTATTCCCAAGAAATCTTAAGGATCGCTAATGGGGTCTTGGAATGAAGATTTCAACATGACATTTGTATGAGACATAACTTAACCCACATTAGGGCATTAATTGTATGTTGACATTAAGCAGGAAAACTAGTTATTATAATTTTATTTTTTACATTTCACTCAAAATCTCTAGTGTTCATTAGCTATCTAAGGATCCTTTTATGACATAGCACATGATCAGTGTGTACTGCAGGGACCAAGATATTCTCATATATACTACTATATTAGTATGATTCTTTTTTTAATTTTTATTTTCTATACTCTATGTTTACATTCCAAAGATTTCTCCTTTCCCAGTTCTTCCCCACCATAGTCCCATAATTCCTCTCCCCCCCAACTATTCCCCAATCATTCCCACCCACGATTTCTCTGTTCTGGGTCTACAAAACTGGATCCAATCTTTACAGGCCCAGGGTCCTCTCCTATAATTCTTTTTAAGTTATAAACAAGTATGTGTATTGTCACAGGACAATTTGGAGGTTTTATCTATGGACAAATTGTAGAAACAATCTATTCACAAAAGTGTCACCTTACCCCTATTATTTTTGTGATAAGAATTGAAAGTTTGATAAAGTTGAAGTATAAAGCGTGTTATAGTAGCTATTCTTATTATACACATTCCACATTGTGGAATGTCTCTCTCTCTCTCTCTCTCTCTCTCTCTCTCTCTCTCTCTCTCTCTCTCTCTGTGTGTGTGTGTGTGTGTGTGTGTACATTTTTCCTTCCTTACCTCCTATCTCTGATAATAACAGTCCATTTCTATTATTATTTGTTTTTAAATTTACAAATAGCAGGCATCATATAATACTTGTCTCTGCTTAGCTTTTTGCACTTAATATAATGCCTTTGGATTATATGTATGGACATGTGTATGTGCACATATATGCAAATATCATGTTATTTATAAATCATGTGATTGCTCCTTTTCACTCTATTGTATTCTGTTGTAATTGTGTTCCAGATTTTACCTCCATTTGTCAACTGGCAGACACCTAAGCCATTGTTAACACTGCTGTAGTAATTATTATTGTGCAAATATGTTGTATTGGATAAAACTTAATTTCTTTGAATGTATACCCAGTGCTCTGGTTGCCAGATAATATACAAAATATTAGACTCTCTGCTATACTTCCATTTATTTCAGCTATGTATTCACTCTTATCAAAAATATTCAATAATATGTTTTGATCCAATTAGATGAAGAATGCTTTTACACTACATTTTAGCTTTCTCATGTTTTGGGGGACATATATCTTTATATTTTATGTATATGGACCATCCTTGAAAGAGATACACACACACACACATATACATATACATACATATACTCATATACACCATATACATATGTGTATATGTGTATATATATATATATATATATATATATATATATATATATACTGACAGTGTTGCAAGGACTTTGGTAACAGAAATGATAGACTACAAGTGCTTAGAGTCAAACTTGATTTTTTTTTTCTGAACACTTATTACAAACTCTTTACAAGAGTAAAGCAGTTTTCAATAGGTTTATACTAGGTAATAACAGTTCCTATTTGCTTGATCAATAGTCAATATCCATAACAGCTGGGACATACTGAGCCTTGGAAAAATTAAGGCCAGAATTAACTTTTTTCTTAGGGAATTAAAATGCTGTATTCCAAGATTTAAAATGTTTTAAAATAAGTAATAATGATGATAACAATAATAAAAAGCATTGATTTTCTCATGTTTAGTGGTTGGAATTCAAGTCTTTACTAAACTTATCCTACTTTATAAACAACACTGCATTTTGTGGGATCTAAAAATTTTTTACTGCAAATTATATATTATCAACACAAAGCTCAAAACACCAGAAGTTAATTACAGAAATTACAGTTGAAATTGGAATAGATTCATTTTTTCCCTCCCACAATGTTCAGTATTTGTTTGAGATGTAGTATTTAATAAGAAACTTTAATTTTAAAATCTTTCATTAGGAAAAAACAACTTTGCATGAGAAAAAAAACAGTATTTCAAATCAGGTTTGCTTATAACTTTCAGAGTATCTAATTAAAGTTTCTGTTAAGAATAGTATAGATCCTTTTCATAAATAACAAAAGCATACTATAGGAGATTTTGAGTTTATTTACTTCATTCTAAGTATTGGGTATTGAACTCTAAGCCCTGAAAGCATTATATATGTTATACTATAGACCTTACATATTATTTCGAAGTAGATTTCTAGGATTTTGTTCTAAATAAAAATGTTAAAATTGTAACATTTCTAAATTAATTTTTATTTAATTATGTTTCCTGTAAGGTATAAAAAATAAGCATTTAACTGGCAAATCTTTTATCCAATTATTGTTTATATGTTTGTTTAGACAATCTCTATTGTCAATACTCTGGAACTAATCTACTTTTTATTATCATGCTCCTAAAAACTTCTTTAAGGAATACTCTTTGAACACATGGAATTTTAAGGTATGGGTATTATGAATCATGCACCCTACCTAATTATCAGGTTCTCATTGGGCATACTCTGTCTGTGGTTTTATAATTTGATAATTCTTCATATTACAAATTTGATAAGTTAGTATTAAAGGAAAAAACCCAATAGATGCTAATCTTTGTGCAATGGTAACCTCTAGGTTCTGCCTTATACTGCTAGAACTTGTCAGTGTTCAGAGAAAATTATCTGAGGCAGGACAAACCCAACTTTTTGTTACAGAAGCCTATTTGAACACCACAGGTCAAATAAGACATCAGCACTGGGTTCCCACTGTTCTGCTGCCCTCCACTCAGCCTATTTTTCACTTCTTCTCCTTCCTTCCTTCCTCAAATCATCTCTCCTTTCTCCCATCTTCTCCTTCCTAATTGCTTCCCCATTGTTGCCAAAAGTACAGAAAGAATAATCATTCAAAAATAACCACATATAATCAAAACACAAAACATTACAAACCTCTTGCCCTCTACCCTGTACAACACGATAAAACACTCTAAAACCAGATGATTTTGAAAGGAAGACCTTTAATTCTTAAATGACATGAAAATGTAAAGGCTATTCAACAAAATCCCTATTGTCATACATCATGCATCAGAAAGCTCTCTTTTGGTTGTTGGTCAGGAGAGCTCTCCTCCACCCCTACACACACACACCACTCACAAAAACTATTGCCTACTACTATTTGTTTGGCCGCTCCCCAGAATTTGAAGATAAAACTCTTTTGCTGAAAATAGCAGGCACTTAGGACACTGGACATGGAGGATTTACCCCAAAAGTAACCTACAAGATTCCTCCCTGGAGTTTAGCTCTAATAGTATAAAGCTGGCAAGGAGAAAACCAATAGTTCTACACAGCTGTAAAGCCTATGAAGCACAACAATGACCAGCTTACAGAAGCATTTCCAATAGTGAAATAGTAGCCCTTTTATCCTGGGTATAACCAATGACTGTTTAGTTCTGCTCATTGGGAAGGAACTCATGCTTGATACTGAAAATCTAGTAAACTACCAACGCTTCAAAATGTCAGATCCTTAGATAAGAACCTACTACATGCATTGGTGTAAATCAGTATAATTTTTACCTTTATTTGGAAGAATTTAAAATACACAAATCACTATAGCTATCTCCACTCATCAAAAAGCTTCTTTTTGCAGCAGTTAGAGAATATCACAGAGACTCACAACTGATCAAAATGCAGAGAGTAAATGACTGTGGATGCCTCATTCCAACTACATCTATAACAGAACCCCTAGCTCTTAGGCTCAGGAAACATCACAATATCAGGGACAGAAATACTGTAAGAGCCAGAGGAGCAGAACACCTGCTGTGACATAATGTGTTTTAGACTAATGTGGGACAGTTGTACCCAGGAAATTCCAACAATATTGATACCTAAACATAGGCTGTATAATGAAAAACATCACTTGAAATGCCAATATGCATGGGAAATTTTTTACAAGGCCACTCACTATCTTAGATAAAGGCCACCAATCTCTGTGTGTATATTACAATCAGTGAGATGAATAGTTGATAACATGGCTTGGTGGGTAAAGGCTAGGCCAGATACCATGTGTTTGTTCCCAATAAAAGACATGATAGGGCCGCCAATATGCATGGGAAAATTTTTACAAGGCCACTGTCTTAGATAAAGGCCGCCAATCTCTGTGTGTATATAACAATAAGTGAGATGAATAGTTGATAACATGGCTTGGTGGGTAAAGGCATTTACTGCTAGGCCAGACACCATGAGTTTGTTCCCAATAAAAGACATGATAGGGCTAGGTGGTGGTGGCGCACACCTTTAATCCCAGCACTTGGGAGACAGAGGCAGGTGGATTTCTGAGCAAGGCCAGCCTGGTCTACAGAGTGAGTTCCAGGACAGCCAGGGCTAACAGAGAAACCCTGTCTTGAAAAAAACCACAAAAGACATGATAGGAAAAAACTAACTCCCCTGACCTCCACATATATGTCATGGCACATGTACACTCACCACATAGAGAGAATAAATAAATATTTTTATAATAGACTCAGTTTTGTTTATATATTTATGCACAGAAATACATGCATCCTGATAGATACGTACATAGGTAGATACATACACAGATGCATAGAAAGATACATAGATACATAGATGATAGGTAAACATTTATGTAACAAGAAAAATAGGTAATTAACTTGAAAATGGGGTTGGAATGTGAGAACATGGAGAGAGGGTACCTGGAGGGGCTAGAAAACGATAAGAGAATGAAAGAGATGAGATTCTATTTCTCTGAAAAGTATATATCAAGAAGTAGACCAGGAGGAGGAAGATGCATGTGGGGGTTTCAATGAGTTAGCCCCATAAGTTTGTATATTTCATTGCTTCATTCTTTGTGGATGGCATTGATTTGGGAAGAATTTAGAGGTGTGGTGTTCTTGGAAGTGGCACGTCATTTTATTGGGCTTTCAAGTTTCAAAAGTCCATGCCAAGCCCATCTCTGCCTCCAACTTGTGGCTCAGATGTGAGCTCTTAGCTACTGTTCCGGTGCCATCCATGCATTGCCACCTGCTGCCATTCTTCATGGTGGTCATGGACTAGCCCTCTGAACCTATAATCAAGATTCCAAATATATGCTTTTATAAGTAGGTTTCTTTGGTCATGATGTCTCTTCATAATGACAGAAAAGCAACTAAGACAGGCCCTGAATTGGAGATAGAGTTTAGAAAACTCTTTAGAGAAGTTCAAGATGGGAGAGTACAAAGAATATGAATGGCAGCACAGATACAGTACACGAGTCTCAAAAAAGTACATTGAAAATCCACCAAAACAAAGCCAGGACATGGTGCTCCATTATTAAAAATATTATTGTTCTTGTTGAGGGTCTTAGCAGCATCCACATGGTGTCCTTCTGCAACTTTAATTCAAGGGGCATCTTAAGTCTATTGGCCTCATTGGATCCCAGTATGTAACATAGTCCACATAAACTCATTATGAATTAATGATTAAATGAATGAAGTAATATAGAAATAAAAGAGCAAATTGTAATTGTTTGCTATAGACAAAACGAGAAGTAAAGTCAAGAGTGTCATAGCAATTTGTACCTACCCTGTACTTTCACCACTGGTTCCACGAGGCTTATTTATTTATTTATTTATTTATTTATTTATTTATGACTCACTATACAGATTTTATTCTGAATTCACCTATTTCCAGAATCCAAATTCTTATACCCAAGTGAGTCTCAGTATCAAAGATCAGAAATTTATGAACCATTACAATAGAGAAAAGGAATTACACTCCGTGTGGGTGGCTACTTTAGCTCAGTTCAGCCATCACCTGTTCACCTGCTCCTGGTATATAGACGTATCTACTTCTCCAGAGGACTAGTCACTGCCTTCACAGTACCTCAGAGATAGAGAACATAAGGAAAACTGTGCTTCAACTGTACTGATTCAATCAATGACACAATGACCAGAAATTAAATCGCTTTTCAATTATATTAGTGAAATTAAAAATAAAAATATTCACTAGTCTTGTATAAACCAGAATTTGTTCTGCATAGCTCATTATTAGCATTAGATTCTATACCATAAGATAATGGATTGGTAATAACAGAATTATATGTGAACCTCTATAGGAAGACTTGAGCTTTGCCTCTTGACCTGAAATGCTAAAATATTTATTTTCCAGCTCTAAGACACATACTCCTTAACTTCTGACCTGGAGATGTAATGTCTTGTATTTTATTCATGATGTACTGTGTTTACAGAATAATTTCAATCCCTTTGATCTTTGAACAAAGCACCTGTTTTGGAATTCAGAAACACCTCCCATTGTCATCCCTTCTCTTGTTATGGAGATATGGACCTAGGGAGATGACCTTTAGACTATACAGTTCAAAATAGGATTCAAACTAGAATAGTGAATTAACATACATTATTTCTCTTCCCCTTCCTGATTTTTATTTTTATTTTTTATTTTGTGCTATTAGAGTCAGGAATCTTAGTCAAATATTTCCTCAATATAAAGGTAAAACCAACATTTCCATATAATGAGGATGGTTTTTGTTGTTTGTTTCCTTTTCTATGCTCTTTATATAGAAGGAACCCTTTAGGGCCTGAAGTTTAGGGCCTCACTGTTGATCTTGAGGCAAATTTACAAGAGTGGACCTTTGGAATCCACTTTTCTGAATACACTTACCTGGGCTTAACAATACCACTTAGTGTGACCTTGGTGTGATTTAAATATGAATTGTCTGCATAGACTTGCATTTGAATGCCCTTAGGAGTTGTAGTATTGTGGAGTAGGAGTGGCATTGTAGGAGGAACTGTATCAGCAGGGGTGTATTTCTTTTGGAATTTCAAATGCCCAAATCAAGTCCAGTGGTTCTCTCTTTTCTTACTTCCTGTTAATCTAGATGTTTGTAGAACTCAAGTCTTCAACATCACTGCAGCCTGTGCACTACCATGCTTCCTGCTGTGGCTGTAAGGGATGAAAACTCTAAACAGGAAGCCAGCCCTATTAAATGTTTTCCTTTATAAGAGATCCCATGGTCAAAATACCTCTTCACAGCAATAAACACTAATTAAGACCCTTGGATAAGCTACTGAATTTCTGAGTATGCAACACTCTTTATGTGGGAATAACATTGACACATAGAACTGTTTACAAGACTAAATGAGAATATAGACCATAGACTATCTTTTTCTCTTTCTATCCCTTGGCCCCTCCCTCCCTGCTTCCCTTTGCCACTCTCTTTATCTCTTTCTCACTCACTCACACATACATACACCTACAACATAAAACTGCCTGTATATTATAATCATTGCTTCATTGCATGAGGTTGTTAGTGTTAATGAGGTTCAAACCCTCCAATAGCCAGGCCCTCACTCACCTTCCCTGCCTCCTGTATGCCTTCCACTGCACTTCCTATGTCTCTGCTCCACTAGAGTCAGATGATGTTTTAGTCCCATACTCTAGTACCCTCCCTTCTTGTCTGCCAGTGTTCTGTACAGTGGGTTGCCAGTTAGCATTCACCAGGCACAGTGTATTTTCTATTAAGCCCCTGCCAGGGAAAATGGAGCACTGCTACATTTGTGTCTCCAGACAGACATTTTGTACAAAGTTCATTATTCTTCCTTTTCTTTTTCCTTTAGATGTGAACCTTTCAAGGGCAAGGAGAATTGTGTTAGAAGGTCTGGTATTCAAAGCACCTAGCCACTCTTGGTTGCATAGAAGGCATTTAGAAGCACCATATGTTGAATTAATGTGGGCTTGAAGACCCAGTCTAGCAATTGTGAAGCCATAAAATTCTATTTAAAGTGCAGCCAAAGGAATTGACTCCGTGACCCCTTCTGGCTGCAAATCTCATTTATTGCTATAAATGGCATAAAGTAATTGTCATTATTTGTTCAAAAGTCATTGTCCTTTAATCACATCTACTGATTTGAACCAAAGGGCATGTGTCCATTAACTGAATGAAGTTTTGAAGATACCAACAATGGTACTAGCAACATCATTTAATGTCCTCTAAAGTTTTTTTCTTTCAAAGTTATGTTTCCATATCTACTTCTCTGTTCTTTTGATTTAAATAAAATGCAGCAATGTGATTGATGGTTTTCAGTCTCTTTGATCAACTAATTGAGCAGTAATTGAGAAAATATGTAAAACTAATAGGTATCCATTTTTTGCCTTTGGGAATATTCACTCACATATACTATTAGTGTCCTATATAAACATTCGTTTATATTACTCAAGTAAACACATCTATACAGAAAAGTAATATATTCTGAGTCATCAAAATGTGTTATCCATGCGATTTCATGGAGGGTAAAAGTGTTTTGTAGGGAACCTAAAGACCTGACTTTGAGCCTCTGCAACTTCATAGTAGAAGCAAAGAACCAGGTCACATGAATTATTCACAGACTTCCATGCACATTCTACTTTACACACACACTCTATACACATTCTATTTTACACACATATTAACACACACAAACACACATGTACATACACATATATACATGAATAGATATGTACACATTCACAGACAGTAAATCAATCTTAAAACAAATGCATTTACATTAAAAAATGGTAGAATTGATGCTAGAGAGATGACTCATTATTTAAGAACCACTAACTGGTTTTACAAAGACTTAGGTTCAATTCCCAGGATCCATTTGGCTTATCACAACCTTCTGTAACTCGAGTTTCAGCATATCTAGACCCTGTATACTCTTTTGGCCTCAGTGGGCAGATAGATGCCCAGGAAAAATACCCATACACATAAAAGGGGGAAAAAGAGTAAAAGGAAAAAAAAAGATTATGAGAAAATGAAAAAAAATTGATCAAATTTAAAATATCTCACAAATCCAAACATTTTCTCCCTCTGATTACCAATAATTTAACTGCCCACATACAGCTATTAAAATGGTCTTTGGGATGCTTTCCAATTATCTAATGAGATTTTAATGAGTTCATGCTAGTCCCCTACTGAAATTCCTTCTATCCCACAGTGATTTGAGAATCCTTAGAGTTCCTTAGAATGAGTTTCAAGCCCAACAAGGTGCAATCTGTCTGTAAGCCCTGCTTCCTATCATTGTGCCAACTACAGATATAAGCATTTCTTTTTCTTGTAGTTGAATATGCATTATTTGTTTCTGACCTGTGGTCTTTGTGTCTGTTTTGCATCTTAGAAAGTCTACTATGTAAGGTCAGGAATAACCTTAAATTCAAACATGAGGCTAGTGTTCCTGGAGTGCACTCTCTTCTTTATTAATATCTTTTATGTCAGGAATTACAAATGATACATTACGTGCTTCGTGAGAATAAATGCTGATTTGTGGTTTTTACCCGAAGCTTAGTTCAGTAGAAGAAATTCTACCAACTATAGCATTTTCATTGTTCTTTTGAATTTGAGGCATTAACAATATTGAAGTTTGGTACCTAAGTAGAATAATGTAAAATAATTTCCAGGAAGCCCTGTGCAATTGAATCTACAATTAAGAAACAAGACTTTGTGATGTCAGGGCTGCATTTGACCTGTGACATGGACAATTGACCTGTGCGCCTCGGTGCTTCCTAATTCTTTTTTATTAAGTTATGTATTTACTTTACATCCTGGCTTCAGCTTTCTCTCCTTCCTCTACTCCCAGCCCTTCCATCCTATCTCTCCCTTCTCTCCTTCCTCTTGAAAAGGGAAGCCCTCCTGGTACCCATCAAGGCATTGAGTTATCTTCAAGGTGAAAAGTCCTGCTTAGAGCTCATTGCTCACAACACTGGAATAAATGCTGCAAACTGTGGAGGAGCATAGCTCCATTTTCTGCTACATTTGATAAAAATGAAACCAAACCAAAAAAAAAAAAAAAACCAAAACATAGGTACAATTTTATTTTTATAACCAGGCAGAACATTTCTTTATACTTTCGTTTTCTTAAAATGTGTCTTAATAGAGATTAAAGTGTATACCTTAGGAAAGGGAGTACTAAAATTGACAGAAATTTAAATTATCTTTATCTCAAGGATACCTAACTGAAGACTTTATGTAACTCCCTACTAAAATTGGAGAAAATTATTTAAATATACTAATTTCAGTGATGCAAATTTTAAAGCTTTATGAATCATGGCATTGGAATAACAGTTCTGTGTGTGTGGTGTCTAGGTACTTATGTGGATAGCTGTGAATAAGGGTACATGCAAGGCATCTAACAAACAGCTTTCATGACCTCTAAAGATAAGCAACTTATTGATTCTATGATCAAAACCTGTTTATATAGGATATAAGTCTATGTAGTGAGATTTAAGGAGGCCTTCTCTTAAGGTCATAGCTGGGTATTTTCATCATTTAATTTGTATTCTCTGAGATACAGATGTTTGTCCTGATAAGTTGGTCACATGCACCAGTCATCCCAGTGCCAACTGGAGAATGGGAAGCTGATACCAGAGGATTAAACTTGAAGCCGCTCTGAGCCACACTGACTATTTCTACATTTTCAAAAAATTATATCTTATTCTCTAGTGTGACTGAATTCCAGGGAGCCAACTTCCCACCTTTTAATTAATTGTAATCTTATTCATAATAAAATGAACAATTCACAAAATTGTGATAACAGTTCCTATTACTTATATGAACCATGTGTGTCAGCTGGCAAATATCAACTTGAAAAAGAAAACGTTTATGCAGGTCATCTTGCCTTTTGACCTTCATTTTACTATCAAAACAACTGAATCATTCAGACAATTTAGTAAATTTATTTTATTTGATTTTTTTCTGTGAACACAATTTATAATACAAATAAAATGCATAGTTAATGTATATTGCTTATGAAATATATGTATCTGGTTATCAAGATTTAAGGCCTCCCTTAGGGTTTTACAGAATCCACTCTTTAAACGTTATATAAATACCAATCACTGGTGGTATTTTGCATGTGTTTTGATAGCTTTTGCCTAAGAACTAAAATGAAAACTATGTATTGGCATGAGATAATACTGTACAAAAAAGATATATGTTTTTAAGGTGAGGCACATGATCTCTGGCCATATGGTCATTTAATAGTATATGTAGCACACTCATCACACCTAGCTAATCGTTTCTTTGTCTACCTTCCTACAGATTTAGAATGTGATAACTCAAGTATCTGATAACGCGGTGGAAAAAATTCAACACTCATCTCTGCTTTTCATGCTATGTTCTCTACAGTGTGAGTATACATACACTTTTTTCCTAATCAGCTTGGTGGTATGGAAATAAATTCAGTTTGCACAATGTTTGGGAAAATTATAAGTTAAAACTCATTCGAAGTATAATACATTTAGATTATCTGATCTGAGGAGATGTTTCACGGTGGTAGACTTAACACTATTTCAACATGACAGCATGAAGTGATTGCTCTAGTAAAGTAATATGCTGGCATTCAGTCATATGTAAAATCTTTAAATTTCTTTTGTCTTAAAGTATCTTTGCATTCCTAGAAAAACATAAGTATTATATTTAGAAACAGTTATGCTACATTCTGAAAAGTTCTTGAAATGACTTTGATAGATGTTATTTGCAATGGAATTTTAAGTTCAAGTCAGTTTCTTTTTTCCCATTTTGTTTTCTAGTAGCTATCTATTGAAAATGTGTTTCGTAATATTCACCTGGTCAAAATTTGAAATATAGCTTCTATGTGAATATTTAAACTGCTGTAAAGTTTCTAAGATCACAAATGGAACCATCATAAATTAAAAAATGTTCATAGGCTAGACTGTTATGGCACTTGCCTTTAATCCCAGAGCTCAGGAGGCAGAGGGAGGTGGATCTCTTAGATCAAGGCCAACATCATCTACAGAGCGAGTTCAAGGAGAGTTCAAGGAGCTGCACAGAGAAACTGTATCTTAAAAAAAAAATGTACAAACATTACATGACCCAATAATTCCATTCCTATGTATTTACCCGAGTGAAGAGAAAACTCATTTTACTTGAAATGTGTGTAAATATTTATAGTAACTTAATATTTATTCATCAAAATGTGGAATGACAAATACGTTGTTGGATGCTATAACATATGCCTGTAACTCCTGCAATCAAGAGACCAAAGCAAGAGAAAATGTCTAAGGGCAGTGTGGAAGGATTTAAAGCCATGTTGAATATATAGTTCTGCTCAGTTGCAAAGAAAAAAAAAAAACCCCAAAGGCCAAATATTATATTTAACTTTTGAATTGAAGAGCAAACTGGAATATCAGCACCACATATAAATCATCTTTTCTCTTCAATACTGAGGGATGAATCCAAGTCCTTATGCCTGCTAAGCAAGTACTCAGCCATTAACTGTGTACCTAAGCCCCTTGTATAAAGCCCTCAACCATTTGCCAATGGGAGGAGGAAGTCACAATTGTCTAAGTATTGTGTGATACCAAGTATCTAAATTCCTGGAACTGAACAACTGAAATACGAAGAAGTGAATCCCTTGTTGTTTGCCATAGATGCATAGGATAATTGGCTATAAATAAATGTCTGATTGCATCAGGAAATATGGGGATGACAAGACTGTTCTGTATGGTCTCGATTACTGGGCAAATGGAATCAAAATGCACAGAACTCTTTTTCTTTTCTTTTTAGATATATTTTTATTTACATTTCAAATGATTTCCCCTTTCCTGGTTCACCGAACTCTTACAGTTCAACATTTGTGTCTCTCAGGCAGTGAGGAAACTGACAACCTTTTGCAGTTAATTACAGAGGTTAAGATATGATTGAGTGTAGCACAAAGAAGGTATCACTTTTATATTTTGGAAAGACAGTACTTTGTGAAATCAAAATCTGAGGATGATAGGGTTAACTGCATAAAGAGTAACAGATGAATTCTACTTCTACTGGATAGTTTTTCCTCAATGAAATATAGGTAAGCAGCTCTGAAACCCTTTTTATCTCTATAGCATAACATATATGAGTAAATGCACCACTGGCAGAAAGAACAAGGTTTCCGTAAGAGCAGAAGCTATTCACACAAAGAAATGACTGCTTTGAAATATGCACGTAACAATTAATGAAGTAAGAGGCTACTGATTTTAAAAAGAGCAAGGAGGAGTATAAAGAAGTATTTGGGGATAGGAAAGAAGAGAAACATAGCCATGTGTACCTATAGCTATGTCATAGCACTGGCTGTGTTTGTGGAATGTTCCTGGAAGCCATGACACTGTGTGGCAACAGTTGCTCTGGATGTCTGAGCTTCAGGAGTAAAACACACCCTGACTTCCAGGAAGTGGTAGCTGATTCTTGTGCAGGACAAGAAACATGCAAGACCATTCTGAAACATTGTAGTGTCAAAACAAAAAACAAAAAACAAAAAAAACAAAACCAAGACAAAAACAACAACAACAACAGCAAAAAACCCCAACAAATCAAGGAAAGGGGAAGAAAAGGGGGAAAGGGTAGAAAAGAACTCGCTGGAACATATCAGAACAAGAGGCGGATCAGTCAAACTGAACTTTCAGTGACTAATGTTCAACTGCAGGCTTCTACAAATAAATAATAGGAGACTAGTTTGGCTGAGAAAACACAGTCCCTGAATTCACACTTGTATAATTCAGTGTACAAATAAATAAGAGTAAAGACAAATATTTTGAGAATAAAATTTGCAATTATTATATGCTGATACTTCCTCTACTCTCCTGGAAAGAAAGCTTAATTCTGTTTCTGAGTGTAGTCCAACTTGACACATCTTTTGTAGAGAGCAAGTGTTAGGGAGCCTGGCAGGTACCACCCTCATGGTGCTATCTATCAACGTTAACATCTCAGGCCACAAACCCTGTTGATACTTTCTACCCTGGTAATGACATCACACTTCTGTGATACCCTCTCTCAAGGATCATTTCCTCAGATTCTTTTCATACCAACAACAACAATAACAACAACAAGTTAGAGAAATTTAAAATAAATAAGTATAAAATGATTCACACAATCTTCTAGGGTAATAATGATGGGAATAACTGAACATCCCAACTGAAGACCACAACAAATAAACAGTATGACTTATTTCAATGACAAATTCTAGGTTAGGGTCTGACAAAATCTGCAAGAATGGTATTGTCTTAATTGAGTTTTGCCAACTGGGCTATGCCATGTTAACTTAGGAAGAATCCAGAAAGGGGAACAAAGAATACTCTATACATTTTTATCTGAGTTGGGGTTTCTTTTGCTGTGGTAACACACCATGACCAAAGGCAACTTGGAAAAGATAAGGTTTATTCCATCTTACAGTTTCATATCACAGGGCATCACTGAAGGAAGTCAGTACAGAAACACAAACAGGACAGGAACCTGGAGGCATATGCTGATGCAGAGGCCTTGAAGGACTGCTACTACTGCCTGCTCATTCTGGCTTGCTTACCCTGCTTTGTTATAAAACCTAAGAACACTAGCCCAGAGATAAGAACACCCACAATAGGCTGAGTCCGCCAAACCAATCACTAAAGAAAAAAAAAAGCATCTTCACAGACTTGCTAGTAGGCTGAGAGCATTTTCTCAATTTAAGTTTCTGCTTCCAAAATGACTTGACCCAAATTAATATGTAAATATAATGATCTTTAAAATTCAAAACAAAAGAGAGCACTGAAAAATGTGTAACAGGATATGAATATGCATCATCTGAAGATCAGTTAGGTAGGCAAATGCATCTGGGTAATAAAAATACAAGTCATGTTTGGTATAAATGCCAACTGTAGTGTCTACAGCATAGTGTGGAGATTAGAGTTAATTGTAGTCTATAATGTATGTTCTCCAAATGCAAACTCATCACAAGAAGAGGGGTATTAATTATCCTAATTTGATCAATACATGTCTAATGCTTGCACAGAGATATTACACTATGCTTGATAAATGCATAAAATTATGTGCTAATCAAAATAATATTTTTAAATTTTTGAGATAGGAATGTTAAATTATCCTGTTTGATCATTATCCACTAGATGACTGGATATATGCCATGTTAACTAAGGTATAACACTCATACTTCATAATTTCATTTAATTAAAATTAAAATGGCAATTCTATTACTAGGAAGGCTGTTTTATGAGAAATAAAACCTTCTACTTTTTTGTAGAAATATTTAGACATTTTCATGTATTTACTGTAGTTTCTTTACTACCTTCTATGTAGATTTCCTTGGTTGCTTAAAATATAATGATTACTAAAATTACTCACATGTGTTTAGATTTTAACAACACACTATCCAAGCTATCTTAATGTCAGTTTCCATTCCTCTGTAGTCCACTTGGCTTTGTGTTTATTTGTTTATTTGCTTGTTTGTTTGTGTTGACAATATTATCCTTCTGGACAAGCAAGTACAACTTGGAAATCATCATGAGTGTCTATACGTTTCATCACAACATAAGCAATGAAGGAGAAGATATGTCTTATAGAAAAATAGTGTTTTATGCCTTTAAAAGCTAGCAGATAAAAGAGGACATATAGAAAATCATTCTGGTCACCCTATATTCAAAGTTCACTTAATATCTACCAAATACAAAGGATACTGTGAAAATAATGTCCTTAAATCTACCTCCCAATGTAGTTGAATGCTTAGCACTATCAGTCCTTTTGTTTCTAGTCATTAAGCCCCTGTTTTAACAGTCAAACCGATTGCATCTTTTTATAAAGACTTTGTTTTTGGTTTCATTAAAAGTTTATTGTGGGGGGAAGCCTGAGTGTCACCCAGCGTGCCAGGTGCTCAGAACCATCCGGCGGCGGCAGAACCAGGTACCCGAGACAGCCCGAGCTTAAGACCTTCGGGGACTCAGGCCTGGAGTGGGAGTTGGGCACAGAATAGCGGGTGCACTCTGCACTCCCGGGGCGGACCCCGAGCTCCCTGCAGGCAGCTGCCATATTGCCTGCAGCTTCCCGCCCAGCTGGTGGTGGGGAAGCCGGAGGGTCACCCAGCGTGCCAGGTGCTCAGAACCATCCGGCGGCGGCGGCAGAACCAGGTACCCGAGACAGCCCAAGCTTAAGACCTTCGGGGACTCAGGCCTGGAGTGGGAGTTGGGCACAGAATAGCGGGTGCACTCTGCACTCGCGGGGCGGACCCCGAGCTCCCTGCAGGCAGCTGCCATATTGCCTGCAGCTTCCCGTCCAGCTGGTGGTGAGGAAGCCGGAGTCAGCCAGTGTGCCAGGTGCCCAGACCCAGCCGGAGGCCGAACCAGCCTCCCATCCAGCCAGTGGCAGGGAAGCTGGAAACCGGACCCAGCCAGCTTCCCAGCAGCTTGGGACCAGCAGGCGGAACCAGATAACTGAGATATCCCAACCTTAAGACCCCTGGGGAAACAGGATATCAGACAGCGAACCCTGAGCAGGAGCAGTGCAGAGCAGCCACCCAACAGGCGGAACCAAATACCTGGGATATCCTGAGGTTAAGACCTCGGGGGACTCAGGCCACCTGTCAGCAATCTGTGAGCAAGACCCCCGCAGGACAGTGATTCAGGTATCCCAGTCTCTGGGAAATAGCCTTACAACCCCACAGGAGGGTCAAGCACCAGCTAGTATCTACAGGACCAACTAACACCAGAGTTAACCAGATGGCAAAAGGCAAACGTAAGATCGCTACTAACAAAAATCAAGGCAATATGGCGGCATCCGAACCCAGTTCCCCAACAGCAATAAATATTGGATACCCCGAAACACCAGAAAAACAAGACTCAGATCTAAAATCACTGGTCAGGATGCTGATAGAGGAACACTTAGATAAATCTCTTAAAGTAATACATGAGAAAATAGATCAAAAGCTAGAAGCCATTGCAAGACAAACACAATTAAATCCCAGATATCTCAACACACCAGAAAAACAAGACTCAGATCTAAAATCACTGGTAAAGATGCAGATTGAGGATCACTTAGATAAATTTCTTAAAGTAATAGAGGAGAAAATAGATCAAAAACTAGAAGCCCATACAAGGCAGACACAAAAATCACTTAAAGAAATCCAGGAGAATATAGAGCAAAAAATGAATCCCAATAAGGGGGAGAAACAAAAATCACCCAAAGAAATACAGGAGAACATGGGTCAACGAGTAGAAGTCATAAAGGAGGAAACACAAAAATCCCTTAAAGAATTACAGGAAAACACAAACAAGCAACTGAAAGATCTGAGCAAAACCATACAAAATCTAAAAACAGAAGTAGAAACAACTAAGCAATCGCAAAGGGAGACAATGTTGGAGATAGAAAACCTTGGAAAGAAATCAGGAGTCATAGATGCAAATATCAACAATAGAATACAAGAGATAGAAGACAGAATCTCAGATGCTGAAGATACCATAGGAACCATGGATTCAACAATTAAAGAAAATGCAAAATGCAAAAAGCTGGTAACCCAAAACATTCAGGAAATCCAGGACACAATGAGAAGACCAAACCTAAGGATTATAGGGATAGATGAGAATGAAGATCTACAACTTAAAGGGCCAGCAAATATCTTCTACAAAATTATGGAAGAAAATTTCCCCAACCTAAAGAGAGAGATGCCCATGAATATACAAGAAGCCTATAGAACCCCAAATAGACTGGACCAGAACAGAAATACTTCCCGTCACATAATAATCAAAACCCCAAATGTACTAAACAAAGAAAGAATATTAAAGGCAGTAAGAGAAAAAGGACAAGTAACATATAAAGGAAGACCTATCAGAATTACACCAGACTTCTCACCTGAGACCATGAAAGCTAGAAGATCCTGGGCAGACCTCATGCAGACCCTAAGAGAACACAAACTTCAGCCAAGACTACTATACCCAGCAAAACTCTCAATTGCCATAGATGGGGAAACCAAGATATTCCACGACAAAAACAAATTTGCAAGATACTTATCTACAAACCCAGCCCTACAAAGGATAATAGGGGAAAAATACCAACACAAGGGGGGAAACAACACCCCAGAAGAAACAAGATAGAAACCCCATCTCATCCAACCCAAAAGAAGAGAACCACTCAAATACAAATAATAATAACAATTCCCAAAATGTCAGGAAGTAATAATTACTATTCCTTAATATCTCTTAATATCAATGGACTCAATTCCCCAATCAAAAGACACAGACTAACAGACTGGATACGGAAACAGGACCCTACATTTTGCTGCATACAGGAAACACATCTCAGTGTCAAAGACAAACACCACCTTAGAGTAAAAGGCTGGAAGACAGTTCTACAAGCAAATGGATCCAGGAAACAAGCTGGAGTAGCCATTCTAATATCAGATAAAATCGACTTTCAACCTAAAGTCATCAAAAGAGACACAGAAGGTCACTTCCTGCTTGTCAAAGGGAAAATCCACCAAGAAGAATTCTCAATACTGAACATCTATGCACCAAATGCAAGGGCACCCTCATTCGTAAAAGAAACTTTACTAAAGCTTAAAGCACACATCGCACCTAACACAATGATTGTAGGTGACTTCAACACTCCACTCTCCTCAATGGACAGATCAGGAAAGCAGAAACTAAACAGGGACACAGTGAACCTAATTGAAGCTTTGGACCAATTGGATTTAACAGATATATATAGAACATTCCATCCTAAAACAAAAGAGTATACCTTTTTCTCAGCACCGCACGGTACCTTCTCAAAAATTGATCATATAATTGGTCACAAGACAGACCTCAACAAATACAAGAAGACCGAACTAATCCCATGTCTCCTATAGGATCACTATGGAGTAAAAGTGGTCTTCAATAGCAAGAAGAACAACAGAAAGCCCACATACACATGGAAACTGAACAATACTCTACTCAATGACACCCTGGTCAAGGAAGAAATAAAGAAAGAAATCAAAGACTTTTTAGAATTCAATGAAAATGAAGGTACGACCTACCCAAATCTCTGGGATACAATGAAAGCAGTGCTAAGAGGAAAACTCATAGCCCTGAGTGCCTCCAAAAAGAAACTGGAAAGAGCATACACTAGCAACTTAACAGCACACCTGAAGGCGCTGGAACAAAAAGAAGCTAACTCACCCAGGAGGAGTAGAAGAGAGGAAATCATCAAACTAAGGGCTGAAATCAATCAAGCAGAAACAAAGAGAACCATACAAAGAATCAACCAAACCAAGAGCTGGTACTTCGAGAAAATCAACAAGATAGATAAACCCTTAGCTAGACTAACCAAAGGGCACAGAGATAGTATCCAAATTAACAAAATTAAAAATGAAAAGGGGGATATAACAACAGAAACAGAGGAAATTCAAAAGATCATCAGATCCTACTACAAAGGCCTATACTCAAAACAACTGGAGAATCTGGAGGAAATGGACAATTTCCTAGACAGATACCAAATACCAAAATTAAATCAGCATCAAGTAGACCAGCTAAACAGTCCCATAACCCTTAAAGAAATAGAAGGGGTTATAGAAAGCCTCCCAACCAAAAAAAGTACGGGACCAGATGGTTTTAGTGCAGAATTCTACCAGACCTTCAAAGAAGACTTAACACCAATACTCTTCAAACTATTCCACAAAATAGAGACAGAAGGGACACTGCCCAACTCGTTCTTCGAAACCACAATTAGGCTGATACCTAAACCACAAAAAGATCCAACAAAGAAAGAGAACTACAGGCCAATTTCTCTTATGAATATAGATGCAAAAATACTAAATAAAATTCTTGCCAACCGAATCCAAGAGCATATCAAAACGATCATTCACCATGATCAAGTAGGCTTCATTCCAGGAATGCAGGGATGGTTCAATATACGGAAATCCATCAATGTAATCCACTACATAAACAAACTAAAAGAAAAAAACCACATGGTCATCTCATTAGATGCTGAAAAAGCATTTGACAAAATTCAGCATCCTTTCATGCTAAAAGTCTTGGAAAGAGCAGGAATTCAAGGCCCATACCTAAACATAGTAAAAGCAATCTACAGCAAACCAGTAGCCAACATCAAAATAAATGGAGAGAAACTTGAAGCAATTCCACTAAAATCAGGGACTAGACAAGGCTGTCCTCTCTCTCCATATCTTTTCAATATAGTACTTGAAGTTCTAGCGAGAGCAATCAGACAACATAAGGAAGTCAAAGGGATACAAATTGGAAAGGAAGAAGTCAAAGTATCATTATTTGCAGATGATATGATAGTCTACTTAAGCGATCCAAAAAACTCCACCAGAGAACTTCTACAGCTGATAAACAACTTCAGCAACGTGGCTGGTTATAAAATTAACTCAAGCAAATCAGTAGCCTTCTTGTACTCAAAGGACAAGCAGGCTGAGAAAGAAGTTAGGGAAATAACACCCTTCACAATAGCCACAAACAACATAAAGTACCTTGGCGTAACTCTAACCAAACAAGTGAAAGATCTGTATGACAGGAACTTCAAGTCCCTGAAGAAAGAAATCGAAGAAGACCTCAGGAGATGGAAAAATATTTCTTGCTCCTGGATTGGCAGGATCAATATAGTAAAAATGGCCATCTTGCCAAAAGCAATCTACAGATTCAATGCAATCCCCATCAAAATCCCAAATCAATTCTTCATAGATCTAGAAAGAGCAATTCTCAAATTCATCTGGAGCAACAAAAAACCCAGGATAGCTAAAACTATTCTCAACAATAAAAGGACTTCTGGGGGAATCAATATCCCTGACCTCAAGCAGTACTACAGAGCAATTGTGTTAAAAACTGCATGGTATTGGTACAGCAACAGGCAGGTAGATCAATGGAATAGGATTGAAGACCCAGAAATTAACCCACAGACTTATGGTCACTTGATCTTTGATAAAGGAGCCACAACCATCCGGTGGAAAAAAGATAGCCTTTTCAACAAATGGTGCTGGTTCAACTGGAGGTCAACATGCAGAAGAATGCGAATTGACCCACTCTTATCTCCTTGTACTAAGATCAACTCCAAGTGGATCAAGGACCTCCACATAAAACCAGACACACTGAAACTATTAGAAAAGAAACTTGGGAAGACCCTGGAGGACATGGGCACAGGGGTAAAGTTCCTGAACAGAACACCAATAGCTTATGCTCTAAGATCAAGAATTGACAAATGGGACCTCATAAAATTACAAAGTTTCTGTAAGGCAAAGGACATTGTCAGAAAGACAAAACGGCAACCAACAACGTGGGAAATGATCTTCACCAAGCCCACATCCGACAGAGGGCTAATATCCAATATATACAAAGAACTCAAGAAGTTAGACCCCAAAGAACCAAATAACCCTATCAAAAAATGGGGTACAGAGCTAAACAAAGAATTTTCACCAGAAGAAATTCGGATGGCCGAGAAACACCTTAAGAGATGTTCAACATCATTAGTCATCAGGGAAATGCAAATCAAAACAACCCTGAGATTCCACCTCACTCCAGTCAGAATGGCTAAGATTAAAAACTCGAGAGACAACAAGTGCTGGCGAGGATGTGGAGAAAGAGGAACACTCCTCCACTGTTGGTGGGATTGCAAAATGGTAAAACCACTCTGGAAATCAGTGTGGCGGTTCCTCAGAAAATTGGGCATGCCACTCCCAGAGGACCCTGGCATACCACTCCTGGGCATATACCCAGAGGATTCCCCTGCATACAACAAAGACACATGCTCCACTATGTTTATAGCAGCCTTGTTTATAATAGCCAGAAATTGGAAGGAGCCCAGATATCCCTCAAAGGAGGAATGGATACAGAAAATGTGGTATATTTATACAATGGAGTACTACTCAGCAATTAAAAATAATGAATTCATGCAATTTGTAGGTAAATGGTTAGATCTGGAAACTATCATCCTAAGTGAGCTAACCCAATCACAAAAGAATACACATGAAATTCAATCACTGATAAGTGGATATTAATGAGCCCAGAAGCCCTAAGTACTCAAGGCACAATTAGCAAGTCAAATGACTCTCAAGAAAAAAAGGAGAGGACCCTGGGCCTGTAAAGATTGGATCCAGTATTGTAGACCCAGAACAGAGAAATCATGGGGGGGGGAAGAGTGGGGAATAGCATGGGGGGGGAGAGGAATTATGGGACATATGGTGGGGGGTACCTGGGAAAGGGGAAAGCCTTTGGAATGTAAACAAAGAATATAGAAAAAAAAAAAGCAAAGAAAATGGTTAAAAAACAAAACAGTAAAACCCCAGGGGCACAAAAAAAAAAAAAGTTTATTGTGAAGTCTTCTGTACCTTACTTCTCGATTCTGCTGTCTGGGAGATAATATGCACTTAAAATCCTTATCTTTAACTTCTAAGCACATTACCACTGGGCATATTTTGTTTTCACTTAAAACAAAACAAAACAAAACAAAACAAAAAACACAAACTTGCTAAAGAAGACAGCTGTTTCAAGAGTAATGGGGAATCTGAGAATGACTTCCAATGTGGGAGGGCTCTGTAGTGTCATGATGGATGCGGTGTGTCCTTCATTTATCAAGACATGGTTCTTGTTGTAAAGGTAGATGGAGATACAGAAAGATTCATAGTGTATAATGAGGAGGAGGGGAGTAGATGGATAACATATAGCACATTCTTCCATTATACCAAACATATCACAAACAAGTCATTGCCACATATGTAAAATGAACTTAAAGAAACAATGCTTTAAAAAGTATAGTAAACGTCAGTGGCTGTGATGTGCTCTATATTATATTATGTTATTGTTTGCTCATTATCTGTCCACATGATATTTTATTATTTTAATAGTCTGCTGTAAGTACCTCAAAATCTATGCGTTATAAAAATGTCAAGGGAAAGAAAGACCTCATCAACAAAACATTTTTTAAAATGTGCTTTATTACCATAAAGTTGGTCTTAAATTTTTCCAGGAGCCTCTGTTTTCCCTTTAGCCATACTATAAAGAGACTAAAGCACACTTCGTAGTCATCAAAGCCTCATAGGAAAAGCAAAGTGAGTGAATATTTGAATTGACAATGTTTAGAATGAGTAGTAGAAGAACAAACTCTCTCAACTTTTATTTAAAACTTATATATTTGCCATATGCCTTTTCTAGCTACTTATGAAATAGAACATCCTTTGATTTTCAGTTGCAGGCATTTTCTTCTGTCTTAATTTGGTTTCGTTTATTTTTTAAATTATTTATTGATAGTTTTATACAATGGATTTCAAACCTATTTACACTTGTCCTCAATGCTTTGTCCCCAATTCCTCCCATCTGTCCCCACCCAAATTTATATCCTGTTTTTAAAGGTCATAAAGACCAATTTATGCTGCCCAAATATTATTGGATGTCAGTCTTCCACTGGTGCATGGTTAACCTAATCAGGGACTATGCTCTTGGGGGAAAACTGTCTTTTCTTCTCCCAGAAGATAACAAACACCAATAGAGTATGGTTAAAAATATTTGCCAAACTCCCCTCTGCATGCTAAGATTTGGTCTTGCTTGGTCATATACAGAGTATCTATTTATCTATATACTTATTTATTTCTTTACTTATTGATTGATTGATTGATTGATTGATTGATTGAGTGAGTGAGTGAGTGAGTGAGTGAGTGTAAGCTGTTAGGATCACTGTGAGCTCATATGTTCATATGCCCTGCCCCATCCAGAAGATACTGTTTCCTTGTAATCATCTAACATCTCTGCCAACTTTCCTTTCTTCTGCCCTGTTTTCCACAGTTATCCTGGGTCTTGGAAGGGCAGTATAGTATACATATATTCCTTTTAGTACTGAATGTTCTGTGGTTTACTTTCTTTACCTTGGCAAGTTGTGATTCTCTGTGTCAATCGCCATATATTTGTAAACAGACACTTCTCATATCAGAGCTCAAAAATGAATACATTTAGAATTCAAAGTAAAAGTCAATAGGAATAAGTTTAATACTATGTCCATTTGGCAAAATGTTAGAAGTAGATTCTCTCCTAGGTCCTATGACAGGTGTATCCATAGCTTTCTGGATCAAAAATGGCATCTGCTATGACTTTATTCTTGCAACGTAGTGCAGAACTTAAATCTAATTGTAAAGTGATTGATTACTCCCCTGATATTCATGCCACTATTTCACTGCTGAGGATGTCTTCCTAAGCCAGTCATTATTGTGTTTCACAGGCTTTGCAGTAATGTAACATTGTTGTTTACTTTTCTCCTCTGGTAGCATGCTCAGTACCTTGTAGAAGTATAAAGGCTAGCCAGCAGAAAGGAAGTGTTCTGATCCACATATGTTTTAGTTAGCCCTATCTTATGACTCAAATATTTTCAGCAATGTGGTCTTACTACTGAGTTTTATAGGATATCAAAGTATAATGGCAATAGCCTGGAATGTTTGTTTATTTATAGAACCTTAAAAAAAGAAGTGACCCATTCCTGAAACTTGGCTTTATTTGTTTGTCTCTGTCATCTAATGGGGAAAACGTAGCTTTGTTACAGGAGTAGGTGGATGATAGTTAGAAAGATAGATAGATAGATAGATAGATAGATAGATAGACAGACATAGATAGATAAATAGACTATGTGTGGATGTATGTAACAACAGTTTAAAAAGAGGCCATTTTTATGTGGGTGAGCAAGGACGTTCATGGAAGGAGTGGAGGGGAGAAAAGTAACAGGAACATTTTATAATTATATTACAGTTTCAAAATAATGAGTTTTATATTATATTATAGATGATATATATTTGCATTAATTTTAAGAATCTTCTAACAGAGAGGTTTTCATAAATATTTTCAGAAGTTCTTTACTCCAGAAAGATTTCTACGCAAAACAAAACAAACAAACAAAAAAAAGATAAATGCTGGCTTGATTAAGGGAATAAAGGAGCACTGATTTACTAAGAGTAACAATGCAAATTATTGTATTTACTCTGAAAATCAGTGAGGATGTCCCTCAAAATGCAAAGAGAAAATTTATCATATGATCAAGCTATACTGTTCTTCCTTATTACTCAAAAGACTGCATATCTTACTCTTGAGAAATCTGCTTGTCCCTGTTCTTTGGTGGTCTATTTACATCAGCCAGGAAAAGGAAATAAACTTAATGTCAATTAATGAATGGATATTGAAAATATGGTATATTTACAAATCTGAATATTATTCAGCTATTACAAAAAAATCAAATTATAAAAACTGAATGTAATTTGATATAGGTGAAAATAATCATTCTGAGGAAAGCCACCCCCAGTCAAATAATACAAATGTTTTACCTTATCTGTAGTTGTTAATATTGAATCTTTATATGTGTGTGTTTTGATTCAAATATACATAATATCAGGAAATTCCCAAGGAGCCATGAGAAGGTGACTTCAAGAAGGAGAGATAGAACACACTGTTATAACTGCTTGAAGGGTAAAGTTTAAACTGTAGTTTGGACACAGAGTGAAGGATACAGGAGGGAATATGGGTCGGAATAAATGACATCATTTTTATTTCCTTCTATCTCTTTTTTAATCTTCCTTTTCATTTTTCTTCATAAGAAGACTTTAAATTCACTGTATTTTATACTCTCAAGAGTACATGTTGCCAGTCTAGAATTTATAACTTTAAATTAATGTCATTAATCTGCTGCCCCTCAAAAAAGCTTAATATAGTTTACTTCACATGCCTTAGTTGGGAATAATGCTTTCAAAGTCAACTGCAATGTTGCTGTAGGGTGATAGAACACCATCCATGCTGTACCTATGCTCAGAGCCTACATTGAAGACAGCACTCTCTTAGGCAATAAAGCATGACCATGTGACTTCAGGAAGAAATGAAAGATGTTAGGCAGACAAGAAGAGTTTTAGGAACATGGTGGTCTATGCTTCATAGTAGCTCCTCTGTTGTGATATGAGATCTTTTGCTCTAAATCTTTAAGACCACCTGCTAATCTTACATATGCCTTATGTGAATGTCCAGGGTAAAATTAAGATCAAGTTTAACAGACAATTTCCATATCCAGGTTAAACAATGAGAGGAAAGCATATTTATGATGCATAATCCAGGTTTGAAATGTGGAAATAAATTTTCAGAATAGAGTCAAACACCCTAAATAATGAGTCATAACATCCCTGGAATTCTCAAAAGTGTTATAGGACATTAGAATAGTCACAGAATATGTGATGTTTGACGAGAATTCTCTGATGAAGAAATCACCATTTATACTCATGCTTCTCTTGGTACAACAAAAAGCTTTGGGGAATTATTAAAACCACAATACAAATATATTTCATTCAGAATCCTCCCACACTAGAATTTATATAGTTATTTGTCAATGTTTTCTTCCTTTTACTCCATGATTACCCTTAAGTAATAATCACAGAACACTCAGTTGACAATATTGACAATCCACAATTTTAAGCAAAAGCATACAGCTGAATTTTTGTGTCTTTATTAATGGGGGCAATATGCCAATCACACAGATTATCAGAGAAAATAGGACTGCTAGGATTGTTCAGGCTCTGGAGGATGAGTTGCCTGCAGTGATAGACTTTGGGAGATTAATTCTATAGACTCCCTTTGTACATACATGGTCCCTGAGGTGAGAGTGCCATTGATGGATGAACTCTCAGAAGTGTGTTCTTTATATCAACTGACTTTTGGAAGTTTGTTTTGTTCCTATCTGGTTGACTTGCAAATATGTGTTCACTGAAGTGTACTGCCATCCACCCTTGACATTCATGAGAAATCCATTCTGACGGCTTACAGATCTGTCATTGATTAAGTAACCACTTTTAAAACTACTGCAGGGGACTATTTGCTACCATCGCTAAAAATAAAATTGATTGTCCCCTGGAAACACAAGGACATTCTATTCTTCTTGGGCTATTTGAAATAAACATATGAGGAGAAAACTAGGGGGCAATGAAGAAGAGCACCAAGCAGCAATCTCCACCAGAAGTTTGAAGTAATAGAGATAGGCTGTTCATTAAGTCATCTGACAGCAGATACTGTGGCAGGTATCAAACAGTGAAGTGAAGGTGGGAAGTTACTCCCCACAGATAACAGTACAGATAAAATAAAAATGTAAAAACAGCCAATGAACAGAAATCAAGTTGCATGGACATAACTTATTTTCTACTTTAGCATGAGTAGGATATGATACTTTTTTGAGATAAGGTTTTACTGTGTAGCCCAGTGGACCTTCACTTTAAGATCTTCCCTTCTTAGCCACAGCAAAACCTGGGATTGTCATGTCCTTTGGTGTAATCATAAATACCATCATTTTTCATCTTACTTTATAGTGCTGATTTTCTCTAAAAACATACTCTATTGGGGTATTTGGTGGGATTTTTTCTATGCTAATACAGTGAGGGCATTCTTCTCTTCTCATTCTTCCTTTTCTCCTTGAGAAATATGCCAGTGAAATGGGCCTGGCTTAGTTCACATGATGTGATGTGCCTTGTTCCATCACTTTTGGAAAACTAATTGCTGCAATATCAACAGATGACTCACTTCGATGTCATCCTTGAGGAAGCTTGAATTTGAAGATTAGACAAAATAAATGATTCCCATATCTCCCATTTACTGGCTGATGTGACATGTCCTGCCTAATCCACACTTTATAAGAACCCTGTTTTAAAAGCCAGCTATAACACAGTGAAATTATATAGAAAATGTATAGCACATCCTTCATATATAGGAGAAACCATAGCAGAAAAAAGATAATTCTTGTTTGTGTTATTTCTTTTTTTGTATCACTAGAGGACTTATGAGACTTGGTGCAGAAAAGAGTCCCATCATCCCCATCTTAGGAAGCCATCTACCCCCCTAATTCCTACAGGGTAGCAAGATGCTTAATCTTCACTCTCAACTTAAATCTGAGTCAAATAAGAATATATCTTGGAGTGGTTGTGTAAAAGTGTTTCCTGAAAAGAGTAACCAAAAGGAGTGAAAATCTTTCCCCAGGATGGGTAACAGCTTTCAGAAGTAGTTTAAATAGTAGAAGGCCCAGGGAATGGGTGGAAGGTCCAGGGGATGGGAGGATGGGAGGATGGGAGGATGG
Organism: Apodemus agrarius; assembly: GCA_964023405.1. Lineage (NCBI taxonomy): Eukaryota > Metazoa > Chordata > Mammalia > Rodentia > Muridae > Apodemus > Apodemus agrarius. The sequence continues at coordinate 127,562,381 of OZ030009.1, forward strand.
GGAGATGGGAGGATGTCTGTGTCGCTGTTTCCATCTCTCCCTTTCCCTTTTGCTGCTATGTCTTTGTTCTATCGACTCTGTTCCTCTAGTGCAGTGGTTCTCAACCTGTGAATCCCAACCTCTTTGGTGTAGAGTATCAGATATTCTGTATATATGATATTCACATTTTTATTTATAACAGTAACAATATTACAATTATGAAGGAGCAATCAGATAATTTATAATTGGGGGTCAAGTAAGACCCACTGCTTTAAAAAATCCTAACTAACTGACTAACTTACTAACTAACTAACTAATAATTAAATCAAAATACATAACCAGTAATTCAATCAATCAAGAAAGTGACCATTTTTAGATTATTGGAGATAGATAGATAGATAGATAGATGATAGATAGATAGATAGATAGATAGATAGATAGATAGATAGATAGATTATAAATATATCCAATATTCTTGCATTTATATTTGTAGCAGTATGAAAATTATAGTTAGGAAGTAGCAACAAGACATGATTAGGTCATGACTTTGAGAGAGAGCAAGGAAGGAAAGGGAAGTCGAACCATATAATTCTGATATCTGATCTCAAATATAAAAGGAATATTTTTAAAAGGAAAGATACAGTCTGTCTAACTGAATTTTTTTAACAAGTACCAAATACTTTATAAAAAATTTAGAACAATACATACATGACAAATACATACAGTTTTGCCAATTTAAAACTATTAAATTACCAGCAAAACATAACAGAAAGAAATAATATGAAATAAAAACCATCCATTGAAGTTGGACAAAACAACAGAAGGAACAAAATCCCCGAAAAAGCACAAGACCACTGGTTCACATGCTCAGAGGTCTTGCAGGAACAGAACTGAAAGCCATTATACTTGGCTTTATCTCTTAGAAGCCTGTTCTTTCCTAGTGAGAGTCAGAAAGGGAGTGGCTCTTGAGGGGATGAGAAGTGTGGAGGACTGGGAGGAGCAGAGGAAGGGGAAATGGCAATCAGGATATATTGTATAAGAAAAAAAACTAAGGTATCATTGAGTAGAATATTGTTCAGCCTCCACGTGTATGAGGATTTTCTTTTTTTTTTTGTTGTTGCTATTGAAGAACACTCTTACTCCATGGTGATCTGATAGGAGGCATGGGATTAGTTCGATTTTTTTATATTTGTTGAGGACTGTCTCGTGACCAATTATATGGTCGATTTTGGAGAAGGTACCATGAGGCACTGAGAAAAAGGTATAGTCTTTTGCTTTAGGATGAAATGTTATATATATATATATATATATATATATATATATATATATATATATTAAACATATATATATGTTAAATCCAATTGGCCCAACGTTTCAATCAGTTTCCCTGTGTCTCTGATTAGTTTCTGTTTTCCTGATCGGTCCATTGAGGATAGTGGAGTGTTGAGGTCCCCCACAATCACAGAGCTCAGCAAGGCCTCCAAAATTAATGAATATCACTCAGTATTAAACAAATCAAATAATAATTATCTCAAGAAGGTTTACCTTGCTGACTCAGTGGGTACATAGATAAGACATTCTCTCATTTTTGCCACTCCCTACTTAGCAACTTCTTCTCAACTAACATCAAAAGTCTTCAACTTCCCACACAACCCTGCAGTTCCTGCCTCTGGTCCTCTGACTGATGATCCAACACTACCCTCTTTTTAATGTTCACTTGAACCACAGGCTGGAAGTGTCCTCCAAATCTTTCTCATTACTCTGGGATTCCGGAATATCCTGTTAAAACCTTTGGATGGAATTGAAGGAAATAAGTTATTTCATCCTTTACCTTTAAATTATATATAAATGCAAATATAGGATGTATATGTAAAATCATAAAAGCTTTACATATTAATGGGATCCCATTTGATGTAGATATTCCTATGCTGTGCTCATTGACAATCGTGTCCCCTCCCTATAATATAAAGACAATCAATAATAATAATGTCATGTAATAAAAGACAAAGTCTAACCTGTCTAATATTATGCAATATTAGGTAGTAGATAAAATTTACAAAAGCTATCTCTTACATAGAACACAATAACTTGCATAAATATTTATTCAAGATATTCAAAAATATATTGGTAATGTTTGCTTTTCCATATTCAAAATGTAATCACAGGGTTATCATTTCTATTTCAGTCGGTATTCTCTAAACCCACAGTTAATAAAATAATTTTAGTTTCTATAGTGTTATGAAATAACAATATATCACATCATTATGACTGTTAGACACTTAGTAAACATTTCATAAGTCATATGATATCGTCTTAATTTGACTGTTCTTGTCAAATATATAGTTCTTCACTATATTGATAGAAACGAAGCTTCATAAGGTGCTTTCATGTAGATATCAAAGAAAGTATGATCTTTCCAGTAAACCCAAACCTAAATTTCTTTCATAAGTAAGCACCAAATGTATAAACGTAATATTAGCAAGAGAATTTGACTATATGCTTAATGGATATTTTTAATAAAAAATTGAAAATTAAAAAAAAAACTAAATGCAACTCTTTGTCACCAAGAATAGACCTCATGTGTGAAAATACCTACAGAGTTTCACAGAATGTAAATCAATTTACAAAGACTTCTAACTCACATTGTAGTATCTGACATACAAATGGGTAAACTGTAAATATATATGAGTGGAATTGGTGAGTTCCCAATTTCATTAAAGTATCAAAGAGCATAGAAAGTCAGGTAGGTCCAAGTACAATTCTGGTGATAACTTAATATTCCAAATTCATTTTCAGTTAAGACCTCCAAAGTTATCCAACAAAGAAACATCAGATATAAACCATTTCACAGGTTAAAAATCTTTAAAACTTCGCTACAGAATACTAATTGCACCATAAAAGAATGCGTGCTCTTCCCAACAGCCCCTGGGAAACTCTGTGACAGACACCTCAGCTGTAAATCAAGTTTTAAAGAAATATAAGAGAACTGGAGTTATTTACTAGTTTTCACTTCGCTTTAAAAATTCCAAGCTATGATTGCTACAGCTTGTGTGATAATTAATATCTATTCTTCAAACAATAGACAAGAAATAAAATGTAAGTTATTTGGTAGCCAGCACTGTGTCTGGAACCTTCATCATAAGCTTTATACATCTGTAGGTGATTGAAGGAAATGTATATGCCTGCGGCACCTAGAGCATACAAATGGAATTGGGTTGCCCAAGTCATGTAAAAAGTGAGATGCAAAACTAATAAGATGGAAGAAGAATGAATCAGGTTGGGAAAATTCAACTTTCATCGTTCTCACCAGCAGCTCTCTTTCCCTGCCAACCATTTATCTTGACTGTCTCAATAACATGACGTTTTATCTAAGAATTGCTTTTAAAAATAAACTAGACAATTGTCCTATAGTTTAAACACCTTGAGGAGTTAATGGTTTTTAGACACTAAAGTAATGAAGAATAGATGTTATTGATAAGCCTGGGGAAGCCCAGTCACTTCAGCCCATACAGTCATCAATATCAAACCCATTTTTCCCACATTTTTCTTAAGCACTTAATACAGGTATAGTTAAATACATTGAGTGTTTTCAAACACACTGTGAGGACAGAAAGAGTCATTATCCTGCCCTTCTAGCTTGCTCTCCGGTATCGTCTGTGTGTGGGTAGCCATCTTTGTAACTTGGGCGGAAGAAAACCATCCTCTTCCGGGTGTTCACTTGACTATTCCAACAGACGACGTTGGAGCATGTGTTAGGGTTGTGCCTGAGTCCAGGATTATGCAGCATCCTTAGCAAATGCGAGCTGACAGCAACATTTTGCCTGTGAGTTACTATGTATCGTTTCTTCTCACTTATCACTAGCTCCCCCCCTTTAATTTCAATTCTGTGTCACTTATATTTACCTGTAAAAATGCATAGAAAAGGTCCCAAGTGACACAAACTTCAGCTACCTGATGTTTACCCTGTAGAGAAGAGGCTTTATTTTCCTGCTTCTAATCCTTCCGTCTTGTCCTATATCTATATTTTAAGTGGCTGTAGCACTCCAGGAAAGATGTATACCCTACAGGAATCCTGAGATCACACTCTTGTCTCTACACAGCCCTAGGTTTTATATGTCTGATGGTGTTAATCAATATTCAGCTATAATGAGGACTCTAGCATCTGCTTCCCTCTTCTCTCTCTGAAAGGATGTTCAGAGGCCATTTCTATTCTGCCATTTCCAGGCTCCTGGGCATGCTCAGGAGATGCTTGACTGATCAGATATTTCTGGATGAGGGAAGTAGTACAGCTTCCACAGGATCACCCACTGATTTCTCAGGGCTTGGATCTCACAAGTCCACCTAAGAAATCACAGTCGGCAAGGGTATCTTATTGCTTTGAAAATATTTCAAAAATAGAGGAAGTCACTTTTCTATTATACAGAAGATTCACTCCATATTCACAAACAAGTATGGCCAATTCCTTACAAGCTGGAGAAGAATTGAGGAAGTGAATGTTTGTGAGTGCATGCATATCTCTCTCTCTCTCTCTCTCTCTCTCTCTCTCTCTCTCTCTCTCTGTGTGTGTGTGTGTGTGTATGTATGTGTGTGTGTGTGTGTCTGTGTGTCTGTGTGTGTGTGTGTGTGTTTGTGTGTGTGTGAGGACAGGGCAGGCAATGTGACTGTAATGTGCTAGATTGATTCTAAAACATATCATTAAATCAGTACCTTTACCATTACTGTAATCTTATGAAGAGGTATTATAATTTATTTCTCGTAATAGTTCTTTAAAGCTAGAAATTTGTACACATCTTTACCTGAAATCTACATGCCAAAAGGAGCCATTAAGCAAGGCTACCACACTGCAGCCTTTAAAGAAAATCCTGATACATTTTCCCCACCCCAATATTATACAAATGGATTTCATAACAAGTATAAAAAATCTTTTCTGTTATGTAGTAAATATTTTTCAATAAATACCAATACTTACTGTACCACAGTAATGCTTCCTTAATAAAACTCTAGATTGTAAAATATTTTATCAAGTGCATCATCTTTAAAAGTAGCTAGATATGGTGGTACATAGCTGTACATCTAGCAGTTCCAGTGTGTGCATAGAAGGATCTTTTAATCTAGGCAAACCTGAGTGACCCTATCAGAAAAGAACAGAACTGACACAGTCTAGGTATATAGTAATTTGTAGTGCTCTTGCTTGGCATGTACCAGGTCCTGGTTTTGAGTTCCTATGGTGGAAAAAAAGCAAAAATTGTGCACACTGTAATGAAGCATCTTTTTTTCTTCTCTGCATGATTTCAAACATAAGTAATTCAAAAAATAATCTAAAGAACTTACATCTTGGCTGCTCTTTCCCCAACCAGCCTTTCCTCTGCCTCTTACTTGAATCTGTCTGTCTCTGGTTTTGTTGGTTGGAAAGTGCACATTCCATTAGAGTTATGATTCAGACTAGAGAAGTTGAATTCTACTATAGAGAGTTTATAATATAGGGTGGGTCTTCAGTATTTTTTTTATGGCAAGGCTGTGAAGATAGAAGAACATAGCTTGACAGCCTGTTCAGATATTAACTCTAAAAATTTGCCAAAGACAAATGCTGAACAAAGTTATTAACCAACCAGCTGCTCATCTTCTTATCTATCGTAAATATGAAACTAAGGATCTAATTTCTTTTTTTTTATTGTATATATTCTATATTTACAATTCATTTCTCTTTTTCTGGTTCCCCACACCCAAAGGTCCTACATGTCCTTTTCCCTCCCCCTGCTCCCGCATCCACCCCCTCCCACTTTACTGTTCTTGTACTCTCCCACAATGATGTTTTGGTCCATTCTAGCACCAGTGTCCACTCCTTTCTTCTTGTGAGACATCACTTGATATGTGATTTGTGTCTTTGGTGTTCCAAGCTTCTAGGCTAATATCCACTTATCAGTGACTGTATACCATGGGTATTCTTTTGAGACTGGGTCACCTCACTTAGTATGACATTCTCCAGCTCCATCCATTTCTCTAAGAATTTCATGAATTCATTGTTTCTGATGGCTGAATAGTACTCCATTGTGTATATATACCACATTTTTTGTATCCATTCCTCTGTTGAGGGACATCTGGGTTCTTTCCAGCTTCTGGCTATTATATATAAGGCTGCTATGAACATAGTGGAGCATGTATCCTTATTGCATGCTGGTGAATCTTTTGGGTATATTCCCAGGAGTGGTATGGCTGGGTCCTCCGGAAGTATCACGCCCAGTTTTCTGAGGAACCGCCATACTGATTTCCAGAGTGGTTGTACCAGCTTGCATTCCCACCAGCAGTGGAGGAGTGTTCCTCTTTCTCCACATCCTCGCCAACACCTGATGTCTTCTGAGTTTTTAATCTTAGCCATTCTGACTGGTGTGAGGTGAAATCTCAGGGTTGTTTTAATTTGCATTTCCCTAATGACTAGTGATGCTGAACATTTTTTAAGGTGTTTCTCAGCCATCCGAATTTCTTCAGGTGAAAAGTCTCTGTTTAGCTCTGTACCCCATTTTTGGATAGGGTTATTTGGTTTTCTGGGGTCTAACCTCTTGAGTTCTTTGTATACACTGGAGATTAGCCCTCTGTCGGATGTGGGGTTGGTGAAGATTTTTTCCCAATTTGTTGGTTGCCGATTTATCCTTTTGACAGTGTCTTTTGCCTTACAGAAACTTTGTAGTTTTATGAGGTCCCATTTGTCTATTCTTGTTCTTAGAGTATAAGCAATTGGTGTTCTGTTCAGGAATTTTTCCCCTGAGCCGATGTCTTCAAGGGTCTTCCCCAGTTTCTTTTCTATTAGTTTTAGTGTGTCTGGTTTTATGTGAGGATCCTTGATCCACTTGGAGTTGAGTTTAGTGCAAGGAGATAAGAGTGGATCAATTCTCATTCTTCTGCATGTTGACCTCCAGTTGAGCCAGCACCATCTGTTGAAAAGGCTATCTTTTTTCCACTGGATGTTTTCAGCTCCTTTGTCGAAGATCAATTGGCCATAGATGTGTGGGTTCAATTCTGGGTTTTCGATCCTATTCCATTGATCCGCTTCCCTGTCACTGAACCAATACCATGCAGTTTTTAATACCACTGCTCTGTAATATTGCTTGAGGTCCGGGATATTGATTCCCCCAGAAGTTCTTTTGCTGTTGATGATAGTTTTAGCTATCCTGGTTTTTTTGTTATTCCAGATGAATTTGAGAATTGCTCTTTCTAGCTCTATGAAGAACTGAGTTGGGATTTTGATGGGGATTGCATTGAATCTGTATATTGCTTTGGGCAAGATTGCCATTTTGACTATATTAGTCCTGCCAACCCACGAGCATGGAAGATTTTCCCATTTTTCTGATGTCTTCTTCAATTTCCCTCTTCAGAGACCTGAAGTTTTTGTCGTATAAATCTTTCACATGTTTGGTTAGCATCACTCCAAGATACTTTATATCATTTGTGGCTATTGTGAAGGGTGTCATTTCCCTAATTTCTTTCTCGGCCTGCTTATCCTTCGCTTATAGGAAGGTTACTGATTTGCTTGAGTTGATTTTATAGCCAGCCACTTTGCTGAAGTTGTTTATCAGTTGCAGGAGTTCTCTGGTGGAGGTTTTTGGGTCACTTAAGTAAACTATCATATCATCTGCAAATAGTGATAGTTTGACTTCTTCCTTTCCAATTTGTATCCCTTTGACTTCCCTCTGTTGTCGAATTGCTCTAGCTAGTACATCAAGTACTATATTGAAGAGATATGGCGAGAGGGGACAGCCTTGTCTAGTCCCTGATTTTAGAGGGATTGCTTCAAGTTTTTCTCCGTTTACCTTGATGTTGGCTACTGGTCTGCTCTATATTGCTTTTACTATGTTTAGATATGGGCCTTGAATTCCTGTTCTTTCTAGGACCTTTAGCATGAAAGGATGCTGAATTTTGTCAAATGCTTTTTCAGCATCCAATGAGATGACCATTTGGTTTTTTTCTTTGAGTTTGTTTATGTAGTGGATTACGTTGATGGATTTCTGTATATTGAACCATCCCTGCATCCCTGGGATGAAGCCAACCTGATCATGGTGAATGATCGTTTTGATGTGTTCTTGGATTTGGTTGGCAAGTATTTTGTTTAGTATTTTTGCATCGATATTCATAAGAGAAATTGGCCTGTAGTTCTCTTTCTTAGTTGGATCTTTGTGTGCTTTTGGTATCAGGGTAATTGTGGCTTCATAGAATGAGTTGGGTAGTGTTCCTTCTGTTTCTATTTTGTGGAATAATTTAAAGAGTATCAGTATCAGGACTTCTTTGAAGGTCTGATAGAATTCTGCACTAAAACTGTTTGGTCCTGTGCTCTTTTTGGTTGGAAGACTGTCTATGACCCCTTCTATTTCTTTGGGGGTTATGGGTCTGTTTAGACGATCTATTTGATCCTGGTTTAATTTTGGTATTTGGTAACTGTCGAGGAAATTGTCCATTTCCTCCAGATTCTCCATTTGTGTTGAGTATAGGTTTTTGTAGTAGGATCTGATGATTTTTTGAATTTCCTCAGTTTCTGTTGTTATATCTCCCTTTTCATTTCTAATTTTGTTAATTTGAATACTGTCTCTGTGCCCTTTAGTAAGTCTGGCTAGGGGTTTATCTATCTTGTTGATCTTCTCAAAGAACCAGCTCCTGGTTTTGTTGATTCTTTGTATGGTTCCCTTTGTTTCAACTTGATTGATTTCAGCCCTGAGTTTGATGATTTCCTGTCTTCTACTCCTCCTGGGTAAAATTGCTTCTTTTTGTTCCAGAGCTTTCAAGTGCACCATTAAGTTGCTAGTATATGCTCTCTCCTGTTTCTTTTTGGAGACACTCAGGGCTATGAGTTTTCCTCTAAGCACTGCTTTCATTGTGTCCCATAGATTTGGGTATGTTGTGCCTTCATTTTCATTAAGTTCTAAGAATTCTTTGATTTCTTTCTTTATTTCTTCCTGGACTAAGGTATCATTGAGTAGAATATTGTTCAGCCTCCACGTGTATGGGGATTTTCTGTTGTTTTTGTTGCTATTGAAGAACACTCTTACTCCATGGTGATCTGATAAGAGGCATGGGATTAGTTCGATCTTTTTATATTTGTTGAGATCTGTCTTGTGTCCAATTATATGGTCGATTTTGGAGAAGGTACCATGAGGGGCTGAGAAAAAGGTATAGTCTTTTGCTTTAGGGTGAAATGTTCTATATATATATCTGTTAAATCCAATTGCTCCAAAGTTTCGATGAGTTTCTCCGTGTCTCTGTTTAGTTTCTGTTTTCCTGGTCGGTCCACTGTAGATAGTGGAGTATTGAGGTCCCCCACAATCATTGTGTTAGGTGCAATGTGTGCTTTGAGCTTTAGTAAGGTTTCTTTTACAAATGAGGGTGCCCTTACATTTGGAGCGTAGATGTTTAGAATTGTGAGTTCCTCTTGGTGGATTCTTCCTTTGACTAGCAGGAAGTGACCTTCTGTGTCTCTTTTGATGACTTTGGGTTGAAAGTCAATTTTATCTGATATTAAAATGGCTACTCCAGCTTGCTTCCTGTGACCATTTGCTTGCAAAATTGTCTTCCATCCTTTTACTCTAAGGTAGTGTTTGTCTTTGACTCTGAGGTGTGTTTCCTGTAAGCAGCAAAATGTAGGGTCCTGTTTCCATATCCAGTCTGTTAGTCTATGTCTTTTTATTGGGGAGTTGAGTCCATTGATGTTAAGAGATATTAAGGAATAGAGAATATTACTTCCTGACATTTTTGATGTTATTTTTGTTTTTGAGTAGTTATCTTCCTTTGAGTTTGATGGAAGAAGTTTACTGTCTTGCTTTTTCTTGAGTGCCATTTCCTTCCTTGTGTTGGAGTTTTCCTCCTATTATCCTTTGTAGAGCTGGGTTAGTGGAAAGATATTGTGTAAATTTGGTCCTGTCATGGAATATTTTGATTTCTCCATCTATGTTGATTGAGAGTTTTGCTGGGTATAGTAGTCTTGGCTGACATTTGTTTTCTCTTAGGGTCTGCATGAGGTCTGCCCAGGATCTTCTAGCTTTCATGGTTTCTGGAGAGAAGTCTGGTGTGATTCTGATAGGTCTTCCTTTATATGTTACTTGGCCCTTTTCTCTTACTGCCTTTAATATTCTTTCTTTGTTTAGTACATTTGGGGTTTCGATTATTATGTGACGGGAGGTGTTTCTGTTCTGGTCCAGTCTGTTTGGAGTTCTGTAGGCTTCTTGTATATTCATGGGCATCTCTCTCTTTAAGTTAGGAAAGTTTTCTTCCATAATTTTGTTAAAGATATTTGCTGGCCCTTTAAGTTGTAGATCTTCACTCTCATCTATCCCTATAATCCTTAGGTTTGGTCTTCTCATTGTGTCCTGGATTTCCTGGATGTTTTGGGTTACAAGCCTTTTGGATTTTGCGTTTTCTTTGACTGTGGAGTCAATGGTTACTATGTTATCTTCAGCATCAGAGATTCTTATTTCTATCTCTTGTATTCTGTTGTTTATGTTTGCATCTACGACCCCTGATTTCTTCCCAAGGTTTTCTATCTCCAAGGTTGCCTCCTTTTGTGATTTCTTAGTTGTTTCTACCTCTGTGTTCAGATCTTGGATGGTTTTGCTCAGTTCCATCATTTGTTTGTTTGTGTTTTCATGTAATTCTTTAATATATTTTTGTGCTCCCTCTTTCATGACTTCTGCCTGTTGTTTCAAGTTCTCCTGCATTTCTTTAACTGATTTTCTCATTTCCTCTTTATTGGTTTCTGTCTGATGGCCCATATTCTCCTGGAGTTCTTTAAGTGTTTTTTGTGTTTGGATTGTAAGAGCTTCTACCCTATTGATGTTCCCCTGCATTTCTTTAAGAGATTTGTTTATGTCTTTTTTGTGTTCCTCTAAGAGCATCATGACCTGTGCTTTTATATCTAACTGTTGTTTTTCTGGTGTGCTGGGGTATCCTGGACTTGCTGTGGTTGGCGAATTGGGTTCAGATGGTGCCATATTGCCTTGATTTCTGTTAATAACGTTCCTACGTTTGCCTTTTGCCATCTCTTTATCTCTGGTGTTAGTTGGTCTTATTGTAGATGGAGCCCTGCTGAAAGCACGCCAGTCCCCAGGAGACAGATCCCTTCTGGGAGCTTGTCTGTGCTGGACTATGCTTGCTCTGGGTCCAGGCCCCTGACTCCAGCTGCTAGAGTTCCGAGCTGTGCCCAGAGGTGGCCTGGTGGCCCCTCGCTGCTAGTCTGCTCAGAGAGCTGGTCCCGGCCAGTAGTCTGCACCTGCAGCTGAGCTTTCTGTGCCCGGATCTCCTGCAGAGCTAAGCTAAGCTATAACTCTGGCCACGCACCTGATTCCAGCCGCTCACTGAGTCCAGTGTGCCTGCTGTTTGCGCGCAGGGGTCTGGCAGGATCTAATTTCTTAAAGTAGTGGGCCGAGTTAAGAGACATAATTATGACAGTGGACTTAATGCCTTCCACTTATCAAATTTTCGGTAACTGTGAACAGTTAGACTAACATCTCTGCAGTTCACCTAAAATTGTCTTGCTCAGCCTTGCCTGTTTCTACAGGCCTGCATAGCTAATACTTTGGTAAAACTATTTTCAAAGTCAGCTCCATCCTAAGTAGATAGTAAGTTTTACTCTCTGCCCAAAGAGATATGATTTGGAAGAAATTCCATTTTTCTGAGTTTTGGCTAGAGATAATTTCACTTGTGCTAAATACAATATTTATAAAATTTATAAATTTTTTATAAAATATTAATAGTTGAAGAAAATATGATTAAGATGGTGTTTCAAACTAATGAGTTTGTCTTCCTTTTTTGTCTCCGAAGAACAAAAACTGAGGAAATAGATCATTGACAACATTATTGGGCACATAAATTTTCAATGAGTTAAAATGGAAAAATAAGGTGCACAGGCATTTGCAAGTAAAAAATTCATTTCTAAACTAAATATTTTCTGATTATAAAATTCAACCATGGTTTTAGTGTTCTTCTCTAAATAGCTCCTTAATGTACAGCTTTTTTCTTCTATTTCCCAAAGTAGTTACCAAAAAAAAAAAAAAAAAAAAAAAAAAAAACAACTTACTTGAGAAAGTTAACGTTTATTATGCACTCTTCATGGAATTGTTACAATGACACATGAGTCAGTGAGGAATATTAACCCCATTTTAAAAGTCAAGTAACAGAATTCTAACAAAGTGAAGTAATTTGTCACAATTCCACATAATAGTGGAAATAAAAATGGGAGTAAGAGTTTCCCAGACACTTTGTAGCTACTATTTAGTCATGCCCCATTGCCCTGATCTACATACAGTCTAAATCACAATATGCACTTCCTGATTTTTTTAATTAATTGGTAATGAATAATTTAAAGTGTGCTCCATGGAACCTTGTCAATAACTGTCTGTAGTCTCAAATTAAATTTCTTTTTTAAAAAGCTACAAGCAGCTCTGTTTCTGAGACAAACTGTTGAAAAAATGTTTCAGTAGAAATCAGTACAAGATATCTAATGACAGTCAATGTGGAAGGAAAAAAATCATTTGCACATTGTGACTAATATAGTCATAGATATAAAAGATCAAAGATGCCTATATAATCAAGAGTAAACATGTAGATGGTGACTTAGCATTCGTTACAAGTATTGTAGCCTTGCACAATATTTTGTTTGAAGTAGAAATAGTTTATATTCATATTTATATAATATATCATTCATAAAGTCCCAAGGAAGTGTTTAAATAAGACAATATCAGAGGTTATATATTAAAACCAATACTTAGAGGGCTTTGAAGCTAGAGAAACCAGTTTTAGGCGAATCTAATTAATTTTGTTTATCATTCAACATTAAAGAAAATACTAAATACTGGTGATTTTAAAAAGCTTATGGATGGTGTATATTATATGTATTTGCCAAAAAAGCTGAAACTCTGTTGTTCTTTTTTTCATTGTCCTATCTTTTAAATGGAAAGGCATGGGGCAGAGGACAAGGAGTGCCAGCAACTAATGAGTATGAATTTGAGTTCTGAGGTCAGTCAACATATTTATCATGAACTTATTAATTCAATGATGTCATGTATTGTAAGGAATGAGAACCATGAGACTCATTGTATTTCCTCAAAGATTTACAGATGAGTCTTTATTTTCTCTTATGTACAACTCCTAATTTTCTTTCCACGTGTGCTTTATTTGGGAGACTGCAATGACTTTAATATATTCCACTACTTTTCAAATAGACACTTGATCTATGAACTTAGATTTTAATCAATTATATTTCTTAAGATTAGGTCTAGGATCACTTTAATTCCTTGATATCCAAGCAATAACTTTTCTATTAAAATCATAAAGGTAGGGTGGTATGTTATTCAGTGGTAGACTACTTAATATGGGAAGGAACTGTATTTGTTCACACACACATGCACGCACACACACACACACACACACACACACACACATACACACCAGCTTTGTCAAATGGATGCTAAGTGCATATCAAATTGGTTTCTAAGCATTTGTGTTTACACCCATAGATTACAAGTCCTATTATCTTTGACTAGTCATATACAGTTGGCAATGGCATCTCTAGAGACTTATAATTAGCCAAAGTACTGGTGATAAGTAACTTTACCTATAGTATTGTTGCTGACTGCTCTGTCACAGGTAAAGAAAAAAATAGTCAGATATCTACATCACTCTCTCTAGGCTTATATATCCTAATGGAAGAGAGAACAGGAATAATGGAAGATGGAGAAAGTCCAATTTTACATAGTTATTTCCTTCAAATTGAAATGTTCCCTCCAGAAGTGAGAAAAGACTCAGAAGACTAGGGCAGTAAAAAGGGCTTATAAGGCTCTGGGAAGTAAATGAAACTCACAAGCCTAAGGAAGCTCCTGATAATTATAAGATCTATGAGCTCCTTTCCTTAAGGAAAGTAATAGTAACAACTGTTGTAAAGAAGGCACATTCCAATTGATTGAGCTATCCACAAGTTGTATGGGGGAGCTTTATGGATACACTTTTCATGAATCATAGTCCATGTTGGGATTTGTACTTTTCAATGTTACAGCTGCCTTTTGTTACCCATGTTCATGAAACTCCTCATCTGTACTGAAAAGTAATGATCAAAAATTACTAGCTGGCTAAGCTATGCTTGGATGAAATTGTTCATTGGTCTCCTGGGCAGTGAGTGCGCCATATAGAATGAGCAGCTTTTGATCCTGTTTCCAAAGAAAATAGACAAAGAAAAGCAAGCTGCTGGAAAACAATGTTGTCAATTTCAAGATGTTCAAGCCCCTCTTTGCTTGAAAGGTTGGAAGTGTTTTCTCACACAGAATTAGGTTTTATTGTATCTTTCTTTGTATTTCCACACTTTGTAGGAAAAAAGCTTTTAATATCATTAGATGCATGACAAATGTTTTCAATTAATCAAGAAAACCTACCTTTTCTCCATTATGTGTTTTCTGTTTTAAAATAGATATTCTCTTTCAAGACTACTTCAGTTCAATTGATAAGTTTCAAGTAAAATCACAGGCAGAAAGTCTACAGGAGCTAGATACCAATTGAAGGAAGGGTCACTCCCTAAATTTATCAACTGATTATTGATTGCCTTCAATGTAGAAAGTATAAATCTAAATTTTCTTTCTTTAAGACATTGACCAGTGGCTAGAACCAAACATTGCATGTGCTAGGCAGCAAGAATTCTGACTTATAATCTGTGTTTACAAAGGATAAATTCTTCATTTAAATGATCAAATATTTAAAGTATCGGATGTATTTCGTAGTGAAAATTTTATCAGAATTTCTGGTACATTGGAATGGTGAGAGATATTTGTACTGTTTATTTAGTAGTCATTGACTCCACATAGGCGCATGCACTGAAGAGGGACTTACACCTGTAATTTGACTCCCTCCTAGAAGCCATCAACCACCATCTCCACAGTTAGAGATGGATTCTCATGAACCCTTTCTCAATCTAAGCTAGAGGTTTGATTGGCTTGATCGTGTAGAGGCAGCCGTAGGAGCTGTGCCTTTATGAGAGCAGTGGTCCTTATATTTAAAGAAGACAGTTTTGCACCAATATTCTCTGACCTCAATCTTTTAAAGTACTTTTACCCCTTTCCTAGGTGGTCCCTTAGCATTGGGCATGGATTGATCTAAATGTCCAGGATTTGGCTACATGCATAAAAATCACTTTTTTTTTTAAGTATAGTTGTGATTTTCTGCATTCATCAACATCCATTGACTGATGCTTCTGTGTAATTATGGTTAGAGAGGGAATATATTTAGAGGGCAGCTGGACAATGTTCATTAACAAATTAATAAGAGTAGCTTGATCCTGAGGCTTAAGGTCTATTTAGGCTAGGATTCTTGGCTAGATATGCAGATCCCAGGGGTTTTGCATCTTAGCGGAAATCTTTCCTCATTACATAAAGACCACTCTCACCACCATCAGCATATCTCATCATACCTGTCATCATGTCAGTTCACAGGGTACTCTGGATAAGATAACATCACATGGTTGATGATGGTTGATGAGCAGCCTCTGTAGAACCTTCCAGTGCTGTGGAAAGTAAGCAGAGGGGAAACACTATTCTTCACTCCCATTCTCAAAGAATCCTTTGTCTCCCTGACCTAGGAGATCTTCACAGGGATTCATCTAAACTTGCCTATATTATGGAGTTATATTCATTAAAGTTTATTTTAATGGTGCTATTAAAAACAATGACAGTAACTTACATACATAGATATTTATTGATACAATTCTCAAAGAAATTAAAAATTTTTTTCTTGTTTTTTATTTCCTATATTCTTTGTTTACATTCCAAAGGCTTTCCCCTTTCCCAGTTCCCCCATCACCATATGTCCCATAAGTCCTCTTCCCCCCCAACCCATTCCCAATCACCCCCCAACCCTTTCTCTGTTCTGGTACTCTCCTGCAAAACTGGAACCAGTCTTTTCGGGACCAGCATCCTCTCCTTCCTTCTTCTTGGGAATCTTTTGATTTGCTAATTGTGCCTTGAGTATTAAGAGCTTCTGGGCTCATTAATATCCACTTATCAGTGATTGCATTTCATATGTATTCTTTTGTGATTGGGTAAATTCACTTAGGATGATGTTTTCCAGATCCAACCATTTGCCTACAAATTGCATGAATTCATTATTTTTAATTGCTGAGTAGTATTCCATTGTGTAGATATACCACATTTTCTGTATCCATTCCTCCTTTGAGGGACATCTGGGCTCCTTCCAACTTCTGGCTATTATAAGTAAGGCTGCTATGAACATTGTGGAGCATGTGTCTTTATTGTATGGAGGGGAATCCTCTGGGTATATGCCTAGGAGTGGTATGACAGGGTTCACTGGAAGCATCATGCCCAATTTTCTGAGGAACCACCACACTGATTCCACCAGACTGATTTCCAGAGCAGTTGTACCATCTTGCAATCCCACCAACAGTGGAGGAGTGTTCGTCTTTCTCCATATCCTATCCAGAACTTGTTGTCTCTTGAGTTTTTAATCTTAGCCATTCTGACTGGTGTGAGGTGGAATCTCAGGGTTGTTTTGATTTGCATTTCCCTGATGACTAATGATGTTGAACATATCCTAAGGTGCTTCTCAGCCATTCAAATTCCTTCAGGTGAAAATTAAAAAATGAATTTCTGAGATAGAAATTCTCTTTTTCTAAATAGAAAAAGAGGTCTTTTTTTAACCTTGTGAATCTTAGAGATGGAACTCAGGTTGTCATACTTGGTAGCACATACCTTTATCTACCCACCAGCCCCTCACTGTCAAGATCTAGATTTGCAGTCTTTGACTAACGGTGATATCCTTCCTACTGAAAGTAAACAAGAAACTAAAGACCAGAATATCTGTAAAGAGAACTCATTATAGTCAGGGAAGACTTATAGTCAGGAGTGACTTAAAGGTTAACTATAAGGGAACTAAGCACAACTTACTGAACCTTAGTATAAACCACAGGTTGGTTG
Organism: Apodemus agrarius; assembly: GCA_964023405.1. NCBI lineage: Eukaryota > Metazoa > Chordata > Mammalia > Rodentia > Muridae > Apodemus > Apodemus agrarius. The sequence continues at coordinate 127,579,309 of OZ030009.1, forward strand.
TACTTTTGCTTTGTCTTTCTTGTATCTGAATAATCCATTTTTACTGTATCTGAATGTACTGTGAAGTAGTATTTTAGTTTAATAAGAAAATTTTACCAAAAAAAGCCAGTTCAATAATTGTGGTACATTATGTTTTATATGAATCTCCAAATCTTACAAAAATACTCACAATAAGTATGGGGAGTGCTATTTTCATATTAAGGAACAATCTGTATCGTTTTTATATGGGTTACTTTTCTTTATCAATAATAATTATTATTACCTACAAAAAGACCATTGTTAGTCAAGTGTGGTTCCATACAGCTAGCATTCCAGAACATTACTTGTGGCAAGGAAGTAAAGAGTTAGACAACAATGATCAAAGCCTCAAGATATCCCCAATAGAACAATAACAGTATTTGCATCTGTGGGTAACTAACAGTTGTCTAATTGAACCTGAAATCTTCATGTGTAAGGAAGTTAGGTCCAGTACTGTGACCACAGGCAAAATCTTATGCCTGAAAATATAATGAACCCTCAAGGAAAATCTACTTCTATAGTATTAGAATTGATTTTTCCCACAATTTCTTTTCATAATTCATCTCAATTACATTACACCTCTCCGTCCTCTCCTTTCTCTCCTATGCCTACAAATCAAACCCATTATTCCCTTCTTCTTCCTCCTGAAAATGGGAAGCCCCCTTTGGGTTCTGTAGTGACTATTCCTGGTTGTCAACTTGACTATATCTGGAATAAACTACAATCTAGAATTGGAAGGCTCACCTATGATCCTAATCTGGAGGCTCAGAGATATAAGTTTCTGACCTGTACTTAGCATGGAGATCTTGAAGCATAGTGGCTATGGATTCCAGTTCAGGATCATCTAGAATTAAAGGCATGGAGACACACACCTTTAATCTGGGCCTGACCCTCTGCTGGAGACCTATAGCCTTTAATCTGGGCTGACCATCTACTGGAGACATATATAAGGACATTGGAAGAAGGAAGATAGATTTTTCCTTGCCAGCTTGCCTCGTGGGACTGAGCAACTGCTAGATCCTTGGACTTCCATCCACAGCTGCTGCTGACAATTGTTGGGGAGTTGGACTACAGACTGTAAGTCATCGACAAATTCCCTAACTACATAGAGACTGCCCATACGTTCTGTGACTCTAGAGAACCCAGACTAATACAGGTACTAACACACCCTGGGACAATATGATGCAGTGAAATTTCAAAAGGCTTGACTCCTAGGTGAAGAATAGGTGGTGAACACCTGCAGAGGGAAGGAGAACCATTTTTTTTCAGGGTTGAAAATTGCCTTAGGTAGGGTTTTCTGCTGTGAACAGGCAGCATGATTGAGGCAACTCTTATAAGAACAACATTTAATAGGTGCTGACTTAAAGGTTCAGCAATTCAGTTCAGTACACTCAAGGAAGGAACATGGCAGCAGCCCAGTAGGCATGGTTCAGGAGGAGCTGAGAGGCCTACATCTTCATCTGCAGTCTTCTAATGGAAGACTGACTTCCAGGGACTCACATCTAGAGTCTTGCTTTTTTAATTATTGGATATTTTCTTTATTTACATGTCAAATGTTATCCCCTTTCCTAGTTTCCAATCCAAAAACAGCCCTCCAACCCCTGTGCTGCTCACCAATACACCCACTCCAGCTTCCATGTCCTGATATTCCTCTATACTGGGGCATCAAGCCTTCTCAGGACTTTTCTTCCCTTTGATGTCCACCAAGGCCATCTTCTGCTATATATGCAGCTGGACCATGGGTCCCTCCATGTGTGCTCTTTGGTTAGTAGGTTAGTACCTAGGAGCACTGGTGGTACTAGTTGTTTCATATTGTTGTTCTTTCCATGGGGCTGCAAGCTCCTTCAGCTCCTTGGGTCATTTCTTTAGCTCCTCCATTGGGTGACTGACTGTGCTCAGTCCAATGGCTAGATGTGAGCATCCACTTCTGTATTTGTCAGGCACTGGCAGAGCCTCTCAGGAGACAGCTATGTCAGGCTCCTGTCAGCAAGCACTTCCTAACATCTGCAATAATGTCTGGGTTTGGTGACTGTATATGGGATGGAATCCCAGGTGGGGTAGTCTCTGAATGGTCTTTCCTTTAGTCTATGCTCCACACTTTGTCTCTATATCTCCTACCATTTGTTCCCCCTTCTAAGAAGGACCAAAGTATCCATACTTTGGTTTTCCTTCTTCTTGAGTTCCATTTGGTCTATGAATTGTATCTTAGGTATTCCAAGCTCCTGGGCTAATTTCAACATATCAGCAAGTGCATACCATGTGTATTATTTTGTGATTGGGTTACCTCACTCAGGATGATATTTTCTAGTTCCATTCATTTGCCTAGGAATTTCATGAATTCATTGTATTTAGTAGCTGAGTACTATTCCATTTTGTAAATGTACAACATCTTCTGTATCCATTCTCTGTTGAGGAACATAAGTTTCTGGCAATTATCAATAAGGCTAATATGAATATAGCGGAACATGTGTCCTTATTACATGCTAGAATATCTTCTGGGTATATGCCCAGTAGTGGTATATCTGGGTCCTCTGGTAATGCTATGTCCAGTTCTCTGATGTACTCCCAAACTGATTTCTAGAGTGGTTTTACCTGCTTGCAATCCAATCAGCAACGAAGGCGTGTTCCTCTTTCTCAACATCTTTTCCAGCCTCTGTTGTCACCTGAATTTTTGATCTTAGCCATTCTAACTGGTGTGAGGTAGAATCTCAGGGTTGTTTTAATTTGCATTTTCCCGATGACTAAGGATGTTTGAACATTTCTTTAGGTGCTTCTCAGCCATTCTGTATTCCTAAATTGAGAATTCTTTACTTAGCTCTGCATCCAATTTTTTTTGATTTTTTTTATTGTATATATTCTATATTTACAATTCATTTCCCTTTTTCTGGTTCCCCACCCCCAAAGGTCCCACATGTCCTTTTCCCTCCCCCTGCTCCCTCATCCACCCCCTCCCACTTTACTGTTCTTGTACTCTCCCACAATGATGTTTTGGTCCATTCTAGCACCAGTGTCCACGCCTTTCTTCTTGTGAGACATCACTTGATATGTGATTTGTGTCTTTGGTGTTCCAAGCTTCTAGGCTAATATCCACTTATCAGTGACTGTATACCATGGGTATTCTTTTGAGACTGGGTCACCTCACTTAGTATGACATTCTCCAGCTCCATCCATTTCTCTAAGAATTTCATGAATTCATTGTTTCTAATGGCTGTATTGTACTCCATTGTGTATATATACCACATTTTTTGTATCCATTCCTCTGTTGAGGGACATCTGGGTTCTTTCCAGCTTCTGGCTATTATATATAAAGCTGCTATGAACATAGTGGAGCATGTATCCTTATTGCATGCTGGTGAATCTTCTGGGTATATTCCCAGGAGTGGTATGGCTGGGTCCTCCGGAAGTATCACGCCCAGTTTTCTGAGGAACCGCCATACTGATTTCCAGAGTGGTTGTACCAGCTTGCATTCCCACCAGCAGTGGAGGAGTGTTCCTCTTTCTCCACATCCTCGCCAACACCTGATGTCTTCTGAGTTTGTAATCTTAGCCATTCTGACTGGTGTGAGGTGAAATCTCAGGGTTGTTTTAATTTGCATTTCCCTAATGACTAGTGATGTTGAACATTTTTTAAGGTGTTTCTCAGCCATCCGAATTTCTTCAGGTGAAAAGTCTCTGTTTAGCTCTGTACCCCATTTTTGGATAGGGTTATTTGGTTTTCTGGGGTCTAACCTCTTGAGTTCTTTGTATACATTGGAGATTAGCCCTCTGTCGGATGTGGGGTTGGTGAAGATTTTTTCCCAATTTGTTGGTTGCCGATTTATCCTTTTGACAGTGTCTTTTGCCTTACAGAAACTTTGTAGTTTTATGAGGTCCCATTTGTCTATTCTTGTTCTTAGAGTATAAGCAATTGGTGTTCTGTTCAAGAATTTTTCCCCTGAGCCGATGTCTTCAAGGGTCTTCCCCAGTTTCTTTTCTATTAGTTTTAGTGTGTCTGGTTTTATGTGGAGGTCTTTGATCCACTTGGAGTTGAGCTTAGTGCAAGGAGATAAGAGTGGATCAATTCTCATTCTTCTGCATGTTGACCTCCAGTTGAGCCAGCACCATCTGTTGAAAAGGCTATCTTTTTTCCACTGGATGTTTTCAGCTCCTTTGTCGAAGATCAATTGGCCATAGATGTGTGGGTTCAATTCTGGGTTTTCGATCCTATTCCATTGATCCGCTTCCCTGTCACTGAACCAATACCATGCAGTTTTTAATACCACTGCTCTGTAATATTGCTTGAGGTCCGGGATATTGATTCCCCCAGAAGTTCTTTTGCTGTTGATGATAGTTTTAGCTATCCTGGGTTTTTTGTTATTCCAGATGAATTTGAGAATTGCTCTTTCTAGCTCTATGAAGAACTGAGTTGGGATTTTGATGGGAATTGCATTGAATCTGTATATTGCTTTGGGCAAGATTGCCATTTTGACTATATTAGTCCTGCCAACCCACGAGCATGGAAGATTTTCCATTTTCTGATGTCTTCCAGCAATTGTTTGTTATTAGAAGCATTTGAGTCTGTGTATAGTCAAATATTGGCTGGCAAAACCACAAAATCCTTATATATGCTAAATAAATTTTTATCTAAGGGTAATAAAAAAAGAAATATGCTTGCTAATTTCATTGAGAATATGATGTTTCTGTTGTTTCAGATATTAAGATTCATAATAGAAGGTAGCTAACTAGAAAAAGATAAATTAATGTCATATGTAAAATCTATCATCAAATACTCAACATTCCAAGCATGGGATTATTTATAACAATTAAAAATATATTTTTATGACTTCTCAGAAAATAATTTATATATTCTCTTTCATATGAAAAGAATATAAAGAATATTTCTCCTTTCTAAAATTAACATTATAGTGATCAAATTGGTTGTAGGCTGTAACTTTAATAAATATTTAAGCCAAAGACATTGCTCTACATTTGCATTTCAGTACCTTCTTATTCTTTACATATTACTATAAAATAGCATTACTTCTTGATGAAAGTTGTGTTGTGCAATGGTTAAAGCAAATATTGAATCTATTTGAGAGTGCATCCAAATCCAGCTAAAAATGCTCAGAGGTCTGCTCCAGCCATGGCTTTTATTGCTGTTAATTGACAAGTCTAATTGTACAGCAGTAAATTTAGAGCTGAAAATTTACTGTCATTGAATGGAAGAAATTTAATTAGGCTTACTGTAGCTCTCTTATTATTTCATAATAAAATACAAAGAACCTTACAAGCAAATGCCTTTCTTCCAGACACTAAATAGAAGGCACTGAATTCACAGTCTGGAGTAATACTCAGTGCAAACAAAATTATCATCTCACATAAAAAAAGAAGTAAATACTGCCGTCTTCAAAATCTTGTATTGTAATAGCACTATCCCTCTCCTAACTTCCACATGTCCATAGTATTTCCAGGCTTATTCTAAAGAAAAGGGGGAAAGACGGAACAGCATGGGATACAAAAGTATTGAAGTTGTTAGTGTTTATCTGCCTTAATCCTATAAAGACTGACATAGGCCTTCTCATGTTTCAGACCAGTATGAAGCTAACTATTTGTAGCAACTAGAGTGAGAAATTCTGGTCTTTCTTCATCGCTAATTGAAGTGAGAAAGTTGGTTCATCCAATGTTTTCTTCAGTGATCTATTGCAGCGAAGACACCACCGCCATGGCAATTCATGTAACTGGAGTTTACATGCATTCAAGGTCTAGTCTATTACCATCACAGCAGGAAGTGAGTTGGCACACAGGCAGGCAGACATGGTGCTGGAGAGGCAGTTGAGAGTTCTATAGCAGGATGGTCAGGCAGTGGGAAGTGAGATCCTGGACCTGGCTTGTGACTTCAAACTCACAAAGCCCACCACCAGTGACACATTTCTTCCAACAAAGCCAAACCTCCTTGATCTCTGTCAAGTATGACCACTCTCTAAAGTATTTAAATAATGATCCTGAGGGGGCCAGTTCCTATTCAAACCACCACCTCCAGGAATCATGGTCTTATGCAAAGTGCAGCAGCATCACCTAGTCAGGGTGGAATCTGCTGGCCTAACTCCCAAAAGTTCCTGGAAGATGTGGAGGACATGTTGCCAAATAAATGTGCGGGGGCTGCACGTAGTCAGTATTTTAGAAGGAGAAAGTACATTTGATATGGTTCTGCATAGAGCCAAGAGTAAAGAAGGCCTGTGTGTGGATAGACACCACTGAAGGCAAAAATTGCAAAATTATTTTTAAACTCTACTGTGCAAAAAAGAAATTAAAAGAAACATTTATGTTTTGCAGGGAGCAGGGTGGGGAGGAAGACAGTCAAGTACAGTTAATTTAAGACCAGCCTTCCATTAGACATCATTTTCAACATTCCAAGTGTGTGACAAACTGTAATGATTATAATTATTTTCTAGCTACTAATCGTAAGTTATTCACTTAGCTAGGAATGCAAAAATCTTAGTTCTACAATAAATGTTTAAATGATCTTGAACTCAAGTCATCCAAGGACTCAGGTCCTTAACTACAGAATGGAAAGTGAGGTCCAGGTGAACCAAAAGAGAGTCACTTATTTTTCCTTTGTTTGGTGGGTTGGTTTGTTGTTTTGGGATTTTGTTTTTTGTTTTTGTTGTTGTTGTTGTTGTTGTTGTTGTTGTTTTTGGCTTGTTTCTTGTTTTATTTTTTTCATTTTGTGCACATCATAGAGCTCTAGGTGGTTTGGATGGTAGAAGCTTGTTAGTAGTTGTTCTGAATACCAGACCAAATATAATTTAATAATAACTAAAGCCTCTTTGTTGAGGGGGAGAGTTTAAATGAATGAGTACTCTATAGGGTATTAAACCAACTCTAGCTGCCTAAGCTTTCAAATTTTATAGTTTTGTTTCTGTCAAAATTACATAGAAGGATACACTGAGCATTGAAAATGAATGCAATTTATTCCTGATTCTTCTACATTTACATTGGCCTTATGAGTGCATTTAAATAATCCAAACCAAACAAATATATACATTATACACACACATACACACACACACACACACACACACACACACACAGAGAGTTCCAGGGCCTATATATTTTTTAAAGGACTGAGAAGATGTTAAAATAAGAAACACGCAAGCTACCACTTATATACTAGTGTAAGTAAATAGAATTTTAAACAAGCAATTTTTATTCTGAGTCTTAAAAACACACAAACTCCCCTAAAATGTTCGTTCTCCACTCTTAAGTGATTATACTTTAAAGCTTGGAGCATTAGATTTTGAACTACTTGATAGGATAGATTGCTTTCATTATAAAATATCCTAACAGCATCTTATAGGGCCAGTACTCTGAAGACTTTGTTAAATTAATGTAATTCTTTATCAGGAGAATGAATTCATTTTAATGAGGAACATGATTACTAACTAAGATGATGTGTAGTAAATTTTTAAAATAATAAAAATGAACATAAAAGTGCACAATGAATCATTTTGTGTATGCAATAAAAATTCCACCACTTTTTGAACAAAATCTAGGTATTATTTAATACTTGAAGCAAGTAGGGTTTTTTCCTACTCTCATTTCACTGCAGCTGAGAAGTGAGCCTACGTCAAATCAAGTATAACATTTAAAAAAAAGGGTGTAGCATTGAATTCTAACAACACCCAACTTTTTGTTACCTTTAATTTTGGTAATTACATGCTCCCACAAAAGATAGATTTTTTTTCCACATGGACCCTACTTCTGGAGATGCAAGTCCAAGAATAAAAACACAAAAAGAGAAATGATATAAATCAGAATCTCAGATAAAGTCCTGTGAGAAATCCCCAGGTCATAATTTCTCATGGAATGTCAGGATTATGGAAACTCCTCACAGGGAAATTCTTATTATGATATCTGGACTTTAAAACATGGACGTTAAGGCCTGTGAATGAGAAGTTGTGTATTCCAGGGAGGGTGAGCAACGCACACACATAATAGAGACTTGTAATGTGTCCAATGGGATACTGGTCATGGAGCCTTGGAGAGCCACAGCTTTGAAGGCTTAAGCGAAATTTTAATCATCAGGCATAAAGAAGGTTTCAAGGATTTTATTTTATTACAGGAATAAGATAGCAAATTCTGTCTTATTTATTCCAGCAGCTGTGTTTACACTTGCATTGAAACAGATGCGGCTGCTTCAACAACTCCTAAAAGCAGAAGAAAATTACAACAGCAAACACAAATGTCACTGCATGTAGATTAGTCATTGACCTTAAGTACAGCACGTGAAGACCATTCCCTCTTTCTAGAGGAACCCCTGTAACCAGGACCTGGGTAGAACTGGCTTGCTACAGATAACTGTAAGAAAATCATTGGAGTCCAACATAGTGCCAAATACCACCTCCACATTCTCAGTGTATTCTCTGTTATGTTTTACTTTAGATTTCCAAAGCTACATGATTCATACTGAGGTTTGAACTATGCCATTTGGATACAGAAAGAAAAGTACAGAAAGTGATTCCATAATGAAGTTTGCCGTTAGAAAATAGAATGCTAATTCATGTTTTGGAAATATGATTTCCTAAGTCATTAGGCTTCATAACAGCTAGAAAAGGTTTTACCTTACAGTCGTTTTGAAAAGATACTTAAATAAATGTTAAATCTAGGCTATAAAGAAAAGTAGGGAGAACTCCACTTGAGGCAAAAATGCTTTGATTAAATTTTATAGTGCTGTTACCCTTAGGGTAACCTCTACTTCATAGGGGAGATCATCATAATTACATGTAATAGAATTGTCTCCCAAATGTATTACACTGTCCAAAGGAGATAATCTTATTTTAACACACAGAGAAAAATATCTGTCAAGGAAAATGTAAAAAAAAATTCTACTTTCTGTTCTTTACTGCCCAAGGTGAATGGAAATTATTTACCTGGTGACAGACCAAATAGACATACCTTGAGGGACCAACTTTGCCATCAGCCCTGACTTTCTGCTTCCTTCACAGTTCTGTATATGTGGCCCCAGAGCACATTCATAGGCTGGAGGAGACATTCCCCACTATTGTGCAGAACAAAGCTCTGCTAAGTTCTCAGGAGGCAGAGAGCTCTGAGCAGAGATGCACTCCATACAGATTCACAGTCCACATCTCCCATGGGCTTGGGATTCTAGCTGGGATATTTGGGGCTTAAGTAATTTATTATCTTTTCTCTTTCTCCAGAGGGCAACCTTCCAATATAAATGATATAAATATAAGAGCAGTTACATGATAAAGGCATAGCTGTGAGTTTGGAGGATGTTTTAAATCACTGGAATGGGATTCTTTTCCTAAGATGATCTCTTCAGTGTCCATAGTTTGAAGTAGAAAACAATGAGAAACTTAAATGAAGTTCCCTTAAACTTAAATAAACTTCCATAAATACTTATGAAAGGAAGCATAACATAGCATGTGATTCTATTCCTGTACATGCAACTAAGTGAAAGCTGAGCTTTACCTCACACAGGACATGTGAAGCACTTCTGGGCACCTGTGTGGAGAGTGTAGACATCTGTTTGGGAGCAGCAGTAATAGACAGAGAATCTCTAGGTATGAAAGAGAAGCTATTAATTCTTGTCACAAAGGGAAGTGGGACGCCTTCAGATAATTCTTTTTCTTTTGTTCTTGTATATGGGTTCCAAACTGAGCTAGTTACACAATTTCCTAAGTGCCATTGGTACCTGACAGGTCTGTAAAGTAAGACATATGAACAGTGTCAGACCCTCCAGAGCTTGGTTGCTTCCTTTGCACTGATGTACCCTGCCTGCCCTTTCACTGTACACTCTTCCACACCTCCCTCACCACCCACCCCTATTTTGAAATCACAAAAGGATATAATGCTCAGGCGATTATCAAGCCCTAATGTATATTTAGCAAATACAATAAAAATAACTGGTGTATCTTTCTTTCTCTGTAACTGTTCCCTTTTACCGATTCTTTTCTTATGCCAAATATTCCTACTCTAGTTTTGCCTCCACCTATTCCTGCCAGTTCTTTCTCACCTCCTCTTCCCTTCATATCTATTCTCTTTCTGTCTCTCATTTAAAAAACAAAAAACAAAAAAACAGGCTTCCAAGTGACAACAATCAGACATGACAAAATAAATAATTAGATGAAGCAAAAAACCCACACTAAAGTTGGACACAGCAACCAAACAGAAGGAAAAGAATTCCAAGAGCAGGAACAAGAGTCAGAGGTCCACTGGTTCTCACAGTAAATACTCACATAAAAATACTAAGTGCAGATCCAGGTACGCCCTGTGCTCAGCTGATTCAGGGTCCTTGTTCTGGTGTTTTTCCATCCCCTCTGGCTGTTAGGATTGTTATGCTTCCTCTTCTGTAGGATTCCCTGATGTCTGTAGCAGGGGATATGATGGAGACCTCCTATTCTGACACTTTCTCCGTGTAATGTCAGGCTGTGGGTCTCTGTATCTGTTCTAGTCTGCTGCCAGATGAAGCTTCTCTGATAATGGCTGGATGAGGTACTGATATAGCAGAATATGATTAGGAGTCTTTTTGGGGGGAAGGCAGCGGGAGGGGGATACTTTTTTTTAGACCAGTAGGGTTTGGTTTTAAAAGTCTCTTCCAGAGTGCTGGCTACACAGCCTATTGCTGGGTACCAGAACTGTATTCATGCACACACCACAGAGTCAAGTTCTTCTACACAAAGTCCCATCTCAAGCCACAGCCTTGGTGAGCTTTGGCCACCACTGATTCTGTTGGTATTTCCCATCTGAGCACGGAGCTTGTTTCTCCCTTCCCTTGCAGCTCCACATTGCCACAGAGTGCCAAGCCAGGCTATCTAGTCTCAGGTTCATAGTTACCCAAGCAGTGCCCGGTATGGATTCCCTCTTGTGGAGTGGACCATAAGTCAAATCATATGTTGGCTGGCTACTTCCACAAGTTCTGTGTCACAATTGCCCTAACATATATTTTAAGTCAAAGGTTTTGTGGCTGGGTTAGTTTCCATGTTTCTCTTTCTGTAGCCTTCAGAGTAACTTCCTTCACTAAAGAGACTAGAATGTAGGTGGAAAGCCTCAATGTAGGCACTGACTCTACTTTGTGTTCAGTGAGGTGTTGTCCTCAGTGATGAGGCCCTCCTGTCAGTTCGCATAAAGCAATGCTTTGACTTAGCAAGAGCCTAGCTTGTTTGGGGATTTCCATAAGGACCCCATTGGCCCAAAATTCATTCAAATATAACCTAATCCCTCACTGACAACAACAACAACAACAACAACAACAACAACAACAACAACAATGTTTTTTTTAGACCAGTTAGGTTTGGTTTTAAAAAGTATGATGAAAATTATTACTGGCAACAACAACAAAAAAAATGGCCTGCTAAGATGCCATATCCATCATTACTAGTAGTTCTCCTTAGAATCCCCTTCAGAGATTCCAAAATTTTCCATTGCAGTAGTTTTCCACATTCTATCCATCTAGGTCTGCCTTCCTTCTCTTACTTCATACTAGCTCCCCACAGCCTGACTCTTAATTTCTACTCCCTGACCAGTCCCCACTGTGCCCATACAATCTATTCGATCTCCCCCTCCCAGGAAGATCCACGTATCCCACCTAGACCCCTTCTTTTTCCTAACCTCTCTGGATCTACAGAGTGTACATTGGTTATCATTTTCTTAATGATGAAGACATACATACTCATCTTTCTGGGTCTCGGTTTGTTTTTGTTTTTGTTTTCGTTTTTGTTTTCTTCCATCTATTTGCTCATGTTCTGCTGTCCTAGAAGTTTTGGTTCCAGAGCTGGGAGTGCTCTTGCCAGGAGCCACAACAATTAGACTTCCCACTGGTCATTTGGGTTTCTAAAGCCCTTAAACAACAGGCTAAGAAAAGAATAACAGTAGTAGGAGGGGGTGATAGATCCAGATTACCATGAGGAAATTGGATTGCCTTTTTATAACAGAGGTTAGGATTATGTCTGGAGTGCAGGAGATCCTTTAGGGCTTCTTAGTACTACCATTTCCTGTGATTAAAGTCAGTGGGAAACTATGACAGTCTAATCCAAGGAGAATGACTAAGGGCACACACCCTTAAGGGATGAAGGTATGGGTCACTCCTCCAGGAAAAAAGCCAAGACCTCCTGAGGTGCTTGTAGAGGGTGAAGGGAATTCAGAATGGGTAGTAGAGGAAGGTAGTTCTAAAAACCATCTAAGGCCATGAAACCAGTTGTAGAAATGAGTATTATAAGTGGTATGAGTGTTTCTGTTTTATTTTACTATGAACAAATTTGTGTAGATATTTGTGCTTTCTTCCAATTTCTTTAGCATCAATTTAAGAGAGTATCAATCGGTATTTGAGATACTAAAGAGATGTTCACAAAGAAAAATTACCTATTATAAATTTGCAATTGTATGAGGAATAGTTATATCATGTTAGGAATATTTATGGCCTGGTTATTGCTTCATTTGGAGGATCTTAGACTTCTCCACCTAGTGGCCATCTGTCAGGCCTTGAAACTTTCCATTCACCTCTGGCCTCAATAACTTTTAGATTTTCAAATGTGGCCGACTAACAATACCATGGACCACAATATTATCCAGGAACCTTACATAATACTACAAGTGATCTGAATGTGGTGTGGGGTGTGTGGTTTGGGGGATTAGGAGTGATGGGAGGTGGAGGTGACAGAGGTCTGTGTGGCACAGGAGGCCAGCTGCTGCTTGTACACACCCAGTCTACACCCAGCACACACCTCTCTCCTGCAGCATTTGTTTGTGAAATTGATTCCAAATTCCAGAGTCTGATTCTTTAGCTGCTGCTTCTCCATGACCAGCTGTGCCCTCCCATGGCTCTGGCTTGGACTCCTGTAGCCTTCGGAACCCATAAGAATATCTTCATTTTCTCCTGTCCTCTCCTGGCTATCTCGGGCTCCAGTCTGCAGCCTTTTTACCTTTAGCTCCCAAATACCCTCTTGGAGCTTGTAGGAACACACACTCACTGTGTTCAACTTCACAGCTCCCTCTCTCTCATCCTTGATGGACTCGGATTTTATTACAACTGCTTGGCCTTGGTACAGCTCAATAGTAAAACAAACAAACAAACAAACAAACAAACAAATAGCTTGATGTCTAAATTCTCACAAATATCTTATAGCTAAACTGCTCTCTTCTATACTTTCTCTATTTTCCACTCTTAATCTCTGAGTTCTGCTCTATATTTACGATTATGCTATACAGAGTTAGGCACATATTCTTGCGTGGGGGGGGGAGGACATTGGGTGAAAACTAGCCCTTTCAACCTTCACTGCTGCCAGGGAACTGTCCACACCTTTGAGAAGTAGGACACTCCGGGAGTTGCTTGCCCTACTTTGCCTAGCCTAGGTAGGCCAGAGCCCCCTCGCTTCTACTCAATGAGAAAGTCTGTAACATATTCTGGATCTGACAAGACTTAGGCTGTTCTGGGTCCTGGGACCTCAGAGACCATGAAGGATTCTAGGGTGGTTTTCCAGGTCTCCTGTATGTCCCTGTCATTTTAATTCATTTAATAGAATATGTTTTGTCTGAACTTCCAGCTTACTCTGGTAAAATTTGTCTTCCTGACCTCTTTAATGGTGTTGATCAGAGGCTAGTGATATTATCTTTGGTTTAATAGTAGTAACAAAGGCTTCAATGACCCTCTAAGTCCTCATCATATGTAGTAATCCGATTTTACTTTCCCAGCCTCACAAGCCTCACTTTCCCGGAACACAGCTGAACTCACAACCAGGAGAGAGAGAGAGAGAGAGAGAGAGAGAGAGAGAGAGAGAGAGAGAGAGAGAGAGAGAGAGAGCTCATAAAATAGATTCCAATGTAACTTATACTCTTTTATTTAAGAAACTCACTTTATAATGACTGCTCCCAGTAATCAACCAATGTCTCCTAGTAAATAGATAGGAAAAAAGGTATAAAGTTTATGTAAGGTCTTAGTGTATGAATGTTTACGTTGTGATAAGAAAGTAACAAGTTATATGAACAAAAAATGCTTCTGATGTCTTTTCTTTGCTATGGTTATATTAAGACTTCCAAAGTTCTGAGTTTTATCATTCATCGGTGGAGTTCTAAGAAGTTATTTATCTAGCCCTGGTTGGGACTGACTGCTATTAGTATAGTCAAAAAATCATGATTTTGGTTGTCTTCTATGTATAGACATAAAAGTGCTTCTCATTGTGCTAAAGACATCTGTCTATTCTCTATATACTCAGTCTTATGGATAGAGAAATGATACCCTGATTTTATTTTCAGTATGTGTGCAGAAAACCAAGATCAAGCAAGCTTTTGCTGTTCCGTTCCATAGGAGTTTTCTCCCTGAGCTCACCTTAAAGGGTCTTTCTTCATGTCAATTCATGACAACTCATGGTTTCTGGCAGGGATGAGAGTGGGGAAGAACTCAGTTTTTATTAATGTGCTGTCCAACTGGAGTTTGGCCATGCTCTAAGGAGTGCATGGTCAACACAATTGGAGTTGGTTGTTTTTTTCTTGGCAGGTCAAGGTGTTGTTCACAGGGTGGAGGCAAATGTGAGAAGCCTGGGAACTAATGTGAAATTCTCAAATAATCAATAAAAGTATTATAAGCTCATACAGTGTGTTTTATAATATCTGTCCACTCTTCCCTGTCCTCAGATTATCTCAACTCCTTTCCTTCTCTTCTTTCACTAAAAATAAAAAAACAAAACAAAACAAACACACCCAATAAGACAGAAAATACCAAAATAAAACAAAAGTTCAAAAGAAACATCTAGTCCATTTAGTGCTGTCCAACTTCTTCCTAGGTATTAGGCCTCCTGAGAAGTTGGGTGATATACTCTATGGCGTTGCATTGTAGGAAACAGAGTTTGCTTTTGCCAGCAGTTATCAATTGCAAATATATTCTTGGTATGAACTGGGAGCCTGATTGCTCCTTCTTTCTTTCTTTTTGAAGAGTATTTTTTTCGGTCTGGTTTGAGCTTAGGCAGGTCTTAAGCAACCAGTCGTGGTCTCTATATGTTTATGAGCCTTGAAGTATCCAAAAGACATTATGTCCTTGGAGATACCCACTATCTCTAGTTCTTAGTATGTTTCCACCACTTCTTTAACATAGATCCTGAGCACTGAGGAGAGAGGGGTTTGGTAAAGACATCTTTTAGGACTGACTGCTCAAACGTCTCTCATTCCTTGCAAATTGCCCAGTTGTAGGGTTCTGTGTTAGGTATCTATTTAAAGAAGAATTGTTCCTGATGATGGTAGAGTGATTCACTGATCTATGGGCATAGCGATATGTCATTAGAAGTCTCTTTGTTGTTATGTTCGCTTAACAGAATAATGAATAGTAGTAGATAACCTATCTAGTTCCAGGTTCTGGACCATTTTGGGAGTGATAGGCATGGATTCTATGTCACAGAGTAGGTCTGAAATCTAGTGAATAAGTGATTGTCTATTTTTCTACTAATGTACTAGAAAATCGTGAGGGTGGGTTGATGTTTTAGTTTGCACTGTTTGTGTCCAGATGGTATTGTTGATAACCATTTTACTGCAAGAACTTGCAAAATATCTTCCTGAAACCTGAATACTAGTCAGCACATGTGAAGCTTCCGCTTGAGCACCAAATCAAATTCTTGATGTTCAGTGACATAGATAAATGGCACATTTGTCAATAGGGTATTGCTCTTAGGTTATGAAGAGTAAGCAATGGCCTTGGCAATAGTTGGCTGCTCTGTCGGCTTCCTATGAACAACAAACTAACAAGATTTCACGCATTTCTATCATTGGAGATTTTACTTGGTAGTATAAAATGTAAAATGAGGATATTGTGTTCTCCATTACATAATGATTCCATTTAAATCCCATTCTTATGCATATACATATATATTAAGCATCTATGGTAGTGGCTTTTCAAAAGCTTCCTAGGGGCTTTTCAAATGGCCTTTAGTTTTAGTTGCCCTTCTTCTCTTTTCTTCCTTCCTCTGCCCTTCCATCCCCCTCCCCATTTAATTCTTCTATTCTGCTTTCCCCTTCATCTCCTCATACCACTGTATTCCATTTACCCTCCCTTGGAAGAGCCCCTCCTCCTCCTGGTCCTTTATGAGCTTCTGTGGCTATTCTGAATGAAACACATATCTAAAGCTTAACACTAACATCCCTATATCAAATAAAGCAGGAAAAGACTTTCTGAGCTCTCATAAGTAGCATAGTTCACAAATTGGAGCCTATTAAGCTAAAAAGCTTATGTACAGAAAAAAAAAAAGACCACCTTTCCAACATACAAAATGTGAGGAAAGCTTTCAAAACTATATATTTAACAAAAGGTTGGTATCAGAATATGCAAACAAGCAAGAAAATAAACAAAAATCCTAAAGATCATGAAAAAAATGACCCAATTAAAAAACAGGGTATACAACTAAACAGCATTCTGAAATATATGGAAAACAAACAAATGAGAAACACTTTGAGAATTTTTATCATCTTTTATTAAAATGATAATTCCAGTCATGACATCTTTGCCTTCATGGTGTACTTCTTGCGGAAGGCTCCGTTCCTTACTGCTTTCATATTCAGGCTTAGGAGATCATGAGCAAAATTACAATAGGAAATCTCTAGCTATAAAGTCTTCGTTGAATTCAGTTCTGTGTTATGCTTTCTATTCTCCCGTTTCAAAGTATAAAAATCTAATTTTTTCTCTATTCAAGATGGCTCTGTCTTTAATTTACAGAAAAGAAACAGTGATTAGTTGGCCTTTTTGTAATAATAGCTTAGGAATATTCTGTCTTACACTCTCACATCCAAATTCACTTTCTCTCAGCAGCACCTGATCAAATTACTATTATTTCTACAATAACAAATATGTGAATAATATCAATATAAAACTCTAAATGCAGTCACTATTATGAGCACATTTATACTTCTGTTTCCATGCTGTCGAAAAACCCATAATGACAGACAATCTAGGGGTACAATGGCAAAATTATTCAAACAGTAATTTCTTCTATGACTTTCTATTTTCCCCAGACTTAAAGTGATATGATACAGCTGAGTAAATCAATAACTTTAACAACTTTGTATCACAACCTGTGTCTATCCAATGATACTGTGGTTACTCTTGTGAATACTACAGAAATCATAGAAATATAGTTATTTTTATTCAACTAGAAACAGCCAGAGATGAAAGCTCTGCAAACCCAAAGAGTTCAAATGTCTTGTTTCAGCACAAAGGAAAAAAGAAAAGGAAAGGAAAGGAAAGGAAAGGAAAGGAAAGGAAAGGAAAGGAAAGGAAAGGAAAGGAAAGGAAAGGAAAGGAAAGGAAAGAGATAAAAAGAAAAACAAAAGGATTGGGCAATCTAATATCTCTTTAATGAGCTTATCATTGATAGACTTCAGGATTTCCAATGCCATGCAGTGTGCTAAAATCAATTAGTGTCTTCCATAATATTAAAAACTTTGAATCAACTTTCAAATTGGAATCGTGGAATATATGGTATTTTTAAGAGATCAGTCAAGAAGTCTGATGGGCAATATTCTAACCAGCCATTTTATCGCTCTGTAGCTAAGGAGTGTGCAGGTGCTTCTACACTTCTCTGACTGCATCTGATGTTCAGACGAATACCTCGTGGAGACTCAGCAAGACTCTTCAGTTTCCACTACTTTTATGTCATATAGTAGGGAAAGTCATTCTTTGCAGCTCATATTAAAAGCAATCAACTGATATTTTATTTTAAAATTACATAAGAGTCAGTGAGTCAGAGAGAATATGTGCATTAGTTATTTGACTAAGCAGGATGTTTAAATAAGATAGAAATTTTAAGAAAAGAGCTTAGATAGCATTATTATAACCACTGATTTTATTATCTTCATAATTACAGGTCTTAAATACTATTTAAAAGTTATTGTTGAGACTACATCTAATTGTTGTTTATAGTAATATTGGTTTGATTACTAATAATTAGCCATTGAATATTGCAATTGATACAGATAAAAATTTAAAGTATAGAGAAAAATATACCCTTATGTAAATTACCTTTGCTATAGATATATTTTGTACAATATATGTGGCAAACATATATTACCCTATTATATAAAGTATATTTCTCTGAAAGAAGACACTTGTAGATTGAAGGATAATAATCTCTGAGTTATGAATAGGAAAATGTAAGAAAAGGCTCTATTTGATAATCAGTTATTGATAGAAATTAAGATTTTAGGAATGAGGAATTGTCACTAGTACATTTATTCATTTCCTGCTCTTGAAAACATTTATATGAAAAGAACCACCATTAGCATTTCTGAGAATTAAATGCTTAAATTACCCTGTGCTGTTTTTATTTATTAAGATCTCAATTACCTGTTAGATATCATTACTTTTCTATAGTAAATTCTTTGCTAGAACTTTCAAAATATCAAATGTAAATAACTCAAAATTCTCTGACATAATGTTTATGTCCCATGATCTCATGTATTTTCTTCCAAAATACAAGAAAAATATACTTTGAAAATTAATGTAAAATTTATGAAAAGATCCAGCATATTTGCATTTCACTTCCTTTTGTGTTTATTTAATATATTCTGAGGAGGTCAATGTGTTACAATATTTTCAGTGATTTTGGTAATTGATTAGGAAATACAGTAGACATAATGTATTTCACAACCACAAGAGAAATCTTAGGTAAAATTATTTTTCCTATTATACATACAACAGGAATGCTAAAAGAAACAGTATCTAGTTTAGCCTTTTCAGTCAGTCATGATTTCATGTTTTTCTCTAAGGGTGAGCATTTCTCACTCAGTTCCTTTGGGAGAAAATGTAGTTGAAGTCCTCGCTTTTTACTGTCTTGGCTTTTGTTCTAGTAAAGAAATGGAATTTTAATGGGAACAGAGGGAATAAAGAACATTTCCAAGCAGCATTCTCTGACAGTTATTTTATTTAAAGCATACTTTGAATTGAGTGTACTTCAATTTTTTAGATTTACAAGCAATAAAATGTACACATTCAAGTTCCAAGTCTCAGTGCACCTGAACAAGGGGCAGTCTCACTTACACCCTATAAACTGACTTTGTGAGAGGATGAAAAGACAGGAATGTCTTGAAGGCAGAAGAGGAAAAGATGAGATTTTGACTTCCTGGCTCAGACTGCTTTTAAACACATTAAATAAGCAGTTAGTCTTACATGGTATCTACAATGTTCATTTTCATATTATATAATTATTTACATTTTGTGTCTTTTTACTTGGTGTTTAGCTAGGTAGTTAGTTTGCTTGTTTAGTCATAGAAATGACAATTTACTTGATAGTCTAAGAGACCACAAGACTTTCTAGCCATTTAATATTTTACTTTAAACAATTCTAGGTAAAGACAACATGTGAAGAATGTAACCTTATACATACATTTGTTTCTTTTGTTCCTAATGAGTTTCCTTTCTTCTTACAACTCTTTTCAATTATTACTATATAATGTCAGTGATCTCCAGAGGGTTGCGGTTGACAATTATACCTCTCCTCAAATCGACCTGTCAACAGTGGTATGTTCCTTGCTACCTGTCCCAATGTTCTGGGTTCCCCAAATGCAAGGCACACACATGCAGACTTATATATTAATATGCCTTAAACAGCTCAGTGGCTAGGCCACCCTAAAACCTTCATGTCACTAACACCTCCCCTCCAATATTCCTGAGTTATTACTTACTAAAAATCTGTATTCCATATTTGCTGCCTTAGACCAAATCTGGGAACACTCTGGGGTCTCTCCTCACCATCTCTTCGATAATTGGCATGCTCTCTCTTCTGCACTCCTAAGGCCTGGTCTTTATTCCTCTCCCAGCATGGAGTTCTGTCTTCTTCCTCCCTCCATCCTCTTGTCCCTGAATCCTAAAGTCCCACCTCTGTCTCTCTGCCCAGTCATTGGCCATCTGCATCTTTACTTGCCAAGCAAAACCAACTAGGGGGAGCAGAGACCCTCAGGATCTTACATATTGATTCACATGCAATTTGGGGTACTCAGTTAACATAATACAAGTGCTGGGCCCCATTCACAACACTAGAGCTGCCTGAAGAGCATTCATAAGACAAGACAGTGAAACATTGCACTGTGCGTTCTTGGGACGTACTCATCAGTGGTTATAGCAGAGGAGTGAAAGAGTCAGAATGACAGAATCCTGTTCGGGGCATAAGCAACTTTCAATACCAGCTGTAAAACAATGTCTTTATCTTTCAATGTTTCTAGTTATAGCCACTACACTTCAGATAAAAAAAAATGCCAGGAATTCAGTGTGATGAAATATTTCCTATCAATGGGTGTTTTCTTTGATAACAGAGATCAATATATGTTATGAAACCAGGAGACCTCTTTCTGATTCCACTTAAAATTGCTTCACAAATGTTTACTTAAATAAAAGATATATTTCCAGATTTTATTATTTAGTATTATATTCATAGGTTTTCTTTCAGAAATTTTTTTTACCACTGATGTAATTCTGTAACATCATACTTATGGTTTCTCAGCAGATGCTTATAATAATCTATAGGAAGTCTCAATATAAATTTATTTATTTATTTTTACTCATATATTCTTTATTTACATTTCAAATGATTTCCCCTTTCCTGGATCGCCCCTTCCCAAAAATCCCATAAGCTCTCTTCCCTCCCCCTGTTCCCCAATCCACCCCTTCCCACTACCTTATCCTGTTATTGCCCTATACTGCTGCACTGAGCCTTTCCAGGATCATGGGGCCTCTCCTTCCTTCTTCTTGGGCATCACTTGATATGTGAATTGTGTCGGGTATTTCAAGCTTCTAGGTTAATATCCATTTATCAGTAAGTGCATACCATGAGTGTTCTTTTGTGATTGAGTTACCTCATTCAGGGTGAAATTTTACAGTTCCATCCATTTGTCTAAGAATTTCATGAATTCATTGATTTTAATGGCTGAATTAAAATGTGTATATATACCACATTTTCTGTACTTATTCCTCCATTGAGGGACATCTGAGTTCTTTCCAGCTTCTGGCTATTATAATAGGGCTGCTATGATCATAGTGGAGCATGTATTCTATGGTCACTTGATCTTTGACAAAGGACCTACCACCATCCAGTGGGGAAAAAGATAGCCTTTTCAACAAATGGTGCTGTTTCAACTGGAGGTCAGCATGCAGAAGAATGCAAATGGATTCATTCTTATCTCCTTGTACTAAGCTCAAGTCCAGGTAGATCAAGGACATCCACATAAAACCAGAGACACTGAAACTAATAGAAAAGAAACTTGGGAAGACCCTTGAGGACATGGGCACAGGGGAAAATTTCCTGAACAAAACACCAATAACTTACGCTCTAAGATTAAGAATTGACAAATGGAACCTCATAAAATTACTAAGTTTCTGTAAGGCAAAGGACATTGTCAAAAGGACAAAATGGCAACCAACAATATCTTTACCAACCCTACATCCCACAGAGGGCTAATATCCAATATATACAAAGAACTCAAGAACTTGGACTCCAGAGAGTCAAATAACCCTATTAAAATTGGGATACAGAGCTAAACAAAGAATTTTCACCTGAGGAATATCGAATGGCAGAGAAGCACCTAAGGAAATGTTCAACATCCTTAGTCATCAGGGAAATGCAAAACAACCCTGGTACTTCACCTCACACCAGTCAGAATGGCAAAGATCAAAAGCTCAGGAGACAACAGGTGTTGGCAAGGATATGGAGAAAGAGAAACATTTTCACAGCTGGTGGGGTTGCAAGCTGGTACAACCACTCTGGAAATCAATATAAAATATAAAATATGCAGAGCCTTCTGAGTATAGTGTTAGTGATTAGAATTTGCATAGGTTACTATTTATTAAAAGGTTTAACAAAATTAGTCATGATATGCCAAATATTAGTAGAAAAATAATTTAAAACTTTTGGTATTAGGGAGCTGAGAATAAGAGGACACATTAGGATAGTCTCCCGGGACTGCATTGCAGTGCCATACAGTCATGATTATGAAATAAAACTTCAACATAGCCCTTGTATATCATCATGTTCATGTTCAGTATGCAGACTGACATCAGAGCCAAAGAAGAGGCTTAGAGGGAAGAAGGATCAATTTATGAGATTAAGTATAAAATAAACGTAGAAGACTGACTAGCCCACATGCCGTAATATTTTTGCTATCAGTGAATAACTTCTAACCTTGAAAGTGACTGCTTCTTATTTAAGCACCAGACCCTTTAGTGACAAGAATGAATGGAGTTATCAGAAAAAAAAGGAGTGTTTCACCTTTTCTAGTACAGGACATTAGTACACACTGAAGAATGATATAGCTCCAAGGGAATTTGAGAAAGTTAGGGAATTTGAGAAAGTTTGCTAAGATAGCTGGTAGTGAAACTGCCCTGATGATGAAAAAGGCATCGAAGGAATTAAAGCCTGAGTTCAAAGTTCTCTGATTTGGAGAGACACCTCAAAATATTTGACAAAGAAAGCAAACTAGACCCTACTTGTGGTGGTTGCAATAGGTTGCCAGAAAGTTGACATTGATTAATTCAAGACGTTCAGGATCCATTCCTTCCCAATAGCCCTACCAGCTGGATTCCAAGCCAAGAGGCATCAGTAAACATTTCATATCTAATGTGTACCAGTTGGCCCTAACTGTTCCTGAAGAATTTGGTGCAGGGCCAGCTTTCTGATACTAAGACCCATAACTGCTCATCTCTCTTATATAAAATATAGTGGTATTTATATGCTATCCATACACATTATCTTATATATTTTAGTTGTACCTGGGTAATTTATAGCTAATACAATGTATGTCATTGGCACAGTATATGTATGTAGCAATGATAAGACCATGCTTGTATATATGTTCAGTACAGATGCAGTTATTTCCAAGGATTTTCTAATTCTGATTGCCTCACCACACATTGTAGAATCTGTGAATTTAACAACTGATGTTTACAAATTCTGTTTATAATTTTGGTACACATGGCTCTAGGTGACATTTGATAGAGGGTAGGCTTAGAAACTTGATAATATCAGTTCCCGTGGGAGAAAACAGTATTTGCCTCTCTTTCAGCTTCCAGGGAATTCCAATATCACTAATTTTATAGTGCATAATGAGACATAATTCAGTGATACTAAGCAGTAAAATGTGTTAGCGATTAAAGAAAAAAAAGTTAACATCAATAGATACCCTAGTCAATCATGGGAGGTTTTTAGGTTTCCTGCTATAGTATAATAGTTTTTAAAGTTTAGTACTCATGAAGATAACCTAAGTCTTTCACATGATAGAAATATAGTTCTGTAGACTTGAAATATAGGATGAGGTTCAATTCCAATACCTCACTGTGAGAAGCAAGTAACTAAGACATTATTGCTCAATGCAGAAGCTACTGATGCTATTCAGTTCAATTGCCTTCTTACAGATTTCTACTTGTTTTTATCTGTCAGTTATTGAACCAGGGATCCTAAGGTCTTCCACTACATGAAAGGATGTGTCTATTTTCCCTGTATACTTAAGGCTTATAATGCTCTGTTGTCATTTATATATGTGATAATTATTTCTATTTAAGTTGAGCATAGATCTCTATATTACTGTGTAATGTTAATACTCTTTCATATAATTTTTGAGGCACCTTGCACCTAACACAAAGTTAGCTGTTTCAGCTTCATATTAATCACAGGTAGCATAGCATGTCTTTCTTTATACCTTTAGTTTTAAAGTATTGACATGTATATCTAAATTAGGATTTAAAAGTTAAATTGTTATTTTTGAAAGAAATTCATGCATGAATATTTTAACTATATTATTTCCAACCACCTGCTCCCTCTCACTATTACTATGCCCTCAACTCCATCTTAAGTCATGACTTTTTTCTATAATCATCATTATACACACGCATGCACATACAGTATGTTTTTTTATGAAATTGGGTACACTAGAGTTTAGTGCATATGCATTTATGTATTTTGTTTGTACGTTTGCATAAAAATTGTATTAAAATTAAATTGTTAAATTATTAAAATTATTAAAAATTTGTCACTATCTTTCATTGACTGGTTCAATTTCTCTATTTTATTTAAAGTTCTAATATTCTGCCATGATCATTCTACTGGTAAAATGTTCTCCTAGATTTTGTAATTGGTTCTTTTAATTTTTCAGTTTGTCTTCATTTTAGTATGATTTTGTTTGGTGTTTGCCTTTATTAAATTCAGTTTTCAGGTCTTATATTTTTTGTCATTCCATTCACCCATTTATTTGTGTTTTCTTTAACTTATATTTGTTTATCATCCTTACATTCTTCTAGATGTTTGCAGATACCCTCTTTTAATTCTTTGATTATGAATATAATAGTTCGCTTAAATTCTGTGTTGTGTGTTTTCATGTAGTTCGAATGAAAATAACCCTCATAAGTTTATGTACTTGAATACTTGGTACCCTGTTGGTTGAACCTTGAGAAGGATGAGGCGGAATGGCCCTATTGAAGGAGGCGTTTAACTAAGGGAGCATGACGTTAAAATAAATATGTTTTATTTCCCAGTGTACTGTCTCTGCCTCCTGCTTCCTGGTAGAAATGTGAACTCTCAGCTGTTCCTGCCACCATGCCCTTGTTGGGCAATTGTGTACTCTAGCCCTGTACAGCCGCATGCCCAATTATTTTATTACTTGTATAAGTTTCCTCAGGTCAAGATTTTTATCACAACAGTAGAACAATAAAGTAGTAATTCTTCTGAGGAGCATTTCTAATCCACTCATAATCCTTAGGGAAGGAAGAATGGTCAGTCTTTTACGTTTGTGATTTTATGACTGGACATGTGTATATGAATTTATTTCACTAGTTGTGTTTCTGATGTGAGATTCTAGCTTGCTTGGAAGTGGAAGTTTGGTTTGTGTTTTTGCTATCTGAACTTAGTTGATTTCCTGTCAGCTGAGTCTACCAGATACTGTCTTGAATATGATTAGAGAGACTAGAGTAATTCCAAACTCACTGGTTACCAAGGTGATATGTGGGTCCTAAGTTTTCTGTGTGATTGCTTTGGCAAAATCCAAGAAAGACCCCTGATATGGCTCCCAGTTGAGCTTGAAAATACAAGGGCAGCTTGGGGTAAGGAACCAGGAATAACATCTGTAAAAAATATTCAAATATTTCTCTCAGATATGCTTGAGTCAGGAAGGCAACATGTATCTAGAGACAGAATAGATCAGCAGGTGAGAACTCAGATTTGGTTCTTACCTGGGCCTGGGTTAAGAGAGATCCGTGATCTCAGTATAATCTATGCCTGGTAGAAAGTATTGGTGGACAGCACAAAGTAAAGGTTCACACATGCCGATCCTGCATCTGGAGAGGGGTGAAGAGGGAAGAAGGGCAAGAGTCAAACTAAGGAAGGGAGCTGGCAGATGCAGCTTTGATCTGATTCTACAGGGGACGCAGAAGGACACCAAGCACAGGGAGGGTCCAGCGTCCTCCTAGTCAAGATGCAACAGTGTCAATGGAAAAGTGTTTGATCTTGGCCTGCTGGTTCAGAGTGCAGGGAACTGAATTAGGAAATGTGAAGGCACTTTCTGAATCCTTTAGGTTTTCTCAAGGCATTTCTCTCACTGTGCTTGATTTTCTGTAGTTGGAAAGTGATTCACTTAGTCTTTAGATATTTATGTTACTTGGGGTTCTCTGGACTTGGAGTTTTGGGTTTTTTTTTTCCTTTTGTAAACTATTTTGTATTAATTTTTGCTTGAAATTGTCTATTATTAAACTTCTCAACTTTTCGTGTTTCTTAATTTAACTCATATTCCAGGTAAGAATATATTGCTCCCTAATTCTTGATATTCTAGTTTTTTTTTCCTTACTATTTTCCTTATATTTGAATTTAGTAAATTTCTCTCTGTGTATGCACATGTGTGTGTGCATGTGCGCATGTGCATGTGTGTGTGTGCATGTGGGCGTGTGCGCATGTGTGAGTGTGCATGTGTGTGTGTGTGTGTGTGTGTGTGTGTGTGTGTGTGTGTTGATTATTTGAGAAGATTTGCCTCTTGGAATTCAGTTTTTTCTCTTTGTGACTCAGCGTCCTATGTATCGTAATATACACCATGAGACTAAGTCCTCAATCTCAGAAATTACTTTTTCATTTTTGAGATGCAATCTCATATTGCCCAGAATGGCTGTGCACTTGTTTTCTATCTGTGATCATTAATCTTATCTATCTGATGGGATTTAGAATCACCAAGCTAATAAACCTCTAAGAATGTCTGAGCGGGAATGTCTAGATTAGGTTTGTGGAGATGTGACGACCCATCACAAATATGAATAGCGCCTTTCTGTGGACTATGACTGCATGAATTCCAGAAGTGATTTGAGTACTGCTGTCCATCTCTAATTCTTGACCGGGTATGCACCATGTCCAACCCTTAACCTCCTCACGCTATGGCATCTCCAACCTCATGGACTGTATATTAAAACATACACTTATTTATTTTACTAGTTTTTTTTTCTCCATGTTACCTATGTGTCCAGTCTGCAGGGATGGGAAGAGGTTGTCAAATCCCCTGAAACATGTATCTGGAGATAGAGATGGTTGTGAGACCCCATGATGGTGCTGGAAAGTAAATTGAGGCCCTGCACAAGGCTGACAAGTGCTCTTAACTGCTGACACATCCCTCCTGTCTCAAATCTTCCTTTTCAAGTTGCTTTTATCAGGTATTTTCCTGCAGCAGCAAGAAGCATAAATACTACAGAAGTTCCTCACCCATAAGTTTCTGCCTTTCACTGTTGTGATTATTAACATAACCCTAATGTCTGGCTCTGATTTGAGACATATATTTGTCTATAGATTCATTGATTCTTTCCTCTCCAATCTGCAACATGCTGGAGACTGTGTCAAAGCCCCTTTTCATTCCTGTTACAGCACCTCTGACCTTCAAAAATTTTTATTGACCACAACAATGTTACCACTTATTGAATACTTACATATCATAATATAAATTAAATATTTTAATGTATATTGCACATTAAGATATATTCCTTTGTTACACTATGTTTCATCATTAAAAACTTTCACCATTGTTCTAAAACTTTTATTTTTCTTACATACTGTCCTTGTATGCTTTCTACTGTTATAATAAACAACCAGCACCCTAAAACAGCTTGGAAAAGATAGAGTGCATTACATCTTACAAATTATTGTCTGTTACGAGGGAAGGCAGAAACCTGTAGGCTGCAGACAAGGTGGATGCCATGGAGGAATGACATGGACTCACTCTCTTTGACTTGATCTTTCTGCTTTCTTCCACCACCCAAGTCCATCTTCCCAGGGCTGGCACCACCCATAGAAAACAGGATATTCACAGATCAGTCATAAGTATGACAATGCTTCACAATTTATCTACCAGCCAATCTAATAGAAACACTTTTCTCAGTTGAGGTTCCCTTTTCACAGTTTTTCCTAGCATTTGTCAAGTTAACAAAATAGTAGTAGTAGTAGTAGTAGTAGTAGTAGTAGTAGTAGTAGCAGCAGCAACAGCAGTAGTAGCAGTAGCAGTAAAATAACTAGCACACTTGATGCCCTGTCAGTGTGACTCCCAAATATACCACTCTAAAGTATAACTTTCCTTCCTGTTGGCTCCCCAAGGTCATGTTAATAAAACAATATAAACAATAGTATCATTTTAAAAGCTCCAAAGACTTTAAAATTTCAAATATTTTAAATGGTTAGTCTCTTTAAAGTACCCGATGTCATTTTACAAGTCCTACGTGTCCCCATAAAATCTGCAAAATCAAAAATATTTTATAGTTCCTCAAAGAAGAAAGAATCAGGGCACAGATATAAAAATCAAAGCAAAACAAACCGCAGGCAATTTAAATTTAACTATGCAACAAAATGTCTGAATTTATGATATTCTGGTGGTCAAAAGGGCTTCACCAGCTCAGTTCTCTGTCTTTGTCAACTACCGCACACATAACCTGCTTTCTATCCCAGGCTTTCTGAACTCTATGCCTGCTATCATCCTTGGTAATCATTCCACTGCCATTTTCAGTATACTGAGTCTACACTGAAAGTCAGACTGTACTTTGACCAGTGGCCTCTCCTAGTCTTTCCTGGTACCAGGTTTCAGCTATTCACAAGCTGTTCAACCATATAATATATAACAGGTTCTATATATAGAACCTGTTCAAGTATATAATGGCTTCCATGCTATGAACAAACACTACCACCTGGGAGAGCCCTACACATAATCAAAATAGGCTACCAGATTACACAAAATCAGCCTCAGCTTCAATCTAAACCACCAGGTCTGTGTGCTGACGCCAAGAAAACACTTCCAATTTTGTCTCTTCCTCTTTTTTTTTTGTTTTCTTTTCATTTATTTATTTATATATTTATTTATTGGATATATTCTATATTTACATTTCATTTCCCTATCTCCAAAGATCTCACATGCCCTTTTCCCTTGCCCTGTTCCCCCATCCACCCCTTCCCATTTCCCTGTTCTGGTATTACCCTACACTGATGTTATGATCCTTTCCAGCACCAGTATCCACTCCTTCCTTATTGTCGGATATCATTTGATATGTGGATTACGTCTTTGGTGTCCCAAGAGTCTAGGCTAATATCCACATATCAGTGAGTGCATACCATGGGTATTCTTTTGAGACTGGGTTACCTCACTTAGTATGATGATCTCCAGCTCCATCCATTTCTCTAAGAATTTCATGAGTTCATTGTTTCTAATGGCTGAATAGTACTCCATTGTGTATATATACCACATTTTTTGTATCCATTCCTCTGTTGAGGGACATCTGGGTTCTTTCCAGCTTCTGGCTATTATAAATAAGGCTGCTATGAACCTATGGAGCATGTATCCTTATTGAATGCTGGGGAATCTTCTGGGTCTATGCCCAGGAGTGGTATGGCTGGGTCCTCCGGAAGTATCATGTCCATTTTACTGAGGAACTGCCAGACTGATTTCCAGAGTGGTTGTACTAGCTTGCAGTCCCACTAGCAGTGGAGGAGTATTCCTCTTTCTCCACATCCTCGCCAACACCTGATATCTTCTGAGTTTTTAATGTTAGCCATTATGACTTGTATGAGGTGAAATCTCAGGGTTGTTTTGATTTGCATTTCTCTAATGACTAATGATATTGAACATTTTTAAGGTATTTCTCAGCCATCCGAATTTCTACAGGTGAAAAGTCGTTGTTTAGCTCTGTACCCCATTTTTGGATAGGGCTTTTTGGTTTTCTGGGGTCTAACTTCTTGAGTTCTTTGTATACATTGGATATTAGCCCTCTGTCGGATGTGGGTTAGGTGAAGATCTTTTCCCAATTTGTTGGTTGCCGATTTGTTCTTTTGACCGTGTCTTTTGCCTTACAGAAACTTTGTAATTTTATGAGGTCCCATTTGTCTATTCTTGATCTTAGAGCATAAGTGATTGGTGTTCTGTTCAGGAATTTTCCCCCTGAGCCAATGTCCTCAAGGGTCTTCCCCAGTTTCTTTTCTATTAATTTTAGTGTGTCTGGTTTTATGTGGAGGTCCTTGATCCACTTGGAGTTGAGCTTAGTGCAAGGAGACAAGAGTGGATCAATTCTCATTCTTCTGCATGTTGACCTCCAGTTGATCCAGCACCATTTGTTGAAAAGGCTATCTTTTTTCCACTGGATGTTTTCAGTTCCTTTGTCGAAGATCAATTGGCCTTAGATGTGTGGGTTCAATAATGGGTCTTCGATCCTATTCCATTGATCTGCCTCCCTGTCACTGTACCAATACCATGCAGTTTTTAACACTACTGCTCTGTAGTATTGCTTGAAGTCTGGGATATTGATTCCCCCAGAAGTTTTTTTACTGTTGATGATAGTTTTAGCTATCCTGGGTATTTTGTTATTCCAGATGAATTTGAGAATTGCTCTTTCTAACTCTATGAAGAACTGAGTTGGGATTTTGATGGGGAATGCATTGAATCTGTATATTGCTTTTGGCAAGATTGCAATTTTAACTATATAAATCCTGCCAACCCACGAGCATGGAAGTTTTTTTCTATTTTCTGAGGTCTCCTTCAATTTCCTTCTACAGAGACCTGAAGTTTTTGTCATATAAATCTTTTACTTGTTTGGTTAGTGTCACACCAAGATACTTTATATTGTTTGTGGCTATTGTGAAGGGTGTCATTTCCCTAATTTCTTTCTTCACCTGCTTATCCTTTGCGTATAGGAAGGCTACTGATTTGCTTGAGTTTTATAACCAGCCACTTTGCTGAAGTTGTTTATCAGCTGTAGGAATTCTCTGGTGGAGTTTTTTGGGTCACTTAAGTATACTATCATATCATATGCAAATAGTGATAGTTTGACTTCTTCCTTTCCTTTTTGTATCCCTTTGAGTTCCTTATGTTGTCGAATTGCTCTAGGTAGTATCTCAAGTACTATATTGAAGATATGGTGAGAGGGGCCAGCCTTGTCTAGTCGCTGATTTTAGTGGGATTGCTTCAAGTTTCTCTCCATTTATCTTGATGTCGGCTACCTGTCTGCTGTAAATTGCTTTTACTATGTTTAGGTATTGGCCTTGAATTCCTGTTCTTTCTAAGACTTTTAGCATGAAAAGATGCTGAATTTTGTCAAATGATTTTTTAGCATCCGATGAGATGACCATGTTTTTTTTTTCTTTGAGTTTGTGTATGTAGTGGATTACATTGATGGATTTCCATATATTGAACCATCCCTGCATCCCTGGGTTGAAGCCAACTTGATCATGGTGAATGATCGTTTTGATGTGTTCTTGCATTCAGTTGGCAAGAATTTTAGTATTTTTGCATACATGTTCATAAAGGAGATTGGTCTGAAGTTCTTGTTCTTAGTTGGGTCTTTGTGTGGTTTTGGTATCAGGGTAATGATGGCTTCGTAGAATGAGTTGGTAGTGTTTCTTCTGTTTCTATTTTGTGGAATAGTTTGAAGAGTATTGGTATTAGGTCTTCTTTGAAGGTCTGATAGAATTCTGCACTAAAACCATCTGGTCCTCTGCTTTTTTTTGGTTGGAAGACTATCTATGAACTCTTTTATTTCCATGGGGGTTATGGGGCTATTTAGGTGATCTGTTTGATCCTTATTTAATTTTGGTATGTGGTATCTCTCCAGGAAATTGTCCATTTCCTCCAGATTCTCCAGTTGTGTTGAGTAGAGACTTTTGTAGTAGGATCTGATGATTTTTTGAATTTCCTCAGTTTCTGTTGTTATATCTCCCTTTTCATTTCTAATTTTGTTGATTTGAACACTGTCTCTGTGCCCTTTGGTAAGTCTGGCTATGGGTTTATCTATCTTGTTCATTTTTTTCAAAGAACCAGCTCCTGGTTTTTTTGATTCTTTGTATGGTTCTCTTTGTTTCAACATGATTGATTTCAGTCCTGAGTTTGATGATTTCCTGTCTTCTACTCCTCCTGGGTGAAATAGCTTCTTTTTGTTCCAGAGCTTTCAGGTGTGCCGTTAAGTTTTTAGTATATGCTTTCTCCTGTTTCTTTTTGGAGGTACTCAGGGTTATGATTTTTCCTCTTTGCACTGCTTTCATTGAGTCCCATAGATTTGGGTATGTTCTGCCTTCATTTTCATTAAATTCTAAACAGTCTTTGATTTATTTCTTTATTTCTTCCTTGACTAAGGTGTCATTGAGTAGAATATTGTTCAGTCTCCATGTATATGAGGATTTTCCGTTGTTTTTGTTGCTATTGAAGAACAATCTTACTCTATGGTGATCTGATAGGAGACATGGGATTACTTCGATCTTTTTATATTTGTTGAGGTCTGTCTTGTGACCAATTATGTCATCGATTTTCGAGAAGGTACCATGAGGTGCTGAGAAAAAGGTATAGTCTTTTGCTTTAGGATGAAAGTTTCTATATATGTATCTGTTAGATCCAATTGGTCCAAAGTTACAATGAGTTTCCCTGTGTCCCTGTTTAGTTTCTGTTTTCCTGATCAGTCCATTGAGGATAGTGGAGTGTTGAGGTCCCCCACAATTATTGTGTTAGGTACAATGTTTGCTTTGAGCTTACTAATGTTTCTTTTATGCATGAGGGTGCCCTTGCATTTGGAGCATAGATGTTTAGAAGAATTGTGAGTTCTTCTTGGTGATTTTTTCCTTTGACCAGCAAGAAGTGACCTTCTGTGTCTCTTTTGATGACTTTAGGTTGAAAGTCAATTTTATCTGATATTAGTATGGCTATTCCAGCTCGCTTCCTGTGACCATTTGCTTGCAAAATTGTCTTCCAGCCTGGTGTGATTCTGATAGGTCTTCCTTTATATGTTACTTGACGTTTTTCTCTTACTGCCTTTAAAATTCTTTCTTTGTTTAGTACATTTGGGGTTTTGATTATTATGTGACGTGAGGCATTTCTGTTCTGGTTCAGTCTGTTTGGAGTTCTGTAAGCTTCTTGTATATTCATGGGCATCTCTCTCTCTTTAAGTTTGGAAGTTTTCTTCCATAATTTTATTGAAGATATTTGCTGGCCCTTTTTACTTACTCTAAGGTAGTGTTTGTCTATGACCCTGAGGTGTGTTTCCTGTATGCAGCAAAATGTAGGGTCCTGTTTCTGTATCCAGTCTGTTAGTCTATGCCTTTTTATTGGGGAATTGAGTCCATTGATGTTGAGATATTAAGGAATAGCGATTATTTCTTCCTGTCATTTTTGATGTTATTTTTTTGAGTGGTTATCTTCTTTTGAGTTTGATGGGAGGTTATTATCTTGCTTTTTCTAGGGTGCAGTCTCCCTCCTTGTTTTGGAATTTTCCTCCTATTATCCTTTGTAGAGCTGGGTTAGTGAAAAGATATTGTTTAAATTTGGTCTTGTGAAATATTTTGATTTCTCCATCTATGTTGATTGGGAGTTTTGCTGGGTATAGTATTTTTGGCTGACAATTGTGTTCTCTTAGAATCTGCATGAGATCTACCCAGGATCTTCTAGCTTTCATGGTCTCTGGAGAGAAGTCTGGTGTGATTCTGATAGGTCTTCCTTTATATGTTACTTGACGTTTTTCTCTTACTGCCTTTAAAATTCTTTCTTTGTTTAGTACATTTGGGGTTTTGATTATTATGTGACGGGAGGCATTTCTGTTCTGGTTCAGTCTGTTTGGAGTTCTGTAAGCTTCTTGTATATTCATGGGCATCTCTCTCTCTTTAAGTTTGGGAAGTTTTCTTCCATAATTTTATTGAAGATATTTGCTGGCCCTTTAAATTGTAGATCTTCACTCTCATCTATCCCTATAATCCTTACATTTGATCTTCTCATTGTGTCCTGGATTTCCTGGATGTTTTGTCTTACAAGTCTTTTGCATTTTGTATTTTCTTTGACTGTAGAGTCAATGGTTACTATGGTATCTTCAGCATCTGAGATTCTTACCTCTATCTCTTTTATTCTGTTGTTGATATTTGCATCTACGACCCCTGATTTCTTCCCAAGGATTTCTATCTCCAGAGTTGTCTCCCTTTGTGATTTCTTAGTTGTTTCTACCTCTGTGTTCAGATCTTGGATGTTTTTGCTCAGTTCCATTACTCGTTTGTTTGTGTTTTCTTGCAACTCTTTAAGAGATTTTTGTGTTTCCTCTTTCATGACTTCTACCTATTGACTCAATTCTCCTGCATTTCTTTGTGATTTTTTTTAATTTCCTCCTTATTGGCTTGTGTCTGTTGATCCATATTCTCCTGGAGTTCTTTAAGTGATTTTTGTGTTTGCATTGTAAATGCTTCTACCCTATTGATGTTC
Source organism: Apodemus agrarius (assembly GCA_964023405.1). NCBI lineage: Eukaryota > Metazoa > Chordata > Mammalia > Rodentia > Muridae > Apodemus > Apodemus agrarius. The sequence goes on from OZ030009.1 coordinate 127,613,011, forward strand.
CCCTGCATTTCTTTAAGAGATTTGTTTATGTCTTTTTTGTGTTCCTCTAGCAGCATCATGACCAGTGCTTTTACATCCAACTCTTGTTTTTCTGGTGTGTTGGGGTATCCAGGACTTGCTGTGGTTGGCGAATTGGGTTCAGATGGTGCCATATTGCCTTGAATTCTGTTAGTAACGTCCCTACATTTGCCTTTAGCCATCTGTTTATCTCTGGAGTTAGTTGGTCTTATTGTTAGTGGTTGGAGTTTGAAGCTCCTGTGAGCCTAGCCTTTGTAGCTGCTGTAGTAGAGGGCGTCCGTGCTTCTGACCCCAGCCACCAGTTGTCCGCAGTGACCTGAGGCAAGATGATGACCTCGCTGCAAGCCCAGAGAGTCGGACCCCAGTGGTCAGCAACAGCCGCATGGTTGTAGGTGTCCAGATCTCCCGCTAAGCTCCTCTGTCTTTGTGCACAGGCAAGAGCCTGATGGGGTAGTCTATGCTAGGCTAGGTCCCACTCCATGCACTTGACCCCAGCTGCCAGCCGTCCTCAGTGACCCGAGGCAAGATGGCAGCCTCACTGCAAGCACAGTGAGCTGGTCCCCAGCGGTCAGCCACAGCAGCAGAGCTGTAGTTGCACAGACCTCCTGCCGAGCTCCTCTGGCTCTGGGCGCCAGCAATAGCCTGATGGGGTAATCTATGCTAAGCTAGGTCTCTGTCCACGCACCTGACCCCAGCCACCAGCAGTCTGAGGTGTCCCAAGGCAAGATGGTGGCCTTGCTGCAAGCCTGGTGAGCCGGTCCCTAGTGGTCGGCAACAGCCGCCAAGCTGTAGTGCACAGATCTCCTCCTGGCGACCTGCTCTGGCTCTGGGCTCAGGCAAGAGCCTGACAGGGTAGTGGATTCTGGGCTAGGTCTCAGACCATGCACCTGACCCCAGCCACCAGCAGTCTGTGGTGTCCCGAGGCAAGATGGCAGCCTCGCTGCAAGCCTGGAGAGCCGGTCCCCCTGCAAGCCCGGCTAGCCGGTCCTTCTTGTCTCTTCCTAATGACAGATCCGGCACCACATCCTTTTGTGGCTTCTCAAGTCCACATTTGCAAAGAGGTTCCACAATTCTTCTAACATCAACATAATTATGTCACAGCAGTAGGCACTTCGGTACAGATCTCTCTCTATCCCAGGTTGCCGTCTATGACTGCAAGGAGCGTTACCAAAAGCAACTTGGCAAAGAAAGAGTTTATTTTCCTTTCCACCCTGCAGTTAATTGTTAAGGGAAGTCAGGACATGAACTCAAGGCAGAGACCTGCTCAGGCCTCTAGCAGAGTGAGAAGCCTTGGAGGAATGATGCCTACTGGCTTGTTCACCCTTGCTCAAGCTTACGTTATCCAGGATCCCCTGCTCAAGGCTGGAAACACTCACATGGAGCTGGACTCTCCTACATGAATCATTAATTAAGAAAATTTGACAAATACAGCTTTGTGTGTGTGTGTGTGTGTGTGTGTGTGTGTGTGTGTGTGTGTAGTCCAAGTTCCATATTATCCGAAATATTAAAAGAAGCACATTTGGTTAAACCATTACTATGTACCTATGAAGTAGAATCAGAACCTTGGTAATATTGCTCTTCTCCGAATGAGTTAAGCTGCAAGGCATCAAAATAATGGGAAGCCCTTAGGTTAAAGCTTTTGCATGTTAGACAAGTACCAGCCACACTAAAAATAATTTGGGCTGTCCCCAGTGACAATGAGTTTTGTCTGTGTGTGAGCTGACAGTCTAGTTAGTTCCTATCCCCATGTAGTACAATGGTTGGGAGCATAGGAATGGAGTGTGACTCTTCCAGGTGACAGAAACTATTGATGTAACACCCGAGGGAGTGAGTACTAAAGCACACAGGTTGTTGTTTGAGACTCACTGTGGTATATAAGAAATAGAGGGGACAAGTAGGTAGGCTATAAGGTTGTAGAAGTTTGTGGCTCACTTGGTATGCATGAGAAATCAATAGAAGAGCATACTCTTAAAGGATGAGACCATCATACAGCGAGGGAGAGGGGTGGTAGGAAGAGGACATTTATTATATGAGCATTTCACATCTTCTTCCATCTCTAAGCAAAGTCAGTATTTTTTTTTTGCCTTTTTTCCATTTGATACATTTTCATTGATCTCAAAAAGAATTTGAGCTTTCTATGGAAAAGATAAATGGAAAGTCCAAGTGGACATCTTTATATCTGAGACTAGATAGCATTCAGAATCATCTGGAGATATAAATGTTATTCCTGTGCATAAATTGATTTAGCAGAAGAAATAGTAAATGTAGGTAGTGCTTTTGGGGGATACTTGAGACTTCAGATCTTATGGATGGACAGAATATGAGTGACTAGTACAGGAGAGGGGGAAAAAGCAAGCAAACATGGTTTTCTGGAGGACAGTTTTGCTGGAGGTGGGAAGCAAATATCCCATATGTTTTTTTATAGAGTAAGGAAATTAGAAAAAATAATTGATCATGAAGAGAGATCACTGTTTAACCAAAGGAATGAAAAGTTTTCAAAGGGCAGCAAAAGAAAATGCCAGGTTACAATAGGTTTTAAAGAATTTAGGAGGAAAAACAGTGGAAAAATATGAAACCACAGTGTAGTTCTGGGTTGACTGCAAGATACAATACAGGAATGAATCAGCAAGCAAGAGGGAGATGTCTTTGTATTCTGATGATAATATTAGAAATGAGTGATGTTAGCCATGAGATCAACGTTTATTTGGGAAAAGGTGATAGAAATCACTCTCTTATTAAATAATTGCTCTTCATAGGAATTACGTCCACTTTGGAGAACATGCAAAGGGCAAAGCACACTAGTATGCTGCTGTATTGACTTGGTGGTGGTTATTTTTCACGTGGCATTGTGGAACTGTTTCCTTTGAGCTGAAACATTTTGTCTATGGACTGAGTAGGGGGACTCATCAAACTCAGGAAGTAAAAGAAATTTATTATATTCTTGAAGCCTGTTGAACTTTACAAGATACGGGAAGCCCCATCCACAGTCATAAAAGAAGTAAACAATAGAAGTAGAGTCAGACTGACTAGACAAATTGCCTGCACTGGGTACAGGAAGTTTGAAAAATGCAATTCACATGAGTCACCGTCCATGTAGGAGTGACACAGCTGCCTCTGAGTCAGATGTTCTCTTTTAGGTAACCACAGTGGGCATACACATTCACCAAGCTACATGTGGGTGGAACTGTGGGTCTCTCATTGGTACCCTGTCTAGACTGATTTCTTGTCTTCCTAGGAAAAGCTATATGGCACAGTTAGTACACAAACCTGAATCAATGGAAACAAAGATTAACTAGAAGTTTAGTTGTATGTCTCCTATACATACATATCCTGAAATTTGCAACTAGGATTGTTTATTTGAAAACAGAGCTTCCTGTGAAGACAATTCTAAAGTGTAGCAACAGTTGCATGTTCCTTTCAGTGGGTGCTAAAATATGATCTAGACCAAAGTATCTGAAATTGTTATGTCCTTGAGGGGAATTAGAGGATGAGAGATATTTCTCTATGTGGTGGTGGTAAAGAGGCATGTATTCCTGGAGAATGAGATGCATAACTTGCATATCAAATCTAATAACTTGAAAGTATATATTGTGAGTACTGAAAGGTATATATAAAAAACTGATGATAAGCAGGCAATGGAATCATGGACATAATTGTTGTTGTTGTTGCTGTTGTTGTTGTTGTTGATGATGAGAACAAGAAATTCAGGCTCAGCCATTTTCCAAAAGAGAATAAAAAGCCTATATATGGTAGAAAAATAAATCCACTGTATTTGCCTCTGATCCAGAATGACAATTGAACAAAAGTTTGGCTTACCATTTCTGAATGTTAGCTAGATTCAAGGAAAGATAGTATAAAATAGGAGTTATGCAAAACCCTCTTCATAACAGCCCAAATCTTCAAATCCTTGAATTAGGAAACCAAGATAATAAGAAGGCAAATAATAATAATAATAATAATAATAATAATAAGTGATAAAAGAGATCCCTCAGATCAAACTTCTAATATAGAGGAATCAAAAATCCATGAATGAGAATATATATTGTGGTCAAGGTGACTTTAATAATGGCTCAGTACCAGGGACTGTGACACCCAAGGAATATTGAACACCTGTACAGACTGAATGGGGAAAGACATTTAATGAAATGAGCCTCTCACAGAATGGCTCCAGAGGCTATGGGACATAGGGTCAAGGAGTTCGCGAAAGCTGAAAAACTGGATAATAAAACTGCTCATCTCTCTTTGAGGTGAAGATTGAAAACCTTGAAGGAATATAAAAAATTATCCACAATGGACTGATTCATATAAAAATTAAGTACACTTGTTCATCACTGAGTCCAGCTCTTGTGAGTTCTCTGATCGGGAAAACAATAGAGAAGAGCCTTTTTAAAGGAATGGGCATAAGCATGATGCCTTAGACTGTGTTCACAGAGTTCAAAATGAAATTGGTGCATCAGAGCCCTCAGGACTTGTATAATGAGGCTTGGATGGCTTTTCTGAGCCGCATGGTAGGAAACGATCTATGAAATGGTCCAGAGGCTATGGAAGAGCTACCTAATTCAGAGCAGTATGGGAACTATCATCCAAAATTGCTGAAATGATCAAATAGGAAAGAGAATTAAGCAAAACTGTTTTAAGTTGAATGATTGATCAAGTCATTTAAAGACAAATGTGATTAAATTTTTGTTAATCTAGGGTTCTTGGAGAAAATGTTAATGGAAACCCAAATATTGAACTAATGAGCCCAAGAAGTCATAAGTGACAATGCTGTTCAAGTTCAAAAGATTAAGTTTGTACTGGGTGTGGACAGTTATCCTCCAGACTTTGTCATATACATATCCTATAATCGCTCTACAGAACTTCACATACACAACAAAGTATATCACCCATGGAAATTATTTACACAGACAGAAGCCCTTTCAGTTATCAAGTGTGGTCAGTTAAGAGCAAGTGCCACGATGCTGATTCCGATACCAAGCATGAAAGGCTCAGCCACAACCCTGTTCCCCCCCTGGATCTGAGTTAAGCCAAGCTGTGCCAAATGTACATCAGGATTAGACAAATGTACAGTGGTGCTGAAGAACAACATCATTAAAAATGAGGAGACAGAGTGTTTCATGAAAAATAACTGTGGATAATGAAACGACAGCTGGAGTAATAGCTCCTTTCCATGATACTGTGTCAGTATAGCTATTTTGATAGAATAATTGATAGAAGCGATGAAATCCTCTCCCACTGTTTTGGGGCTTGCTGACATGTCTTTTAGCATATCTTCTCAGCTACAAGAATAAGTGGCACCTATTTGGCGTGGTCAATAGGGTGCCTACAGAGATCCTCTGTGAAAAGATTGCTCTATGTAATGTCAAGCCTTGAATGTTTTACAGATCTGTAAAAGCTTAAAGGGAAGCTTCCCATGAACGTGGGAAACAGCACTCCTAGGAGCCATTAGGTTGTTCAGTGCAGGGTTGGAATAGTTTCCTAATACTTTCTGACCAGGGTGCCTGCCAATCCCTTACGAACCATTTAGATAATGTGTTGATACTAGTTCCATGCCAGAGCTAGATGTTAATACTTTATTGCTATGCCCATGACATCTTTGACTACAGAATGTAGAGACACCAAGAAGGGTCTGTGCTGGAAGATCGATTCTTCTTGTATGGTTTTCCTAGAAGTGGTATGAAATGAACAGTCAGCTGAAGAAGAGTTGCCACTAACAGCTCTGCTAGTTTGTAGATCTAAATGTTACAGAACCACCATGCCAGGTGTGGATGAGAAATGCCCCTCCCAGGTTCAGGCATTTGAATGCTTGGTTCCCAGTTCATAGTACTCTTTGAGGAGGTTTGAAGATGTGATCTCTCAGTTTTCCAGTGATTCTGACTTTAGTCATCCATGCTTCTGAAGGTAAAGCCTGAACGTTCACTTGCCCACCATGCTTCCTGTATGGGATTCTTTCCTTGGTTTGTCATTGTATTTTATCTGGGATAAACTAACAATTTTCAAATCTCCTCAGGAAAATGTACATAACATATAACCATGTAAAAAATAATGAATCTCACAGTCTGCTATAGACTCAATAGAGAATAAAAAGTTAATATGATTGTGGAAACAAGCATATGAAGTGAATATACAAATTTTAATTTATTTTTATTTCTATTTGAATGTATGTAATATATAGGTATGTGTGCATGACGGTGTATGTGCTTATCTGTGTATGAGTGTGTGGAAGCCAGGGGCTAATGATGGATATCTTTCTCAGTCATCAATTTCTTAATTTTTGAGACAGGGTCTCTCCCTTCCCATGATACACATTAACTCATCTTTGCTCACTTATTAACTGTAACTTTTCTAAAGTGTCTAGGTATTATAAACCAGACTTTTCATCCTAGTGTTCAGTTCTCTGAAATACAATGTGTTGTCTTGTATTCCACCTTTGGTTTTCAAAATTGCTTTTATTTAATCTCATTTGGGAAAATGTTTTTGTAGTACTCAATTTTTATTGTAGCAGACGAGGAAACTAATATCATAAGGTAATGAAGAGGTAGAGATGACTTTCCTGCCAAACAAATACATTGAAAATGAGTAACATTAGCCTGTGAAAGGCCACTTACCTCAGCATATGTCCACAGAATAAATACTCTTGACTTAAAGAGAGAAAACAAATCCCGAAAACAAATAGGACGCACCTCAAGTTCAAATTAAGTTTGATTTTGAAAACTGCTTATATTCAGATGGGTTTCAGAGTGTCTGATGGAATCACAACATGTTTCAGAGAAGAAAATGCATATACATGGCATAACAAAGTCACTTTGTATTTGATGGTTCCCTTATTCATAAGTCAGTGGTATGAAATCATGCAGGATAATCGAGTTTAGACCCAAATCTTACAGAATTAAGAGGTTTCAAGGGAAATTGAATATAAATAGCTTACAATGTTAACTGCAGCAGCTCAAATAGATCTTGTGATCCCTGAGAGTTAAGTGGCTTTTGCTTGACAAATATAAAAACTTAGTTTTGACTGCTAGAATTTTTAAAGACTTTATATATAAGTTTTAAAGTTAAGAATAGTTATAGAGGAGCTCCCTGCAGGCAGCTGCCATATTGCCTGCAGCTTCCCGCCCAGCTGGCGGTGGGGAAGCCGGAGGGTCACCCAGCGTCCCAGGTGCTCAGAACCATCCGGCGGCGGCGGCAGAACCAGGTACCCGACACAGCCCGAGCTTAAGACCTTCGGGGACTCAGGCCTGGAGTGGGAATTGGGCACAGAATAGCGGGTGCACTCTGCACTCGCGCGCGGGGCGGACCCCGAGCTCCCTGCAGGCAGCTGCCATATTGCCTGCAGCTTCCCGCCCAGCTGGCGGTGGGGAAGCCGGAGGGTCACCCAGCGTCCCAGGTGCTCAGAACCATCCGGCGGCGGCGGCAGAACCAGGTACCCGACACAGCCCGAGCTTAAGACCTTCGGGGACTCAGGCCTGGAGTGGGAATTGGGCACAGAATAGCAGGTGCACTCTGCACTCGCGCGCGGGGCGGACCCCGAGCTCCCTGCAGGCAGCTGCCATATTGCCTGCAGCTTCCCGCCCAGCTGGCGGTGGGGAAGCCGGAGGGTCACCCAGCGTCCCAGGTGCTCAGAACCATCCGGCGGCGGCGGCAGAACCAGGTACCCGACACAGCCCAAGCTTAAGACCTTCGGGGACTCAGGCCTGGAGTGGGAGTTGGGCACAGAATAGCGGGTGCACTCTGCACTCGCGCGGCGGACCCCGAGCTCCCTGCAGGCAGCTGCCATATTGCCTGCAGCTTCCCGCCCAGCTGGTGGTGGGGAAGCCGGAGGGTCACCCAGCGTGCCAGGTGCTCAGAACCATCCGGCGGCGGCGGCAGAACCAGGTACCCGACACAGCCCGAGCTTAAGACCTTCGGGGACTCAGGCCTGGAGTGGGAATTGGGCACAGAATAGCGGGTGCACTCTGCACTCGCGCGCGGGGCGGACCCCGAGCTCCCTGCAGGCAGCTGCCATATTGCCTGCAGCTTCCCGCCCAGCTGGCGGTGGGGAAGCCGGAGGGTCACCCAGCGTCCCAGGTGCTCAGAACCATCCGGCGGCGGCGGCAGAACCAGGTACCCGACACAGCCCGAGCTTAAGACCTTCGGGGACTCAGGCCTGGAGTGGGAATTGGGCACAGAATAGCGGGTGCACTCTGCACTCGCGCGCGGGGCGGACCCCGAGCTCCCTGCAGGCAGCTGCCATATTGCCTGCAGCTTCCCGTCCAGCTGGTGGTGAGGAAGCCAGAGTCAGCCAGTGTGCCAGGTACCCAGACCCAGCCGGAGGCCGAACCAGCCTCCCATCCAGCCAGTGGCAGGGAAGCTGGAAACCGGACCCAGCCAGCTTCCCAGCAGCTTGGGACCAGCAGGCGGAACCAGATAACTGAGATATCCCAACTTTAAGACCCCTGGGGAAACAGGATATCAGACAGCGAACCCTGAGCAGGAGCAGTGCAGAGCAGCCGTCCAACAGGCGGAACCAAATACCTGGGATATCCTGAGGTTAAGACCTCGGGGGACTCAGGCCACCTGTCAGCAATCTGTGAGCAAGAGCCCCGCAGGACAGTGATTCAGGTATCCCAGTCACTGGGAAATAGCCTTACAACCCCACAGGAGGGTCAAGCACCAGCTAGTATCTACAGGACCAACTAACACCAGAGTTAACCAGATGGCAAAAGGCAAACGTAAGATCGCTACTAACAAAAATCAAGGCAATATGGCGGCATCCGAACCCAGTTCCCCAACAGCAATAAATATTGGATACCCCGAAACACCAGAAAAACAAGACTCAGATCTAAAATCACTGGTCAGGATGCTGATAGAGGAACACTTAGATAAATCTCTTAAAGTAATACATGAGAAAATAGATCAAAAGCTAGAAGCCATTGCAAGACAAACACAATTAAATCCCAGATATCTCAACACACCAGAAAAACAAGACTCAGATCTAAAATCACTGGTAAAGATGCAGATTGAGGATCACTTAGATAAATTTCTTAAAGTAATAGAGGAGAAAATAGATCAAAAACTAGAAGCCCATACAAGGCAGACACAAAAATCACTTAAAGAAATCCAGGAGAATATAGAGCAAAAAGTGAATCCCAATAAGGGGGAGAAACAAAAATCACCCAAAGAAATACAAGAGAACATGGGTCAACGAGTAGAAGTCATAAAGGAGGAAACACAAAAATCCCTTAAAGAATTACAGGAAAACACAAACAAGCAACTGAAAGATCTGAGCAAAACCATACAAAATCTAAAAACAGAAGTAGAAACAACTAAGCAATCGCAAAGGGAGACAATGTTGGAAATAGAAAACCTTGGGAAGAAATCAGGAGTCATAGATGCAAATATCAACAATAGAATACAAGAGATAGAAGACAGAATCTCAGATGCTGAAGATACCATAGGAACCATGGATTCAACAATTAAAGAAAATGCAAAATGCAAAAAGCTGGTAACCCAAAACATTCAGGAAATCCAGGACACAATGAGAAGACCAAACCTAAGGATTATAGGGATAGATGAGAATGAAGATCTACAACTTAAAGGGCCAGCAAATATCTTCTACAAAATTATGGAAGAAAATTTCCCCAACCTAAAGAGAGAGATGCCCATGAATATACAAGAAGCCTATAGAACCCCAAATAGACTGGACCAGAACAGAAATACTTCCCGTCACATAATAGTCAAAACCCCAAATGTACTAAACAAAGAAAGAATATTAAAGGCAGTAAGAGAAAAAGGACAAGTAACATATAAAGGAAGACCTATCAGAATTACACCAGACTTCTCACCTGAGACCATGAAAGCTAGAAGATCCTGGGCAGACCTTATGCAGACCCTAAGAGAACACAAACTTCAGCCAAGACTACTATACCCAGCGAAACTCTCAATTGCCATAGATGGGGAAACCAAGATATTCCACGACAAAACCAAATTTGCAAGATACTTATCTACAAACCCAGCCCTACAAAGGATAATAGGGGAAAAATACCAACACAAGGGGGGAAACAACACCCCAGAAGAAACAAGATAGAAACCCCATCTCATCCAACCCAAAAGAAGAGAACCACTCAAATACAAATAATAATAACAATTCCCAAAATGTCAGGAAGTAATAATTACTATTCCTTAATATCTCTTAATATCAATGGACTCAATTCCCCAATCAAAAGACACAGACTAACAGACTGGATACGGAAACAGGACCCTACATTTTGCTGCATACAGGAAACACATCTCAGTGTCAAAGACAAACACCTCCTTAGAGTAAAAGGCTGGAAGACAGTTCTACAAGCAAATGGTCCCAGGAAACAAGCTGGAGTAGCCATTCTAATATCAGATAAAATCGACTTTCAACCTAAAGTCATCAAAAGAGACACAGAAGGTCACTTCCTGCTTGTCAAAGGGAAAATCCACCAAGAAGAATTCTCAATACTGAACATCTATGCACCAAATGCAAGGGCACCCTCATTCGTAAAAGAAACTTTACTAAAGCTTAAAGCACACATCGCACCTAACACAATGATTGTAGGTGACTTCAACACTCCACTCTCCTCAATGGACCGATCAGGAAAGCAGAAACTAAACAGGGACACAGTGAAACTAATTGAAGCTTTGGACCAATTGGATTTAACAGATATATATAGAACATTCCATCCTAAAACAAAAGAGTATACCTTTTTCTCAGCACCGCACGGTACCTTCTCAAAAATTGATCATATAATTGGTCACAAGACAGACCTCAACAAATACAAGAAGACCGAACTAATCCCATGTCTCCTATCGGATCACTATGGAGTAAAAGTGGTCTTCAATAGCAAGAAGAACTACAGAAAGCCCACATACACATGGAAACTGAACAATACTCTACTCAATGACACCCTGGTCAAGGAAGAAATAAAGAAAGAAATCAAAGACTTTTTAGACTTCAATGAAAATGAAGGTACGACCTACCCAAATCTCTGGGATACAATGAAAGCAGTGCTAAGAGGAAAACTCATAGCCCTGAGTGCCTCCAAAAAGAAACTGGAAAGAGCATACACTAGCAACTTAACAGCACACCTGAAGGCGCTGGAACAAAAAGAAGCTAACTCACCCAGGAGGAGTAGAAGAGAGGAAATCATCAAACTAAGGGCTGAAATCAATCAAGCAGAAACAAAGAGAACCATACAAAGAATCAACAAAACCAAGAGCTGGTTCTTTGAGAAAATCAACAAGATAGATAAGCCCTTAGCTAGGCTAACCAAAGGGCACAGAGATAGTATCCAAATTAACAAAATTAAAAATGAAAAGGGGGATATAACAACAGAAACAGAGGAAATTCAAAAGATCATCAGATCCTACTACAAAGGCCTATACTCAAAACAACTGGAGAATCTGGAGGAAATGGACAATTTCCTAGACAGATACCAAATACCAAAATTAAATCAGCATCAAGTAGACCAGCTAAACAGTCCCATAACCCTTAAAGAAATAGAAGGGGTTATAGAAAGCCTCCCAACCAAAAAAAGTACGGGACCAGATGGTTTTAGTGCAGAATTCTACCAGACCTTCAAAGAAGACTTAACACCAATACTCTTCAAACTATTCCACAAAATAGAGACAGAAGGGACACTGCCCAACTCATTCTTCGAAACCACAATTACGCTGATACCTAAACCACAAAAAGATCCAACAAAGAAAGAGAACTACAGGCCAATTTCTCTTATGAATATAGATGCAAAAATACTAAATAAAATCCTTGCCAACCGAATCCAAGAGCATATCAAAACGATCATTCACCATGATCAAGTAGGCTTCATTCCAGGAATGCAGGGATGGTTCAATATACGGAAATCCATCAATGTAATCCACTACATAAACAAACTAAAAGAAAAAAACCACATGGTCATCTCATTAGATGCTGAAAAAGCATTTGACAAAATTCAGCATCCTTTCATGCTAAAAGTCTTGGAAAGAGCAGGAATTCAAGGCCCATACCTAAACATAGTAAAAGCAATCTACAGCAAACCAGTAGCCAACATCAAAATAAAGGGAGAGAAACTTGAAGCAATTCCACTAAAATCAGGGACTAGACAAGGCTGTCCTCTCTCTCCATATCTTTTCAATATAGTACTTGAAGTTCTAGCGAGAGCAATCAGACAACATAAGGAAGTCAAAGGGATACAAATTGGAAAGGAAGAAGTCAAAGTATCATTATTTGCAGATGATATGATAGTCTACTTAAGCGATCCAAAAAACTCCACCAGAGAACTTCTACAGCTGATAAACAACTTCAGCAACGTGGCTGGTTATAAAATTAACTCAAGCAAATCAGTAGCCTTCTTGTACTCAAAGGACAAGCAGGCTGAGAAAGAAGTTAGGGAAATAACACCCTTCACAATAGCCACAAACAACATAAAGTACCTTGGCGTAACTCTAACCAAACAAGTGAAAGATCTGTATGACAGGAACTTCAAGTCCCTGAAGAAAGAAATCGAAGAAGACCTCAGGAGATGGAAAAATATTTCTTGCTCCTGGATTGGCAGGATCGATATAGTAAAAATGGCCATCTTACCAAAAGCAATCTACAGATTCAATGCAATCCCCATCAAAATCCCAAATCAATTCTTCATAGATCTAGAAAGAGCAATTCTCAAATTCATCTGGAGCAACAAAAAACCCAGGATAGCTAAAACTATTCTCAACAATAAAAGGACTTCTGGGGGAATCAATATCCCTGACCTCAAGCAGTACTACAGAGCAATTGTGTTAAAAACTGCATGGTATTGGTACAGCAACAGGCAGGTAGATCAATGGAATAGGATTGAAGACCCAGAAATTAACCCACAGACTTATGGTCACTTGATCTTTGATAAAGGAGCCACAACCATCCGGTGGAAAAAAGATAGCCTTTTCAACAAATGGTGCTGGTTCAACTGGAGGTCAACATGCAGAAGAATGCGAATTGACCCACTCTTATCTCCTTGTACTAAGATCAACTCCAAGTGGATCAAGGACCTCCACATAAAACCAGACACACTGAAACTATTAGAAAAGAAACTTGGGAAGACCCTGGAGGACTTGGGCACAGGGGAAAAGTTCCTGAACAGAACACCAATAGCTTATGCTCTAAGATCAAGAATCGACAAATGGGACCTCATAAAATTACAAAGTTTCTGCAAAGCAAAGGACACTGTCAGAAGGACAAAACGGCAACCAACAAAGTGGGAAAAGATCTTCACCAACCCCACATCCGACAGAGGGCTAATATCCAATATATACAAAGAACTCAAGAAGTTAGACCGCAAAGAACCAAATAACCCTATCAAAAAATGGGGCACAGAGCTAAACAAAGAATTCTCACCAGAAGAAATTCGGACGGCCGAGAAACACCTTAAAAGATGTTCAACATCATTAGTCATCAGGGAAATGCAAATCAAAACAACCCTGAGATTCCACCTCACACCAGTCAGAATGGCTAAGATTAAAAACTCAAGAGACAACAAGTGCTGGCGAGGATGTGGAGAAAGAGGAACACTCCTCCACTGTTGGTGGGATTGCAAAATGGTAAAACCGCTCTGGAAATCAGTTTGGCGGTTCCTCAGAAAATTGGGCATGTTACTTCCAGAGGACCCTGGCATACCACTCCTGGGCATATACCCAGAGGATTCCCCTGCATGCAATAAGGACACATGCTCCACTATGTTTATAGCAGCCTTGTTTATAATAGCCAGAAATTGGAAGCAGCCCAAATATCCCTCAAAGGAGGAATGGATACAGAAAATGTGGTATATCTATACAATGGAATACTACACAGCAATTAAAAATAATGAATTCATGCAATTTGTAGGTAAATGGTTAGACCTGGAAAATATCATCCTGAGTGAATTAACCCAATCACAAAAGAATGCACCTGAAATGCAATCACTGATAAGTGGATATTAATGAGCCCAGAAGCCCTAAATACTCAAGACACAAATAGCAAGTCAAATGATTCCCAAGAAGAAGAAAGGAGAGGACCCTGGGCCTGTAAAGATTGCTTCCAGTTTAGTAAAGCAACTGAGGGGGGAGGGGGAATTATTGGGGAACAGATGGGGGGGAGAGGAACTATGGGAACTATGGTGGGTGGGAACTGGGAAAGGGGAAAGCCTTTGGAATGTAAACATAGAATATAGAAAATAAAATTAAAAAAAAAAAAAAAAAGAAAAAAAAAATTAAAAAAAAAAAAAAAAAAAAAAAAAAAAAAAAGAATAGTTATAGAACTACAACCTTGCAAAACAAAATCCTCCTTAATGCATCAAGATTGACGCTACATCATAGACAAATTAAACTGCCCTTTGTTCATGTTGGAAGAACTATCAAACTATAAAAAAAATCTTCATCCATGCACACAGGTATATATACGTACATATATATGTATATTTGTGTGTATATATGTATATATGTGTATATGAATATATACATTCACATGAAATCATTACTTTATAGTTTTGTAATAATGGTTTCTGACAATATTTGCTTTGAATTAATGTCAATTAAATTATAATTTAATATAATTACATCTTTGTGAGATGTAAAGAATTTTTTTTCTAGTTGTCTATTCATATACATTGAAAACACTAGAGGTTGAGGTGTGGGAAATTATTCCAACTCAAATGAAAATAGAAAATTCCAGTGATCTGAAAACCTTGTGATCATCCCTGTGACTCAAAGAAATGATTGAACACATAAATGAAGCAGCCTGTGTTTGTGCAGGGAGGGCTCTGCTCGGTGCTGGAGTGTTACATGTGGTTCATTTCACTTGGGATTTTCTGTCTTTAAAGCCTTACTGTTTTGGCTTCATTTGGGGTGGCAGTAGATAGAATAGGAAAAGCGAGTAACTGTTTTTAGTCTACATTATTAAGCAGACCCACACACAATTAAGTAGCACTCAAACCTATAGCAATATCCAATGGATCCAAGACAAGAGCATTTAACTATCTATTCCCAAGGCTAAGGAAGGGGGGGTTAGCTGGCCACCACCTTTTCCTTGCTCAGGAATGAATACCTGGGAAGAATCCAAGACTATCCTGTATTCACCAGTCAAAGAAGACAGGAGAGCTGACACAATTTCCAAGCTAATTCACCCTGGAGTCTGCCAGTTTAGTAAGTTAGGAGTTAAGGTTGGAGGTGGGGGCTCAGAGAATGGTGAAAGAGGTCTATAAAGTAGAGGCATAATCAGAGCTGCATGAAGTTCACTAGTGCAATAGGTATTCCGTGTTCAGAGACATTTTGCCATACATCTCCTGATCCTCTGGATCTCGAATTCTTTTCACTCTCTTCTATATGTTTTCTGAGCCTTGGAGGCAGGGGATAAAACACCTCTCCAGTTTATGCCAAAGCACTCTCATCTCTCATCTGTGCATTAACTACTCCCCGATCCAGTAAGAAACTTCCCCGATAAAAGCCTTGGCTCACCACTTCTCAGTGGAAGACAAGCGTGTTTAGGATGCAATTGAAAATGTGGCTATTTGTCTATATCTACCACATTTTTTTGTATCCATTCCTCTGTTGAGGGACAAAAATGTGGTATATACACACAATGGAGTAGTATTCAGCCATTAGAAACAATGAATTCATGAAATTCTTAGACAAATGGGTGGAGCTGGAGAACATCATACTAAGTGAGGTAACCCAGTCTCAAAAGAATACCCATGGTATGCACTCACTGATAAGTGGATATCAGCCTAGAATCTTGGAACACCAAAGAAAGACACAATCCACATACCAAATGATGTCTGAGAAGAAGGAAGGAGTGGCCCCTGGTTCTGGAAAGGCTCAATGCATCAGTGTAGGGGAATACCAGAACAGGGAAGTGGGAAGGGGTGGATGAGGGAACACGGGGAGGGAAAAGGGCATATAGGACCTTTCGGGGAGGGGGGGACCAGGAAATGGGAAATGAAATGTAAATAAAGAATATATCCAATAAAAAGAAAAAGAAAAAGAAACTGTGGCTATTTGTGAAAAAATGGTAGCAGCAGCCACCCCGCCCTCATGGCCTATGACCTCCCCAGCTAAAGGCCCTTCAGAAGTTTTGCAAAACTAGGTTTGAGCTCCGTCTAACAGAGGTGGCTTCACATTCTGCCAGAACATTTGTTTCTTTTTTCTTCCTTCCCAAATGCCTACTATTTGTGGTGTGCAAGTCTAAAAGAGAATTTTGTGTGACTTTTTTTAAAAAAAAAATCTTTTTCTGACTTTCAAAACACCATCACATAGCTAATTAACTAATCAAACTTTAATTTTTTTCTTCTTTCTTGAAGATAAAGCTTTAGTAGTGTGCCTTCACATAACCCCACCAGTGTTCAGAAATGGCTGTCAGAGATAATTAGGAAACTGGTCCTGTTGTTGAATAAAATGAGCAATCATTGGATGTTGAGGGGAACAATCGTTGAATACTTAAGGCTGAGAACAAAACACCCAGGCTCTTCACCAAACTGAAGGGTTGAAGCTTCTCTCTCCTTCTCTCTCCTTCTCTCTCCAGGTAGACTTGCCTCTACAGTCAATTTGACTCAGCCTGGAGACACCTGATTAGGTGTCTCAAATAAGATATTTTCTAGATCATAGTTGACTGTGGACATAGTAGGTTGTGTTTTGTTAATTGATGCCAGAGAGCCATTCCCTGGTCAGGTGCTAATGGGCTGTATAAGGAAGCTAGCTAAGCATGGGCCTGTGAGAGAGAAAGCAGTGTTCTTCTAGGGTTCACTTAAGGCTGATCTTCAAGTACGTGCTTGAATCCTTGCTTAGACTTTACTCAATGACAGATTATAACCTACACACTAAAATTAATACTAGTCACTGGTTTTTTGTTTTTTGTTTTTTGTTTTTTTTTCACGGCAGCAGTGTGAACCTAGATATCAACCACATCATTGTTTTTTGGGTTTGATTTTCCAAGACAGTTTTATTAGACAACTCTCAATGACCTCAAGCTTTCTATTGCCAAAACACGGTCTCAAGCTTGCAATCCTCTTGTCTCAGCATACAGAATGCTAGGATTACAGACATGCACCACCATACCCATATAGATAAGTTCCACCATTTTCTTTGCTTCTTGTATTTTTATAATTATTTTTAAGGTATGTCAGTTGTTAATCTCAACTTCCTTTCTTTCTATGAAGCCTCTTTCTAAATATAGAATATCTGAGTGAATTCCACAGGCATTGTGCTGCCAGGATGATGCTGTTTATTCTTGTAGGAAAGGGTTCCTTTTCTCAGCCCTTTTTAATAAATAAAATGTTAAGGGAAAGGTCTCAGCACTCAACCAAGTTTCTTTGAAAGGGAATCTCTCTCTCTCTCTCTCTCTCTCTCTCTCTCTCTCTCTCTCTCTCTCACACACACACACACACACACACACACACACACACACACACACACCACAAAGCGGGGATGTGGAACAAAGCACACAACAAATTAATTGATTCCCAGATAGACAGGGGACTTCAAGATGGTGTCTGAGTCTGCTGGAACAATAAGCCTGTTATGTGTGGTTTAGGAATGATTTCCCTTTTTCCCACAGACCTGGCTGCTTTGGGCAATAGCAGGGGTTTGAAAAACTAGACAAAGACAGAGAAGATGATTGGTTATCTCCACAGCAGGTCTCTAGTAGAAGATTTGAAAATCTAGCCTTGGAGTCTAGCCAACCCCTGGAGGTTGAAGGATATCAGATTTTTTCTTAAAGAATAAGAACTTGGAACTCCTCTATCTTAAATGTTTAAGTGAAAAAGACATTAATCTTCCTAAGTATTCTTTTTTCTATCTGCCTATCAGAGAGCTTTCTGATTCCTAGTCTTTCACAAAGCTTAAGATTCTTATTTTGTCAATAATATTTGTTTGGAGAAACTGACCCAATAGAAAGTAAAATCAAGACCCAATTCTCATACTACAATAGAAGACTCACATACAAAATTAGATGTGAAGTTTCCAAGTACTCTTAAAATACTGTTTGTAATTGAAAGGGTTTCGTTTAATGACTTATGTTTAAAATAACTGACTGGATTTGGAGAAGGACTCACAGACCGTGGGAAATGGTAGAAAACAGGTTTAGAAAAAGCATCGTTTGTTGGGAAAAAAACAAACAAGGAGTTGTACAGATACACATTATTCTGCCCATGACAAGAATGTTTTTCATTCCCCCTCAGTTTCTCTGTTGCTTCTTCTTCCTTGGTGTTATGAAGCACACTCAAAATCTTGCCTTAAATATCGTCTCGGTTCCATGGTATTTATGTTAACAGGAGTCATTTTCTCACACATACTATGCTTTATTTTCTTCATAGAATTTGTCTGAGCTAATGTTGTGTATTTATACACTTAACTTCATTATTATTATTATTATTATTATTATTATTATTATTATTATTATTATTTGCTATCTTCCATTGAGACATTAGCTATGGGAGAAATGAGAACTTGTTTTTCTTCTTTGCCTGCTGATTAGCAACAATCTTTAAAGTGTCTGAAATGATGTTGTAGCAAATCACTTATTAAACATGTTGACCCATTTCTCCTTCCCTGGGACTTAGAATTGGTCACGTTCTTCTATCGGTTCCCTGGAGTTTTTCTTGATCCATACTCTTTCTTCATTAGATATCTATGTATTTTTTTGACTATTGCTTAATATCTCAACATCAATGGACTTAATTCCCCAATAAAAAGACATAGACTAACAGAAGTATTTTTCATGTAAATCTTCAATTTTATCAGAAAATGTTTGTAATTCCTCTTTCTTTTTTTATTGAATATCATCTTCATTTACATTGCCAATGATAAAACCTTTCCCGATTTTCCCCCTCCCCAAAGACCCCCAGGCCCTCCTCCCATCCCCTGTCTCCACTTATATGCCCCTCCTACCTGACCCACTCTCAACTCCCCCCCTCGATTTCCCTTTGTTGGGACCTCTATTGAACCTTTACCTCACCAAGGACCACTCCTCCCACTGATGCCCAACAAGGCATTTCTCTGCCACATTTTTGGCTGGAACCATGTGTACTCCTTGGTTAAAGGTTTAGTCCCTGGAGGGAATCCTGGGGCTTCTAGGTGGCCAAGATCATTTTTCTTCCCATGGGGCCGTAAAGCCCTTCAGCTCCTCTGGACCACCTTCCAGCTCCTCCATTGGGGACTCCATGCCCAGTCTAATGGTTGACTACTAGCATCTGCCTCTGTATTTGTAAGGCTCTGGCAGGGCCCTACCGGATACAACCATGTCATGATGTCTATGTTTTAAAAATGTAAAAATGCTAACTGCTTTTTTCTTGAGATGAATAATTTTGTGTCTATTTTATGAATTTGGCAAATGGTGTACCTGGATTTTGACATGCACAATATAATTTAGTATGTATTATGAATGTTCAAAAGAAAATTCCTACAGATTTTCTTTTGTACTCTTTAACATTTCATAATAATTACTGTCTAGCTATAACACTGGTAAGGGTTTTCAAGTGAATGTGATTGCCAGATGGTTGTGATTAAGCATGTTTTAAAAAGTCCTTCGCAAAATGGTTACTAATATGTCCTCATTGTAGCTTAGGTTTCCTAAATACAGATATGAAAGTTTATGTATGAACTAAGATTCTGAGAAATAATTAATGGGAGTTCTGAATTACTAACTTCCATGGGTTAAAACAGATAACACAGGTCTACAGGCTCAGGAATTCCCTCAAGCATGTGTGTGGATAGATAGCACCATTCACCACTCTGAAACTTACAAACAACACGTAGCAGGTGTAAGTAACAGAGATGAGACTGAGGGAGATTTCTTTACTGGTCCCATAAAAGAGGCAAAATTAATATCCTAATAGCCCTAGCATTTTTATTTAAAGGCCATTATTATAAACAGGTTTTAAAGACACTTAATTGCTGCTATTAAAGACAGGATAACTGAGTGCTGCTTATAATTGTTTTTAAGCACACAAAATAATCTTTTTAGGAGTGACCAGCTATTTTCCTTATGCTCCATATACATGAGAGAGAATAAAAAATAAATGGATGCAAGTTGCACTATGTTAAGTAAGTAAAGACAAAAGGGCGAAAAGGCCAATTGTGACTAGAGAAAGAATTTGGCATCAGTGAATCAGTGACAGTTACAAGGTAAGATGAAAGAGAGAGAGAGAGAGAGACAGACAGAGACAGAGACAGAGACAGAGAGAGAGACAGAGGGAGAGAGAGAGAGAGAGAGAGAGAGAGAGAGAGAGAGGGAGAGGGAGAGAGAGAGAGAGAGTCTCACCCATAAAGAAGGACATCAAAGTAGGGCATTTATCTTTCACTTCAACAGATTAAGTTTTAAAACTAGAGAAAAAGGATGAAGAGATTAGTGGCTGCCAGAATGTTTCCCTTGGTAGCAAAAGATTCATAGATCTCCAAATACAGCAGGCTGATTGCTACTATGATAAGGAGATATCTACACTTTAATTTTTCTCCACTGTCTTGCTTTTATTTGGAACCATGCGGTAAATATAAACAAACAAACAAACATAAGTGTAGTCTAGAGGATCTAGAGTAATGAGGTTAAGAAAAATAGAAGTAAGAACTCATGAGTGAGTGACCTGGGAGTAAGTACCGACCTAGGGACTGTTTTATGCCTCCTTATTTCTAATATCCAAGAGGAACTACATTGAACCCCAACCCCCACAACAGAGTTCTCTAAAATTCAGTGCAAAGGATTTTATATATATGCATTTTTCTTATTATCAAATTCTAAATTATTCATTTGGTCTAAAAGGGTAGCTGAATATGTAACATTTCTGGACAGTAGGCTTAATACTGTTCTTTGCCACTGAATTGCCAAATATGATCTTGCCTACCCAAAGGAAGTTTGAGTGCTGTCCTCCTTCTTGGAACCAGACTGAGAAGTTGTCCTTATTATTTTGTTTTGGTGGGAGACTATTTAAAACTAAAGAATGTTGCCTTTGGATCTTAAATCCCAGAGACTATAGTGAAGGAGATAAATCCTGGAGTTCATCAAAGAGAAAGACCCCCTTTGAGAAGGTCACAGTCGCTGGTTCTTTCTCCCACTTAACTTATGCTTCTCCCCCTTTTTAGCACAAGGCAAGCAATAATACTGTCATTTCCCATCTCTGCGGTTTCCACCTTTTAACTGAGTGGATTGCCATTTGCATTGTCTGTTAAGCAATATGTGATAAATAGAGCCCTTTTCAAATAGACAACAAATCTAGTCATCAAATATTATAATTTAAGAATTTAAGAACACTGAAAATTAAGAGAATAAAAACAAATGGAAAATTACTTCCTCAGAACAACTTAAAAGATCTGTTTTCATAAGAGGGAGGTCAAAGCTGAGCAAACCACATCAGAGGAAATTAGTTTCTTAATCTCATGGCACCAGATTTGCCTACTGAACATGCGGTTTATGACAAAATAATTGCCTGGTAATTATTCTAAAAGATGAAACAAAATCAAATTCAAATTGAGCAAATTAGATTTTTCATGTGCCCAATGACATTGTAATGATGTAAGTAGCACTTGCTTTTCTGTGAGAGGTCACCTACTGCTTCATAGTTAAGTGGCAAGGTTAACTGTTGTAAAATTTCCTTGATTCAGTCTCAAGGGAAGTGCACGTTTTTAGATTGCTACTGCTATAAAGGCAATCTCTATGTATATACATGTAACTGATTAGCGTCTATATTTACTGAGAATTAACTCTGTGCTGTGCATTATATATATATATATATCATTTTATATATAATGGTCCAGCAAGTACATTTTTGTCTATATGTTCAATGAACACTTGATATTGGAGTGGTTAAAAGTCTTTCTATGAATCAGTGCTCCATAGTTAGAACATCATTTACCCTTAATAACTTCTTTAAAGTCCAATCCACAAAAACAGCTGTTGAAGTTGATGTTCAATGTGTCCATGGATGAAGCATACTCCTCTTGTATATAACAGAAAATAAGGCTGCAACTGATAACTTTTAGAAACATACAAAATGAGATCTAGGACAAGTGGCTTAGGAACAAGTCAGAACAGAGACTAGTCAACCACAAAACCTTTTCAAACAACTTTAGAAAGCATGGGCTTCATCAAATGCAGAAAGGGTACAAACAGTAAACATCAAACATGGTGCTGTTCTAATATAAAAGTTCATTTTTAAGAAATGAGTTCCGTTAACTTTTTAAAATTACATATTTACTATAAAAATTTCAATGACTTTCTGTTTTATTCCTTTCTCAATATCAATTAAAGATAATGATATGAAATATAGTTATCAATTGTACATAAATTGTATTTTTAATAGCATTTAAATTTGGCAGAAATGGAAAATAACTATCAGAGTGGCAGTATATAAATGTTTAAATTAGTTACATTCATGTAGTGAGGTTATCCCGACATTTAAAACATCAACATAGTGACAAATATTTACAACATAATGTTAATTTAAAAAAACAAACAAAACAAAACATTTGTATCTGCTACATCTGTTGGTTCTCACAATGATTTTTGTTTATTTTCATTTGCTCATTCAGTTGGCAATTGAGAATTACATAAATTACATCAAAAAACTGTACAGAATAGTCTAGTTATTTTATGACTTGAAGTCAAAAATACACTTGAATATATTTTTGTGTGTCTTTTCAGAATTTGTATGACATACACAGATGAATGTTGACTCTTGGACACTACTTTCAGGTTGCAGTTTTCAACAAAGAGAACATTCAAAGAGCACAAGGAGTTAACTTCCCAAACAAATATTCATTAAAAATCCTCAAATCATTGGAGCAATATAGACTGTTGGGTTGGGCTGCATATATATCCAGTTGTGGTCACATGTTGCCCATGGGCCACAATTGGATATGTCCAAAGAAAAATACACAGTGTCACATCTCATTCGGATCAGCCAGAAATTGGGTTCCATCATCAAGCTTTACTAATAGTTTAAGGAGACAGAAAGAGGCAAAATTAACAAGACAGCCAGGGTAAACATAGCCTCTGATCCAGAAAAACAGAAATCCCCACAGGAAGCTTTTAAGTTACAAAACATCCAAGCTTCCAGGTTACACAGATGAATGGTTATGTAGTCCCCTCCAGGAAGCCACATCTCATTAATCTATGGAAGTTCAGCTTTGTTTACAGTAAGCAGCCCTAAACTAAGAATTGCCTTGAAGTATTTCATGGATAAGGAGTCTCTTTCCAACAAACCTTATTATTCTATTTGCCTAAATCTCTGTATGCTATTGTGTCTATATGTAGATTAGACCATGTCACATATTTCCTTCTCTGTTCTTCCAGACATTCTTCTTAGTAGTCAGGAGGAATCAAAGAGTAGATGCTAGATACTGTAACTCCTCACATTACTTCACAATCTTTCCAAATAAACTATGTATGGTAGTTCATGCTTTTGACATATTTTTGAAACCAAATTAGAAGCATCACAAATTCCAAGCCACCCTGTCCTATGTAGCAAGCACATAAATCAAAATGAGGGAGAAGGGACAAGAAAGAAGAGGAAGGGAAGGAAGGAGAGAAACAGACACATACACACACACACACACACACACACACACACACGGGTGGGGCTAAGGAGGGAAAGAGAGAGAATGATCTCAAATCAAAGTGTTACCTGTGATTGAGAAAAAATTAATCTGTTTTAGCAATCCATTACAATAATGCAGGAAATATGATGTTACTAAAGCAATACAAAAGGAAGATGTGTACTTCTGACATGACACTCTACACGTGAAGACACAGGTGACACTATACACCCATCCTCACAATGCACAAAAATAAAGATATGTGAATTGTTTCAGATTATTCAGCTGTCCATTAATTAAACTTACTTTTCATAAAAATCTCTTTGACTTTGCTTTTCTCACATTGTCTCTTAGTCTTTAGACTTCTTGGTGATTTATCTTTCCTATTTCAGTTCCTCTGTCTTGTTCTCTCCCCACAACGTTTAAATGGAGATACAAGTGCTCCTCGTTATCTACAGTTATCTGCTTTTCATAAGACCTATAAAACTGGTACTCATTGATTTTACATAAGTTATAAAAAAAACTGATCAGTCTGCAAAGTTTAGTCATATCCATACATGTTATCCTGGTTATGCTTCCTGTAATGCAAAGAACTCTGTGGGTAGATGGCCCTGCTTACACAGTAAGACTCTGGCAAGCCTTAGCTTACTGGGGACCTCCTGAGTAGACAATGGGAATTGATGCAAAAAACAAGAGGAATTTATTGTTCCAACATGTTGGGGTCCCACTGCACATGGAGAGAGAGCACTAGCAAGTGTAGCCCATCCTGTGAGCCTTTTCTACAGTTTTCATTGGCACAGTGTGATTGGCAGAACAGTGTGGCTTTTAAACTGATTGGTCTCTAGGGAATGAGATAGGTGGACAAGATCTGCTCTGGGGAGGTGGTTCTTCTTCCTTGTGCTCTAAGGAATGTAATTTAGCCCCGGCCTTATGGAGGAGAGGGCGGGTTGGTGGAATTTTCCAGTTTCTGAGCTGACTTCTTCAATACCACTTAGTATCAGTTAGCTTTTGGTTACATGATAGTGTCTCTTTCATAGTTTTGTATCATGCAGAGTTCTCTTGCATGCATTTTACAAAATTATATTTATTATATAAATATTTTTATTGTATGCTATTTACATAAAAATGGACCATAAGTCATTTTTTCCACATTGTTTTAAAGGATGAGAAGTTTCCCAATCTGCCATGTGCAAAGTAGACACCTTGGGGAAAACATAAGGTCTAAGAGACAATTCCAACAGTGGAGATTTCATTATAGATTTAAGGGTCTGAGAATCAAGAACATGGAAGACCATACTCCAAGTCAGTCAGCCAAACAGAAAGCAAAGTTAGTTTTTTCCTCTATTCAAGTTCCCAAACCACATGGAGGGTCATTTATTTACTCAGCTCACCTATTATCCACATTACTGTGTCCCTAAAGGCACCCTCCCAGATATACACAGTAATAAAATGTGGCACCTACGCAGGCTTTCCTGCTGAAACAGGTGAAACAAAAATGAGAGAGGGCCGGGCGGTGGTGGTGCACGCCTGTAATCCCAGCACTTGGGAGGCAGAGGCATGCGGATTTCTGAGTTCGAGGCCAGCCTGGTCTACAAAGTGAGTTCCAGGACAGCCAGGGCTACACAGAGAAACCCTGGCTTGAAAAAACCAAAAAAAAAAAATGAGAGAGGATTTTGTGCTAACTGAAGTAGTACAGGGAAGAGCCAAGTGGAGTGAAACAGGTGGTTTCTCAAAATTTCCCTACTTTCCCTTATGAACTGGATTAGAAATCAAAAGTCTTAGAGAAATGTGACCACCTCAGCAGACACAAAGCTGCTTTGTCAATGACACATTTGACTCAGGTGGCAGACTCTGCAAGAGTAGCAAAAACCTGGACACTAGCAACCAGCTGGATCTAAGACCCTGGATACAAATATTGAAAGGATATGAACAGGGATGAAGTTGAACATACAAATTCCTAAATTAGTGGCAGCCAAATGATAAACAAGGCAACAACCATAGATCATACCTGTAAACTCCTTTCTAGCCAGCCTGCTGAGGATTGACCCACCATGATATGGACTTTTAAAATATATGACCTTATATAGTAAGATATAGGTGAAAGCCAAATATAAGTATATCTCTACACTATGAGCCTACTTTCATGGCAGCAAGATATAAATATGTGAACTTTCAGGGCCAAATATATAAATGTGTGAACTTGTTCCTATCAAACAGTGAAAACTATTAAAAAAACAAAAAAATGTGTGTGTACTGGAATATCATTGAGCTATTAAAATCTATTTCTAATCAAAATTAGGTTTGGTAACACATGTTTATAATCCCTACTAGCTGATAGGCTGACTCAAAATGCTTGGACTACCGAATAAGCTCAAGACTAGTGTGGGTAATCTAAAGAGATCTTGTATTTGAAAGTAAAATGAACACTTGGGGATATAGCTTAGTAATAGACCATGAAGCCTTAAGTTCAAGTCACAGAATTGTTATTATTAATTAATTAATGCCATTATAGCATATTCATAGAACATTGTGTGATGTTATAGTAAAAACATTATTGTACTAGTCACTGATGGATAAGGAGTCTCCTTCCAATAGACCTTATTAGTCTGTTTGTCTGCAGTATGTTGGGGAAGATCATTAGCAGCCTCTTCTATAAGAACCTTTGGGTAAAACAGAGAAACCAAGCCTACAGAGCAGTAACTCAAAAACAGAGGAAGGAAACCCTCACCTAACAGGCAGAGTTGATAACTAGTGTACCACAGGAATGAGCAAGAGCATGCAAAGAATGCAACAGTGGCAAAAATGAGGTTAAAGAAGCTGACAGGGCTGCATCGTCAGGGCCTGTTTGTGTCTCATATGACTGCTCTAAACTTCTTCTCAAACACCATTCGAATGAAGAAGCCTGAACTAAAATGTATTCTGTGTCTAGAGGTTAAGGTCTCACTCATCCACAGGAATCCTTGAACTTCTGTGTTCAACAAGATTGCCTGCAGGGGTCTTTGAACAATAGCTTTTCCTCATTCTACGTTCTAATTTCATATATTTGTGCTTTGTGGGAAAATATGCATTCCTAACCGTATCCCAAGTGACTCTGTAGAGCTAAACATCCTTAAAGATGATGAACACAGATGCTAAAACTCTCTTGCCCAATGATGACTGTATGAGACAAGGGAATCCTAAAACTGGATATAAACATTCGTGATAAAGTACCCATTTTATGTATAGATCTTAGGAAACATGGGCATCATCAGAGATCTGATTGTACAAGCGGTTATGATCGAATACTTAGGCTACATGGGAACCCTGCAAGGCCAGTTCACTCAGATTCTTCTAAGCCTCTGAAGCACGCCCTCTTCATCATAAAACTAGACCCTTCTGAAGTGAGGCCCTTCTGACCTACTAAATGACAGGATAGGTCAAAGAATTTGTTCACTACCAGTTACAAGATAGAATGGCATGAAATATTAAACCAATAAGTGGTAAGGTAGTGCAGCTTGGTTTGAAAAACAAGGGGTTTTCTGTTTGTAAGACTTATCTCCAGGGAAAAGAATTGTAGTTCCTACAGCTTGCCATGAAGAGGTGAAGAAAGGTGCTAAAGGAGACAGGAAGTGATCAGGAAGTCAGAGAAAAGCTTTCTTTCTAAGGTTAGAATGAAGCCTCTCAGTGGTGTGTTACTATCTGAATGTTAAGATGCTAAGGATGAATTTTCTGGTATTGAGACCATGCCTTACAGACTGCATGTGTTAAGGAATTTGTGAACAAATTCAAAGGGTTAATAGTAAATGCTAGCTGAAAGACAGATCATGTATGATGCATCATATATGTAAACTAAAGGAACATCTACCTCCTAGAAGGAGGCTACCCAGGGACAGAAAAGAGAGGAGTGAGAAAAATGGGGAAAGACTAATTCACAGCTAAGAAGTTACTGCAAAATATATAGTTGCTAAGAGCTACTGTATACTGTAGTGATACGTAGATCATGTGTAGTATGGTGATATATTCAAGCACATCAATTACGTACTGTATATTTAACAAAAAAGAAAAGACTTTGAAGGTTTTTACCATAAAGAAATGGTAAATGATTAAAATACATTTATCTGATTAAAACATTACGTGATTTATTGAACATTATATGGTGTGTATTCCATTACCATGTTCAATTTTGTGTCTTTTACATATCATTTAAAGTAAAAATTTAAAAAGTGAGTTCCATGTACGTGATTTAGAAGCAATGTCAGTTTTCCACTCAAGAAAGAACAGGTGTCAAGAAATGCTTGCTGACAGGAGCCTGATACAGCTGTCTCCTGAGAGGCTCTGCCAGTACAGATGTGGACGCTCACAGCCAAGTATCAGACTGAGCACAGGGACCCCAATGGAGGAGTTTGGGGAAGGGCTGAAGGAACTGAAGGGGTCTTATGTGGCATCAGTGAACAGGGTGGCCCTTGGTCCCATGAAGGGGCTTGATGCCCCAATGCTAGGGAAGTGGGGTAGGTGCTAGGGCAGTGGGGAATGCTAGGGCAGTGGGGTAGGTGCGTGGGGGAGCACTCTCATAGAAGCAGGGTAAGGAGGGATGGGATTGGGGGTTTGCAGAGGGGATACTGCAAAAGGGGATAACATTTGAAATATAAATAAATAAAATATTCAATTAAATAAATAAAAAAGAAAGAGCAGGTGTTTTACTTAGATAAATGAATAATCAAATAATGCGATGAATACTGAAAAGATAACATTTGGTGGGAGACTGGTGTGGATATAAATGATGCAGGACTGCCAAAGAGAATTGACTGATTAGTTGCTCTGTCTTATCACTTGAATGTAATGGAGTTTCATATTTAAACTGAGAAAAAATATTAACATACCAAAGTAAAACGAGGTAGATGTGTGTGTGTGTGTGTGTGTGTGTGTGTGTGTGTGTAAGAATTCCTTGTCTTTCATAGACTCTATGCTCTGATCTAAAACCTGGCAGTAATTAGTGAATGCTGGCACTGATAACCCAGTTATGAAAGAATCCTGGCCTCCAGGGGCACCACAAAGCATATTCTAGGAAGAAAGAAAACAGTCATGAAGGAATCCCTGCTCCTGTCTACAGCATCCCCTAGAGAGTATGAGCCAGACGATACTTGGGCTCTGTGTCAAATCTGATTGCTCTGACTATAGCTCATGCTGGTAAATAGAGCTTCTAGAGTGAATAAAGACAATCATTTAGAACGAGTGATATAGGAGAGAGATCAGATGAAAGAGCAAAGAAAAAGAGGTTAATCCCTGAATTAAAACAAAAATTCAAAGGGAATGAACATAAAAAGCTCTGAAAATAAGAGTCGATAGTGCATGAAAAAAAAAAAAACCAGCATTTGGTAGCACATTTATTAATAGAAACAAATATCTGAAAATGGAAAGGAAAGGGAGATAAAGTAAAAAAAAATGTCTTTCACTGGGTTGTCTAAAGACAGAACTCGAATGGAAACCATTCTGAAAAAGACTCAGGAAA
This sequence comes from Apodemus agrarius, assembly GCA_964023405.1. Classification (NCBI taxonomy): domain Eukaryota; kingdom Metazoa; phylum Chordata; class Mammalia; order Rodentia; family Muridae; genus Apodemus; species Apodemus agrarius. The sequence goes on from OZ030009.1 coordinate 127,642,052, forward strand.
AGGGGAAAAGGATCCGTGACCCTTGGGGAGACCAGGTGACCCCGTCCTTACTAGAGTGTATTAGTAGGAAGTTCCCCAGAGTCCAAGGAAGCAAAACAAAGGTTTACTCATGGAAACACCAGACATTTTATTTAAGAATCTTTGACAGAGGGTCAGAGACGCACATTTAAAAGCATTCCAGAAATCAAGTGTCTTCTTGCCAAAACATAAGAGGCATCTTTACCAGGACAGGAGGGTGTGCAGCTCAGCATCAAATGTAGAGAACTGTGGGAACTGAAACCAAAAAGCCCATGAGAAAGTACTGTGGGATAATTTAAAGTTTCAAAGAACCTTGAAAGAGAACTCATGAATATATACAGCTTTAGAGTATAATACAGAGTATATATTTTGGTATAGAATGAAGGAATATTGTTTTGTTTTAAAATGTCTAAGCATTCTTGGCATAAAAAAATTGCAAGGAAAACAAGCAAACAAGCACTGAAAAGTGTTTGTATTCCTTGGAGTTTGAGTAACCCCAAACTAATATGATGTAATTAACAGATCATGATTATATTAGAGGAGAGTCATTCTCTGAGCTTACCATGCATGTACTGGCTTCCATTTAGAAACTGACAAGTTTCTAAACTTTACCTGGAGTTGGTAAACGAATTTGTACAGCATTATATAATTATTCCAACTTGAAGAATTCATATATCTATATTTTTCAAATTTTTAATCCAGAAAATTATGTATTTTTGAAAGGTTCAAGATATACCCATTGCATTTTGAGGGAAAAAGAAAAAAATTGGTTTAAAGATTAGTTTATATAAATTGTTTTCTCTGATTATTTAGAATGGAGGTTGTTCTGTACTTTTTTCGTGGGTTTGTCTACATCAAGAAATAAAGAACTTATAACTAATATAACACAAGTGAAACTGTTAGGAGGTTGTAGTATAGCTCTTGAAGTGAAGAATGGCACAGAAAGATGAGGCCAGAGCGATTCTATTAATCCAGAATTCACCAAGGAGCCCCACTGTGATCCTCAGACCCAGAAATCACCACAGTCCATCTGACTCCCTGATCAGCACTGCTTGCAGAAAGGAAAGACTTTTTTCCTATCTTCCCTGCAAGCTTTCCCAGCAAAGGTAATTGTCCAATATGAAACCAGGATCCAGCTTAAGAACACAGCATGCATGAATAATCCACCAGGTATGGATTATTCTGGATTATTCAGTGCATGGAGAAAGAGAGAAACAGAGACAGAGACAAAGAGACAGAGAGAGAGCACAGAGAGAAGCTTTGGGCCTCTGCATCTGTTTCAGTCAGCTGCTGGGTGGAGCCTCTCAGAAGACAGTTATACTAGGCTCCTGTCTGCTAGCATCGGAGTATCCTTAATAGAGTCAGAGATTGATGCTTGCCCTTGGGATGTCTGTAGTTGGGCTGTTTATTGGTTGGCCATTACTTCAACTCTGTTCCATCTTTGCTCCTGCATTTTTTTTTTTTGTAGACAGAAATAATTTGCACTCAGAAGTTCTCTGGGCGAGTTTGTGTCCTTATCCCACTATGGGGCACTGCCTTACTATAGGAGGTGACCATATCCACACTGCTAGGAGTCCCAGCTAAAATCACCCTCATAGACTCTCTCATTCCAGGTCTCTTTCATGTCTTAGAGATGTCCCCCAGCCATCCCCGCACCCCCACAGGCCTCTGATTTCCATTCATTCTCCTGGCCATCTGACCCTCCCTTCTGTCTCTCCCTACATTTGATCCTGAACACCAGCCATCAACCTCCTTGTCTCCTCTCCCACCCAGTTCCCTCCCTCCATCTGCCTCCCGTGTCTATTTCATTCCTTCTTCTAAGTGAGATTCCAGCATCCTCACTTGGGACTTCCTTCTTGTTTAGCTTCTTTGGCTCTGTGGACTGTAGCATGGGTATCCTCTATTTTTTTTTTTTTACTAAAACTCATTTGTAGGTGAATATACACCACCATAGGTGTCCGTTGAAGTCTGAGTTTCCTCAGTCAGGATATTTTCTAGTCCCATCTATTTGCCTGAAAATTTCATGATGTCCTTGTTTTTAATAGCTGAGTTACTACCATTGTGTAAATGAGCCACATTCCACATTTTCTTTATCCATTCTTCAGCTGAGGAGTATCTAGGTTATTTCCAGTTTGGGGCTATTATAAAGCTGCTATAAACATAGTAGAGCATCTGTCCTTGTGGTATGGTGGAGTATCTTCTGAGTATATGCCCTGGAGTGGTATGGTCGTATCTTCAGGTAGAACTATACCCAATTTTTTGAGAAAACGACTTTTTTTTCCAGAGTGGCTGTACAAGTTTGCATTCCCACCAGCAGTGGAGGAGTATTCCCCTTGCTCCACATCCTCGCCAGCATGTGCAGTCGCTTGAGTGTTTGATCTTCACCATTCAGATGGGTGTAAGGTGGAATCTCAGGGCCATTTTGATTCGTGTTAATTCTGTAGACTAATGATGCTGAACATTTCTTAAACAGCCTCTCAGCCATTTGAGATTACTATGTTGAGAAGTCTATTTATCTTTGCACCCCATTATTTAATTGGGTTATTTGGGTTGTTGGTGTCTAACTGCTTGAGTTCTTTATATATTTTGTACATTAGCCCTTTGTCACATGTAGGTTTGAAGATCCTTTCCCAATCTGTATTCTGCCATTTTGTCCTATTTACAGTGTCCTTTGCCTTACAGTACCTTTTCAGTTTCATGAGGTCCCATTTATTAATTGTTGATCTCAGTGTGTGAGACATTAGTGTTCTGTACAAGAAGCTGTCTCTCCTTTACCAGTGAGCTCAAGGCTATTTCCCAGTTTCCCTTCTATTAGTTTAGTATATCTGGTTTTATGTTGAGGTCTTCGATTCACTTGGACGTGTGATAAATATGGATCTATTTGCATTCTTTTATGTATCACCATCCCTGACTTTAAGCTGTATTACAGAATAATGGAAAAAAAATCCTGCATGGTATTGGTGTAGAAACAAATAGGTTAATCAGTTGAACCAAATCAAAGACCCAGAAATAACCCACATACCTAAGGACACTTCATTTTTGACAGATAAAACCAAAACCATTCAATGAGGGGGGAAAAGCATCTTTTTTCTTAGATATAACGTATCTGTGAGGGTTTTTTTTTTTTTGTCAATTTCTTTATTGACTGACGTTGAGACTGAATCTAGCTTTGAGGGGATTGGTATTAGTATTAGTGTTAGTATTAGTATTAGTATTAGTATTAGTATTAGTATTAGTATTTCACCAATTCAGTACAGGGAATATATTAAATATACACAATGTTTACATTTATAGTACATGCAACATCATCTTTTAAAAATTGTAAAAAAATGTGTGTGTGATATTTTTTCAAATATTCACCTAAATTTTGATAAGTATAAAGCTATTCTCTTTTGGAGGGTATTCTCTTTCTAATATAGTATACTTGACTGAAATTTTAAGTTTTGTCATTCATCTGAAATTTGTAAGAGATATTGGATAAACATTACACATTTCAAAGTACCAGCAAAAATTCTATTAAAAAGAATATTGTAAATACATGTGACATGCATATGTCCGTCTTCCTAAAGATACACAAACATAAAAGCAAACTTTAGAAGACACATAATAAAACAAAGTGGCTCATTGTTTTAGCCATAAGCTCTCAAAATTCAATGAATTACTGTTCTCCATGATGTTTATCATTATCTCAAGGATATTAATTATATTTAATTCATAAAACTAAGCTTAATGCTCTAAATCCTGATAGGGCAGTTGTTTCTAACACCAACAATGTGCTTGATTATTAAATACTACCAGCTACTGTGTTCACTACCAGGTTGGTAGAAGGAAATTTCACATCAGATAGATGTGAAATGTATAAATTAATAAATACAGCAGGAGCTTTATTAATGAGGTTATTTACAAAAGGGAGACATCAAGTCAAGGGCTATACTTTTTCTCACATGACTATCTTGATGCATTTAATTATAAATCATAAAAATAAATGTTTTCCCAGAAACAAATATTAACTTTTAAAAGATATTAATATTCTATTAACTTCACGCTGTTAATCAGACTTGCTACAGTTTTTTTCCCTTTTTTTATTCATTCCTTGGGAATTTCAAACAATATTTTGCCATATCCTTTTCCACACTCTGTCCATCCACTCGACTTCATGTTATCTCCGTCTCTTAAAAAGGAAAGTTTTTCAACACAGTTGTGAGCAAGCAAATAGGTCGTGTTTAGAAATCTTCTAGAGCAACAATTTAGTGATAAATCCAGTCGCGGGTTTTAGCGGGCAATCTGCTTTGTCAGCTTTTTACTAAGGAAAATAGAATAAGATATAAAGGACACTGAACAAGTGGTTCTCCCAACTCTAAGATGTGAGAGGGGAGTGAATTCTGATGTACCCTTTCTAGGCCAGAGTCTCTGGGAAATTTCCATTTAAAAGTCACTTTGGGTCATAATGGAACAAATTCCTCACAGTGGCTGTTGAAACTGAAAGGAAATTATAGTTGGTTTCATGATTCAAATAATCGTACTATTTCTCTTACATTGTAGTTATAATTTTTGCCTTTGTTTCTCAACTAACCTTTTTCTATTTTTTTTCCGTTTTTCAGGAAAAATTATGACATCAACATCCAAAGGCATCCTTCGCCCATTCCTGATCGTCTGCATTATTCTGGGCTGCTTCATGGCATGTCTGCTTATTTACATAAAGCCCACGAGCAGCTGGGTCTTCAGTCCGATGGAGTCTGCAAGTTCTGTGCTGAAAATGAAAAACTTCTTCTCCACGAAAGCTGATTGTTTTAATGAAACTACTATTCTGGTTTGGGTATGGCCATTTGGGCAGACCTTTGATCTCACATCCTGCCAAGCGATGTTCAATATTCAAGGGTGCCATCTCACCACGGACCGCTCCTTGTATAACAAATCCCATGCGGTCCTGATCCACCACAGAGACATCAGCTGGGATCTGACTAACTTACCTCAGCAGGCCAGGCCACCCTTTCAGAAGTGGATTTGGATGAATTTAGAGTCCCCCACTCACACCCCCCAAAAGAGTGGCATCGAGCACTTGTTCAACCTGACTCTGACTTATCGCCGTGACTCAGACATACAAGTGCCTTATGGCTTCTTGACGGTGAGCACAAATCCCTTTGTGTTTGAAGTGCCAAGCAAGGAGAAGTTGGTGTGCTGGGTCGTGAGTAACTGGAACCCTGAGCATGCCAGGGTCAAGTATTACAACGAGCTCAGCAAGAGTATTGAAATCCACACCTATGGGCAAGCATTTGGAGAATACGTGAACGATAAAAATCTGATTCCCACCATATCTACTTGTAAATTTTATCTTTCTTTTGAAAACTCAATTCACAAAGATTACATCACAGAAAAGCTCTACAATGCCTTTTTGGCTGGTTCAGTACCTGTTGTTCTGGGACCATCTAGGGAAAACTATGAGAATTATATTCCAGCGGATTCATTCATTCATGTGGAAGATTTTAACTCTCCAAGTGAGTTGGCAAAATATCTGAAGGAAGTTGACAAAAACAATAAGTTGTACCTTAGTTACTTTAACTGGAGGAAGGATTTTACTGTAAACCTCCCACGGTTTTGGGAATCACATGCGTGCCTGGCATGCGATCATGTAAAAAGGCATCAAGAATATAAGTCTGTTGGCAATTTAGAGAAATGGTTTTGGAATTAAAGTGTCCATCATTGTCACAATGAAATAGATTAATGAGACATCATTCAAGTTTTCAGGATAAGAAGAAACATACTGCATTTGGGTAATAGTTTAATTTTTCTGCCCTCCCTTGAGGACCATGTATATTTTGATGAAATTTTTAAGGGACCAGAATTAACAATCACTCAATTTGGTTTTAAATTATCCTGTATATATGTGATAATGAACACTCGAAATAATTTATTCATCACTCTCATTTGTAAACATTCTCTTTTTACATTTTATAGTTGACTGAAAATAAGTTATGATTTAATTGTTTCTACAACAATCAGATCTTTAATCTATTGGGGAAATGAAAATATATATCCTAAAATATGAAAGACTTTTTTGCCAGGTATTATAAAGTTTAGATTCTAGCTTGTATAATGCTAACAAAGAAAAATTATTGAATCACTTAATTCTTAATCTCTTTGACTTCAAAGCTGAACACTACTGACAACTGATACAGTTTTAACCTGTACCACATTTGTGAAAGTGGGCTAATTGATGTAGCAAATAAGAAAGAGATGAAGCAGAAATGTTATTAGATTTCACATTCATTTTTATTTAGTTTTTTTGCAAATGCACATTCCCAATATTTTAAGTTAAAAAAAAACAAGAATTTTCAGATGTATAATTTATGTTGTTTTAAGGAGTTTTTTATTTGATTGTTTTGAATTTTTAGTGCCTAATAATAGCTAAGAGAATCTTTTGATAATTCCCTTTCAAATCATGAGGATAATTGTTATTGTCAAAATAAATAATTCCCCTTTATAACAATAAAAAATATTATCTGCAAATACAAATAAACATATAAATCATACCATTTATAGAACTTTAATTATGTCATTCATTTGAATTTCTTCCAAACCATGCATATTTAAGTTTTATTTTACCATATTTGCTAATAAATATAAGTAAAACTTAAAAGATCTATCTGATCATTTTAAAGCGCTTAAAATTTTTAGCAATGGGTCAAATATGTCATAAACATAATAAGGTTGGAAACTACAGGGAATACACAGTGCTGACACAGAGTAAGATATGAATTTATTAAATAAATTAATTACTAGTATTAAAAAATTCATGGGTAAATTTTTGGTTTTGATAAAGGAACAGTTCTAGCCAAGAGCTATTAATTGAAAATTATCTTTTTTATACCATTTAAAATATTACCCATACATAGCATATGTTGCTGTGATATTCAGGGCTTTACACAACCGATGTAAACTAATTGCACTGAATTTGGGAACATGTTATCTATGAACTTTCGTCTGCCTGCAAAATTCTCTTCTGCAAGTGTAGAGGAGATAAGTAGGCACATGCAAGTGCAATAGATAAGAAAAAAGAGAAACTGAAGACTCTTAGACAAAATTTTTCTTCAAAGGATTTCCAAAGCCTGTGTTCTAGTCTGTTCGAAACCAATAGAAAAAAATAATGTTCTGATGCCAGCCATCTCGTTGGCCCTTTTGTGGCTCTTTATATTTTTCTATTATGTATTGCGATCAACCGAACTCAGGCTAATTCTCTTCACCTATAAAGAAGATGCATTTCAGTTTAATAAGCAGGAAGTATGTGCTCGATGAGAGATAAACTCCCTGAGCATGGGAAACATTTCAGCAAAGAGAGATCACACAATTAAATGGAGAGTTTGATCCCACATTATTTATATTTATTTATTTATTTGTTTTTAAAGACATGGTTATACAGGTAGTATGGTCAATCCCAAACTGCCACAAAAGTAAAGATGAAACGTGTTGTCACTGCAGGGCTTGTGAAATAAAGCTTCCTATAATTTGCATCTACTGAATGGAGATTGTGTGATTTAGTTAAAAAAAATACTAAACAAAAGGAGTGAATTTACCCCTAGTGTTTACCTACTCAACATGCATTAGAGTGGCAAGCGTGTACTACACATTTGACAGAATTATAGATTTTTTTCTAGATTACCTCTTTTTTTCCCACGTATCATTTTTACATGTTTATCAAGAAATAGTACGTATAGATAATCTCTTAAAGGCTCTAATCATATATTTATTTGTTTAAAAGTCAATTTCATGCATTTACTTGTTTGTCTGTTTGTTTGTTGTTTGTTTTTGATCCTTAAATTATAGAGCACTAAACAGGCATTGCTAAGTTTAGAATTTACTTTCACTGAAACCTGGAAAGCATTCGATGTTGCCTTCATCCACCATTACTAAATTGGATGCTGAGACCTGAAGGCGGTTGGCACTTTTGTTGACTATGAATTTGAGCTCATTCTTGCACGGGAACGACAATTAAATGCCAACAGTGTAAGCCAAGCCAAGCCACCTGTCGCCAAGCCACAGAACATCTGAACTTCAAGTCCATTGTTAGAGCCAGGTTTTTAACTAGAAGAACAGCCAACAATATTCATGTCAGACTCTTCTTCCTTTCCTAAACTCACTAGTTATTTATTTATGACCTGTTTATTCCCATGTCAACCCCATACATAGTGATATTAGAGATTAGAATTTAAGGATCCCATTGCTATGAATCTCATTTCTCTCTGCCCTAGCCATACTTTATTGCACAAATATATCTCAATTCCTATAAATGTGAATATCACCTGACATTATTTAGTGCCTGTAGGATGATCTGTTATGGGAGGACTTCAGCTTTTGGAAATATATTAAACAGAACTTTGAGGTGTTGACATTCATTCTGATAGTATTGTTTTAGCTGTTGAGCTTTAGCAAAAGGGATGAGCTTCCCTATGTGTCTGTGAGAAATGACCACTGCAAAGGTATGCTACTGGCTGCTCTGTTAGTAAATCCTGTGGTTCACACTTTTTGTAAGGATATCTCTTATGAAAGATAGATCGATTCAACAAACTTGGCTTGTGGCTGGTATAAGAAAAGCAGATAATATGCTTAGAGATGAATGGTAGCTCTAAAAGGGTCGTGAGCAACTTTTCACCTAAAAGTCATTATCACCAGTGCTCTGAGTATTTAATTGACAATTATTTCAGGCCTTATTAATAGGAATACAAAAATAATTATTTTAAGCCTTACTGAAGAGAAATTTACCAGCTTATCTGTTTAGCTATGTTATATTTTAAAGAACAAAGATCATGATAGCCATATATTTTGAGACCGCCATGACCTGATGAAGTAGAAAGTATGAAAAGTAATCTTAGCAGGAAACCAGCATCAGCTTACAAGACTCATATTTACTGTGAAAAGCTCAGACCTAGAATGTACAAAGCTTGAACCAAAACTGTTGAGCTTATAAATGGGTAGAATACTTAAGAAATTATTTGCTCAGTCTTTAAATTCTTTCTTTTAATTAGAAATTAAATAAAGGAATAAAAACAAAATAAACTACTTAGATTTTTTTTTTTTACTGAACTTTTTTCGGGGTAGATTTCATGGCTGTTACTCAACAAGAAAGTGTTGATGTAAATCAACGTTGTAAAACATATTAGCTCTCCACATTTTTATTTTGTGCTTGATGGTGTCAGCTCCCCTCAATTCCAATCTTGAGAGTTTTGATAAAAATTGTAATCAAAGTCTAGATATATGAGAGTTTAGAAGCTAAAGGATAGGCATTTCTACAACCAGGAGGGGCTATTAATAGATTCCTAGTAAATAGTTATATCAATGAAATTAGTGGACATGAAAGATACTTTTAATATAGTAAAAATGCCAGCTTCTTCATTTGAAATGGGGATAATCTTTTCTGTTAAAATTGCTCCCAGATACAGAGAACAGCTTCTTTTATTGTATGTTTAAAAAAACCCAACATAGATTAATGTTATACTATATTTGTAACTTCTTGGCATTCTATTTTAATATTTCACCAACTGTTTATCTAATAGAAATGAAATCAGTATGAAAGAAGAATACAAAATGAAGCACAGTAATAGGCAAATGTGTATTGCTAAACTGTGGGGAGAGAAAAACAGGCTTACCCCTCATTCTTACTAATTGGATTTGTTGTATAGTGATGGTACTGCAGACACCAGTCAATCAGATGATTTTTGCTTGGGGGAAATCTATCCTCCGGAGTCTTTATGGCACTGTGAAAATGGCTAAGCTCTGCTACTATCCAAAGTATGGTCCTTTGTAATTCATATTCAACCCATTCATATTTGTAAGCAGTTAATAGAGTCTAAATGGTAGACTCACTGTTAAACTAGAAATATGAGTAATTCTACGCTAGGCTATCATTGCAACAAATTGAAGCTTAGAGAAACTCACTTGACCTCTCTGGATGACTGTGTTAAGGAATTCTTTAATTCCTTCAGCGCCACTGCTTAATAAAATGAGGCCTAAATTCCTATGTGCATAAATTTGAGTTTCAAATTTCCTTGCCCATTCAAAAATATTTTTGCAAGTTGATACTCCAAACAGAATTCCCTTTCTTTTTTTTTCTTTTTTTTTTTTTTAGAATAATAGAGAATATTTGGTTCCTTACTGAAACTTACAATATAGCAAGTGCTCAATTAACTAAAATTTTTCCTTTGTATTTTTCTTCCTCTTAGGTCTTTTGTAACATACAGTTTCTAACACTTAGTTACCTACAGAATAAAAATCCATATTGATCCCAATTCTAAAACAGTTCAGATTTTTTTGTACTATCCATAGTCTTACTATAATAATCTAAAACTATTTATTGATGCAAAATTCAGGAATTCAGCAGAAGCACGTGAATTCCTTCATTGACAGGAATATAGAGTTTGAGTACATAAGATTGACTATATTTAGAAAACTTATTCTATTTGAGTCAAGGCTAATTTATTTTCATTCATTTAACATACTTTGGATATATTTTCATTTATAAGTAAATTCCATACCACTATTTTTTTAAGCATTACTCAAGGCACTGATCCTAAGCCATGTAGAGTTTGCAGAGATATGTATTAATAATACTGACACCTGGTCTGTTTTCCATGTGATTGGAACCTTTTAACTAAGAAAAGAAAAAAAAAGCAAAAGCCAAAAAAAAAAAAAAAAAAAAAAAACAATAAAGAAAGAAGACAGAAACCTCAGTGTTACTACAAATTATCCTATGCCTGCCAGAGGTTCTCAGATCCACATCTGCCTTGAGGACTTACATCAATGGCATAAGAATTCTTTGCATCATTTGAAAGATTGTTATAATACATATGGTGACCTAGGTCTGTATTTTTAATGAATCCATAGACAATTCAAACATCTTGCTAGTTTTGGAAGTCTGGGTCCTGTCTATTAAATAGAAGTAATTCTATACTCAAACAATACAGGCATGGGATACTGTCTTTCCTTAGCTCGCTTGGTATCTTCTTAAGTATATTGGTAGGTGTTAGTATATTTCAAAACCCAAGATGTTCCTTAATCCTAGTTATGTCTTGTACATTGGTGCTGCTCTTCAGCTATGATTTAGGACAAACTGTTTATCATTTCCTGAAAATTATTTTTCACAATCTTTCTTGGATTTTTAAATGCATTTTTTTCTGGTTTAAGTACAAAAATAAAGGTAGACAGTTTTTAGGATCTCTTGCAGCCATCAAAATTGCATATATTTGAGCAATTGCTTTCCTGGGTCTCAGCAGCTTATTGATAGGTAGGATATGGCAACATGGTATAACGCTTTAGATTGTCTACAATCATGAATTCAATATGAGATGTGAGGTATTCACTCACTTGCTCACTCCCTGTGCCTGATCTCATCTCTGTAGTTATCATGATTTGTTTGGGTATAGTAGGGGTAGCCTATTTCAAAAACAAATGAATGCATCTCTGAAACATTAGACAATTATATGTATATGTATCTTGTGAATGTTCTACCACTGAGATATGCCTTTGGTTGTTTAAAAAAAGAGAAAGAAAGAGAGAGAATAAGAGAAATATAGAATATATAAAAATTTCAGCTCTCACATCTATTGATGTTAGGTTGGCAGCTCAGCTCGTAAGAATTGCTGAAAACTGAAACAAGCAAAAAGATGAATACTCAATAGAAAGAAACAATCATATCGTACAAGATTGCATTGGCAGTACTGAAATAAGAATGGGGGGAGGTCCTCGATAGAAGGGATGTAAACAAACATAGTGAGGAAACATTCAGTAATATTGTTGCAAGATATTTCCTATCCATACATATTGAGGCAGTGAAAGGCCAGTGATTGGAGGGGAGAGAGGGGGAACTAAGAGAAGTGACAGGTGGAGAGAGGCGTGGGGGGACCATAAAAGCAGAGGAGAGATAGAGACAAGGATATACAGATGATGGTATCCTTTTATTAATAACCACTACAGTAACATCTACTGAGATCAGAAATTACTGGGAGGCATATGGGACTGGTGCAGTGACATATAAGCACCGGTGACCTCACTATCCACATAGAGCATTTCCTAAAATAAACATGCCAAATTTTTCTTCACTGTTATGAGAAATCAGTAAATTAATATCAATTTAGCTTGTTAGCAGTTCATACAGCTGAAGTCCATGGATAGAATCTCAGAGAGATTATCAGAAATCATTTTCTGGTAAGGAAATTGCCCTTAGAAATATCAATCAATTTGACTAAATACTTCACATCAACTCTTGGCCTAGGTACAGAACCAGCTAAGGATAAATTACAAGAAAACTGAGTGTCTCTTTTCCTTTCCTAAAGTTTTTTTTTTAAAGGAAGAGATCAAAATGTGAAGATATAAAGTCATTAAACAGAAATTAATTTGCTCAGTGATACAAAAATCAAATAAACTTAAGAGACTGTGAATAAGACTCCACGAATTCTGTGATAAATAAGATTTTTGACATGAACAATTTCAACTGTGCATACATATAATTTTTTAGTTGAAGGGCTCAAAGAGGAAACATTTAAGGAAAATTTCCACATGTAAAAATGAATAATAATTAAAATAGCATATTAGTTATTTTAATTATGTTTCTTTAAAAGAATATCATGTTTTCATTATAACACCACGAAACGTCAAAAACTTATTTGGTTTATTGAAATCTCAGACAACCAAATATTTTTAAATTAGTTAAACATGAAATAATCTACTTGGAGTTTCATGATGAAAAACATACAAATTTTATTGGAGAAAAGTTTTACAGAAGATTTCTAAACAATCTAAAGCTGTAGACGGATAATTTTTTCTACACAGGCAGGCATTCCATTTGATTCATGAGGATGTAGCAGCTAGACAATCAGGCTTAGGGAAAAAATAGTTTCTGAAGAGTCAGTTAACATCCAAGGCCCAGTCCTACTAATTATGTAAGAAATAGGAGCCAGTTACAATGCATCCCTCGTCTAAGACTGGTCTCATTAACTTTCTTCAGTTAGTGGTTAAGACAATCCTAGAGTTGCCATTCTTGTCAATGTGAGATCAGCAAAGACATTCTCATGTGGGTTCACATATTATGTATCTCCATAGACAATATGAGACCAATTGTATGCATAAAACTGAATAACATCTATGTTATAAGAAAACATGACCTATCACAGATTCCAATGCCATGTTTTCTGTAAAATAACCAAGGATCTGGGATTATGTTTTTCCTCATTTTCTATTTCTATCCCTTAAAATCAAGTATGATAGGAGTCTTGGATTACAGTGTATGACAATGTAAAAAAATAATACTTTTTGAAGTCTCCTTAAGGATCAAAACAGGAATGGGAGCAAGACAAAAATATGTTGAGCATACTTTTAAAATTCAATTATCTTCTCAGCAGTAACGAGGCTTACTCTGCATGTATACCAGCATGTGATAAAGGAATGCTTTTTAAAGATACATGATAAAGAGCTAAAAAGTCTAAATATAGACCCAGTTTACCAAGATTCAGAAAGAAGAAAGCATTAAGAAGAAACAAGCAAATGTGAAATAGACTCATGATCAATGCCCATCCTTTTAGCTCCCAGCACCTGTAGTGTAATTTGCTCATATTTCTAAGCCACAGATTTCTCATCTTTTATCTAAAGGTGATAGAGTGTACATCAGCTCCACCTAAGAAGGTCTTCATGATGGCATTGATCTGAAATCCTGGTATAAGTATTGGACTGCCATTTATTCTATGCTTTTCCTCCAAGTCTGCGTGGATTTGTTCAATGAGTGGTAGGAAAGGGTTAGGGAGGAGTTTTCTTACCATTTTAAGTGCTGCTAAAGAAGAACGTTGTAGCGATGTATCCCGAAGGAAGAACAGACTACTCATTACCATCTTGATTCAGTTCAAGGCTGCTACACAGGTTGTAGTCAATGCTTGTCCTGAGTAGTTTAAGAAATTTTCATAAAGGATTTCATACTCAAGGAGTTGAGGGCAAAGCTATCTCACTGGAACAAAATGTGCCAATTCTCCCAATATGTGAACTGTGAATGATCAGTAATTCATAAAACTACTTTGAAAGCAATTGAATATTTTAGTATTGTAATTTGCACTATGATATTACTATGTTCAGGCAAACTAAAATACTCTGAAATCTGATGCCAAATGTACAGTTCATAGTTTCATGTTACTTCTTATAAGCATTTCATTGCATTATAACAGTTGTTTAGTACCATTAGCTTTCCCTGGGTGTGTTGTTATGATGAAGATCCAACAGGGTTATTGTAAGCACACTAATTAGTCATCTGAGGTTTTATAGATAAAATCATACATTGATCAGAAATCACTTTTCTACTTATTTTTTTGTAGAGTATTTTTCCACACTTGAAAAAAAACATGATTATTTTATATCAAACATCAACTTTTCTTTAAAATCTTATTTTAGTAGCCAATGCATGTTTGAAATAAGATCTTAAATATTATATGACAATAGTAAGATTGTGTTTGTAAGTAAAAATGCATGCTATATTGAATCATACAGCTTTGGTGGCATATTGTTCTACTGCTACCTTATATGCAAGCTTTGTCTTAATCTGTGTGCATGGTTTGTTCACATGCTTTCAAGAGTCCTTTTTTAATATTTACAAAGTGATATGTGATTTTTTTTAGTGCTGATAAGCCAGTGAGCCAAGATGCAATATGGTTCTGCTTTCATTTTTCTCCTTTACATTATGTTGTAAATTTTCTCAGAAAACTGTTTCTTGGAGTTGTTGGCAATCAATTATAACAAATAAAAGAATTTGCTGGTAAATCTTATACGTGACTGCACAGCAACTTACTGTTACAAAGCATGAAGATCTGAAAAGATCATTTTACAAGTTTCATTTTATGAATACAACATTATGGCATCTTTTGTATAATTAAGAAGAGTTTATCATTTTCAAAACACTGCCAAAGTCAACACTACTGCCAAAAGGGAGGAACACCAAGTCAGAACTGCATAACACTAAACTGAACAATAAAACACTATCCAGACTCTGTAGACTGCCAATCAGTACAGCCAAGTAGGAGGCATATACCCACTCTTTTGTTTCTTAGTAACTTGAAAACTGTAGAAAGAATGGGAATTTTGGCAACAGAGACATGTCTTTACATGCTGATAACTCACAGCAATATTTGAAACAAAACTCATTCCATTCTGGAAACGGTATGCCCAGGCATTTTGTTTGTTTCAGAAATATACTTGTATTTTTGAAAGCTCTAATTTCAAACAGGTAATGTATGTAGACCAACTGTTCCTTCTCCAAATAATGTCATTTATTGTAACACATAATGGGTAGAACATAGCTTTCAGTCAGTTATTCGAATCACCAGTATAAACATTCATAAGGTTAGAAGATGATTTCACTGTGATATTATGAAAGCAATGGAAACCCTAGTTGTCTGTTTGTTTATGTATTTATTTATAGAAAATTGCTCTTTCCAGTCTAATTTTAACAACATCAATTAAGTTAATATAATGCTAAGAAAATTGACTCTAGTTAGTATTTCAAGTCACAAGCCTGAAGCTGAGTCTTGCTGCAATCCAAAACTAAAGCAGTGATTCAAATGATGAGCAGCTGACTCTGCCTTAGAGAGGGCAACTACAGCAGTCATGATATCATAGATAGGAGTGAGCAGTATAAAGAATTACTGTACCATTCATGACACTGTAGGTGTGAGAAAGGCCCGCACCATTCATGATACTGTAGGTGTGTAACACTCAGCCAACCTCTGATCTGGGCTCTCCGTTTGATATTGCATGCATTCATTCATTTAATAAACCTGTAAATAACAGCACTTTGTGGCAGCTAAACAAATGTTTTAATAAGCCATGAAAGACAATATATAAAGAAATCTGTACTTTCAGGTATTTGGGGAAAAAATGTACTTCAACGAAATTAAAGCAGAGTGTCCATTTGAAATTTCCTTCCCTTAAAAATATGCTGTAACACCATATGTTCATTGTTGTCTTTTCAGGCTTATAAATATATGATGTGACTACTATAGCTTTGTGAAATTTTGTTTAGCAATTAATAATTTTAACAATCTGAACAATGATTTCAAGGCAGAAGTAAATACATAAGGAATTTGAGCCTGTTTGTAAGAAGTGTACTCCTTATGTTACATTTACTATATTCAATGTAAATACCTCACTGATATAACACTGGAGCTAGTGAATGTGTAAATAATTATGTTCTATTTGGGCCTAATGCATTCCTGTAATGTGAATATTTAAAATAAAAGAATTCGATTTAAATGCACAGTAGTTTTGGTTTTGTACAAGGGTTGCACTCCATCTTATCCCATCAGAATTTATTTTCCCTCACATGGAAAACTAGATTTGCAGACATTGAATTAAAATGTTTAAATAAATACACTTACCAGGTTACACATTCATTATACATCTCAAGCCAAACATCAAATCCAGTGCACACACAGAGATTGTTATAAGGATTGTTTCAAAATGTTCAATAATGCAACTAAACTGTTTAATAACTGGTAATCTGTGCTTGGGGATCAGGAAAATCTTTTTCTGTTCTGATCCTAACTTTCAAGACCTGGCTTTCTGTTTACTTCATTCTTTTATTCTTTAAAACTCTCTACCTCCATCTTCTAATTCAAACATACAGAGTCAATAACAGCGACAGTCACAATATATATTTGTTGTGGACCTCTCATTTCAATCATCTGTTTGTATCTTCTGATTGCCCTCTGTCATCTAATAACTTGAACATCACTGTGGACAAATATCAACACATCTCTTTTCTCCAACCCTTTATACAAGGGTACTGGTATAAATTGAATTTTTGAGTCAAAGCCTGATTCTTTTTCCTCAGAGTGAATTTATCACAAAACCTTTCCCAAATATCACATTTCTCTTCTGATGGGCTGCCATTGGCTTCATTAAAATAACATAACTTTAAACAATTTTTAACTGTACTGAAAAACTCAAAAGTTTCAGGGGTTGAGGTGGGAGAGAGACGCCATTATACAAGGTTCCTGAGTAAACTGCTTGAAGAAGATTGCCGGTGTTGTGTTCTTCCTTGCGGGTCGAGGTTGGGCACAACAAGTGGTGACCAGTACGGGGAACTCTCTCCCCCGCTGAAGGCAATCCGAATTTCTTGCATGCAGGGCAGCACTGGTAAGTACCCAAGGTAAGTGGGAAAAAAAGTCGTGGGGATAAGCAACAAGCCGCGGGAATAAGTGGCAAAGGATCGTCACTGTGACAAATCAAAAGTGAAATTATTTCTCAGCTGATGAGCGGACAATTTTTATTTTTAAAATGGGGACTTCGCAGTCTCATCCAATTTTTCTGGCTCTACAGGAGCTACTCTTAGCTAAAAATCTCAAGATGAAGAAATCACATTAGAGAAATTCCTCGAGGAATGTGATACCATTGCACCTTGGTTCACAGTCTCAGGAAGTTTAACTATTCCAAGTTGGGAAAAGTTAGACAGGGACCTAGATCTTGCCCGGGAAAGGGGCTATTGAAGTCAGGCGTCCGCCCCGTTTGGAGATTGGTTCGTGCCTGTTTAGATGATCAAAGTTGTTGTAAGCAGGTTTTAGAAAAGGGGCAGATTGCTCTGGAGATGCTACAAGAGGAGAGACCGGTAGGCAAAGAAAGTAAGAAAGACTCATCTAGCACGGATTGGTCAGATACTGATGAGGAAACTGCCTGCTCTGATAGAAAGGATAGAGCAAATTTCCATGAAAGAAAAACAGAATAAATATAAAAGAAAAAGGGCAAAGGAGAAGGAAGGGAGACCTCAGACCACGCCTCCAGTCCCAGCACCATTCATGCTGCCTCAGAGCACGCCCCCCCCCAATTCCAGCGCCATCCACTGCCCTATAATTGCCCTGAAACTTGTAGCTGCGGAGGTAATCAGTCCTTTCACCCGGAAGTTTGGCGTGCTGTGCACACCAAGCTCCAGCTAGCTTACCCTGTTTTTCAGGATTCACAAGGCCAGAGATACCATGAGCCGCTTGATTTTTTTTTTTTATTTTTATTTTCTATATTCTATGTTTACATTCCAAAGGCTTTCCCCTTTGCCAGTTCCCCCCCACACCATACGTCCCATGATTCCTCTCCCCCCCACTATTCCCCAATCATTCCCCCTCCCCCCACGGTTTCTCTACAAAACTGGATCCAATCTTTACAGGCCCAGGGTCCTCTCCTTTCTTCTTCTTGGGAATCATTTGACTTGCTAATTGTGCCTTGAGTATTAAGGGCTTCTGGGCTCATTAATATCCACTTATCAGTGATTGCATTTCATGTGTATTCTTTTGTGATTGGGTTAACTCACTCAGGATATTTTCCAGGTCTAACCATTTACCTACAAATTGCATGAATTCATTATTTTTAATTGCTGAGTAGTATTACATTGTATAAATATACCACATTTTCTGTATCCATTCCTCCTTTGAGGGATATTTGGGCTCCTTCCAATTTCTGGCTATTATAAACAAGGCTGCTATAAACATAGTGGAGCATGTGTCTTTATTGTATGCAGGGGAATCCTCTGGGTATATGCCCAGGAGTGGTATGCCAGGGTCCTCTGGAAGGGACATGCCCAATTTTCTGAGGAACCGCCAAACTGATTTCCAGAGTAGTTTTACCATTTTGCAATCCCACCAACAGTGGAGGAGTGTTCCACTTTCTCCACATCCTCGCCAGCACTTGTTGTCTCTTGAGTTTTTAATCTTAGCCATTCTGACTGGTGTGAGGTGGAATCTCAGGGTTGTTTTGATTTGCATTTCCCTGATGAGTAATGATGTTGAACACCTCTTAGGGTGTTTCTCGGCCATACGAATTTCTTCTGGTGAAAATTCTTTGTTTAGCTCTGTACCCCATTTTTTGATAGGGTTATTTGGTTCTTTGCAGTCTAATTTCTTGAGTTCTTTGTATATATTGGATATTAGCCCTCTGTCGGATGTGGGGTTGGTGAAGATCTTTTCCTACTTTGTTGGTTGTCGTTTTGTCCTTCTGACAGTGTCCTTTGCCTTGCAGAAACTTTGTAATTTTATGAGGTCCCATTTGTCAATTCTTGATCTTAGAGCATAAGCTATTGGTGTTCTGTTCAGGAACTTTCCCCCTGTGCCTATGTCCTCCAGGGTCTTCCCAAGTTTCTTTTCTAATAGTTTCAGTGTGTCTGGTTTTATGTGCAGGTCCTTGATTCACTTGGAGTTGATCTTAATGCAAAGAGATAAGAGTGGGTCAATTCGCATTCTTCTGCATGTTGACCTCCAGTTGAACCAGCACCATTTGTTGAAAAGGCTATCTTTATTCCATTGGATGGTTGTGGCTCCTTTATCAAAGATCAAGTGACCATAAGTCTGTGGATTAATTTCTGGGTCTTCGATCCTATTCCATTGATCCACTTGCCTGTTGTCCTTGGCGGAGTCAGTTAAGACATACAGCCTGAATGCTGCTTTCACTGTAGCTCAAGTAGAGGCGCTTCACAGACACTGCATGACTCCACAGGATTGGGCCAATCTAGCAAGGGCTTGCCTTTCTCCTGGTCAGTATTTAGAGTGGAAAACCTTCTTTATTGAATATGCTAATGAACAGGCAGCTGCCAATGAAGCGGCGGGAGGAGGACAAGCTGCCTGGGATTGAGATATGCTTCTTGGTCAGGGGCGTTTTGCTATTAATCAGACAGGGTACCCCAACCAAGTGTATGATCAGATCAATAGTATTGCTACTAAATCCTGGAAAGCAGTCCCTAAGAGAGGGGAAGTCAGTGGTAATCTTACTAAGATTATCCAAGGGCCTTTAGAGCCCTTCTCTGACTTTGTAGCCCGAATAGTTGAGGCTGCAGGTTGTATATTCGGAGATCCAGACACGGCTATGCCCCTGATCAAGCAGTTAGTCTTTGAACAACGTACAAAAGAATGCAGAGCGGCAATTACACTATATAAACATAGAGGAATTGAGGCCTGGATGAAACTATGTCGAGAAACCGGGGTCCATTGTCCAATTCAGGTCTTGCAGCTGCAGTTATGCAATTATCTGACAAGAAGAAAGGAAGTTCAGGAAACTGTTACAGATGTGGGCGATCTGGCCATCTAAAAAAGGAATGCTCTGAAAGGTCGCAGCGACGGGCATTGTCTCTCAATGGTCAGCCCAGCCTGTGCCCGAAGTGTAAAAGGGGGAAGCATTGGGCCAATGAGTGCAGGTCAGTAAAGGACATGAATGGACACCCCCTAGAGCAGAGCTATGGAGGTACTCCTCCAAAAAACGGGCAGTGGGGCCCTCGCCCTCAGGGCCGGCAAATATATGGGGCAATAGAGAATCAGAGCTTGGAGGGAGGACGTTCAAGAAGTTAGACTGCAAAGAACCAAATAACCCTATCAAAAAATGGGGTACAGAGCTAAACAAAGAATTTTCACCAGAAGAAATTCGTATGGCCGAGAAACACCCTAAGAAATGTTCAACATCATTACTCATCAGGGAAATGCAAATCAAAACAACCCTGAGATTCCACCTCACACCAGTCAGAATGGCTAAGATTAAAAACTCAAGAGACAACAAGTGCTGGCAAGAATGTGGAGAAAGAGGAACACTCCTCCACTGTTGGTGGGATTGCAAAATGGTAAAATCACTCTGGAAATCAGTTTGGCGGTTCCTCAGAAAATTGGGCATGCCACTTCCAGAGGACCCTGGCATACCACTCCTGGGCATATACCCAGAGGATTCCCCTGCATACAATAAAGACACATGCTCCACTATGTTTATAGCAGCCTTGTTTATAATAGCCAGAAATTGGAAGGAGCCCAAATATCCCTCAAAGGAGGAATGGATACAGAAAATGTGGTATATTTATACAATGGAGTACTACTCAGCAATTAAAAATGATAAACTCATGCAATTTGTAGGTAAATGGTTAGACCTGGAAAATATCATCCTGAGTGTGTTAACCTAATCACAAAAGAATACACATGAAATGCAATCATTGATAAGCGGATATTAATGAGCCCAGAAGCCCTAAATACTCAAGGCACAATTAGCAAGTCAAATGATTCCCAAGAAGAAGAAAGGAGAGGACCCTGGGCCTGTAAAGATTGGATCCAGTTTTGTAAAGAAACCGTGGGGGGAGGGGGAATGATTGGGGAATAGTTGGGGGGCAGAGGAACTATGGGACTTATGGTAGGGGGGAACTGGGAAAGGGGAAAGCCTTTGGAATATAAACATAGAATATAGAAAATAAAAACTAAAAAAAAAAATAAGAGTTGCTGTGGTTATGGTATCTCTTCACATCAATAAAACCCTAACTAAAAGAATGGTCAAGCTCTTAATTTTCAGTTTCCCTATAAATGTTAGTTATTAATAACTATTTTATGAAGTTATTATACTAACACCATAAAACATGAAAATTATTTGAATACTTCTAGCAAATAATAAGTACACAATAAATTTAAAAAAAAGGAGGGGAGTCAGGGAGACTGGCCCTCCCTACATCATCTGAGGGACCACAGAGAGCCACTACTGGCTCCATGGGCCTGGACCTCCCGTTCCACCACCAGACTCATTTTAACACCCCAAATGGGGGTACAACTTATTTCCACTCACTTTACAGGACCCTTGCCTGAGAATACTGTGGGCCTATTATTGGGCCGGTCCTCTTCTGCTTTAAAAGGTCTTAGGATTCATCCAGGGGTTATTGATTCAGACTTTACTGGGGTTGTAAAAATCATGGTGGAATCTCCAAAGGGAATTTCAGCTATTTCCCCAGGAGATAAAATAGCTCAACTCCTTCTATTGCTTAGTTTACACGATTATTTTCCAGCCCAACAGAAGTCTAGAGGAGAGAAAGGATTTGGGTCTTCTGGAGTATATCACACCATTTTGGCCTTGGGACTGGATCAGCGACCCATCCTGGAAATTAAGGTTGATGGGAAAGTGATTTTGGGACTTCTGGACACGGGGGCCGACAGGAGTATTATTGCCAAAAAGGACTGGCCTAAAGGCTGGCCCATTCAGGCTTCTTTACAAACATTTCAAGGATTGGGGTATGCTAAATCCCCGGACGTCAGTGCTAGGACATTGGCTTGGCAGGACCAGGAGGGGCTCTCGGGTACTATACAACCCTATGTGTTGGAACTTCCTATTTTTTTGTGGGGAAGAGACCTTTTGAAAGAAATGGGATTTAAGGTAAGCAATGAATATTCTGTAACATCTCAAAAAATGATGAGAGACATGGGGTTCTTCCCTGGTAAAGGATTGGGAAAGTACCTCCAAGAGAAGACCAGCCCTGTACCTGTGTCTAAGAGAAAGGATAGGCAGGGGCTGGGATTTTCCTAGGGGCCACTGAGGAAGCTATTCCCATTACGTGGAATTCGGAGGAACCAGTATGGGTTCCCCAGTGGCCGCTCTCCTACGAGAAGCTCATGGCAGCAAAAGAATTAGTTAATGAACAGCTTGTACTAGGACATATAAAATCTTCCGTCTCTCCATGGAAAACTCCTATTTTCGTAATCAGAAAGGAGTCAGGGAAATGGAGGCTTCTGCATGATTTGAGAGCAATTAACGGACAAATGCAAATTATGGGGCCGGTCCAATGTGGCTTACCTCTTTTGTCTACTTTGCCCAGCCAATGGCCCATCATCACAATAGATATAAAGGATTGCTTTTTTTCCATTCCCCTTTGTCCTAAGGATAGCAAGTGCTTTGCTTTTACTGTCCCATCTTGCAATCATGAAGAACCAGATCAAAGATATGAGTGGGTGGTACTGCCACAAGGAATGGCCAATAGTCCCACAATGTGTCAGCTTTTTGTGGGAGCTACAATAGCCCCTCTGAGAAAGAAATTCCCTCATTTGCGCTGTTTCCATTACATAGATGACATTCTTTTGCTTGCAAAAAATGAGGAAATTATGGATTTAGCCTATTGTGAATTAGATAAATTATTGAGGAATAAGGGTTTGTATATTGCCCCCAAAAAGTTACAAAAAGAAACTCTTATAAAGTTTTTAGGAGCTAAATTATTACCCACAACATTTCTTCCCCAAAAGATTGAATTAAGAAAGGATGATTTAAAGATGCTTAATGATTTTCAGAAATTGCTGGGAGATATCAATTGGATCAGAGGATATTTGAAATTGCCTAATTATGTATTGAAACCTCTTTTTAAAATCTTAAATGGTGATTCTGCCTTAGATTCTCCTAGGCAGATAACGCAAGAAGCTAGGATGGCCTTGCAGCAAGTTGAGCAAGAGTTACAAAAGGCAATGTTGCTTCGGTTGCAGGAGGGAATGCCATTTTCCCTCTGTATCTTACCCACCTTGTCGCAGCCTACTGGAATTTT
Organism: Apodemus agrarius; assembly: GCA_964023405.1. Classification (NCBI taxonomy): domain Eukaryota; kingdom Metazoa; phylum Chordata; class Mammalia; order Rodentia; family Muridae; genus Apodemus; species Apodemus agrarius. Next base: position 127,665,393 of record OZ030009.1, read on the forward strand.
ATGGCAAAATGGTCCTTTGTTGTGGGTGTATCCCAAGTCTTCTCCCGCGAAGACCTTAGAGTATTATCCAACCACTGTAGCTGATTTGGCATTGTTAGAGCTCCAGCAATCTTTGCAGTTTTTTGGGCAGATCCCTTTTCAAATTATTGTGCCCTATACCAGCCAGCAAGTTAATGTTTTGTGTAATACTGTTAGTACATGGGCCATTTTGCGTTGTAGCTTTCAGGGAGCAATAGATATTCATTTTCCACAACATCCTATTCTTAATTTCTATAGGGAACATCCTGTTATTTTTCCTAGGGTCACTTCTGCTCCCATCCGAGGGGCGCCTAATGTCTTCACTGATGGGTCCAAGGGGGGATGTGGTGCCTTCTTGATTGAAGGATGTCAGCCTCAGCTGTTCCAATATCAACCTGGCTCACCTCAGGTTGTAGAGCTTAAAATAGTGCTTGAAGTGTTCAAGATCATGCCCTCAGCCTTTAACCTGATATCTGATTCCCAGTATGTGGTTAATGCAATTAGAATGCTAGAAGCCACTGGGCCAATTAAAGAAGGCAGTACTGTCTATGAAATATTGAAGGAATTGCAATCTTTGATTTGGAAACGTGATTGCAAGTTCTATATTCAACATATCAGAGCTCATACAGGGCTTCCTGGTCCATTGAGTGTAGGTAATGAGATTGTAGATCGATGTACCAGAATGGAATATGTTTTTCTTGCTTCTTCTCTAGATCAAGCAAGCAGGTTCCATCAGCAATATCATGTTCCTGCAAAGACGTTACAATTAAAATTTCATCTCTCAAGAGCGTATGCTCGTCAAATAGTCTTAGAATGTCAAAATTGTGTCACTTTTCATCATCCTCTCAGTCTTGGGGTTAACCCTCGAGGCCTTTTACCGTTAAAGGTTTGGCAGATGGATGTTACTCACATTTCTAGCATTGGATCACTTAAATATGTGCATGTTTCAGTGGATACCTGTTCAGGCATTATTCATGCCACACCCATGCCTGGTGAAAAGGCTCACAATGTTATAGGACATTGCCTTGAAGACTGGGCTGCGTGGGGAAAGCCACTGCAGCTAAAAACTGATAATGGGTCAGCGTATACCACTCAGTCTTTTATGTCCTTTTGCAAACAGATGGATCTTGTCCTCACACATGGCCTGCCCTATAATCCCCAAGGTCAAGGCATAGTGAAGAGAGCTCATCGCACTCTTAAAGAGTGTTTAGAAAAACAAAAAGGGGGAATAGGCCATGTTAGAACACCCAGAGAACGATTGTCTTTGGCTCTTTTTACTCTTAATTTTTAAAATTTGGACAATGATGGCCTCTCAGCAGCTGATAGACATTTTAGTCATCAGAATAAAGAAAAAGGCCATGTCAAATGGAAAGACATCCTTACTGGAAGGTGGCATGGACCAGATCTGGTGTTGGCATGGGCGAGAGGTTCTGTTTGCTGTTTCCGCAGGACCGCCAAGATCCAGTGTGGATTCCTGAGCGACTGATAAGAAAGTGTAACAGGAATGAAGACCATTCTCCTGATCCTCAACAGCCTCTGGACACTGGCACAGACGGAGCAGAGATGGGGGATCCTATGGGTGTTCCCGAGACCCATGCCAGTATGTAATGATGCTAAGTTGTTCCCTCGCCTTTTTGGCACAAATAAGACTATTGATGTACCTTACTTATCTTTAGATTCTGAAATGGCCAGTGTTGAAGAGGGTAGAGGTATTGTTTTAGAAGGAAGCTTATGTTTCAGTTTGGTGAAAAGCATCAGTGATTCCTCTGCTTGCATCCAATTATATAATCAGACAGCTGGGTGGTTTGATTTACCACAGGAGTCATCAGATCTTGTCATTCCGACAATGCAACCTGGGTCAGGGGATGGTGGCCAGCCAGGATGGCTATAAGTGTACCACCTTGGCAGCCAAATTGGGCACCGTATTGCCAGGGGATGACTTGGGGAGAGCTGTGGCCTTGGACTGGATGTCAGTCGCGTACTGTGGCCTGGGCAAGTAAAGGGGAATATTTTACCTTTTCACCTGGCATTAGCACTTCTTTTAATAGTACCCATGCAGCTTTAATTTTAGTGATCAAAATCCCTTTTGAGTATCCTTCTAATCCCTTTGACAATTGGCTTTTGTGTGGAACTAATGGCAGTTGTATGAATTTGGAGCCCATGGCCATGGTTAACGGAGGTAGCCATGGGGTCTGTGAATTCACTTGGAGCACATCTAGGGAGTGGGGGAAATTCTCACCAGAACCTCTTACTCTAGCCCCTACCTCTACCACAACTGGTTATCAGACTGATGCAGGATGTGTAGGAGAAGGAGTTAAGCCTGGTCACAATGTTATTTTTAAGCCTACACTCATTTGTGTCTATCCTCCCTTTGTGTTTATTGTTAATAATGGCAGTTCAGAATTTCAAGAGCATTTGAATTGTTCATCAAATTCTTGCTATTATACACAATGTTGGAATGCTTCTAGCTTTGGCCTTGCCATTGTTGCACGCATGCCTCGCTGGATACCTGTGCCAGTGGATGTGCCGCATGCTATGACCATCTTTAGGTAAAAGAGGGATTTTGGCGTCACAGCAGCCATTGTTACTGCCATTTCCCTGGTGGCTGCTGGAGCCTCAACAGCAGCAATTGCTATGTCACATACTGTTCAAACTGCTGCCACCCTTAGTAATTTGTCAAGCAATGTAGCTCATGCCTTGGATACTCAAGCTGGCCTAAATGCCCAATTGAGAGGAGGCCTTATGGTGGTCAATCAAAGAATTGATTTGGTTCAAGAGCAAATTGATACTCTTTGGCAGTTGGCACAGCTGGGCTGTCAATGGAAGTATGCAGGCCTTTGTGTCACCAGTATCCAATATGAGAATTATACAAGAGCATCAAATTTGTCTAAACAACTGTGGAGTTATCTTCTAGGAAATTGGACCAGTGAGTTCAAAGTACTGATGACTGATTTACGAATTGCCATCGTAACAGTAAATTCCACCTGTGTCGACTCCAGTCTCACCACAGGATTGTCTTCTTGGATTGCTGCTGCCATGAATCGTCTGAAAGAGTGGACGGGCATGGGCGCCATGACTGGACTGTTAGTTCTAGTTCTTTTGTTGGCCTGTGGTGCATTTGCAGAATGTGTTTTGCCCAGCAGCGACAGGCAGCTATGATCGTACAAGCCTTTTCTGCCATTGAGGCAGGACAGTCCCCCCAAGCTTGGCTTTCTGTCATGAAGACGGAGGCCATGTGACCCCCCAGTACCCTGGGGGAGGCCCTCCTGTGCTTTGACTATGGTCTTGCTCACCTTACACAGAGAGTCAGCATGAGTGCCCGGTGGCAGAGTGGGCATTCTTGACCAGGAGGACTACAGACCAGAGGAGGGGTTAGTCAGTGACAGGTAAGATCCTCCTGTATGGGGGACAACCTAAGACAGGCACCCTCATGGTCGAGACCCGGAGAGGGGACAGTCAATGATGGGTAAGATCTCCCCGAGAGGGAGATGACCTAAGCCAGGCTCCCACAAGGTCTTATTTAAACAAAAGGGGGGAACTGTAGAGGACTGTGAAGTGCCGTGCCTTGAAGATGGCGCTGGTTTCCGCCTTCCTCCCCCCCCCCCCAGGGGGAGAGTACTCTTTGAGACAAAGAATTTCATATTTTGGCTTTGTGTGGTCAGATGCTGTCCTTCCGCTTTGAGGTAGCCTATCTGCCTTGCCCACATGCTCTCCAGGGATTGGCCAGCCTTGGGGATAAAAAAGAGAGCAGGGGCCGAGGTGGGAGAGAGGCTCCATTATACAAGGTTCCTGAGTAAACTGCTTGAAGAAGATTGCCGGTGTTGTGTCCTTCCTTGCGGGTTGAGGTTGGGCACAACACAACAGCACCAGTTGGCAGCCCAGCAAGGATGTAGAAAGCCTCATAAGGGTCCACTCTTACATGAAGAGGTACAGGTAATTAATTACTTCTAAAAGAGGGAAACTCTTCCTTTTCTTCTCTAGGAATGTGCGCATGAAAGGTTGCCAAGTTCCAAGTGTTCATCCATATACATGTGAACAACATAAATAGACTCAGTGGTGTGTGAGAATGTGTGTGTGTGTGTGTGTGTGTGTGTGTGTGTGTGTGTTAAAGAGAGAGAGAGAGAGAGAGAGAGAGAGAGAGAGAGAGAGAGAAGACAAGTTCATGAACTTGAGAGGAAATCAAGGAAGGGACAAAGGAAGAATTGGAAGGGTCATATAATTATATACACCTCTGTCCGAATTTTTCAGGAAGTTTCTTTTTGCAGTAAGGAACACTCACTATAAATATTCATACTCATCAAAGTGAGGAAAGTAAGCAAAGTTTGAGTGCTTATCCACAAGTGGAACATATGTATCTCATAATTCAGAATGGAGGATGGAAAGGCCATTGGAGCCAGAGGATGGGGCAAAAGGCTGTCAAACAAAATGGCAATGTCTCTGTACTCTTGAATTTACAGCATCTGTGAAAACCTCCATAAGACTGGACCTGCCAACAACCCATCATGCAGAGGGGAGCAGACCTACAAGTACACACATTCCCCTGATTATTTACACACAGTTAACAGTAGATTAGGGAGAGAAGCACATGAGGCCCACTCCTCTAAGAGGTCAACAGGCATTAAGTGACTGCTCGGAGAAAGAAAACCGTTTTTTTCCGTGACAAAGCCATTGACAAGTTGCACATGCTTCTGTAAATAATTCTTCATTTATACGCCTTTAAGCAATCCTATAGAAGCTCATTAGGTCACCAAGAAAAAAGACATGAAATAGATGAGAGACAAGATGATACACTAAAGGTCATCAGGGGGAGAACATGATTGCAATATATTACACACATAGAAGAAAATGCCATAGTGAAATAAATTGTCTTGTTTAACTAATGTCTGCTGAGTTAAAAACAAACAAAAAAAGAGATAGCTCTTGTCAAGCTGGAGTACAGCAAGGCAGGAAGACACACTCTGCTACTCAGGAGGCTTTGTTCTGAACAAACAGTGTCCCAGAGAGGTACACTGAGGAGACAGCAATTTTTTAAAGGATGCAAATATTGAATGGACCAGAAAAATTATACTTAAAATGATGGCGATTGAGGGCTGGGCATGGTGGTGTACTCTTTTAAGCCCAGCACCGGGAAAACAGATCCATATGGAGTTCAAGTCCAGCCTGCTCTCATTAAGTTCCAGGCCAGCCAGGCCACCTAGTGAGATCTTGACTCAAAATAAATAAACAAATAAGAAAAAAGAAAGATGTTATGTTGACTTATAAACGAATTTAAGTTCTTTTCCTACCTTTTGACTTTTCACAGCCCTTTTAAATTATTTTTTATTAATTGAAATATGCTTGTGTACCTCATTTTAAAGACCAGCTTAATGTCAACTTCCCCAGTGGACTGTCATCTCTTCTGACATAATGAGCACATCCTTTATTTTGGAACGCTGGCATCTGGCACACACTGTGTGATCTAGAATTTATATTAATCAAAGCACAATGGAAGAAAATTAATCACAAACTTTCTCCAAAAGGAAAAGGTTTTGCTATCATGTAAACTTGAATGTTGTTGGCCTTAAAACTAATAAAAATTGGTAAAGAGACAAAGAGAGAGAGAGAGAGAGAAATAAGAAAGACTTTAACAGATTTATACATTCTCTTCTACAAAACCCAGTGTAAAGAGTTCAGTCCCACTTTACCCTAAGTCGATTGCATTTGACTTCCTGAAACCATCCCTGAGCTTCTATGGCTCCCTAAAGTGAAAGAATTGAGAAGCAATCCCAGACACCTTCTGACTTCCACAGCATAAGATCAGAGCATAGCCTGTGATCCCATGTTGTGGGTCAGCAGAAAGTGAGATCTTGCTCCTCACATACAGGCTGAGAAACTACCCTACATTTCATGGTCATACTATAGACAAAGACAATCTATAATCACTAAGGCCAATGTGCTGCCTGTGGTGTTATGTCTGATTGTCTCACATTCCTTCCCCCATGTGCTGGGTGTGGTGTTATGTATGGAGAAAAATCATTTGTACATTGTGACTAATATAGTCATAGATATAAAAGATCAAAGGTGCCTATATAATCAAGAGTAAACATGTAGATGGTGACTTAGCATTCGTTACAAGTATTGTAGCCTTACACAATACTGTATTTGGATTAGAAATAATTTATAATCATATTTATATAATATACCATTCATAATGTAACAAGGAAGTGTTTAAATAAGACAATATCAGAGGTTATATATTAACACCAATACTTAGAGTATTGGTGTTAATATATAACCAGTTGCAGGTGAATCTAATTAATTTTGTTTATCATTCAACATTAAAGAAAATACTAAGTATTTGTGATTTTAAAAAGCTTATGGATGGTGTATATTATACGTAATGATTTGCCAAAAAATCTGAAACTCTGTTGTTCTTTTTTCCATTGTCCTATCTGTTAAAGGAAAGGCATGGGGCAGAGGGCAAGGAGTGCCAGCAACTAATGAGTATGAATTTGAGTTCTGAGATCAGTCAACATATTTATAATGAACTTATTAATTCAATGATGTGTAAGGAATAAGAACCATGAGACTCATTGTATTTCCTCAATGATTTATAGATGAGTCTTTATTTTCTCTTATGTACAACTCCTAATTTTCTTTCCACATGTGCTTTATTTGGAAGACTGCAATGACTTTACTATATTCCACTACTTTTCAAATAGACAATTGATCTATGAACTTAGATTTTAATCAATTATATTTCTTAAGATTAGGTCTAGGATCACTTTAAATCCTTGATTTCCAAGCAATAACTTTTCTATTAAAATTATAAAGGTAGGGTGGGATGTTATTCATTGGTAGACTACTTAATATGGGAAGGAACTATATTTGTTCACACACACACACACACACAAACACATACACACCAGTTTTGTCAAATGGATGCTAAGTGCATATCAAATTGGTTTCTAAGCATTTGTGTTTACACCCATAGATTACAAGTGCTATTATCTTTGACTACTCATATACAGTTGGCAATGACATCTCTAGAGACTTATAATCAGCCAAAGTACTGGTGATAAGTAAGTTTACCTATAGTATTGTTGCTAAATGCTCAGTCAGAGGTAAAGAAAAGAATAATCAGATATCTACATCACTCTCTCTAGGCTTAGCATATCCTAATGGAAGAGAGAACAGGAACAATGGAAGATGGAGAAAGTCCAATTTTACATAGTTATTTCCTTCAAATTGAAATGTTCCCTCCAGGAGTGAGAAAAGACTCAGAAGACTAGGGAAGTAAAAAGGGCTTATAAGGCTCTGGGAAGTAAATGAAACTCACAAGCCTAAGGAAGTTCCTGATAATTATAAGATCTATGAGCTCCTTTCCTTAAGGAAAGTAATAGTAACAACTGTTGTAAAGAAGGCACATTCCAATTGACTGAGCCATCCAAAAGTTGTATGGGGGAGCTTTATGGACACACTTTTCATGAATCATAGTCCATGTTGGGATTTGTACTTTTCAATGTTACAGCCGCCTTTTGTTACGCATGTTCATGAAACGCCTCATCTGTACTGAAAAGTAATGATAAAAACCTTACTAGCTGGCTAAGCTATGCTTGGGTGAAATTGTTCATTGGTCTCCTGGGCAGTGAGTGCCCCATATAGAATGAGAAACTTTCGATCCCGTTTCCAAAGAAAATAGACAAAGAAAAGCAAGCTGCTGGAAAACAATGTTGTCAATTTCAAGATATTCAAGCCCCTCTTTGCTTGAAAGGTAGGAAGTGTTTTCTCACACAGAATTAGGTTTTATTGTATATTTGTATTTCTACACTTTGTAGGCAAAAAGTTGTTAATATCATTAGATGCATGACAAATGTTTTTCAATTAATCAAGAAAACCTACCTTTTCTTCATTATGTTTTCTGTTTTAAAATAGATATTCTCTTTCAAGACTACTTCAGTTCAATTGATAAGATTCAAGTAAAATTGCAGGCAGAAAGTCTACAGGAGCTAGATACCAATTGAAGGAAGGGTCACTCCCTAAATTTATCAACTGATAATTGATTGCCTTCAATGTAGAAAGTATAAATCTAAATTTTCTTTCTTTAAGACATTGGCCAGAAGCTAGAAACAAACATTGCATGTGCTAGGCAAAAATAATTCTGATTTATAATCTGTGTTTACAAAGGATAAATTCTTCATTTAAATGATCAAATATTTAAAGTATCGGATGTATTTCTTTTTTTTTAATTTTCTATATTCTATGTTTACATTCCAAAGGCTTTCCCCTTTCCCAGTTCCCACCCACCATACTTCCCATAGTTCCTCTCCCCCCCCCAACTATTCCACAATCATTCCCCCTCCCCCCCCCGGTTTCTCTACTAAACTGCATGCAATCTTTACAGGCCCAGGGTCCTCTCCTTTCTTCTTCTTGGGAATCATTTGACTTGCTATTTGTGTCTTGAGTATTTAGGGCTTCTGGGCTCATTAATATCCACTTATCAGTGATTGCATTTCATGTGCATTCTTTTGTGATTGGGTTAATTCACTCAGGATGATATTTTCCAGGTCTAACCATTTACCTACAAATTGCATGAATTCATTATTTTTAATTGCTGAGTAGTATTCCATTGTATAAATATACCACATTTTCTGTATCCATTCCTCCTTTGAGGGATATTTGGGCTCCTTCCAATTTCTGGCTATTATAAACAAGGCTGCTATAAACATAGTGGAGCATGTGTCCTTATTGCATGCAGGGGAATCCTCTGGGTATATGCCCAGGAGTGGTATGCCAGGGTCCTCTGGAAGTGACATGCCCAATTTTCTGAGGGACCGCCAAACTGATTTCCAGAGCGGTTTTACCATTTTGCAATCCCACCAACAGTGGAGGAGTGTTCCTCTTTCTCCACATCCTCGCCAGCACTTGTTGTCTCTTGAGTTTTTAATCTTAGCCATTCTGACTGGTGTGAGGTGGAATCTAAGGGTTGTTTTGATTTGCATTTCCCTGATGACTAATGATGTTGAACACCTTTTAAGGTGTTTCTCGGCCATCCGAATTTCTTCTGGTGAAAATTCTTTGTTTAGCTCTGTGCCCCATTTTTTGATAGGGTTATTTGGTTCTTTGCGGTCTAACTTCTTGAGTTCTTTGTATATATTGAATATTAGCCCTCTGTCAGATGTGGGGTTGGTGAAGATCTTTCCCCCCTTTGTTGGTTGCCGTTTTGTCCTTCTGACAGTGTCATTTGCTCTGCAGAAACTTTGTAATTTTATGAGGTCCCATTTGTCTATTCTTGATCTTAGTGCATAAGCTATTGGTGTTCTGTTCAGGAACTTTTCCCCTGTGCCCAAGTCCTCCAGGGTCTTCCCAAGTTTCTTTTCTAATAGTTTCAGTGTGTCTGGTTTTATGTGGAGGTCCTTGATCCACTTGGAGTTGATCTTAGTGCAAAGAGATAAGAGTGGGTCAATTTGCATTCTTCTACATGTTGACCTCCAGTTGAACCAGCACCATTTGTTGAAAAGGCTATGTTTATTCCACCGGATGGTTGTGGCTCCTTTATCAAAGATCAAGTGACCATAAGTCTGTGGGTTAATTTCTGGGTCTTCAATCCTGTTCCATTGATCTGCTTGCCTATTGCTATACCAATACCATGCAGTTTTTAACACAATTGCTCTGTAGTACTGCTTGAGGTCAGGGATATTGATTCCCCCAGAAATCCTTTTATTGTTGAGAATAGTTTTAGCTATCCTGGGTTTTTTGTTGCTCCAGATGAATTTTAGAATTGCTCTTTCTACATCTATGAAGAATTGAGTTGGGATTTTGATGGGGATCGCATTGAATCTGTATATTGCTTTTGGCAAGATGGCCATTTTTACTATATTGATCCTGCCAATCCAGGAGCAAGAAATATTTTTCCATCTTCTGAGGTCTTCTTCGATTTCTTTCTTCAAGGACTTGAAGTTCCTGTCATACAGATCTTTTGCTTGTTTGGTTAGAGTTACGCCAAGATACTTTATGTTGTTTGTGACTATTGTGAAGGGTGTTATTTCCCTAATTTCTTTCTCTGCCTGCTTGTCCTTTGAGTACAAGAAGGCCACTGACTTGCTTGAGTTAATTTTATAACCTGCCACTTTGCTGAAGTTGTTTATCAGCTGTAGAATTTCTCTGGTGGAGTTTTTTGGGTCGCTTAGGTAAACTATCATATTGTCTGCAAATAATGATAGTTTGACTTCTTCCTTTCCAATTTGTATCCCTTTGACTTCCTTATGTTGTCTAATTGCTCTCGCTAGAACTTCAAGTACTATATTGAAAAGATATGGAGAGAGAGGGCAGCCTTGTCTAGTCCCTGATTTTAGTGGGAATGCTTCAAGTTTCTCTCCATTTATTTTGATGTTGGCTACTGGTTTGCTGTAGATTGCTTTTATTTACTATGTTTAGGTATGGGCCTTGAATTCCTGCTCTTTCCAAGACTTTTAGCATGAAAGGATGCTGAATTTTGTCGAATGCTTTTTCAGCATCTAATGAGATGACCATGTGGTTTTTTTCTTTCAGTTTGTTTATGTAGTGGATTACATTGATGGATTTCCGTATATTGAACCATCCCTGCATCCCTGGGATGAAGCCTACTTGATCATGGTGGATGATCGTTTTGATGTGCTCTTGGATTTGGTTAGCAATAATTTTATTTAGAATTTTTGCATCTATATTCATAAGAGAAATTGGCCTGTAGTTCTCTTTCTTTGTTGGATCTTTTTGTGGTTTAGGTATTAGTGTAATTGTGGCTTCAAAGAATGAGTTGGGCAGTGTCCCTTCTGTCTCTATTTTGTGGAATAGTTTGAAAAGTATTGGTGTTAAGTCTTCTTTGAAGGTCTGGTAGAATTCTGCACTAAAACCATCTGGTCCTGTACTTTTTTTGTTTGGGAGGCTTTCTACAACCCCTTCTATTTCTTTAGCGGTTATGGGACTATTTAGCTGATCTACTTGATGCTGATTTAATTTTGGTATTTGATATCTGTCTAGAAAATTGTCCATTTCCTCCAGATTCTTCAGTTGTTTTGAGTATAGACCTTTGTAGTAGGATTTGATGATCTTTTGAATTTCCTCAGTTTCTGTTGTTATGTCTCCCTTTTCATTTCTAATTTTGTTAATTTGTATACTGTCTCTGTGTCCTTTGGTTAGTCTGGCTAAGGGTTTATCTATCTTGTTGATTTTCTCAAAGAACCAGCTCCTAGTCTTGTTGATCCTTTGTATGGTTCTCTTTGTTTCTACTTGATTGATTTCAGTCCTGAGATTGGTGATTTCTTGTCTTCTACTCCTCCTGGGTGAATTAACTTCTTTTTCTTCCAGGGCTTTTAGGTGTGCCCTTAAGTTGCTAGTGTATGCTTTCTCCAGTTTCTTTTTGATTGCACTTAGGGCTATGAGTTTTCCTCTTAGCACTGCTTTCATTCTGTCCCAGAGATTTGGGTAGGTTGTACCTTCATTTTCATTGAATTCTAAAAAGTCTTTGATTTCTTTTTTTATTTCTTCCTTGACCAAGGTGTCATTGAGTAGAGTATTGTTCAGTTTCCATGTGTATGTGGGCTTTCTGTTGTTTTTGTTGTTATTGAAGACCACTCTTACTCCATGGTGGTCTGATAGGAAGCATGGGATTAGCTCCATCTTCTTGTATTTGTTGACATCTGTCTTGTGACCAATTATATGATCAATTTTGGAGAAGGTACCATGCGGTGCTGAGAAAAAGGTATATTCTTTACCTTTAGGAAGAAATGTTATATATATATATATATATATATATATATATATATATATATATATGTTAAATCCAATTGGTCCAAAGTTTCAATTAGTTTCACTGTTTCCATGTTTAGTTTCTGCTTTCCTGATCGGTCCATTGAGGAGAGTGGAGTGTTGAGGTCCCCCACAATTATTGTGTTAGGTGTAATGTGTGCTTTTAGCTTTAGTAAGGTTTCTTTTACCAAGGAGGGTGCCCTTGTATTTGGATCATAAATGTTCAGTATTGAGAGCTCTTCTTGGTAGATTTTCCCTTTGGCCAGCAAGAAGTGACCTTCTGAGTCTCTTTTGATGACTTTAGGTTGGAAGTCTATTTTATCTGATATTAGAATGGCTACTCCAACTTGTTTCCTGAGACCATTTGCTTGTAAAATTGTCTTCCATCCTTTCACTCTAAGGCAGTGTTTGTCTTTAACACTGAGATGTGTTTCCTGTATGCAGCAAAATGTAGGGTCCTGTTTCCGTATCCAGTCTGTTAATCTATGTCTTTTTATTGGGGAATTGAGTCCATTGATGTTAAGAGATATTAAGGAATGGTAATTATTTCCTCCAGACATTTTTGAAATTATTTTTATTTATTTATTTATTTATTTATTTATTTATTTATTTATATTTGAGAGGTTATCTTCTTTTGGGTTTGATGAGAGGAGGTTTCTATCTTGCTTCTTCCCGGGTGTAGTTTCCGTCCTTGTCTTGGTGTTTTCCCCCTATTATCCTTTGTAGGGCTGGATTTGTGGAAAGATATCTTTCAAATTTGGTTTTGTCATGGAATACCTTGATGTCTCCATCAATGGCGACTGAGAGTTTTGCTGGGTAAAGTAGTTTTGGCTGAAGTTTGTGTTCTCTTAGAGTTTGCATGATATCTGCCCAGGATCTTCTAGCTTTCATGGTCTCAGGTGAGAAGTCTGGTGTTATTCTGATAGGTCTTCCTTTATATGTTCCTTGGCCTTTTTCTCTTGCTGCCTTTATTATTCTTTCTTTGTTTATTACATTTGGAGTTTTGATTATTATGTGACAAGATGTATTTCTGTTCTGGTCCAGTCTGTTTGGCTTCTTGTATATTCATGGGCATCTCTCTCCTTAGGTTGGGGAAGTTTTCTTCCATAATTTTATAGAAGATATTTTCTGGCCCTTTAACTTGTAAATCTTCACTCTCGTCTATACCTATAGTCTTTAGGTTTGGTCTTCTCATAGTGTCTTGGATTTCCTGGATGTTTTGGGTTACCACCTTTTTGCATTTAGTATTTTCTTTGATTGTTGAATCAATGGTTCCTATGGTATCTTCGACTTCTGAGATTCTGTCTTCTATCTCTTGTATTCTATTGTTGATACTTGCATCTATGGCCCCTGATTTCTTCCCAAGGTTTTCTATCTCCAATGTTGTCTCCCTCTGTGATTTCTTAGTTGTTTCTACTTCTGTTTTTAGTATCTGGATGGATGTGCTCAGATCTTTCGCTTGCTTGATTGTGTTTTCATGTATTTCTTTAATAGATTTTTGTGTTTCCTCTTTCATAGCTTCTACTTGTTGGCTCACGTTCTTCTCTATTTCTTTAAGTGACTTTTGACTTTCTTCCTTATTGTCTTCTTCTTTTTGATCCATCTTCTCCTGAATTTCTTGAAGTGATTTTTGTATTTGCCTTGTAAATGCTTCTAACTTTTGATCCATTTTCTCCTCTATTTCTTTACGAGATTTTTCTATGTGTTCGGCTACCAGCATCCTGACCAGTGATTTTATATCCATATATTCTGGTGTTTTGGGGTATCCAGGGTTTCTTGTTTTTGGAGAACTGGGTTCAGATGCTGTCATGTTGCCTTGATTTTTGTTAGTAACGTTCCTTCATTTTCCTTTTGCCATCTTGTTATTTCTGGTGTTAGTTGGCCTTGTTGTTAGTGGCTGGTGTTTGAATCTCCTGTGAGGCTGGGCTCACCTGTTGTGTCTTTACTGGTGAATATGTGTGACTGCTGCTTTAAGGGATCATAAGCTGGCTGCCACCCATGCGATTGTAGCCCCTGATGGAGTCTGTCTACCTGGGCTTCTCCAGCTGTGTCCTGGTTGCAATATGGAGGTCTGCCGCTATTGCTGGTCCAGGAGCTGGCGAGCTGGTTGCTGCCCACTGCCTCGGTGCACGGCCAGAGGGCACAGGGAAGTCTCTGCAGAGCCTAGGCAGAACTTGGCCTGCTTGGCAGCGAGGGCCTAGCAGATCCCCCCGTGAGGGTAGCCTTGGAAGGGGTGTCTACCTGGGCCTTTCCAGCTGCATCCTGGTTGCAATATGGAGGCCCGCCGCTATCTCTGGTCCAGGGGCCGGCAAGCTGGTTCCGGATGTATTTCATAATGAAAATTTTATCAGAATTTCAGGTACATTTGAATGGTGAAAGATATTTGTACTGGTTATTTAGTAGTCATTGACTCCACACAGTGGCATGCACTGAAGAGGGACTTACACCTGTAAATTGACTCCCTCCTAGAAGCCATCAACCACCATCTCCACAGTTAGAGATGGATGCTCATGAACCCATTCTCAATCTAAGCTAGAGGTTTGATTGGCTTGATCTTGTAGAGGCAGCCATAGGAGCTGTGCCTTTATGAGAGCAGTGGTCCTTATATTTAAAGAAGACAGTTTTGCTCCAATATTCTCTGCCCTCAAACTTTTAAAATACTTTTAGCCCTTTCCTAGGTGGTCCCTTAGCATTGGGCATGGATTGATCTAAATGTCCAAGATTTGGCTACATGCATAAAAATCACCTTTTTTTTTTTATAGTTGTGATTTTCTGCATTCACCACCATCCATTGACTGAAAAATCTCTGATGCTTCTGTGTATTTATGGTTAGAGAGGGAATATATTTAGAGAGCAGTTGGACAATGTTCATTAACAAATTAATAAGAGTAGCTTTATCCTGAGGCTTAAGGTCTATTTAGGCTAGGATTCTTGGCTAGATATGCAGATCCCATGGGTTTTGCATTTAGCGGAAATCTTTCCTCATTACATTAAGACCACTCTCACCACCATCAGCATATCTCACCATACCTGTCATCATGTCAGTTCACAGGGTACTCTGGATAAGATAACATCACATGGTTGATGATGGTTGATGAGCAGCCTCTATAGAATCGTCCAGTACTGTGGAAAGTAAGCAGAGGGGAAACACCATTCTTCACTCCCACTCTCAAAGAATCCTTTGTCTCTCTGACCTAGGAGATCTTCACAGGGATTGATCTAAACTTGCCTATATTATGGAGTTATATTCATTAAAGTTTATTTTAATGGTGCTATTAAAAACAATGACAGTAGCTTACATACATAGATATTTATTGATAAAATTCTCAAAGAAATTAACTTTTTTTCTTGTTTTTTATTTCCTATATTCTTTGTTTACATTCCAAAGGCTTTCCCCTTTCCCAGTTCCCCCCTTACCATATGTCCCATAAGTCCTTTACCCCCTGACCATTCCCCAATCACCCCCCAACCCTTTCTCTGTTCTGGTACTCTCCTGCAAAACTGTAACCAGTCTTTTTGGGACCAGGGTCTTCTCCCTCCTTCTTCTTGGGAATCTTTTGATTTGCTAATTGTGCCTTGGGTATTAAGAGCTTCTGGGCTCATTAATATCCACTTATCAGTGATTGCATTTCATATGTATTCTTTTGGGATTGGGTTAATTTGCTTAGGACCATGTTTTCAGATGCAACCATTTGCCTACAAATTGCATGAATTCATTATTTTTAATTGCTGAGTAGTATTCCATTGTGTAGATATACCACATTTTCTGTATCCATTCCTCCTTTGAGGAACATCTGGGCTCCTTCCAACTTCTAGCTATTATAAGTAAGGCTGCTATGAACATTGTGGAGCATGTGTCCTTATTGTATAGAGGGGAATCCTCTGGGTATATGCCTAGGAGTGGTATGACAGGGTTCACTGGAAGTGTCATGCCCAATTTTCTGAGGAACCGCCAGACTGATTTCCAGAGCAGTTTTACCATCTTGCAATCCCACCAACAGTGGAGGAGTGTTCCTCTTTCCCCACATCCTCTCCAGAACTTGTTTTCTCTTGAGTTTTTAATCTTAGCCATTCTTACTGGTATGAGGTGGAATCTCAGGGTTGTTTTGATTTGCATTTCCCTGATGAATAATGATGTTGAACATCTCTTAAGGTGCTTCTCAGCCATTCAAATTCCTTCAGGTGAAAATTAAAAAATGAGTAATTTCCGAGATAGAAATTCTCTTTTCTAGATAGAAAAGGGGGTCTTTTTTTTAACCTCATGAATTTTAGACATGGAACTCAGGTTGTCATAGGTGATAGCACATATCCTTATCTACTAACCAGCCCCTCACTGTCAAGATCTAGATTTGAAGTCTTTGACTAAAGGTGATATCCATCCTACTGAGAGTAAACAAGAAACTACAGACCAGAATATCTGTAAAGAGAACTCATTATAGTCAGGGAAGACTTATAGTCAGGAGTGACTTAAAAATTAATTATAAGGGAACTAAGCACAACTTACTGAACCTTATAAACCACAGGCTTTTTACCAAAGTTTGTAATTTTGCTTTGTCTTTCTTGCACTTGAATAATCCATTTTCACTGTATCTGAATGTACCGTGAAGTAATATTTTAGTTTAATAAGAAAATTTTACCCAAAAAAGCCAGTTGAACAATTGTGGTACATTATGTTTTATATGAATCTCCAAATCTTACAAAAATACTCACAATATGTATGGGGAGTGCTAATTTCATATTAAGCAACAATCTGTATCGTTTTTATATGGATTACTTTACTTTATCAATAGTAATTATTATTACCTACAAAAAGACCATTGTTAGTCAAGTGTGGTTCCACACAGCTAGCATTCCAGAACATTACTTGTGGCAAGAAAGTAAAGAGTTAGACAACAATGATCAAAGCCTCAAGATATCCTCAATGGAACAATAACAGTACTTGCATCTGTAGGTAACTAACAGTTGTCTAATTGAACCTGAAATCTTCAATTGTAAGGAAGTTAGGTCCAGTACTGTGACCACAGGCAAAATATTATGCCTGAAAAGGTCATGAACCCCCAAGGAAAATCTACTTCTACAGTATTAGAATTGATTTTTTCCCACAATTTCTTTTCATAATTCATCTCAATTATATTACACCTCTCCTTCCTCTCCTTTCTCTCCTATGCCTGAAAATCAAACCCATTATTCACTTCTTCTTCCTCCTGAAAATGGGAAGCCCCCTTTGGGTTCTGTAGTGGGTATTACTGGTTATCAACTTGACTATATCTGGAATAAACTACAATCTAGAATTGGAAGGCTCACCTATGATCCTAATCTGGAGTCTCAGAAATATAAGTTTCTGACCTGGACTTAGCATGGAGATCTTGAAGGATAGTGGGTATGGATTCCAGTTCAAGATCATTGGGATAAAGGCATGGAGACACACACCTTTAATCCCAGATTATGGGTATGGATTCCAGTTCAAGATCATCTGGGATAAAAGGCATGGAGACACACACCTTTAAGCTGGGCCAGACCCTGTGCTGGAGACCTACAGCCTTTAATCTGTGGTACACCCTGTACTGGAGACATATATAAGGACATTGGAAGAAGGAAGATAGATTTTTCCTTGCCAGCTTGCCTCGTGAGACTGAGCAACTGCTAGATCCTTGAACTTCCATCCACAGCTGCTGCTGACTATTGTTGGGAAGTTGGACTACAGACTGTAAGTCATTGACAAATTCCCTAACTACATAGAGATAGCCCATATGTTCTGTGACTCTAGAAAGCCCAGACTAATACAGGTACTAACATACCCTGGGACAATATGGATGCAGGGAAATTTCAAAAGGCTTGACTCCTAGGTGAAGAATAGGTGGTGAACACCTGCAGAGGGAAGGAGAACCATTTTTCAGGGTTGAAAATTGTCTTAGGTAGGGTTTTCTGCTGTGAAAAGGCATCATGACTGAGGCAACTCTTATAAGAAAAACATTTAATTGGGGCTGACTTAAAGGTTCAGCGATTCAGTTCAGTACACCAAGGCAGGAACATGGCAGCAGCCAGTAGGCATGATGCAGGAGGAGCTGAGAGGCCTACATCTTCATCTGCAGTCTTCCAAGGGAAGACTGACTTCCAGGGACTCACATCTATAGTCTTGCTTTTTTAATTATTGGATATTTTCTTTATTTACATTTCAAATGTTATCCCCTTTCCTAGTTTCCCCTCCAAAAACAAACCTCCAACCCCTGTGCTGCTCACCAATACACCCACTCCAGCTTCCATGTCCTGATATTCCTCTATAATGGGGCATCAAGCCTTCTCAGGACTTTTCTTCCCTTTGATGTCCACCAAGGCCATCTTCTGCTACATATGCAGCTGTACCATGGGTCCCTCCATATGTGCTCTTTGGTTAGTAGGTTAATACCTAGGAGCACTGGTGGTACTGGTTGTTTCATATTGTTGTTCTTTCCATGGGGCTGCAAGCTCCTTCAGCTCCTTGGGTCATTTCTTTAGCTCCTCCATTGGGTGCATTATGCTCAGTCCAATGGCTAGATGTGAGCATCCACTTCTGTATTTGTCAAGCACTGGCAGAGCCTCTCAGGAGACAGCTATGTCAGGCTCCTGTCAGCAAGCACTTACTAATATCTGCAATAACATCTGGGTTTGGTGACCGTATATGGGATGGAATCCCAGGTGGGGCAATCTCTGGATGGTCTTTCCTTCAGTCTATGCTCCACACTTTGTCTCTGTATCTCCTCCCATTTGTTCCCCCTTCTAAGAAGGACCAAAGTATCCATACTTTGGTTTTCCTTCTCCTTGAGGTTCATTTGGTCTATGAATTGTACCTTATATATTCCAATCTTCAGGGCTAATTTCAACTCATCAGCAAGTGCATACCATGTGTGTTATTTTGTGATTGTGTTACCTCACTCAGGATGATATTTTCTAGTTCCATACATTTGCCTAGGAATCTCATGAATTCATTGTATTTAGTAGCTGAGTACTATTCCATTTTGTAAATGTACAACATCTTCTGTATCCATTCTTCTGTTGAGGAACATAAGTTTCTGGCAATTATCAATAAGGCTAATATGAATATAGAGGAGCATGTGTCCTTATTACATGCTAGAACATCTTCTGGCTATATGCCCAGGAGTGGTATATCTGGGTCCTCTGGTAGTGCTATGTCCAGTTCTCTGATGGACTCCCAAATTGATTTCCAGAGTAGTTTTACCAGCTTGCAATCCAATCAGCAATGGAGGCATGTTCTTCTTTCTCTACATCTTTTCCAACCTCTGTTGTCACCTGAATTTTTGATCTTAGCCATTCTAGCTGGTGTGAGGTAGAATCTCAGGGTTATTTTAATTTGCATTTTCCTGATGACTAAGGATGTTTGAACATTTCTTTAGGTGCTTCTCAGCCATTCTGTATTCCTAAATTGAGAATTCTTTACTTAGCTCTGCATCCAATTTTTTTTAAATAAGGTTATTTGGTTCTCTGGAGTCTAACTTCTTGGGTTCTTTGTATATATTGGATATTAGTCCTCTATTGGATGTAGGATTGGTAAAGATCTTTTCCCAATCTGTTGATTGCTATTTTATAGTATTGATAGTATCCTTGCTTTACAGACACTTTGTAATTTTATTAGTTCCAATTAGTCAATTCTTGATATTAGAGCATAAGCTATAGGTACTATGTTTAGGAAATTTTCCCCTGTGCCCATGTGCCCGAGGGTCTTTCCTGATTTCTTTTCTATTATTTTCAGTGTTTCTGGTTTTATGTGAAGGTCCTTAATCTACTTGGACTCGAGCTTTTAACAAGGGGATAAGAATGGATTGATTTTTTGCATTCTCCTACATGCTACCACCATATGAACCAGCACCCTTTGTTGAAAATGCTGTCTTTTTCTTCAGGACAGATAATGGAGACAAAGTGGAGATCTCACCTCTGTCCTCAGAAGTGAAAGTGCTGAGCTGCTGGGAGATCACTCTCTCCTGGTGGACAGTGCACAGAAGGCTGTGGAGCAGATTGGCTCCCTGTTACACATAGCTATTGGAGTGTTTCTGTCCCAGCTGCTCCACTGATTGTATATCCTATGAGCTCCTAGCTCTTCCTTTCCAGAAAGATATTGGAGAGAAAGTGGAGATCTCACCTCCTTGCTCAGAAGTGAGAGCACTGCTGGGAGATCACTCCTGAAGGGCCCTGCACAAAAGGCGGTGTAACTTCCTCTATGACTAGAGTCTTAAAGCCTATTCCCACAGTGACACACCTACTCCAACAAGGCCACACCTCCTAATAGTGCTACTCTTTGGGCCAAGCATATACAAACCATCACAAGAATCCAATTCTAAGTTGTCAACTATAAGCACATTCACATAATAGTAACATTAATTGAACTCAATAGGATCTCTCTTCCTCAAACAGAAATTTATTACACATATTTGTGTGTAACAAAAGATAATTAGAGTAGAAAGATCATGAGTTTGAGAAGACTGTAAAGGTGGACATGAGAGAAGCTGAAGAGGTGAAACAGGTGGAAATAAAATAATTACTATGTATTCACCTATGAAATTCTCAAATTAATTGAAGGAAAAAATGGAGAGTTAGAGGATAGCCTGAGCCACATACTGAGACATTGTCAGTAGCAATGAAGACACAAAGCTACTGGGACAACATACAAAAATTACCATATTTGATTAAAATTATAATTTAAAATCACATGCTAAAATCTGTATAATGTGTATTCAAAAACAATTGTTGCTTTGAGTAAGAAAATAATTTATCTGCTGTCTTGAAAGAAAAAAATAGTTTCTCAAGTATATAACTGTTTTATTCTAATGGTTTAGGCTGCCAATTTGTTGGATAAACTAAAATCCAAATCAAGATAATGTGATTTGTGGCATTTTAAGTGAACCCTGCGTAGTGGGGTGTTGGTGGGTCAGGAGTGTGGAGTCCTCACAAATCCAAGGAAGCCCTAAGATGAGGCTCAGAGATCTACTCTCCCCTTTTCTGTCCTGTGATGAGATAAAGAGAAGATGGTGTCACCAGATACCTACCTTGCCATGCTCTTGATTGTAATATTTTCAGCAGCCATAAGAAATAATTTCTTTGTCAAGAAGCAGCAATGTTTATGACATTTTGTTGAACAGCCCAAATAGACTAGAACAAGAGTTTTTTCCTTGGTGACATAACTTGTCCATGTCTGTATTAGTCTGGGTTCTCTAGAGTCACAGATCGTATGGGCAGTCTCTATATAGTTAGGGAATTTGTCGATGACTTTCAGTCTGTAGTCCAACTCCCCAACAGTAGTCAGCAGCAGCTGTGGATGGAAGTCCAAGGATCTTGCAGTTGCTCAGTCCCACGAAGCAAGCCGGCAAGGAAGAAGCAATCTTCCTTCTTTCAATGTCCTTATATATGTCTCCAGTAGAGGGTGTAGCCCAGATTAAAGGTATATGTATCCATGCCTTTAATCCCAGGTGATCTTGAACTAGAATCCATAGCCATAATCTGGGATTAACGGTGTATGTCTCCACACCTTTAATCCCAGATGACCTTGAACTGGAATCCATGCTTCAAGATCTCCATGCTAAGTCCAGGTCAGAAACTTATATCTCTGAACCTCCAGATTAGGATCATAGGTGAGACTTCCAATTCTAGATTGTAGTTCATTCCTCATATAGTCAAGTTGACAACCAGGAATAGCCACTACAATCCACCCCCTGTCAACTTGACACAGATAATATCTCATATCCACATGAAACAATAACAAGGTCGTGAATACGCCTAACATGATATAACTATTCCTCGTACAATCGCAAACGCATTTGTAAATTTACAATGGGGCAATGTCCCTTGGGAACATTCTTTTAGTGTCTCAATACCAATTGATGTTAAAGGAATTGGAAGACAAATGTATCCTTAACAAAATAAGATAGAAGCATTCATATTACTTATAATCCTCGTTTCTGCAACTGGTTACGTGGCCTTAGCTGGTATTTATAACTACCATCCTCTGCTACCCATTCTGTATTTCCTTCACCTTCAGCAAGCACCTCAGCAGGTCTTGGTTCTTTTCCTGGAGGATTGACCCATACCTTCATTCCTAATGGGTCATCCTTCCTCATCCTGCTTGGATTAGGCTGTTGTAGTTTCCCATTGACTTTAATCACAGGACATGGTAGTACTAAGAGATGCCCTAGGGGATCTCCTGCTCTCCAGACATAATCCTGCTTACCTCCATTGTGGAGAGTCAATCCAATTTCCCCACTGTAATCTGGATCTATCACCCCTCCTAACACATTTATTCCTTTCTTTTTTTTGTGTGTGTTTATTTATTTATTTATTTATTTATTTATTTTTTGGATTTTTTTTATTATTTTCTATATTCTATGTTTACATTCCAAAGGCTTTCCCCTTTCCCAGTTCCCACCCACCATACTTCCCATAGTTCCTCTCCCCCCCAACTATTCCCCAATCATTCCCCCTCCCCCCTCGGTTTCTTTACTAAACTGGATGTAATCTTTACAGGCCCAGGGTCCTCTCCTTTCTTCTTCTTGGGAGTCATTTGACTTGCTATTTGTGTCTTGAGTATTTAGGGCTTCTGGGCTCATTAATATCCACTTATCAGTGATTGCATTTCATGTGCATTCTTTTGTGATTGTGTTAATTCACTCAGGATGATATTTTCCAGGTCTAACCATTTACCTACAAATTGCATGAATTAATTATTTTTAATTGCTGAGTAGTATTCCATTGTATAAATATACCACATTTTCTGTATCCATTCCTCCTTTGAGGGATATTTGGGCTCCTTCCAATTTCTGGCTATTATAAACAAGGCTGCTATAAACATAGTGGAGCATGTGTCTTTATTGCATGCAGGGGAATCCTCTGGGTATATGCCCAGGAGTGGTATGCCAGGGTCCTCTGGAAGTGACATGCCCAATTTTCTGAGGAACCGCCAAACTGATTTCCAGAGTGGTTGTACCAGCTTGCATTCCCACCAGCAGTGGAGGAGTGTTCCTCTTTCTCCACATCCTCGCCAGCACTTGTTGTCTCTTGAGTTTTTAATCTTAGCCATTCTGACTGGTGTGAGGTAGAATCTCAGGGTTGTTTTGATTTGCATTTCTCTGATGACTAATGATGTTGAACATCTTTTAAGGTGTTTCTCGGCCATCTGAATTTCTTCTGGTGAAAATTCTTTGTTTAGCTCTGTGCCCTATTTTTTGATAGGGTTATTTGGTTTTTTGCGGTCTAACTTCCTTTCTTAGCCTGATGGTTTAAGGACATTAGAAGCCCAAAATGGCCAGGGGGAAATCTGAGCTTCCAGTTCAATGGAATGTTTGTTGTGGTTCCAGGTAGGAGCACTCCCCCCTCTGGAACCAAAACTTCTAGGCCAGCAGAACCTAAAGTTGTGGGGACAGGAAGCAAAAATTTTCCTAGCGGGTTACTAGTAGTGATAGTGAGTGGAACTATTCCCTTTTCCACCCCTTGATTCCTGGACCCATGAATCCTGGCTATGGGAGAAACTGTACCATATATTGAACGTTGATTCAAAGCATATACTGCCTTCTGAAGAACTCTGCCCCAGCCCTCCATGCTGTTGCCACTTAATTGGCGCTGTAACTGTGTCTTCAAAAGGCCATTCCATCTTTCTATCAGACCAGCTGCTTCAGGATGATGGGGAACATGGTAAGACCAGTAAATTCCATAATTGTGGGCCCACTGTCACACTTCTCTGGCTATGAAATGAGTTCCTTGGTCAGAAGCAATACTGTGTGAAATACCATGACGATAGATAAGGCATTCTGTGAGTCCACAGATGGTGGTTTTGGCAGAAGCATTACGTGCAGGAAAGGCAAATCCATAACCAGAATAAGTATCAACTCCAGTAAGAACAAAACGTTGCCCTTTCCATGGGGGAAGTGGTCCAATGTAATCAACCTGCCACCAGGTTGCTGGCTGGTCACCTCGAGGAATGGTGCCGTATCTGGGGCTCAGTGTTGGTTTCTGCTGTTGGCAGATCTGGCATTCAGCAGCAGCTGTAGCCAGGTCAGACTTAGTGAGTGGAAGTCCATGTTGCTGAGCCCAAGCATAACCTCCGTCTCGGCCACCATGGCCACTTTGTTCATGTGCCCACTGAGCAATAACTGGGGTGGCTGGGGAAAGAGGCTGACTGTCCACAGAACACGTCATCTTATCCACTTGATTGTTGAACTCCTCCTCAGCTGAAGTCACCTTTTGGTGAGCATTTACATGGGACACAAATATCTTCACATCCTTTGCCCACTTGGAAAGATCTATCCACATACTTCTTCCCCAAATATCTTTCTTACCAATTTTCCAATCGTGATCTTTCCATGTCCCTGACCATCCAGCCAATCCATTGGCTACAGCCCATGAGTCAGTGAACAATCTTACATCCGGTCATTTCTTCTTCCAAACAAACTGTAATACCATGTGCACCGCCCGAAGTTCTGCCCACTGTGAAGATTTTCCTTCACCTGTATCTTTCAGGGTTGTCCCAGAAAGGGGTTGTAATGCTGCAGCTGTCCACTTCTGGGTGGTGCCTGCATAACATGCAGAGCCATCAGTAAACCAGGCCCTAGTCTTCTCTTCTTCAGTCAGCTGGTCATAGGGAACATCCCATGAGGCTATAGGTGCATGCTTGGCAGCAGATGGTATTGTAACAGGAGTAGAAACCATAGGCATCTGAGCAACTTCTTCATGTAACTTGCTTGTGCCTTCAGGACCTGCTCTGGCCCGATCACGTATATACCACTTCCATTTGACAATAGACTGCTGTTGTGCACACCCTACTTTATGATTTGGAGGGTCTGATAACACCCAACTCATGATGGGGAGTTCAGGTCGCATAGTAACTTGGTGTCCTATTGTCAAACGTTCAGTTTCCACTAAGGCCCAATAGCAGGCCAAGAGTTGTTTTTCAAAGGGAGAGTAGTTGTCTGCGGATGACGGTAAAGCTTTGCTCCAAAATCCCAAAGGTCTCTTCTGTGATTCACCTACAGGGGCCTGCCAGAGGCTCCAAACAGCATCTCTATCTGCCACTGACACCTCAAGTACCATTGGGTCTGCTGGATCATATGGTCCAAGTGGTAATGCAGCCTGCACAGCAGCCTGGACCTGTTGAAGAGCCTTCTCCTGTTCTGGGCCCCACACAAAGCTTGCAGCTTTCCTTGTCACTTGGTAAATAGGCCTGAGTAACACACCCAAATGAGGAATGTGCTGTCTCCAGAATCCAAATAGACCCACTAAGCATTGTGCTTCTTTCTTGGTGGTGGGAGGGGCCAGGTGCAATAACTTATCTTTCACCTTAGAAGGAATATCTCTGCATGCCCCACACCATTGTACTCCTAAGAATTTCACTGAGGTAGATGGTCCTTGAATTTTGGTTGGATTTATTTCCCATCCTCTGATAGGCATATGTGTTACCAATGAATCCAAAGTGGTTGCTACTTCCTGCTCACTTGTTCCAATCAGCATAATGTCATCAATATAGTGCACCAATGTGATATTTTGTGGAAGAGACAAATGATCAAGATCCCTTCTAACTAAGTTATGACACAGGGCAGGAGAGTTAATATATCCTTGAGGCAAAACTGTAAAGGTATACTGCTGGCCTTGCCAACTGAAAGCAAATTGCTTCTGGTGGTCCTTATGGACAGGTACTGAGAAGAAGGCATTTGCCAGGTCAATAGCTGCATACCAGGTTCCAGGAGATGTGTTAATTTGCTCAAGTAACGAAACTACATCTGGTACAGCAGCTGCAATTGGAGTTACTACCTGATTTAATTTTCTATAGTCAACTGTCATCCTCCATTATTCATCTGTCTTCTGCACTGGCCAGATGGGAGAGTTAAAGGGAGATGTGGTGGGAACCACCACCCCTACATCTTTCAAGTCCTTGATTGTGGCAGTAATTTCTGCAATTCCTCCAGGAATACGATACTGTTTTTGATTCACTATTTTCTTTGGCAGAGGCAACTCTAAAGGCTTCCATTTTACCCTTCCAACCATAATAGCCCTCACTCTACAGGTCAGGGAACCAATGTGAGAATTCTGCCAATTTCTGAGTATATCTATCCCAATTATACATTCTGGAACTGGGGAAATGACCACAGGATGTGTTCGGGGACCCACTGGACCTACTGTGAGTTGGACATCCGTCAAAACTCCATTAATCACCTGTCCTCCATAAGTTCCTACTCTAACTGGAGGGCCACAATGTTTCTTGGGATCTCCTGGGATCAGTGTCAATTCAGAACCAGTATCCAATAGACCCTTGAAAGTCTGATTATTTCCTTTCCCCCAGTGTACAGTTACTCTTGTAAAAGGCCTTAGGTCCCTCTGGGGAAGAATTGGAGAAAGAGTAACAGCAAAACTTTTAGGTGTCTTATCAAAATCCTTCCTCAGGGCAACCTGGCCACCCCTTCATTCAAGGGATTCTGGATCTGCAAACTGGCTCAAGTCTGGAAATTGATTCACTGGCCGAGATTGCCTTTTGCCATGATTCAATGCAGCCTTTTTATCATTTGTTTGAGGATTTTTCTGCTTATACAGCTCAAACAGATATGCAGTAGGTTTCCTATGCATTTCATCCCTGGGAACACCATGATTGATTAGCCAGTACCAAAGGTCCAAACGAGTCATACCATTATAAATTCCACCTCTCTGCCCATTACCAGGTACGTCATTATAAACATTGTTTTGTCTATGCTGTCCATTATAAGAACTACGATCACCTTGTCTCTGGCGATTCAATGCTGCCACCTGGCCCTTTTTAACTCGGGGCCCGATTAAACCCATTGAATTTAATTCATCTAATTGAGCAGCAGCATCTCCAACCCTAAGGTCTGGCACAAGGAAAAGGACAAGAACAAAAGTCTTTAAATGTGCCGGTGCCCCTCTCACCAGTTTGCGTCTTATAGGACTGGTGAAGGGCATATCTTCTGGATTTTCCTATTGTGGGGGATTAGGTTTTATACAACGTATCCACTCTAGCATTGCAATTTCCCTAAGCCTTAAAATCCCTTCATCAACACTAAGCCAAGGGATATCAGGCATCTCCAACTCCTTTTCAGTAGGCCATCTTTTAATAAATACTTCAGCCAAACAATCAAACAAACTTTTGACACCTTTTTTAACTGTGCGAGCTTCTATATTAAACCTAGAATCTACACTCAGAGGGCCCATGCCGATAAACTCAGCTTGCTCTAGTTTTATGTTCCTTCCACCATTATCCCACACCCTTAAAATCCACTCCCACGCATATTCCCCAGACTTCTGCTTGAATGAATTAGCAAACTCATTAAGCTCCTTAGTAGTATAGTGTATTTCCTCATGGACTACACTTTCTACCTCCCCTCTAGGGGCCTGTTTTGCCTTGAGTCTGGTTATAGGTCTAGAAGAAACTATTGGTGGGCCCTGAGAAACATCAGTATTGTCAGTAAAAGTCACTGCTTGTCTATCAGGCTCTGAGGGGTTACTTTCCTCAAGTGGAGAAGGCATTAATTCAAGGGGTGGGGCTGAGGGTACTACTTCTTCAGGTGGAGCAAATCCTTGAAAATCTGAAGATTCAAAGTTCTCAATTTCAACATCCCCATCCCAAGTTACAGGATCCCATTCTTTGCCAATTAATGCCCTTACTTTAACTGCTGACACCCTCTGAGGTTGAGACTTGAATTTTCGCTGTATTTCAGCCAACCTTATAATGAGTGCTTCAGTTTGATTTTCTGCTACTTGAGATCTATGGCTGCTGGAAAGAAGATTCTCTTCAAGGGCACACTTGGAAACTTTTAGATTGTTTACTTGAGTCTGTAGCTGTTCGATATTATCACACAACTCCTTCATTGCTTTTTCCCGAGATGCTAAGAGTAACCAGCCAACAAAATCATTTTCCAATTTTTTTCCCAACTTGTAGAACATATTGTATACCACCGAATCACCTGATTCATCAAGATAATCAAAGGCCTTAGCTTCTTTAAGCTTGAAATATAGTTTCATCCGTGGGTTTTCAATATCCCCCAAGCTCCCAGGAGGGAGAGAATCTGGAGAGGTTTCAGTAATTGAGAGTGCTGGTGGGTCAACCAACCAACTCCAAAATTTTGAAACATTCATCCTTATACTTCTGCTCCTCCAGAACTACTTCTGGTACCACTTCTGTATTAGTCTGGGTTCTCTAGAGTCACAGATCATATGGGCAGTCTCTATATAGTTAGGGAATTTGTCGATGACTTTCAGTCTGTAGTCCAACTCCCCAACAGTAGTCAGCAGCAGCTGTGGATGGAAGTCCAAGGATCTTGCAGTTGCTCAGTCCCACGAAGCAAGCCGGCAAGGAAGAAGCAGTCTTCCTTCTTTCAATGTCCTTATATATGTCTCCAGTAGAGGGTGTAGCCCAGATTAAAGGTGTATGTATCCATGCCTTTAATCCCAGGTGATCTTGAACTAGAATCCATAGCCATAATCTGGGATTAACGGTGTATGTCTCCACACCTTTAATCCCAGATGACCTTGAACTGGAATCCATGCTTCAAGATCTCCATGCTAAGTCCAGGTCAGAAACTTATATCTCTGAGCCTCCAGATTAGGATCATAGGTGAGATTTCCAATTCTAGATTGTAGCTCATTCCACATATAGTCAAGTTGACAACCAGGAATAGCCACTACAATGTCTCAGGTAGAAAGAAAGCCCTGACCATTTAACCCTAAATAATAAGGACTTCTCTGGAGCATACGGCTTTAACTTGCTGCATATTTTTTGTTATTTCACAGCCTCTGAAAAATTACTTACCTTTTTGTACTTGAGATACCTACCTGAAAATGAAGATGCTTATATGATTTGCTTTATTTATTTTTATAAGGATGAGTAATATAATACCTGTCCTTCACAGTGTAAGTAGAAAATAGACCCTCCCAAAAGCTTCTTCCAGGACTTCTCCTGTGTATTTGAAATTGTCACAAATGTATTAGAGACATTGGAGAAATCCTCCATAGCCATTTTTTCTCTATAAGCATATATATGATATATGTGTGGTGAGCAAGGCATTTCCTTAGGTATTAAGAAACAAGAACATAAACCCTAAGAGATTTCTGAGCCTAAGAATGAGATTATATGCACAATAATTCTTGCCAAATATCATTTAGCCATTAAATTATCAACAAAAGAGTATGGTCTGGGGTGTGTGTGTTTGTTCTCAAGAAGGTTTGGTGGGCTGTGTATACATACATACACACACACACACACACACACACAAACACACACACTAGAAAGAACTATTTTGTTATATAGAGCACAATGCTTTGCTTTTGTAGAAAATTATGTTTTGAATTCTTTTGTGATTTTTTTCTCAATAATTTGAATTAATGATATTTATTTGTACCATCCCACATTTTCTACAAAGAACAGAAGTTCTTCTTTCAAGAAGTTTGTTTGGGGTCGGGGTAAGCCTCCATATTGCTTCCAAGACAGGGCTAGAGAGGCCCAGACAGACACACTCCAGCTGGGGCGACCATCCCACAGGTAGATCCCCCAGGCTCTCACCACAAGACAGGCCCAGAGCCAAGGCTCTGCAGGACTTCTCCACGCCCTCCAGCCTTGCAACAAGACAGCTAGGAGTAGCCAGCTCACAGTCCCTAAGAGCAGCAGACATGCATAGTCACCATTAGAGAAACAACAGGTGAGCCCAGTCTCGCAGGAGGTTCAAACACCAGCCAGTAACAAAAAGGCTAACTAACACCAGAAATAACCAGATGGCAAAAGGAAAACGAAGGAACATTACTAACAGAAATCAAGGCAGCATGACAGCATCTGAACCTAGTTCACCAACAACAGGAAGCCCTGGCTACCCAAACACACCAGAAAAACAAGACTTGGATCTACAATCACTGGTCAGGATGCTGGTACCAGAATACATAGATAAATCTCTTAAAGAAAGAGAGGAGAAAATGGATCGAAAGTTAGAAGCATTTGCAAGGCAAACACAAATATCACATAAAGAAATTCAGGAGAATATGGATCAAAAACCAGAAGCCAATAAGGAGGAAAGACAAAATTCACTTAAAGAAATACAGAACGTGGGTCAACAAGTAGAAGCTATGAAAGAGGAAACACAAAAATCTATTAAAGAAATACATGAAAACACAATCAAGCAAGCAAAAGATCTGAGCACATCCATCCAGATACTAAAAACAGAAGTAGGAACAACTAAGAAATAGCAGAGGGAGACAACATTGGAGATAGAAAACCTTGGAAAGAAATCAGGGGCCATAGATGCAAATATCAACAATAGAATACAAGAGATAGAAGACAGAATATCAGAAGCCAAAGATACCATAGGAACCACTGATTCAACAGTCAAAGAAAATACTAAATGCAAAAAGGTTGTAACCCAAAACATCCAGGAAATCCAGGACACAATGAGAAGACCAAATCTAAAGATTATAGGTATAGAAGAGAGTGGAGATTTACAAGTTAAAGGGCCAGAAAATATCTTCTACAAAATTATGGAAGAAAACTTACCCAACCTAAAGAGAGAGATGCCCATGAATATACAAGAAGCCTATAGAACTCCAAACAGACTGGACCAGAACAGAAATACATTCCGTCACATAATAATCAAAACTCCAAATGTACTAAACAAAGAAAGAATATTAAAGCCAGCAAGAGAAAAAGGCCAAGTAACATATAAAGGAAGACCTATCAGAATAACACCAGACTTCTCACCTGAGACCATGAAAGCTATAAGATCCTGGGCAGATATCATGCAAACTCTAAGAGAACACAAATTTCAGCCAAAATTACTTTACCCAGCAAAACTCTCAATCGCCATAGATGGAGACAACAAGGTATTCCATGACAAAACCAATTTGCACATTATCTTTCCACAAAACCAGGCCTACAAAGGATAATAGGGGGAAAACACCAAGACAAGGAAGGAAACTACACCCCAGAAGAAGCAAGATAGAAACCTCCTCTTATAAAACCCAAAAGAAGATAACCTCTCAAACATAAAAAAATAATTTCAAAAATGTCGGGAAGTAATAATTACTATTTCTTAATATCTCTTAATATCAATGGACTCAATTCCCCAATAAAAGACATAGATTAACAGACTGGATACGGAAACAGGACCCTACATTTTGCTGCATACAGGAAACACATCTCAGTGTTAAAGACAAACACTGCCTTAGAGTAAAAGGCTAGAAGACAATTTTACAAGCAAATGGTCTCAGGAAACAAGCTGGAGTACCTATTCTAATATCAGATAAAATTGACTTCCAACCTAAAGTCATCAAAAGAGACTCAGAAGGTCATTTCTTGCTGGACAAAGGGAAAATCCACCAAGAAGAGCTCTCAATACTGCACATCTATGCTCCAAATGCAAGGGCATCCTCCTTTGAAAAGAAACCTTACTAAAGCTAAAAGCACACATTACACATAACACAATAATTGTGGGTCACTTCAACACTCCACTCTCCTCAATGGACCGATCAGGAAAGCAGAAACTAAACAGGGACACAGTGAAACTAATTGAAACTTTGGACCAATTGGATTTAACAGATATATGTTGAATATTTCATCCTAAAGCTAAAGAATATAACTTTTTTCTCAGCATGTCATGGCACCTTCTCCAAAATTGATCGTATAATTGGTCACAAGACTGATGTCAACAAATACAAGAAGATTGAGCTAATCCCATGCCTCCTATCAGATCACCATGGAATAAGAGTGGTCTTCAATAGCAACAAAAAGAACAGAAAGCGCACATACACATGGAAACTGAACAATACTCTACTCAATGACACCTTGGTCAAGGAAGAAATAAAAAATGAAATTAAAGACTTTTTAGAATTCAATGAAAATTAAGATACAACCTAACCAAATCTATGGGACACGATGAAAGCAGTGCTAAGAGGAAAACTCATAGCTCTAAATACATCCAAAAAGAAACTGGAGAGAGCATACCCTAGCAGCTTAACGGCACACCTTAAAGCCCTGGAAGAGAAAGAAGTTAATTCATCCAGGAGGAGTAGAAGGCAGGAAATCATCAAACTCAGGGCTGAAATCAATCAAGTAGAAACCAAGAGAACTATACAAAGAATCAACAAAACCAGGAGCTGGTTCTTTGAGAAAATCAACAAGATAGATAAACCCTTAGCCAGACTAACCAAAGGACACAGAGACAGTATCCAAATTAACAAAATTAGAAATGAAAACGGGGACATAACAACAGAAACTGAGGAAATTCAAAAGATCATCAGATCCTACTACAAAGGTCTATACTCAACACAACTGGAGAATCTAGAGGAAATGGACAATTTCCTAGACAGATACCAAATACCAAAATTAAATCAGAATCAAGTAGATCAGCTAAATAGTCCCATAACCCCTAAAGAAATAGAAGGGGTTATAGAAAGCCTCCCAATCAAATAAAGTATGGGACCAGATGGTTTTAGTGCAGAATTCTACCAGACCTTCAAAGAAGACTTAAAAACAATACTCTTCAAACTATTCCACAAAATAGAGACAGAAGGGACACTGCCAAACTCTTTCTTCAAAGCCACAATTAAGCTGATACTTAAACCACAAAAAGATCCAACAAAGAAGGAGAACTACAGGCCAATTTCCCTTATGAATATCGATGCAAAAATACTAAATAAAATTCTTGCCAACCTAATCCAAGAGCATATCAAAACGATCATTCACCATGATCAAGTAGGCTTCATCCCAGGGATGCAGGGATGGTTCAAAATACAAAAATCCATCAATGTAATCCACTACATAAACAAACTAAAAGAAAAAAAACATATAGTCATCTCATTAGATGCTGAAAAGGCATTCGACAAAATTCAGCATCCTTTCATGCTAAAAGTCTTAAAAAGAGCAGAAATTCAAGGCCCATACCTAAACATAGTATAAGCAAACCAGTAGCCAACATCAAAATAAATGGAGAGAAACTTGAAGCAATCCCACTAAAATCAGGGACTAGACAAGGCTGCCCTCTCTCCATATGTTTTCAATATAGTACTTGAAGTTCTAGCGAGAGCAATTAGACAACATAAGGAAGTCAAAGGGATACAAATTGGAAAGGAAGAAGTCAAACTATCATTATTTCTAGATGATAAGATAGTTTACTTAAGCGACCCAAAAAACTCCACCAGAGAACTTCTACAGCTGATAAACAACTTCAGCCAAGTGGCTGGTTATAAATTTAACTCAAGAAAATCTTTAGTCTTCCTGTACTCAAAGGACAAGCAGGATGAGAAAGAAGTTAGGGAAATAACACCCTTCACAATAGCCACAAACTACAAAAGTACCTTTGTGTAACTCTAACCAAGCAAGTGAAAGATCTAAATGACAGGAACTTCAAGTCCTTGAAGAAAGAAATCAAAGAAGACCTCAGAAGATGGAAAAATATTTCTAGATCCTGGATTGCCAGGATCAATATAGTAAAAATGGCCATCTTGCCAAAAGCAATCTACAGATTCTATGCAATCCCCATCAAAATCCCAACTCAATTCTTCATAGATCTAGAAAGAGCAATTCTCAAATTCATCTGGAGCAACAAAAAACCCAGGATAGCTAAAACTATTCTCAACAATAAAAGGACTTCTGGGGGAATCAATATCCCTGACCTCAAGCAATACTACAGAGCAATTGTGTTAAAAACTGCATGGTATTGGTACAACAACAGGCAATTAGATCAATGGAATAGGATTGAAGACCCAGAAATGAACCCACAGACTTATGGTCACTTGATCTTTGGGAAAGGAGCCACAACCATCCAGTGTAGAAAACATAGCCTTTTCAACAAAAGGTTCAGGTTCAACTGGAAGTCAACATGCAGAAGAATTTGAATTGACCCACTCTTATCTACTTGTACTAAGATCAACTCCAAGTGGATCAAGGACCTCCACATAAAACCAGACACACTGAAAGTATTAGAAAAGAAACTTGGGAAGACCCTGGGGGAAATGGGCACAGGGGGAAAGTTCCTGAACAGGACACCAATAGCTTATGCTCTAAAATCAAGGATTGACAAATGGGACCTCATAAAATTATAAAGTTTCTGTAACACAAAGAACACTGTCAGAAGAACAAAACGGCAACCAACAAAGTGAGAAAAGATCTTCACCAACCCCACATCCGACAGAGGGCTACTATCCAATATATACAAAGAACTCAAGATGTTAGACCCCAAAGAACCAAATAACCCTATCAAAAAATGGGGTACAGAGCTAAACAAAGAATTTTCACCAGAAGAAATTCGAATGGCCAAGAAACACCTTAAGAGATGTTCAACATCATTATTCATCAGGGAAATGCAAATCAAAACAACCCTGAGATTCCACCTCATACCAGTCAGAATGGCTAAGATTAAAAACTCAAGAGACAACAATTGCTGGCGAGGATGTGGAGAAAGAGGAACACTCCTCCACTGTTGGTGGGATTGCAAAATGGTAAAACCGCTCTGGAAATCAGTTTGTCTGTTCCTCAGAAAATTGGGCATGTCACTTCCAGAGGACCCTGGCATACCACTCCTGGGCATATACCCAGATGATTCCCCTGCATACAATAAAGACACATGTTCCACTATGTTTATAGCAGCCTTGTTTATAATAGCCAGAAATTGGAAGGAGCCCAGATATCCCTCAATGGAGGAATGGATACAGAAAATGTGGTATATTTATACAATGGAATACTACTCAGCAATTAAAAATAATGAATTCATGCAATTTGTAGGTAAATGGAAATGGAAAATATCATCCTAAGTGAGTTAACCCAATCACAAAAGAATACACATGAAATGCAATCACTGATAAGTGGATATTAATGAGCCCAGAAGCCCTAAATACTCAAGGCACAATTAGCAAGTCAAATGATTCCCAAGAAGAAGAAAAGAGAGGACCCTGGGCCTGAAAAGATTTGATCCAGTTTTGTAGACACAGAAAAGAGAAATCGTGGGGTGGGGGGGATGAATGGGGAATAGTTGGGGGGAGAGGAATTATGGGATGTATGGGGGGAGAACTGGGAAAGGGGAAAGCCTTTGGAATGTAAACAAAGAATATAGAAAATAAAAATTTTTAAAAAAGTAAAAATCTTTATAAGAAGCAATATTTTAATAGTGAACAAAACCAAATGCCTATTAAAAATATTTAGAATAAAATATGATGTTTGCTGTGTTTCAAAAAAAAGAAATCTGCTTCCTAATTTCATTGAGAACATGATGAGTTTCTGTTGTTTCATTTATTAAGATTCATAATAGAAGGTAGCTAACTAGAAAAAGATAAATTAATGTCATATGTAAAATCTATCATCAAATACTCAACATTCCAAGCATGGGATTATTTATAACAATTAAAAATATATTTTTATGACTTCTCAGAAAATAATTTATATATTTTCTTTCATATGGAAAGAAAATAAAGAATATTTCTCCTTTCGAAAATTAACATTGTAATCATCAAATTGGTTTAGGCTTTAACTTTAATAAATATTTAACCCAAAGAATTTACTCTACATTTGTATTTCAGTACCTTCTTATTCATTACATATTACTGTAGAATAGCATTGCTTCTTGATGAAAGTTGTACTGTGCAATGGTAAAGCAAATATTGAATCTATTTCGGAGTGCATCCAAATCTAGCTAAAAATGCTCAGAGGTCTGCTCCAGCCATGGCTTTTATTGCTGTAAATTGACCGGTCTAATTGTACAGCAGTAAATTTGGAGCTGAAAATTTACTGTCATTGAATGGAAGAAATTTAATTAGGATGACTGTAGCTCTCTTATTATTTCATAATAATATACAAAGAATCTTACAAGCAAATGCCTTTCTTTCAGACACTAAATAGAAGGCACTGAATTCACAGTCTGAAGTAATACTCAGTGCAAACAAAATTATCATCTCATATAAAAAGGAAGTAAATGCTGCCATCTTCAAAATCTTGTATTGTAATAGTACAATCCCTTTCCTAACTTCCACATGCGCATAGTATTTTCAGGCTTATTCTAAAGAAAAGGGGGAAAGATGGAACAGCATGGGATACAAAAATATTGAAGTTATTAGTGTTTATCTGCCTTAATCCTATAAAGACAGACATAAGCCTTCTCATGTTTCATACCAGTATGAAGCTAACCATTTGTAGCAACTAGAGTGAGAAAGTCTGGTCTTTCTTCTTTGCTAATTGAAGTGAGAAAGTTGGTTCATCCAATGTTTTATTCACTGTCCTATTGCAGTGAAGACACTACCGCCATGGCAATTCATGTAACTGGAGTTTACATGCATTCAAGGTCTAGTCTATTACCATCACAGCAGGAAGTGAGTTGGCACACAGGCTGGCAGACATGGCACTGGAGAGGCAACTGAGAGTTCTATAGCAGGATGGTCAGGCAGCGGGAAGTGAAAACCTGGACCTGGCTTGTGACTTCAAACCCACATGCCTACCACCAGTGACACATTTCTTCCAACAAGGCCAAACCTCCTGATCTCTGTCAAGTATGACCATTCTCTAAAGTATTTAAACAATGATCCTAAGGGGCCCAGTTCCTATTCAAACCACCACCTCCAGGAATCATGGTCTTATAGAAAGTGCAGCAGCAGCATCTAGTCAGGGTGGAATCTTCCAGTTCCTGGAAGATATGGAGGACATGTTGTCAAATAGATGTGCAGAGGCTACATGTAGTCAGTATTTTAGAAGGAGAAAGTACATCTGATATGGTTCCACATAGAGCCAAGAGTAAAGAAGACCTGTGTGTGGATAGACATCACTGAAGGCAAAAATGGCAAAATTAGTTTTCAACTCTACTGTGCAAAAAAATAAATTAAAAGAAACATTTATGTTTTGCAGGGAGGGGGGAAGACAGTGAAGTACAGTTAATTTAAGACCAGCCTTGCATTAGACATCATTTTCAATATTCCAAGTCTGAAAAACTGTAATGATTATAATTATTTTCTAGCTACTAATCATAGCGAGTTATTCACTGAGCTAGGAATGTAAAAATCTCAGTTCTACAATAAATGTTTAAATGATCTTGAACTCAAGTCATCCAAGGACTCAGGTCCTTAACTACAGAATGGAAAGTGAGGTCCAGGTGAACCAAAAGAGAGTCACTTATTTTTCCTTTGGTTGGTTGGTTGGTTTGTTGGTTTGGGTTTTTTTTTTTTTGGTTTGTTTCTTGTTCTATTTTTTTCATTTTGTGCACATCATAGAGCTCTAGGTGGTTTGGATGGTAGAAGTTTGTTAGTAGCTGTTCTTAATACCAGACCAAATATAATTTAATAATCACTAAAGCCTCTTTGTTGAGGGGGAGAGTTTAAATGAATGAGTACTCTATAGGGTATTAAACCAACTCTGGCTGCCTAAGCTTTCAAATTTTATAGTTTTGATTCTGTTAAAATTACATAGAAGGATACACTGAGCATTGAAAATGAACGCAATTTATTCCTAATTCTTCTACATTTACATTGTCCATATGAGTGCATTTAAATAATCCAAACCAAATATATATATTTCAATGTATATACAGTTCCAGGGCCTATATTTTTTAAAGGACTGAGAAGATGTTAAAATAAGAAACACGCAAGTTACCACTTAGATACTAGTATAAGTAAATAGAATTTTAAACAAGTAATTTTTATTCTGAGTCTTATAAACACACAAACTCCCCTAAAATGTTCGTTCTCTGCTCTTAAGTGATTGTACTTTAAAGCATGGAACATTAGATTTTGAACTACTTGAAAGGATAGATTGCTTTCATTATAAAATATCCTAACAGCGTCTTATAGGGTCAGTACTCTGAAGACTTTGTTAAATTAATGCAATTCTTTATCATGAGAATGAATTCATTTTAATGAGGAACATGATTACTAACTAAGATGATGTGCAGTAAATTTTTAAAATAATAAAAATGAACATAAAAGTGCACAATGAATCATTTTGTGTATGCAATAAAAATTCCACCACTTTTTGAACAAAATCTAGGTATTATTTAATACTTGAAGCAAGTAGGGTTTTTTCCTACTCTCATTTCACTGCAGCTGAGAAATGAGCCTGCCTCAAATCAAGTATAACATTTTTTTAAAAAAGGTGTAGAGTTGAATTCTAACAACACCTAACATTTTTTACCTTTAATTTTGGTAATTACATGCTCCCACAAAAGATAGATTTTTTTTCCACATTGACCCTACTTCTGGAGATGCAAGTCCAAGAACAAAAACACAAAAAGAGAAATGATATAAATCAGAATCTCAGATAAAGTCCCGTGAGAAATCCCCAGGTCATAATTTCTCATGGAATGTCAGGATTACGGAACTCCTCACAGGGAAATTCTTGTTATGATATCTGGACTTTAAAACATGGACGTTAAGGCCTGTGAATGAGAAGTTGAGTATTCCAAGTAGGGTGAGCAATGCACACACATAATAGAGACTTTTAATGTGTCCAATGGGATACTGGTCATGAAGCCTTGGAGAGTCACAGCTTTGAAGGCTTGAGGGAAATTTTAATCATCAGGCATAAAGAAGGTTTCAAGGATTTTATTTTATTACAGGAATAAGATAGAAAATTCTGTCTTATTTATTCTGGCAGCTGTGTTTACACTTGCATTGAAACAGATGTGGCTTCTTCAACAACTCCTTAAAGCAGAAGAAAGTTACAGCGGCAAACACAACTGTCACTGCGTGTAGATTAGTCATTGACCTTAAGTACAGCACATGAAGACCATTCCCTCTTTCTAGAGAGACCCCTGAAATCCAGGACCTGGGTAGAACTGGCTTGCTACAGATAACTGTAAGAAAAACATTGGAGTCCAACATAGTGCCAAATACCACCTCCACATTCTTAGTGTATTCTCTGTTATGTTTTACTTTAGATTTCCAAAGCTACATGATTCATACTGAGGTTCGAACTATGCCATTTGGATACAGAAAGAAAAGTACAGAAAGTGATTCCATAATGAAGTTTGCCGTTAGAAAATAGAATGCTAATTCATGTTT
This sequence comes from Apodemus agrarius, assembly GCA_964023405.1. Taxonomy (NCBI): domain Eukaryota; kingdom Metazoa; phylum Chordata; class Mammalia; order Rodentia; family Muridae; genus Apodemus; species Apodemus agrarius. The sequence continues at coordinate 127,704,174 of OZ030009.1, forward strand.
TGGAAATATGATTTCCTAAGTCATTAGGCTTCATAACAGTTAGAAAATGTTTTAACTTACAGTCGTTTTGGAAAGATACTTAAATAAATGTTAAATTTAGGCTATAAAGAAAAGTAAGGAGAACTCTACTTGAGGCAAAAATGCTTTGATTAAATTTTATAGTGTTGTTATCTTTAGGGTAACCTCTACTTCATAGGGGAGATCATCATAATTACATGTAATAGAATTGTCTCCCAAATGTTTTACACTGTCCAAAGGAGATAATCTTATTTTAACACACAGAGAGAAAAATCTGTCAAGGAAAATGTAAAAAAATTCTACTTTCTGTTCTTTACTGCCCAAGGTGGATGGAAATTCTTTACCTGGTGACAGACCAAATACACATAATTCGAGTGACCAACTTTGCCATCAGTTGTGACTCTCTGCTTCCTTCACGGTTCTGTATATGTGGCCCCAGAGCACATTCATAGGCTGGAGGAGACATTCCCCACTATTGTGCAGAACAAAGCTCTGCTAAGTTCTCAGGAGGCAGATAGCTCTGAGCAGAGATGCACTCCATACAGATTCACAGTCCACATCTCCCATTAAGCACAAGTGGGATCTTTGGGGCGTAAGTAATTTACTATCTTTTCTCTTTCTCCAGAGGGCAACCTTCCAATATAAATGATATAAATATAAGAGCAGTTACATAACAAAGGCATAGCTGTGAGTTTGGAGGATATTTTAAATCACTGGAATGGGCTTCTTTTCCTAAGATGATCTCTCAGTGTCCATAGTTTGAAGTAGAAAACAATGAGAAATGTAAAGAAAGTTCCCTTAAACTTTAAATAAACTTCCATAAATACTTATGAAAGGAAGCATTTTTAGAGAGATGAAATTAAGAAGCATTAAAAGGAGGAGTGGGAAGACACTGTATTCACATGTTCAATGAATGCCAGGGCCTATGAGAGGAAAAAAATGTATGTATTTACTACCAGTGAAATAGTGTTCATGGGGAGAGGCCAGTATCACAGTGTGAATTGTCTCAGGGAAGATCCCTAGCACTTAAAGGCTGGCACTACCCAGTATCTGTCCACGCCATTGGCTCGTTTAGTGGCTCTTCTTTCGCTGGATCATTTAGATGCTGGTAATGCAGCATAAGGTGACAGATTCAGCCACAACACCTTGTGGCTTGGATTGGAATACTGACCTTAAGTTTACAGACGGGCATGACTCCTAACACATCGGGCATCGACCCTGGCTTCTGGGGTGCTTTGTCCCAAGTGCACCATTAAGCACAAGTGTCTCTCCTCTCACCCAGTGGTCCAAAAGCTCCAGGAAGCCATGTCCATTTTACTCTTTGCATGCTTTTATTTTGAAACAAAACTAAGTTAACATATAAATCAATAGAGTGCATCTCAACTAATTCTGGGTAATTATATTTTATAAAATCCTTCCCAAACACTCTTTTTTCTAAATACTATGTTTAAAAAGGAAGAGACTTCCTCAGGACGGGTCTAAAGGCTTAGGGAACACTGATCCACCTGCCGCATGCTTATCCAAGATCTTCATAGTCAGCTAAGTATTAGTCATTTAGTATCTCTGACCACCCCATTGGTAGAATTATAAATGTAAACATTACACAAGTGTTCTAAACATGCATGTAACTTCAAGACCTGAAAAATCATACAAAGCATGTGATTCTATTCCTATACATGGAACTAAGTGAAAGCTGACCTTTACCTCACACAGGACATGTGAAGCACATCTGGGCACCTGTGCGGAGAGTGTAGACATCTGTTTGGGAGCAGCAGTAATAGACAGAGAATCTCTAGGTATGAAAGAGAAGCTATTAATTCTTGTCACAAAGGGAAGTGGGATGCCTTCAGATAATTCTTTTTCTTACGTTCTTGTATATGGGTTCCAAACTGAGCTAGTTACACAATTTCCTAAGTGCCATTGGTACCTGACAGGTCTGTAAAGTAAGACATATGAACAATGTCAGACCCTCCAGAGCTTGGTTGCTTCCTTTGCACTGATGTACCCTGCCTGCCCTTTCGCTGTACACTCTTCCACACCTCCCTCCCCACTCACCCCTTTTTTGAAATCACAAAAGGTTATAATGCTCGGGCGACTATCAAGACTTAATCTATATTTAGCAAATACAATAAAAAAAACTGGTGTATGTTTCTTTCTCTGTATCAGTTCCCTTTTACCGATTCTTTTCTTATGCCAAATATTCCTACTCTAGTTTTGCCACTGCCCATTCCTGTCAGTTCTTTCTCGCCTCCTCTTCCCTTCATATCTATTCTCTTTCTGTCTCTCATTGAAGAAACACAGTCTTCCAAGCGACAACAATCATTCATGACAAAATAAATAATTAGACAAAGCAAAAACCCACACTAAAGTTGGACACAGCAACCAAACAGAAGGAAAAGAATTCCAAGAGCAGGAACAAGAGTCAGAGGTCCACTGGTTCTCATAGTCAAGACTCACATAAAATACTAAGTGCAGATCCAGGTACACCCTGTGCTCAGCTGATTCAGGGTCCTTGTTCTGGTGTTTTCCATCCCCTCTGGCTGTTAGGATCATTGTGTTTCTTCTTCTGTGAGATTCCCTGAAGTCTGTAGCAGGGGATGTAATGGAGACCTCCTATTCTGACACTTTCTCCCTGTAATGTCAGGCTGTGGGTTTCTGTTCTAGTCTACTAACAGATGAAGCTTCTCTGATAATGGCTGGATGAGGTACTGATATAGCAGAATATGATTAGGAGTCTTTTTTGGGGGAGGGCAGCAGGAGGGGGATACTTTTTTTAGACCAGTAGGGTTTGCTTTTAAAAGTCCCTTCCAGAGTGCTGGCTACACAGCCTATTGCTGGGTACCAGAACTGTATTCATGCACACCCCACAGAGTCAAGTTCTTCTACACAAAATCCCATCTCAAGCCACACAGCCTTGGTGAGCTTTGGCCACCACTGATTCTGTTGGTATTTCCCATCTGAGCACAGGTTCTGGATCTCCCTTCCCTTGCAGCTCCACATTGCCACAGAGTGCCAAGCCAGGCTAACTAGTCTCAGGTTCATAGTTACCCAAGCAGTGCCCGGTATGGATTCCTTCTTGTGGAGTGGGCCATAAGTCAAGTCATATGTTCTTCCACAAGTTCTGTGTCACAATTGCCCTAACATAAATTTTAAGTCAAAGGCTTTTAAGTCAAAGGTTAGTTTCCATGTTTCTCTTTCTGTAGCCTTCAGAGTACCTCCCTTCACCAAAGAGACTAGATTGTAGGTGGAAAGCCTCAATGTAGGCACTGGCCAGCTTCTCTGTGTTCAGTGAGGTGTGGTCCTCCGTGATGAGGCCCCACTGTCAGTTTGCATAAAGCAATGCTTTGACTTAGCAACAGCCCTTCTCTTTACCTAACCTCTCTGGATCTACAGATTGTAAATTGGTTATCATTTTCTTTTTTTAAATTCGATATATTCTTTATTTACATTTAAAGTGATTTTCCCTTTCTTGGATCACCCTCCCCCAAAAGTCCCATAAGCCCTCTTCCCTCCTGCTGTTCCCAAATCCACCCCTCCCCACTTTGCTGTTGTTGTATTCCCCTTCACTGCTGCAGGAAGTCTTTCCAGGACCAGGGGCCACTCCTTCCTTCTTCTTGGGCATCATTTGATATGTGAATTGTGTCTTGGGTATTCTAAGGTTCTAGGCTAATATTCACTTATCAGTGAGTGCATACCATAAGCATTCTTTTGAGACTGGGTTACCTCCCTTAGGATGATGTTTCCAGTTCCATCCATTTTTCTAAGAATTTCATGAATTCATTGTTTCTAATGGCTGAATAATAATACTCCATTGTGTATATATACCACATTTTCTTTATCCATTCCTCAATTGAGGGACATCTGAGTTCTTTCCAGCTTCTGACTATTATAAATAGGGCTGCTTTGAACATAGTGGAGCATATATCCTTATTACATGCTGGGACATCCTCTGGGTATATGCCCAGGAGTGGTATAGCGGGGGGCCCTCTGGAAGCAACATTCCCAGTTTTCTGAGGAAACACCAGACTGATTTCCAGAGTGGTAGTACCAGCTTTCAACCCCACCAGCAGTGGAGTAGTGTTCTTCTTTCTCCACATCCTTGCCAGCAGCTGTTTTCTCCTGAGTTTTTGATCTTAGCTATTCTGACTGATGTGAGGTAAAATCTCAGGGTTGTTTTGATTTGCATTTTCCTGATGACTAAGGATGTTGAACATTTCTTGAGGTGCTTCTCAGCCATTTGATATTCCTCAGGTGAAAATTCTTTGTTTAGCTCTGTACCCCATTTTTTAAGGGGAATATTTGGCTCTTTGGAGTCTACCTTCTTGAGTTCTTTGTATATATTGAATATTAAGCCCTGTGTTGGATATAGTGTTAGTAAAGATCGTTTCCCCATTTATTGGTTGCCCTTTTGTCCTTTGGACAATGTCCCTTACCTTACAGAAAATGTAGTTTTATGAGGTATCATAAAACTACAAAGTTTTATGAGGTCCCATAAAACATTTTATGAGCCTGCACAGGTTGCATCCAGCCCTGCAGAGTGTAGGATCCGGTCCAGAGGCCTCTGGCAAGCTCCTTTCCGTGTCCACCTCTGGATCAGGAACACTCTCAGCCACAGAGCATCATCTCCAACCAGTGCAGAAAGCCAGCTATACATCCAGAAGCCAGCTAGGAAGAGGCAGCCTGCACAGGTAAGTCTGGCCCTGCAGAGTGGGGGATCCAGTCTGGAGGCATCTGGCAAGTACCTTCCGGTCTCTGACTCTGGATCGGGAATCCCCTTGGCCACAGTGCGCCATCTCCAAGCCAGCGTGGTTGTCATTTTCTTACTGGTTAATAAACGTGTACGAGTGAATACATACATACTCATTTTCTGGGTCTGGATTTGTTTTTGTTTTTGTTTTCCATCCATTTGCTCATGTTCTGCTGGCCTAGAAGTTTTGGTTCCAGAGCAAGGAGTGTTCTTGCCAGGAGCCACAATAATTAGGCTTCCCACTGGTCATTTTGTGTTTCTAATGCCCTTAAAGGTAAGAATTATGTCTGGAGTGCAAGAGATCCTTTAGGGCTTCTTTGTACTACCATTTCTTGTGATTAAAGTCAGTGGGAAACTATGACAGCCTAATCCAAGGAGAAAGAATGTACACCCTTAAGGAATGAAGGTATGGCTCACTCCTCCTAGAAAAGAGCCAAGGTGCTCTTTTCCTAAGGTGCTTGCAGAGGGTGAAGGGAATACAGAATGGGTAGTAGAGGAAGGTAGTTATAAATACCATCTAAGACCATGTAAACAGTTGCAGAAATGAGTATTATAGGTGGTATGAGTACTTCTGATTTATTTTACCATGAACAAATTTGTGTAGATATTTGTACTTTCTTCCAATTTCTTTAACAACAATTAAGAGGCTATCAATCGATATTTTAGATACTAAAAAGATGTTCGCAAAGAAAAGTTGACCTATTCTAAATTTATAATGCATTTGCGATTTGCATGAGGAATAGTTATATTATGTTAGGAATATTTATATATAGCAGCCTTATTTATAATAGCCAGAAGCTGGAAAGAAAACAGATATCCCTCAATGGAGGAATGGATACAGAAAATGTGGTATATTTACACAATGGAATACTACTCAGCAATTAAAAACAATGAATTCATGAATTCTTAGGCAAATGGTTGGAACTTTATCATACTAAGTGAGGTAACTCATTCACAAAAGAGCACACATAGAATACAGTCACTGATAAGTAGATATTATCCCAGAAGCTCAGAATACCTAAAACACAACCCACATATAAAATCATTCCTAAGAAGAAGGAAGGAGAGGACAAGGTCTGGAAGGCTCCATGCAGCATTGTAGGGGATTGACAGGACAGAGGTGTGGAGGGGGTTAATTGGGGAACTGGCAGAGGGAAGAGGACTTATGGAACTTAGGGGGAGGGGGAACTGGGAAAGGGAAAATCATTTGTAATGTAAACAAAAAGTATAGAAAAATTTTTAAAAAGGAATATTTATGACCTCGTTATTGTTTCATCTGGACATAGGACACAATTTGTCAAGTTGACAAGGAGTGGATTGTTTTAGCCATTCCTGGTTGTCAGCAGCACTACATCTGGAATGAACTATAACCCAGAAATAGAGGCTACACCTGTTATTCAGATCTTGAAGCTAGAAGACACAGGCTTCTGACCCAGACCTTTACATAGGATGACACAAGATTTTCATCTAGATTTTCAGGCACAGTGGCCATGAAACTCTTAGGCCAAGGCAAGGTAGCACACTCCTGTAATCCCAGAAAAATAAGGAAAGCACATCTTTGAGTTCCTGGACAGCCTGGGACAGAGCAAGTCCCAAAGCCAGGCATGGTTCTTCCTTCCTTTCTTCTTTTCTTCCTTCCTTCTTTCCTTCCTTCCTTGCTTCTTCCTTCCTTCCTTCCTTCCTTCCTTCCTTCCTTCCTTCCTTCTTTCTTTCTTTGCCTGCTTGCACTTACTTGCCAGCACATCTGTTCAAACCTACTTCTTCAGGATTCCAGCCTATATAGAAGACCAGCTGACTGACGCAACTAGCCTCATGGGACTGAGCAAGTCCTGGATTCTCAAACTTTTCATTCACCGTTGCCCATTGTAGGGTTATTTGGACGGCAGACTGCAAGTTCATTACAACAAATTCCCTTAATATATAGAGACTTTCTGTATGTTCTGTAAATCTAGAGAATCCCAACTAATATATTCAGTTCATTTTTTCTGTATTGATTCTATATTCAGTTTTAGTTCTTGAGCAGTTTTATCGGTTTCCTTTAATTGTTATTTGTATTTTCTTGAAGTTCTTTAAAAGATTTATTCATTTCCTTCATTTTTTTTTATTTTTTCTGGATTTCATTAAGAGTTGTATTCATTTCTTCTTTGAGCACCTCTACTAACTTCATAGAGTTAGTTTGTGTGTTGGATATCTATTGTCTGCTGCGGTAGAATAGCTAAGCTGTAGTGGAGACATACTGACCTGTCTGTTGTTGGTTGAGTTTTTATGCTGAAGTCTAGGCATCTGGATTTGGGATCATCTTAAGTCTAGGTGCTGATTTCTGGATTTTTCCATTGTTACAGCATGATGGGAGAGTCTTTCAAAGGGTTGTCGACTAGTGGTGACATAGCTTCTAGCACTGAGTCCCTGAGGGCTATCTGGAGGAGCATCTGTTTTATAACAATCCTCTCGTTTGCTTATTATAAAAGGTGAGAAATAGGAACAGGTTGGGGGGGGCATGAACGGGGCAGTGTAAAAAGCACTGTACTTTTACACTGCTTCCTGAGGTCTGGGGGCATCAACATCCTTTGTGACACAAGAAAACTGGGATGCTGGCCAAGTCCTGGAAAAGCAAGCTATTTCATTTGCTATGCAGGATCTGTGGAACTATCTGGGGCTAGGAAAGGACAAACCTAGCTGAAGCAATCTGTGATGCTGAACCGTCTAGGTCTAGCTGCTTTGAAGCTGTCCAGGATGCTGATTTTCAGGATTACTGGACCTGGCAAGATACTGGAACAGACAAATTAGAGGCAGATGATTATGTTTCTCTTAGGTGTACAATTAAAACTTCTAGGCCCATGGTTCTGGTAGTTGATGGAGGAGAGTCCCAAGACGAGGAAATGGATGAGGAGTTCCCATCCTCAGGAATCTGACCCATTAGAGATGCATTTAAACCACTTCCCTGAATCTTACAAGAATTTGTTATTATTATTATTATTATTATTATTATTATTATTATTATTAAATCTGTTTTTTATAATCCAGTCATTTTAACCCTCCCACTCTGCCCTATGACTGTTCCTCATGCCATTCCCCATCCCCCTCCCCCTCTAAGAGGATGTACCCATTCCCCCCACTCATACCCCACCAGAACTCTCCACTCCCTGGGGCCTCAAGTTTCTCCAGGTTAACGTGCCTTTTCTCTCACTGAAGTAGAGACAATCTTTTGCTGTATGTGTCAGGGAACTCAGACCAGGTCATGTATGCTGCCTGTTTGGAGGCCCAGTGTCTAAGAAATCTTGGGGATCCAGGCAGTTAAACCTGATTTGTTTTCCTATGCCATCTTCCACCTTTATGGTTTCTTTCAGCTTTCCCTAATTCAACTCCAGGGGGCTCTGGCTTCTGTCCATTGGTGTTTGCATCTGACTCTTTCAGCTACTTGTTTGACCTCTTGGAGGGCGACCATGCTAGGCTTCTGTCTGTAAGCATACCATAGAATCAGTAATATGGTAAGGCCCTAGCGCCAACCCTTGAGCTGGATCCCAATTTGGGCTTGTCACTGGACATTCTTTCCCTCAGGCTCTTCTCCATTTTTGTCCCTGTAGTTCTGTCAGAGAGAAACAATTCTGGGACAGACTTTTTGACTGTGAGATGACAACCCCATCCCTCCACTTGATGGTCCATCTTTCCACTAGAGATGGACTCTACAAGTTCCCTCTCCCCACTTCAAAAACTTTAAGTTTTTGAAGACATACATTTTAGACACACTACTAGCATTACTATTGTTTGTAATCTGTACTGAAATCCACATTGCCTAAAAGGCAGTAAATTCACTTTTGAGTCATAGTAGAAGTTTGGGAAGTGATTTTGGGTTAAAAGCATGAAGACACTTTAAGGTGAGCTCAGGGAGAACAGAAACCTCCTATGGAACAGAACAGCAAAGCTTGTTTGATCTTGATTTTCAGCACACATACTGAAAATAAAATCAGGGTATCATTTTTCTATCCAGAAGACTTGGTGTATAGAGAATAGACAGATGTCTTTAGCACAGTGAGAAGCACTTTTATGTCTATATGTAGTAGACAATCAAAATCATGACATTGTGACTATGCTAATAGTTGGCAGTCCCAACCAGGCCTAGATTAATAACTTCTTAGAACTCCACCAATGAATGATAAAACTCAGAACTTTTTAAGTCTTAATATAACTAAAGTGAAAGAAATCAGAAGCATTTTTTTTGTTTCATATAACTTGACCTGTTTTCTTATCACAATGTAAACTTTCATACACTAAAACATTGCATAAACTTTATACCTTTTTTTCCTATCTATCTATTTACTAGGAGACATTGGTTGATTACTGGGAGCAGTTATTGTAAATTGGGTTTCTTTAAATAAAATAGTAAAAAGTTACATTGGAATCTATTTTGTGAGTTTAATCTCTCTGTCTCTCTGTCTCTGTCTCTGTCTCTGTCTCTGTCTCTGTCTCTGTCTCTCTCTCTCTCTCTGTCTCTCTCTCATCTGATTACAAGTTCAGCTGTGTTCTGGGAAAGTGAGATTTGTCATCTGATTAGTACACATTCAGATCACATGTAGTATTATGCAAGGTTCCTGGATAATATTGGGATCCAGTCGGCCACATTTGAAAATCTAAAAGTTATTGAGGCCAGAGTTGAATGGAAAGTTTCAAGGCCTGAAAGATGGGCACTAGATAGAGAGGTCTAAGATCCTCCAAGAAACATACCAAAGGGGAGAAAGGAGCTGGATGATGACGTTCTAATAAGTGAGGTAGAGGAGAGGTCCAAAGCCCTAAGTCCAAGATGTCCAAGAACTTGGGGGGACCAAATGAAAAAGGCACAAGCCAAACCATGAGTCACTACAGCACAGTTGGGAGGCCCAGAGGAGAGACTCTAAATGAAGCCAGGTGAAAATTATGCTCAAATCAAAGCCACAATCAGAGGAAAGGGTCAGTGGTGGGTACCACTGCCTCTAAGAGTGCTGCAGACTGGGGGAAGCATTTATACTGATTGAGAAAGATTATTCATCAGTTGCTGGCTTAGACTGCAGGTGGGCGGCAGTAACATTCAGGCACCAGGAAAGCCTATGAACTCATCAGCACCAGTGTTAGGATTTGGTAAGGAGTATCTTGGCAGTCCAGACCAAACGGATCACAATACAAAGCAGTTCTTAGACAAGAGATTTATTGGAGGTGAAGTGGGGAACAAATGACCCTCTCAATGCAGAGACATGGGAGGAAGAAAGAGTCAGAGAGAGACAGAGACAGAGACAGAGAGGCAGAGAGACAGAGAGAGAAATACAGAAAGAACAAGAGAGCATAAGTGGGGATGGGAGCACCTTTTAAAGGGTTGCAGACTGGTGATCACATACTACTGGTGCAGAGTCCCTGAGGGCAAGATGGGGAGCACATTTCTCAATCGTGAGGCCTCCTGAAAAAGTCTGTCATGGTAGGTCAGCCTTCCACATCCTTGACAGGGTATGATGAGTCATCAGTGAAAATATACTCAGCTATCCAGACTTTCTTAACATTTCAATAGATTTCAACACATAACTCTCTGTTGTATATAAGAATGGCCTACAATCTGCACGGATAATAATTTATCTTTCAAAAATATTTCAAATGCAATCACTGATAAGTGGATATTAATGAGCCCAGAAGCCCTAAATACTCAAGGCACAATTAGCAAGTCAACTGATTCCCAAGAAGAAGAAAGGAGAGGACCTTGGGCCTGAAAAGATTGGATCCAGTTTTGTAGGAGAGTACCAGAACAGAGAAATGGTGGGGGGGGGGTGATTGGGGAATAGTTGGGGGAGGGAGGACTTATGGGACGTATGGTGGCAGGGTAACTGGGAAAGGGGAAAGCCTTTGGAATGTAATCAAAGAATATAGAATAAAAAATGAAAAAAATGAAAAAAAAAAGAATTAAAGAGAGAGAGAGAAAAAAAGAAGAAGAAGCAACCAGCATTACCAACTTAAAAATCTTCTGGGAATTGTTTTCTGAGAGCACAAAGAAGCTGTGTTCCAGAGATAGACAAGGTTGTAGCTCATGCTGCAGCTGGTGTAATAATTACCCAAGTGGCTGGGGTTTTGAAGGCATAAAGAGCTCATGAAGAGCAGTTGAGACTTGGAAACATGAGAGGCCAGGGAAGGCCATTGTTGAAGATGCAGCCTCCTTTTCAGTTAATGGCCCAGGACTAAAGGGGTCATGCAAAGAAGCTGAGGCTTGGAAACATGACAAGAGGCTTTGAGAGGCTATTGGTGAAGCCTAGTTGCAATGGAAGACTTCAGTGTATTGGAGATGCCAGTACTGTGGAATGATCATCAAGAACAGCAGCAGCAGTAGAATAGAGTCAACAGGGTCAAGAGTGCTATAGAAGGCAGAGCTGGAGAAGTAATGAAAGCCCTTTTGAGAAGCCCAGAAGATCATGTTTGGAATGTATATTTTGTGGTATTTAGGGTCTGTTTATTGATTGAATGAATCTCAGAAAAGACTGAACTTTGAACTTCTAACATTGTTGAGACTTCTACAGACTATGGGGACTCGAAAGTTGAACTAAATATATTTTTATTAGGCTATGGCTTGGTATGGCCCCTATAGAGTCATGTGTTTAATCAAGTCTCTGAGGGACAGAAAGAGGAATGTGGTGGTTTGAATATACTGGTCCAGGGAGTGGCACTATTAGTAGGTGTGGCCTTGCTGAAGGAAGTGTGTCACTGTGGGAGTGGGCAATGAGCTCCTCCTAACCAGGTGGGAGCAAGTCTTCTTCTGCTTGCCTTTGGAACAAGATGTAGAACTCTCAGCTCCTCCTGTTCAATTCCTGCCTGCCTAGACACTGTCATCCTTCCTGGTTTGATTAAAATGGTCTGAACCTTTGAACCTATAATTTAGCCTCAATTAAGTGTTGTCCTTTATAACAGTTGCCTTGGTCATAGGGTCTCTTCAAAGCAATAAAACCCTAATTAAAACACACACACAAGAAAATAATTTATCATTCAAAAATATTTCAAATACATCTCATTTAAAATTTAATTTAATCACCCCCTCTCCTGACTCCAATCCCTCCTATGTCCCTTCTTTTACCTCCTCCACATCCCTCATATTTATAAAAATCATTATGGAATTTTAAACTTTAAGCAAATTAAAGGATACATTCCAGTGTCTCCTATCTTTATTATTAACTCTAACTCTGAAATGTAAAATAGGTTACAGTTTAGGAATTCAGAGAGGAAAAAATATAAGTTGCAGCAATTGATTTATTTCAAAAGATTTTTATCATTTTGAAGAGGCCGTCTTGTGGCTGGATTGCATGTCCCTCATTTCTCATTCATGTGTTGAAGTCCCAACCTCCAGCACACAATCCTAATGAAAGATGAGCGAATTAAAATGAGTTTAGTAAGGAGGGATTTTAATAAAATATGACTAGTCACCTTTCAAGAAGAGACATTGTACTTACAAATATAGGAAAGGATGACCACGTGGAGAGTTCCTAAGCCATCAGTGGACCATCAGTGATGGCACAGTAAAGAGTCTACCCTGATCACAACCTAATTATTGACTGACAACCTCTAAAACTTGAGCAAGATTATTTTTTGTACTTTACTTCCTTCAGCAAGGCCATACCTACTAATAGTGCCACTCCCTGGACCAGTATATTCAAACCACCACATTCCTCTTTCTGTCCCTCATAGACTTGATTAAACACATGACTCTATAGGGGCCATACCTAGCCATAGATAGACTTTCAAACAAATATAGCTTTTTGTACATTTATATAATGTGAAATATCTGAATATGGGTGCCATTGATTTCTGATTTGTTTAATTAATTGAGAATTTTATTGTAATATTTTTATATACAAGTACTACTATCCTTTGCTCATGGTCATCACCATTATTCTGTCTCATTCTGCCCTCACACATCTCTCTATCTCTTCCCTGGACATCCCTCTTCTGTTTCATGTCATATATATTGTCTCCAAATCAAGAGAAAAGTATGGTGAGCACGTGTGTGTGTGTGTGTGTGTGTGTGTGTATCTGTGTCTGTGTCTGTGTATGTCTGTGTGTGTATGTGTGTTTCTGTGTCTCTGTGTGGGTGTGTTTTTGTGTCTATGTCTGTGTGTGTTCACATTACCTAATATAATGATTCCTAGCATTATCTATTTTCCCCAAGTGATATAATTCTGGTTTTTATGAATGATTAAAATTCCATTTTGTACATGCCACATATTTTATCTATTGGACTATTGTTAGATATGATTTTTTCATATTTTTTATTGGATATATTCTATATTTACAATTCATTTCCCTTTTTCTGGTTCCCCACCCCCAAAGGTCCCACATGCCCTTTTCCTTCCCCCTGCTCCCTCATCCACCCCCTCCCACTTCACTGTTCTTGTACTCCCCCACAATGATGCTTTGGTCTATTCTAGCACCAGTGTCCACTCCTTTCTTCTTGTCAGACATCACTTGGTATGTGATTTATGTCTTTGGTGTTCCAAGATTCTAGGCTAATATCCACTTTTCAGTGACTGCATACCATGGGTATTCTTTTGAGACTGGGTTACCTCACTTAGTATGTCGTTCTCCAGCTCCATCCATTTCTCTAAGAATTTCATGAATTCATTGATTCTAATGGCTGAATAGTACTCCATTGTGTATATATACCACATTTTTTGTATCCATTCCTCTGTTGAGGGGCATCTGGGTTCTTTCCAGCTTCTGGCTATTATATATAAGTCTGCTATGAACATAGTGGAGCATGTATCCTTATTGCATGCTGGGGAATCTTCTGGGTATATGCCCAGGAGTGGTATGGCTAGATCCTCCGGAAGTATCACGTCCAGTTTTCTGAGGAACCGCCATACTGATTTCCAGAGTGGTTGTACCAGCTTGCATTCCCACCAGCAGTGGAGGAGTGTTCCTCTTTCTCCACATCCTCGCCAACACCTGATGTCTTCTGAGTTTGTAATCTTAGCCATTCTGACTGGTATGAGGTGAAATCTCACGGTTGTTTTGATTTGCATTTCCCTAATGACTAATGATGTTGAACATTTTTAAGGTGTTTCTCAGCCATCCAAATTTCTTCAGGTAAAAAGTCTCTGTTTAGCTCTGTACCCCATTTTTGGATAGGGTTATTTGGTTTTTTGGGGTCTAACCTCTTGAGTTCTTTGTATACATTGGATATTAGCCCTCTGTCAGATGTGGGGTTGGTGAAGATTTTTCCCAATTTGTTGATTGCCGATTTATCCTTTTGACAGTGTCTTTTGCCTTACAGAAACTTTGTAATTTTATGAGGTCCCATTTGTCTATTCTTGCTCTTAGAGCATAAGCAATTAGTGTTCTGTTCAGGAATTTTTCCCCTGAGCCAATGTCCTCAAGGGTCTTCCCCAGTTTCATTTCTATTAGTTTTAGTGTGTCTGGTTTTATGTGGAGGTCCTTGATCCACTTGGAGTTGAGCTTAGTGCAAGGAGATAAGAGTGGATCAATTCTCATTCTTCTGCATGTTGACCTCCAGTTGAGCCAGCACCATCTGTTGAAAAGGCTATCTTTTTTCCACTGGATGTTTTCAGCTCCTTTGTCGAAGATCAATTGGCCATAGATGTGCGGGTTCAATTCTGGGTCTTCAATCCTATTCCATTGATCTGCCTCCCTGTCACTGAACCAATACCATGCAGTTTTTAATACTACTGCTCTGTAATATTGCTTGAGGTCCGTGATATTGATTCCCCCAGAAGTTCATTTGCTATTGATGATAGTTTTAGCTATCCTGGGTTTTTTGTTATTCTAGATGAATTTGAGAATTGCTCTTTCTGACTCTATGAAGAACTGAGTTGTGATTTTGATGGGGATTGCATTGAATCTGTATATTGCTTTGGGCAAGATTGCCATTTTGACTATATTAGTCCTGCCAACCCACGAGCATGGAAGATTTTCCCATTTTCTGATGTCTTCTTCAATTTCCCTCTTCAGAGACCTGAAGTTTTTGTCATATAAATCTTTGACATGTTTGGTTAGCATCACTCCAAGATACTTTATATCATTTGTGGCTATTGTGAAGGGTGTCATTTCCCTAATTTCTTTCTCGGCCTGCTTATGCTTCGCGTATAGGAAGGCTACTGATTTGCTTGAGTTGATTTTATAGCCAGCGACTTTGCTGAAGTTGTTTATCGGTTGCAGGAGTTCTCTGATGGAGGTTTTTGGGTCACTTAAGTATAATATGTCATCTGCAAATAGTGATAGTTTGATTCTTCCTTTCCGATTTGTACCCCTTTGACTTCCCTCTGTTGTTGAATTGCTCTAGCTAGTACCTCAAGTACTATATTGAAGAGACATGGTGAGAGGGGACAGCCTTGTCTAGTCCCTGATTTTAGTGGGATTGCTTCAAATTTTTCTGAGTTTACCTTGATGTTGGCTACTGGTCTGCTGTATATTGCTTTTACTATATTTAGATATGGGCCTTGAATTCCTGCTCTTTCCAAGACCTTTAGCATGAAAGGATGCTGAATTTTGTCAAATGCTTTTCCAGCATCCAATGAGATGACCATGTGGTTTTTTTCTTTGAGTTTGTTTATGTAGTGGATTACATTGATAGATTTCCGTATATTGAACCATCCCTGCATCCCTGGGATGAAGCCAACTTGATCATGGTGAATGATCGTTTTGATGTGTTCTTAGATTCGGTTGGCAAGTATTTTGTTTAGTATTTTTGCATTGATATTCATAAGAGAAATTGGCCTGTAGTTCTCTTTCTTAGTTGGATCTTTGTGTGGTTTTGGTATCAGGGTAATTGTGGCTTCATAGAATGAGTTGGGTAGTGTTCCTTCTGTTACTATTTTGTGGAATAGTTTTGTGTTAGGTGCAATGTGTGCTTTGAGCTTTAGTAAAGTTTCTTTTACAAATGAGGGTGCCCATACATTTGGATCATAGATGTTTAGAATTGTGAGTTCTTCTTGGTGGATTCTTCCTTTGACTAGCAAGAAGTGACCTTCTGGTCTCTTTTGATGACTTTGGGTTGAAAGTCAATTTTATCTGATATTAAAATGGCTATTCCAGCTTGCTTCCTGTGACCATTTGCTTGCAAAATTGTCTTCCATTAAGGTAGTGTTTGTCTTTGACTCTGAGGTGTGTTTCCTGTAAGCAGCAAAATGTAGGGTCCTGTTTCCATATCCAGTCTGTTAGTCTATGTCTTTTTATTGGGGAATTGAGTCCATTGATGTTAAGAGATATTAAGGAATAGAGATTATTACTTCCTGACATTTTTGATGTTATTTTTGTTTTTGAGTAGTTATCTTCCTTTGAGTTGGATGGAAGAAGGTTAATGTCTTGCTTTTTCTTGGGTGCAGTTCCCTTCCTTGTATTGGAGTTTTCCTCCTATTATCCTTTGTAGAGCTGGGTTAGTGGAAAGATATTGTGTTAATTTGGTCCTGTCATGGAATATTTTGATTTCTCCATCTATGTTGATTGAGAGTTTTGCTGGGTATAGTAGTCTTGGCTGACATTTGCGTTCTCTTAGGGTCTGCATGAGGTCTGCCCAGGATCTTCTAGCTTTCATGGTTTCTGGAGAGAAGTCTGGTGTGATTCTGTAGGTCTTCCTATATATGTTACTTGGCCTTTTTCTCTTACTGCCTTTAATATTCTTTCTTTGTTTAGTACATTTGGGGATTTGATTATTAGGTGACAGTAGGTCCAGTCTGTTTGGAGTTCTGTAGGCTTCTTGTATATTCATGGGCATCTATCTCTTTAAGTTAGGGAAGTTTTCTTCCATAATTTTGTTAAAGATATTTGCTGGCCCTTTAAGTTGTAGATCTTC
Organism: Apodemus agrarius; assembly: GCA_964023405.1. Lineage (NCBI taxonomy): Eukaryota > Metazoa > Chordata > Mammalia > Rodentia > Muridae > Apodemus > Apodemus agrarius. The sequence goes on from OZ030009.1 coordinate 127,720,745, forward strand.
ACTCTCATCTATCCCTATAATCCTTAGGTTCGGTCTTCTCATTGTGTCCTGGATTTCCTGGATGTTTTGGGTTACAAGCCTTTTGGATTTTGCGTTTTCTTTGACTGTGGAGTCAATGGTTACTATGTTATCTTCAGCATCAGAGATTCTTATTTCTATCTCTTGTATTCTGTTGTTTATGTTTGCATCTACGACCCCTGATTTCTTCCCAAGGTTTTATATCTCCAGGTTTCCTGGATTTCCTGGATGTTTTGTCTTACAAGTCTTTTGCATTTTGTATTGTGTGAATAAGTGATTGTTTACCCCCAGAACATTTGTTCTACTAATGTAATAGAAAATCGTGAGGATGGGTTGATGTTTTAGGTTGCACTGTTTGTGTCCAGGTGATATTGTTGATGACCATTTTTCTGCAAGAACTTGCACACTATCTTCCTGAAACCTGAATATTAACTAGTTAGCACATGTGAAGCTTCCACTTGAGCACAAGACCAATTTCTTGATGTCCAGTGACATAGATAAATATCACATTTGTCAATAGGGTATTGCTGTTAGGTTATGAAGAGTAAGCAATGGCCTTGCCAATAATTGGCTACTCTGCCGGCTTCCTTTGAACAACAAACTAACAAGATTTCATGCATTTCTACCATTGGAGATTTTACTTGGTAGTATAAAATGTAAAATTAGGATATCATGTTCTCCATTACATAATGATTCCATTTAAATCCCTCTCTTATGCATAATGTATATATTAAGCATCTATGGTAGTGGCTTTTCAAAAGCTTCCTAGGGGCTTTTCAAACGGCCTTTAGTTTTAGTTGCCCTTCTTCTCTTTTCTTCCTTCCTCTGCCCTTCCATCCCCCTCCCCATTTAATTCTTCTATTCTGCTTTCCCCTTCATCTCCTCATACCACTGTATTCCATTTACCCTCCCTTGGAAGAGCCCCTCCTCCTTCTCAGTCCTTTATTAGCTTCTGTGGCTATTCTGAATGAAACACATATCTAAAGCTTAAAACTAACATCCCTATATCAAATAAAGCAGGAAAAGACTTTCTGGGCTGTCATAAGTAGCATAGTTCACAAATTTGGAACCCATTAAGATAAAAAGCTTATGTATAGCAAAGAAGACCACCATTCCAACATACAAAATGTAAGGAAAGCTTTAAAAACTATACATTTAAGAAAAGGTTGGTATCAGAATATACAAACAAGCAAGAAAATAAACAAATAAAAACCCTAAAGATCATGAAAACAAAGGACCTAATAAAAAACAGGGTATACAACTAAACAGCATTCTGAAATATATGGAAAACAAACAAGCGAGAAACACTTTGAAATTTTTTCATCATCTTTTATTAAGGCAATAATTCCAATCATTACATCTTTGCCTTCATGGTGTATTTCTCACAAAAGGTTCCATCCCTTACTGCTTTCATATTCAGGGTTAGGAGATAATAAGCAAAATCACAATAGGAAATCTCTAGCTCTAAAGTCTTTATTGAATTCAGTTCTGTGTTGTGCTTTCTATTCTCCTGTTTCAAAATATAAAGATCTAGATTTTTCTCTATTCAAGATGGCTCTGTCTTTAATTTACAGAAAAGGCACAGTGATTAGTTTGCCTTCTCGTAATAATAGCTTTGGAATATTCTGTCTTATACTCTCACATCCAAACTCACATTCTCTCAGCAGCACCTGATCAAAATACTATTATTTCTACAATAACAAATAAGTGAATAATATCAATATAAAACTATAAATGTGGTCATTATTATGAGCACATTTACACTTTTCATGCTCTCAGAAAAGCCCATAATCACAGACAATCTGGAGGTACAATGGCAAAATTATTCAAACAGTAATTTCTACTATGACATTCTATTTTCCCCAAACTTCAACTGATATGATGTAGCTGAGAAAAATCAATAACTTGAACAACTTTGCATCACAACCTATGTCTACCCGATGATACTGTGGTGACTCTTGTGAATATTACAGAAATCATAGAAATATAGTTATTTTTATTCAAATAAAAACAGCCAGAGAAGAAAGCTCTGCAAACCCAAAAAGTTCAAACGTCTTGCATTGGCACAAAGGAAAAAAGAAAAGAAAAGAAAAGAAAAGAAAAGAAGAGAAGAGAAGAGAAGAGAAGAGAAGAGAAGAGAAGAGAAGAGAAAAGAAAAGAAAAGAAAAGAAAAGAAAAGAAGAAACGAAAAGGAAAGGAAAGGAAAGAAAAGAAAAGGAAAGTAAAGGAAAGAAAAGAAAAGATAAAAAGAAAAACAAAAGGATTGGGCAATCTAATATTTCTTTAAAGAGCTTATCATTGATAGACTTCAGGATTTCCAATGCCATGCAGTATGCTAAAATCAATTAGTGTGCTCCATAATATTAAAAACTTTGAGTCAACTTTCAAATTGGAATCATGGAATAGATGGTATTTTTAATAGATCAGTCAAGAAGTCTGATGGGCAGTATTCTAACCAGCCATTTTATTGCTCTGTAGCTAATGAGCTTGCAGGTGCTTCTACACTTCTCTGATTGCATCTGATGTTCAGATGAATACCTCGTGGAGACTCAGCAAGACTGTTCAGTTTCTACTACTTTTATGTCATATAGTAGGGAAAGTCATTCTTTGCAGCTCATATGATCATTAAAAGCAATCAGCTGATATTCTATTTTAAAATTACATAAGAGTCAGTTAGTCCCAGAGAATATGTGCATTAGTTATTTGACTAAGCAGGATGTTTAAATAAGATAGAATTTTTAAGAAAAGAGCTTAGATAGCATTACTGTAACCACTGATTTTATTAGCTTCATAAATACAAGTTGTAAAATACTATTTAAAAGTTATTGTTAAGACCACCTCTAACTGTTGTTTATAATAATATTTGTTGTATTACTAATAATTAGCCATTGAATATTGCAATTGATACAGACAAAAATTTAAAGTATAGAGAAAAATACTCTTATGTAAATTACCTTTGCTATAGATATATTTTGCAAAATATATGGCAAATATATATTACCCTCTTATATAAAGCATATTTCTCTGAAAGAAGACACTCGTAGATTGAAGGATAGTAATCTCTGAGTTATAAATATAGGAAAATGTAAGAAAAGGCTCTATTTGATAATCAGTTATTAATAGAAATTAAGGTTTTAGGAATGAGGAATTGTTACTAGTACAATTATTCATTTCCTGCTTTTGAAAACATTTATATAAAAAGAACCACCATTATCATTTCTGAGAATTAAATGCTTAAATTACCCTGTGCAGTTTTTGTTTATTAAGATCTAAATTACTTTTTTAGATATCATCACTTTTCTTTAGTAAATTCTTTGCTAGAACTTTCAAAATATCAAATGTAAATAACTCAAAATTCTCTGACATAATGTTTATGTCCCATGATCTCATGCATTTTCTCCTGAAATGCAAGAAAAACATACTTTGCAAATTAATGTAAAATTTATGAAAAGATCCAGCATATTTGCATTTCACTTCATTTTGTGTTTATTTAATATATTCTGAGGAGGTCAACATGTTACAATATTTTCATTGATTTTGGTAATTGAGCAGGACACACAGTAGACATAATATATTTCGCAACTATAAGAGAAATCCTAGGTAAAATTATTTTTCTTATTATACATACAACAGGAATGCTAAAAGAAAAAGTATCTAGTTTAACCTTTTCAGCCAATCATGATTTCATGTTTTTCTCTAGGGGTGAGCATTTCTCACTCAGTTCCTGGGAGAAAATGTAGTTGAAGTCCTCACTTTTTACTGTCTTGGTTTTTGTTCTAGCAGAGAAATGGAATTTTAATGGGAACAGAGGGAATAAAGAACATTTCCAAGCAGCATTCTCTGACAGTTATTTTATTTAAAGCATACTTTGAATTGAGTGTACTTCAATTCTTTAGATTTACAAGCAATAAGATGTACACATTCAAGTTCCAAGTCTCAGTGCACCTGAACAAGGGGCAGTCTCACTTACACCCTATAAACTGATTTTTGTGAGAGGATGAAAAGACAGGAATGCGTTGAAGGAAGAAGAGGAAAAGATGAGATTTTGACTTCCTGGCTCATAATGCTTTTGAACACATTAAATAAGCAGTTAGGCCTGCATGGTATCTACAATGTTCATTTTTATATTATATAATTATTTACATTTTGTATCTTTTGACTTGGTGTTTAGCTAGGTAGTTAGTTTGCTTGTTTAGTCATAAAAGTGATAATTTACTTGAAAGCCTAAGAAACCACAAGACTCTCTAGCCATTTAATATTTTACTTTAACCAATTCTAGGTAACATATGAAGAATGTAACCTTATACATACATTTGTTTCTTTTGTTCCTAATGAGTTTCCTTTCTTCTTACAACTCTTTTCAATTATTACTGTATAATGTCAGTGATCTCCAGAGTGTTGTTGTTGACAATTATACCTCTCCTCAAATCGACCAAGCAACAGTAGTATGTTCCTTGCTACCTGTCCCAATGTTCTGGGTTCCCCAAATGCAAGGCACACATATACATCCTTATATTTTAATATGCCTTAAACAGCTCAATGGCTAGGCCACCCTAAAACCTTCATGTCACTAACACATCCCCTCCAATATTCCTGAGTTATTACTTACTAAAAATCTATATTCCATCTTTGCTGCCTAAGACCAAATTGGGGAACACTGTGGGGTCTCTACTCACCATCTCTTCGATGATTGGCATGCTCTCTCTTCTGCACTCCTAAGTCCTGGTCTTTAGTCCTCTCCCAGCATGGAGTTCTGTCTACTTCTTCCTCCCTCCATCCCCTTGCCCCTAAATCCTAAAGTCCTATCTCTGTGTCTCTGCTCAGTCATTGGCCACTTGCATCTTTATTTGCCAAGGAAAACCAACTGACTGGGGGGGGTAGGGACCCTCAGGATCTTACATACAGATTAACATGCAATTTGGGGGACTCAATTAATATAATACAAGTATTGGGCTCCATCCACAACACCAGAGCTGCCTGAAAAGCATTCATGGGACAAGACAGTGAAATATTGAACTGTGCGTCCTTGGGACATACTCATCAGTGGTTATAGCAGAGGAGTGAAAGAGTCAGAATGACAGAATTCTGTTCGGGGCATAAGCAACTTTCAATACTAGCTGTAAAACAATGTCTTTATCTTTCAACATTTAGTTATATCTACTACACTTCAGATAAAAAATATTCAGTGTGATGAAATATTTCCTATCAATGGGTGTTTTCTTTGATAACAGAGAGCAATATATGTTATGAAACCAGGAGACCTCTTTCTGTTTCCGCTAAAATTGTTTCACAAATATTCACTTAAATAAAAGATATATTTCCAGATTTTATTATTTAGTATTGTATTCATAGGTTTTTCTTTCAGAAATTTTTTTTACCCCTAATGTAATTCTGTAACATCATACTGATGGTTTCTCAGCAGATGCTTATAACAATCTATAGGAAGTCTCAATATACAATTTTTTATTTTTTATTCAATATATTCTTTATTTACATTTCAAATGATTTCCCTTTCCTGGATCTCCCCTCCCCAAAAATCCCATAAGCCTTCTTCCCTCCCCCTGTTCCCCAATCCACCCCTTGCTACTTCCCTGTTTTGGTTTTCCCCTAGACTGCTGCACTGAGCCTTTCCAGTACCAGGGGCCTCTCCTTCCTTCTTCTTGGGCATTACTTGAGCTGTGAATTATGTCTTGAGTATTCCAAGCATCTAGGCTAATATCCAATTATCAGTGAGTGCATACCATGAGTGTTCTTTTGAGAATGGATGATATTTTCTAGTTCCATCCATTTGTCTAAGAATTCCATGAATTCATTGTTTTTAATGGCTGAATAGTACTCCTTTGTGTATACATATCACATTTTCTATGTCCATTCCTCTGTTGAGGAACATCTAGGTTCTTTCCAGCTTCTGGCTATTATAAATAGGGCTGCTATAATCATAGTGGAGCATGTAACTTATGGTCACTTAAACTTTGACAAAGAAGCTACAACCATCCAGAGGAGCTAAAAATAGCCTTTTCAACAAATGGTGCTGGTTCAACTGGAGGCCAGCATGCAAAAGAATGCAAATTGATCCATTCTTATCTCCTTGTACTAAGTTCAACTCCAAAGTGGATCAAAGACCTCCACATAAAACCAGACACACTGAAAGTAATAGAAAAGAAACTGGGGAAGACCATTGAGGACATTGGCACAGGGGGAAATTTCCTGAACAAAATAACTTATGCTCTAAGATCAAGAATTGGCAAATGGAACCTCATAAAATTACCAAGATTCTGTAAGGCAAAGGACATTGTCAAAAAGACAAAATGGCAACCAACAAGTTGGGAAAAGATCTTTACCAGGCCTATATCCAAGAAAGGGCTAATCTCTAAGATATACAAAGAACTCAAGAAGTTGGACTCCAGAGAGCCAAGCAACCCTATTAAAAATGGGGTACAGAAACTTTACCCCTGTGCCCATGTCCTCCAAGGTCTTCCAAGTTACTTTTCTAATAGTTTCAGTGTATCTGGTTTTATGTGGAGGTCCTTGATCCACTTGAGTTGATTTTAGTACAAGGAGATAAGAGTGGGTCAATTCGCATTCTTCTGCATGTTGACATCCAGTTGAACCAGCACCATTTGTTGAAAAGGCTATCTTTTTTCCACTGGATGGTTGTGGCTCCTTTATCAAAGATCAAGAGACCATAAGTTTGTGGGTTTATTTCTGGGTCTTCAATCCTATTCCATTGATCTACTTGCCTGTTGCTGTACCAATACCATGCAGTTTTTAACACAATTGCTCTGTAGTACTGCTTGAGGTCAGGGATATTGATTCCCCCAGAATTCCTTTTATTGTTGAGAATAGTTTTACTTATCCTTGTTGTTGTTGCAGATGAATTTGAGAATTGCTCTTTCTAGATCTATGAAGAATTGAGTTGGGATTTTGATGGGGATTGCATTGAATCTGTAGATTGCTTTTGGCAAGATTGCCATTTTTACAATATTGATCGTGCCAATCCATCTTCTGAGGTCTTCTTCAATTTCTTTCTTCAAGGACTTGAAGTTCCTGTCATACAGATCTTTCGCCTGTTTGGTTAGAGTCACACCAAGGTACATTATGTTGTTTGTGGCTATTGTGAAGGGTGTTATTTCCCTAACTTCTTTCTCAGCTCAAGAATTGACAAATGGGACCTCATAAATTTACAAAGTTTCTGTAAGGCAAAGGACACTGTCAGAAGGACATAACAGCAACCAACAAAGTGGGAAAAGATCTTCACCAACCCCACATCCGACAGAGGGCTAATGTCTAATATATATAAAGAACTCAAGAAGTCAGACTCTGAAGAACCAAATAACCCTATCAAAAATGGGGTACAGAGCTAAACAAAGAATTTTCACCTGAAGAAATTCGGATGGCCGAGAAACACCTTAAGAGATGTTCAACATCATTAGTCATCAGGGAAATGCAAATCAAAACAACCCTGAGATTCCACCTCATACCAGTCAGAATGGCTAAGATTAAAAACTCAAGAGACAACAAGTGCTGGCAAGGATGTAGAGAAAGAGGAACACTCCTCCACTGTTGGTGTGATTGCAAAATGGTAAAACCACTCTGGAAATCTGTTTTGCGGTTCCTCAGAAAATTGGGCATGTCACTTCCAGAGGACCCTGGCATACCACTCCTGGGCATATACCCAGAGGATTCCCATGCATACAATAAAGACACATGCTCCACTATGTTCATAGCAGCCTTGTTTATAATAGCCAGAAATTGGAAGGAGCCCAGATATCCCTCAATGGAAGAATGGCTACAGAAAATGTGGTATATTTATACAATGGAATTCTACTCAGCAATTAAAAATAATGAATTCATGCAATTTGTAGGTAAATGGTTAGATCAGGGAAATATCATCCTAAGGAGTTAACCCAATCACAAAAGAATACACATGAAATGCAATCACTGATAAGTGGATATTAATGAGCCCAGAAGCCCTAAATACTCAAGGCACAATTAGCAATTCAAATGATTCCCAAGAATAAGAAAGGAGAGGACCCTGGGCCTGAGAAGATTGGATCCAGTTTTGTAGATCCAGAACAGAGAAATGGTGGGGGGGATGATTGGGGAATAGTTGGGGGGGGAGAGGACTTATGGGTCGTATGGTGGGGGGGAACTGGGAAAGGGGAAAGCCTTTGGAATGTAAACAAAGAATATAGAAAATAAAAAATAAAAATAAAGGGGGTACAGAGATAAACAAAGAATTTTCACCTGAGGACTTTTCAATGGCAGAAAAGCACCTAAAGAAATATTCAACATCCTTAGTCATCAGGGAAATGTAAATCAGAACAACCCTGAGATTTTACCTTATACCAGTTAGAATGGCTAAGATCAAAAACTCAGGAGACAACAGGTGCTGGCGAGGATGTGGAGAAAGAGAAACACTCCTCCAGTGCTGGTGTCGTTGCAAGCTGGTACAACCACTCTGCAACTCAATATAAAATATAAAATATGCAGAGCCTTCTGTGAATAGGCTAATGGGCTAATGATTAGACTTTGCATAGGTTACTATTTATTAAAAGGTTTGACAAAACTCGTCCTAAAATGGCAAATATTAGTAGAAAAGTAATTTAAAACTTTTGGTGTTAGGGAGCACAGAATAATAGGACACATTAGGATAGTCTCCCAGGACTGCATTGCAGTGCCATACAGTCATGATTATGAGAAAAATCTTCAACATCGCCCTTGTATATCATCATGTCCATGTTCAGTATGCAAACTGACATCAGAGCCAAAGAAGAGACTTAGAGAGAAGAAGGAATAATAGTAACTCTCAGGCAGTGGAGGTGCATGCCTTAAATCCCAGCACTTGGGAAGCAGAGGCAGGTGGATTTCTGAGTTCGAGGCCAGCCTGGTCTACAGAGTGAGTTCCAGGACAGCCAGGGCTATACAGGGAAACCCTGTCTTGAAAAAACAAAAAGAAAAAAATAGTAGTTATCAATTTATGAGATTAAGTATAAAATAAACGTAGAAGACTGACTAGCCCAGATGCCGTAATATTTTGCTATCAGTGAATAACTTCTAACCTTGAAAGTGACTGCTTCTTATTTAAGCACCAGACCCTTTAGTGACAAGAATGAATTGAGTCATCAGGAAAAAAAGGAGTTTTTCACCTTTTCTAGGATAGGACAGTGGTATACACTGAAGAATGATAAAGCTCTGAGGGAATTTGAGAAAGTTAGGGAATTTGAGAAAGTTTGCTAAGATAGCTGGTAGTGAAACTGCCCTGATGATGAAAAAGGCATCAAGAAATTAAAGCCTGAGTTCAAAGTTCTCTGATTTGGAGAGACACTTCAAAATATTTGACGAAGAAAGCAAACTAGACACTACTTGTGGTGGTTGCAATAGGTTGCCAGAAAGTTGGCATTGATTAATTCAAGACCTTCAGGATCCATTCCTCCCAATAGCCCTACCAGCTGGATTCTAAGCCAAGAGGCAGCAGTAAACATTTCATATCCAAAGTGTACCAATTGTCCCTAACTTCCTGAAGAATTCGGTGCAAGACCAGCTTTCTGATACTAACACCCATAACTGCTCATCTCTTATATAAAATGTATTTATGTGCTATCCATGCATATTATCTCTTATATTTTAGTTATACCTGGGTTGTCTATAGCTAATACAATGTATGTCTTTGGCACAGTATATGTATGTAGCAATGACAAGAACATACTTGTATATGTTCAGTACAGATGCAATTTTTCCAAGGATTTTCTAACCCTGATTGCCTCACCACCCATTGTAGAATCTGTGAATTTAACAACTGATGTTTACAAATTCTGTTTATAATTTTGATACACATGGCTCTAGGAGACATTTGATGGAAGGTAAGCTTAGAAACTTGATAATATCAGTTCCCATGGGAGAAAACAGTATTTGTCTCTCTTTCAACTTCCAGGGAATTCCAATATCACTGATGTTATACTGCATAATGAGACATCATGCAATGATACTAAACAGTAAGATGTGTTAGCGATTAAAGAAAACGTTAACATCAATAAATACCCTAGTCAATTATTGGGGGGTTAGGTTTCCTGCTATAGTATAATAGTTTTCAAAGATTAGTACTCACACAGATAACCTAGGTGTTTCACATGATAGAAATATAGTTCTGTAGGTTTGAAATACAATACCACACTGTGAGAAGCAAGTAATTAAGACCTTATTGCTCAATGCAGAAGCTACTGATGCTATTCAGGTCAATTGCCTTCTTACAGATTTCTACTTGTTTTTATCTGTCAGTTATTGAACCAGGGATGCTAAGGTCTTCCACTACATGCAAGGATGTGTCTATTTTCCCTGTATACTTAAGGCTTATAATGCTCTGTTGTCATTTATATATGTGATAACTATTTCTATTTAAGTTGAGCATAGATCTCTATATTACTGTGTAATGTTAATACTCTTTCATATAATTTTTGAGGCACCTTGCACCTAACACAAAGTTAGCTGTTTCAGCCTCATATTAATCACAGGTAGCATAGCATGTCTTTATACCTTTAGTTTTAAACTACTGACATGTATATCTAAATTAGGATTTAAAAGTTAAATTAATGTTTTTGTAAGAATTTCATACATTAATATTCTAACTATATTATTTCCAACCACTTGCTCCCTCTCACTATGTCCCCAACTCCATCTAAGTCGTGATTTTTTTTCTATAATCATCATCATTACATATACCTGAACACACAGTATTTTTTTTTATGAAATTGGGTACACTAGAGTTTAGTGCATATGCATTTACATATTTTGTTTGTATGTTTGCATAAAAATTGTATTAAAATTAAATTATTAAAATTATTAAAAATTTGTCACTGTCTCTCATTGACTGCTTCAATTTCTCTATTTTGTTTAAAGTTCTAATATTCTACCATGATCATTCTACTGGTAAGATGTTCCCCTACATTTTGTAATTGGGTCTATAAAATTTTCAGTTTGTCTTCATGTTAGTATGATTTTGGTTGGTGTTTGTCTTTATTAAATTCAGCTTTCAGGTCTCATATTTTTGTCATTCCATTCACCCATTTATTTGTGTTTTCTTTAACATATAGTTTATCATCCTTACATACTTATATCCTTACTGTCCATACCCTCTTTCAATTTTTGGTTATGAATATAATAGTTCTCTAAAATTCTGTGTTGTGAGTCTGTTTTCATGTAGATAACTGTGCTAATTCAAATAAAAAGAACCCTCATAAGTTCGTGTATTTGAATGCTTGGTACCCTGTTGGTTGAACTGTTTGAGAAGGATGAGGCGGAATGGCCCTATTGAAGGAGGCGTTTAACTAAGGGAGCTTGACATAAAAAAATATATATATGTTTTATTTCCCAGTGTACTGTCTCTGCCTCCTGCTTCCTGGTAGAAATGTGAACTCTCAGCTGTTCCTGCCACCATGCCCTTGTTGGGCAATTGTGTACTCTAGCCCTGTGCAGCCGCAAGCCCAATTATTTTATTACTTGTATAAGTTTCCTCAGGTCAAGATTTTTTATCACAACAGTAGAACAATAAATAAAGTAGTAATTCTTCTGAGGAACATTTCTAATCCACTCATAATCCTTAGAGAAGGAAAAATGGTCAGTCTTTAACATTTGTGATTTTATGACTGGACATGTGTATATGAATTTATTTCACTGGTTGTGTTTCTGATGTGAGATTCTAGCCTGCTTCTACTGAGTGGAAGTTTGTTTTGTGTTTTCTGCTATTTGAACTTAGTTGATTTCCTGTAAGCTGAGTCTACCAGATGCTATCCTGAATATGATTAAAGAGACTAGAGTAATTCTAAACTCACTGGTTACCAAGGTGATATGTGAGTCCTAAGTTTTTTGTGTGATTGCTTTGGTAAAATCCAAGAAAGACCTGATATGGCTCCCAATTCGGCTTAAAATTAGAAGGGCAGCTTGGGGTAAGGAAACAGGAATAACATCTGTAAAATATATTCAAATATTACTCTCAGATATGCTTGAGCCAGGAGGGCAATATGTATCTAGAGACAGGACAGATCAACAGGTGAGAACTCAGATTTGGTTCTTACCTGGGCCTGGGTTAAGAGAGATCCGTGATCTCAGTATAATCTATGCCTGGTACTTATTGGTGGGGAGCACAAAGTAAAGGTTCACACATGCAGATCCTGCATCTGGAGAGGGGTGAAGAGGTAAGAAGGGCAAGAGTCAAACTAAGGAAGGGAGCTGGCAGCTGCAGCTTTGACCTGATTCTACAGGAGACGCAGAAGGACACCAAGCACAGGGAGGGTCCTGCGTCCTCCTAGTCAAGATGCAACAGTGTCAATGGAACATTTTTCGATCTTGACCTGAAGATTCAGAGTGCAGAGAACTAAATTGTGAAGGCACTTTCTGAATCCTTTAGATTTTCTCAAGGCATTTCTCTCTCTCTCTCTGTGCTTGATTTTCTGTAGTTGGAAAGGGATGTACTTAGTCTTTAGATATTTATGTTACTTGGGTTTCTCTGGACTTGGAGTTTTGGTTTTGTTTTCTTCCTTTTGTAAACTATTTTTTATTTATTTTTTCTTGAGATCATCTGTTATTAAACGTCTCAACTTTTCATGTTTCTTAATTTAACTCATATTCCAGGAAGAATACGTTGCTCCCTAATTCTTGATATTTTAGATTTTTTCTTTACTATTTTACTTATATTTGAATTTAGTAAATTTCTCTGTGTGTGCATGTGTGCATGTGCTACTGTGTGCATGCGTGCATGTGTGTGTGTGTGTGTGTGTGTGTGTGTGTTGATTATTTGAGAAGGTTTGCCTCCCGGAATTCAGTTTTTTCTCTTGGTGACTCAGCATACTCTGTATCATAATATGTACCATGAAACTAAATACTCAATCTGAGAAATTACTTTTTCATTTTTGAGATGGAATCTCATATTGCCCAGAATGGCTGTGCACTAGTTTCCTATATGTGATCATTTATCTTGTCTGTCTGATGGGATTTAGAATTACCAAGCTAATAAACCTCTAAGAATGTCTGAGCGAGAATGTCTAGATTAGGTTTGTGGAGATGTGACAACCCACCACAAATATGAATAGCGCCTTTCTGTGGACTATGACTGCATGAATTTCAGAAGTGATTTGAGTACTGCTGTCCATCTCTAATTCCTGACTGGGTATGCACCATGCCCAACTCTCAACCTCCTCATATCATGGGATCTCCACCGTCAGGAACAGGACATTAAAACATACACTTATTTATTCAAGTATTTTTTTCTCCATGTTATATATGTGTCCAGTCTGCAAAGATGGGAAGAGGGTGTCAAATCCCCTGAAACATGTATCTGGAGTTAGAGATGGTTGTGAGACCCCATGATGGTGCTGGGAAGTGAACCGAGGCCCTGCGCAAGGTCGACAAGTGCTCTTAACTGCTGACACATCCCTCCTGTCTCGAATCTTCTTTTTCAAGTTGTTTTTTATCAGGTATTTTCCTGCAGCAACAAGAGGCATAAATGTTACAGAAGTTCCTCACCCATAAGTTTCTGCCTTCACTGTTGTGATTATTAACATAACCCTAATGTCTGGCTCTGATTGGAGACATATATTTGTCTATAGATTCATTGAGTCTTTCCTCTCCAGTCTGCAAAATGCTGGAGACTGTGTCATAGCCCCTTTTCCTTCCTGTTACAGTACCTCTGATCTTCAAAAACATTTATTGACCACTGAAATGTTACCACTTATTGAATATTTACATATCATAATGTAAATTAAATATTTTAAATGTATATTCCATATTAAGATACATATCTTTGTTACACTATGTTTCATCATCAAAAACCTTCACCATTGATCTAAAAGTTTCATTTTCTTACATACTATCCTGGTATGCTTTCTATTGTTACAATAAACACCAGGACCCTAAAGCAGCTGGAAAAGAGAGAGTGCATTACATCTTACAAATTATTGTCTGTTACAAGGGAAGGCAGAAAACTGTAGGCTGCAGACAAGGCAGATGCCATGGAGGAATGACATGGACTCACTCTCTTTGGCTTGCTCTTTCTGCTTTCTTCTACCACTCAACTCCATCTTCCCAGGGCTGGCACCACCCATAGAAAACAGGATATTCAGAGATCAGTCATAAGTAAGACAATGCTTCACAAATTATCTACCAGCCAATCTAATAGAAACATTTTTCTCAGTTGATGTTCCCTTTTCCCAGTTTTTCCTAGCATTTGTCAAGTTAACAAAATAGTAGTAGTAGTAGTAGTAGTAGTAGTAGTAGCAGCAGCAGCAGCAGCAGCAGTAGCAGCAGCAGCAGCAGCAGCAGCAGCAGCAGCAGCAGTAGCAGTAGCAGTAGCAGTAGCAGTAGCAGTAGTAGTAGTAGTAAAATAACTAGCACACTTAACGCTCTGTTAGTGTGACTCCCAAATATATCACTCTAAAGTATAACTTTCCTTCCTGTTGGCTCCCGAAGGTCATGTTAATAAAACAATATAAACAATAGTATGATTTTAAAAGCTCCAATGTCTTTAAAATTTCAAGCATTTTAAAAGTTTAGTCTCTTTGAAGCACCAATGTCATTTTACAAATCTGACGTGTCCCCATAAAATCTGTAAAATCAAAAATGTTTTGTAGTTCCTCCAAGAAGAAAGAACCAGAGCACAGATATAAAAATCAAAGCAAAACAAAATGCAGGCAATTTAAATTTAACTTTGAAACAAAATGTCTGAATTTATGATATTCTGTTGGTCAAAGGGCTTTGCCAGATCAGTTTCTCTGGCTTTGTCATCTACCACACACATAGCCTGCTTTCTATCCCAGGCTTTGTGAACACTATGCCTGATATCATCCTTGGTAATTATTCCACAGTCCTGACATTTTCAGTATACTAAGTCTTCAGTAAAAGTAAGACTGTAATTTGACCAGTGGCCTCTCCTAGCCTTGCCTGGTGCCAAGTTTCAGCTATTCACAAGCTGTTCAACCATATAATATATAACAGGTTCTATATATAGAACCTGTTCAAGTATATAATGGCTTCTATGCTATGAACAAACACTACCACCTGGGAGAGTCATACACGTAATCAAAATAGGCTACCAGATTAAACAAAATCAGCCTCAGCTTCAATCTGAACCACTATGTCTGTGTGCTGACCCCAAGAAAACACTTCCAATTTTGTCTCTTCCTTTTTTGTTGTTTTCTTTTATTTATTTATTTATTGGATATATTCTATATTTACATTTCATTTCACTTTTTCTGGTTCCCCATTCCCCAAAGGTCTCACATGCCCTTTTCCCTCCCCCTGTTCCGCCATCCACCCCTTCCCACTTCCCTGTTCTGGTATTCCCCTACACTGATGTTATGATCCTTTCCAGCACCAGTATCCACTCCTTCCTTATTGTCGGATATCATTTGATATGTGGAATGTGTCTTTAGTGTCCCAAGAGTCTAGGCTAATATCCACATATTAGTGAGTGCATACCATGGGTATTCTTTTGAGACTGGGTTACCTCACTTAGTATGATGTTCTCCAGCTCCATTCATTTCTCTAATAATTTCATGAATTCATTGTTTCTAATGGCTAAATAGTACTCCATTGTGTATATATACCACATTTTTTGTATCCATTCCTCTGTTGAGGGACATCTGGGTTCTTTCCAGCTTCTGGCTATTATAAATAAGGCTGCTATGAACCTATGGAGCATGTATCCTTATTTCATGCAGGGGAATCTTCTGGGTATATGCCCAGGAGTGTTATGGCTGGGTACTCCGGAAGTATCATGTCCAGTTTTCTGAGGAACCACCAGACTGATTACCAGAGTGGTTGTACTAGCTTGCAGTTCCACCAGCAGTGGAGGAGCTTTCCTCTTTCTCCACATCCTCGCCAACACCTGATGTCTCCTGAGTTTGTAATCTTAGCCATTCTGACTGGTGTCAGGTGAAATCTCAGGGTTGTTTTGATTTGCATTCCTCTAATGACTAATGATGTTGAACATTTTTTTAAGGTGTTTCTCAGCCATCCGAATTTCTACAGGTGAAAAGTCTTTGTTTAGATCTGTACCCCATTTTTGGATAGGGTTATTTGGTTTTCTGGGGTCTAACTTCTTGAGTTCTTTGTATACATTGGATATTAGCCCTCTGTCAGATGTGGGGTTGGTGAAGATCTTTTCCCAATTTGTAGTTTGCTAATTTGTTCTTCTGACAGTGTCCTTTGCCTTACTGAAACTTTGTAATTTTATGAGGTCCCATTTGTCTATTCTTGCTCTTAGAACATAAGCTATTGGTGTTCTGTTCAGGAATTTTCCCCCTTAGCCAATGTCCTCAAGGGTCTTCCCCAGTTTCTTTTCTATTAGTTTTAGTGTGTCTGGTTTTATGTGGAGGTCCTTGATCCACTTGGAGTTGAGCTTAGTGCAAGGAGATAAGAGTGGATCAATTCTCCTACTTCTGCACGTTGAGCCAGTTCTCCAGTTGAGCCAGCACCATTTGTTGAAAAGGCTATCTTTTTTCCACTGGATGTTTTCAGCTCCTTTGTTGAAGATCAATTGGCCATAGATGTATGGGTTCAATTCTGGGTCTTCGATCCTATTCCATTGATCCGCCTCCCTGTCACTATACAAATACCATGCAGTTTTTAACACTACTGCTCTGTAGTATTGCTTGATGTCTGGGATATTGATTTCCCCAGAAGTTTTTTTTACTGTTGATGATAATTTTAGCTATCCTGGGTTTTTTGTTATTCCAGATGAATTTGAGAATTGCTCTTTCTAGATCTATGAAGAATTGATTTGGGATTTTGATGGGATTGCATTGAACCTGTACATTGCTTTGGGCAAGATGGCCATTTTTACTATATTGATCCTGCCAATCCAGGAGCAAGAAATATTTTTCCATCTTCTGAGGTCTTCTTCGATTTCTTTCTTCAAGGACTTGAAGTTCCTGTCATACAGATCTTTTGCTTGTTTGGTTAGAGTTACGCCAAGATACTTTATGTTGTTTGTGGCTATTGTGAAGGGTGTTATTTCCCAAATTTCTTTCACAGCCTGCTTGTCCTTTAAGTACAGAAAGGCTAAAGATTTGCTTGAGTTGATTTTATAACCAGCCACTTTGCTGAAGTTGTTTATCAGCTGTAGAAGTTCTTTGGTGGAGTTTTTTTGGGTCACTTAATAAACTATCATATCGTCTGCAAATAATGATAGTTTGACTTCTTCCTTTCCAATTTATATCCCTTTGACTTCCTAATGTTGTCTAATTGCTCTTGCTACAACTTCAAGTACTATATTCAAAATATATGGAGAGAGAGGGCAGCCTTGTCTAGTCCCTGATTTTAGTGGAATTGCTTCAAGTTTCTTTCCATTTATTTTGATGTTGGCTACTGGTTTGCTATAGATGGCTTTTACTATGTTTAGGTATGGGCCTTGAATTCCTGCTCTTTCCAAGACTTTTAGCATGAAAGGAGGTTGAATTTTATCGAATGCTTTTTCAGCATCTAATGAGATGACCATGAGTTTTTTTTTCTTTTAGTTTGATTATGTAGTGGATTACATTGATGGATTTCCATATATTGAACCATCCCTGCATCACTGGGATGAAGCTACTTGATCATGGTGATGATCGTTTTAATATGTTCTTGGATTCGGTTGGCAAGAATTTTATTTAGGATTTTTGCATTGATATTCATAAGAGAAATTAGCCTGTAGTTCTCTTTCTTTGTTGGATCTTCTTGTGGTTTAGGTATCCATATAATTGTGGCTTCGAAGAATGAGTTGGGCAGTGTCCCTTCTGTCTTTATTTTGTGGAATAGTTTGAAGAGTATTGGTGTTAAGTCTTCTTTGAAGGTCTAGTAGAATTCTGCACTAAAACCATCGGGTCCCGTACTTTTTTTGGTTGGAAGGCTTTCTATAACCCCTTCTATTTCTTTAGGGGTTATGGGACTATTTAGCTCATCTTATTGATCCTGATATAATTATTGGTATTTTGTATCTGTCTAGGAAATTGTCCATTTCCTCCAGATTCTCCAGTTGTGTTGAGTATAGACCTTTGTAGTAGGATCTGATGATCTTTTGAATTTCCTCAGTTTCTGTTGTTATGTCCCCCTTTTTATTTTTTATTTTGTTAATTTGGATGCTGTCTCTGTGTCCTTTGGTTAGTCTGGCTAAGGGTTTATCTATCTTGTTGATTTTATCAAAGAACCAGCTCTTGGTTTTGTTGATTCTTTGTATGGTTTCTTTGTTTCTACTTGATTGATTTCAGCCCTGAGTTTGATGATTTCCTGTCTTCTACTACTCCTAGGTGAATTACCTTCTTTTTGTTCCAGGGCTTTAAGGTGTGCCTTTAAGCTACTAGTGTATGTTCTCTCCAGTTTCTTTTTGGATGCACTTAGAGCTATGAGTTTTCCTCTTAGCACTGCTTTCATTGTATCCCATAGATTTGGGTAGGTTGTACCTTCATTTTCATTGAATTCTAAAAAGTCTTTGATTTCTTTTTTATTTCTTCCTTGTCCAAGTTGTCATTGAGTAGAGTATTGTTCAGTTTCCATGTGCATGTGGGCTTTCTGTTGTTTTTGTTGCTATTGACCATTCTTAATCCATGGTGATCTGATAGGAGACATGGTATTAGCTCGATCTTCTTGTATTTGTTGACATCTGTCTTGTGACCAATGTTATGATCAATTTTGGAGAAGGTACCATGCGGTGCTGAAAAAAAGGTATATTCTTTTGCTTTAGAATGAAATGTTCTATATATATCTGTTAAATCCAATTGGTCCAAAGTTTCAATTAGTTACACTATGTCCCTATTTAGTTTCTACTTTCCTGATCGGTCCAATGAGGAGAGTGGAGTGGTGAAGTCACCCACAATTATTGTGTTAGGTGCAATATGTGCTTAAACTTTAGTAAGATTTCTTTTATGAATGAGGGTACCCTTGCATTTGGAACATAGATGTTCAGTATTGAGAGCTCTTCTTGGTAGATTTTCCCTTTGACCAGCAAGAAGTGACCTTCTGAGTCTCTTTGATGACTTTAGGTTGAAAGTCAATTTTATCTGATATTAGAATGGCTACTTCAGCTTGTTTCCTGAGACCATTTCCTTGTAAAATTGTCTTCCAGCCTTTTACTCTAAGACAGTGTTTGTCTTTAACACTGAGATGTGTTTCCTGTATACAGCGAAATGTAGGGTCCTGTTTCTGTATCCAGTCTGTTAGTCTATATCTTTTTATTGAGGAATTGAGTCCATTGATGTTAAGAGATATTAAGGAATAGTAATTATTTCCTCCCGACATTTTTGAAATTATTTTTTATATTTGAGAGGTTATCTTCTTTTGGGTTTGATGAGAGGGGGTTTCTATCTTGATTCTTCTGGGGCGTGCTTCCCTCCTTGTGTTGGTGTTTTTCCCCTATTATCCTTTGTAGTGCTGGGTTTGAGGAAAGATAATGTGCAAATTTGGTTTTGTCATTGAATACCTTGGTTTCTCCATCTATGGTGATTGAAAGTTTTGCTGGGTATAGTAGTTTTGGCTGAAGTTTGTGTTCTCTTAGAGTCTGCATGATTTCTGCCCAGGAATTTCTAGCTTTCATGGTCTCAGGTGAGAAGTCTGGTGTAACCCTGATAAGTCTTCCTTTATATGTTACTTGACCTTTTTCTCTTGCTGCCCTTAATATTCTTTCTTTGTTTAGTATGTTTGTGGTTTTGATTATTATGTGACAGGAGGTATTATTTCTGTTCTGGTCCAGTCTGTTTGGAGTTCTGTAGGCTTCTTTTATATTCATAGGCATCTCTTTAGGTTGGGGAAGTTTTCTTCCATAATTTTGTAGAAGATAGTTACTGGTCCATTAAATTGTATATATTCCCTCTCATCTATGTCTATAATCCTTAGGTTTGGTCTTCACATTTTGTCCTGGATTTCCTGGATGTTTTGGGTTACAAGCTTTTTGCATTTTGTATTTTCTTGGACTGTTGAATCAATGGTTCAATTGGTATCTTCGGCATCTGAGATTCTTTCTTCTATCTCTTGTATTCTATTGTTGATATTTGCATCTATGGCCCCTAATTTCTTCCCAAGGTTTTCTATCTCCAAAGTTGTCTCCCTTTGCAATTTCTTAGTTGTTTCTACTTCTGTTTTTAGATCCTGGATGGTTTTGCTCATATCTTCCACTTGCTTGTTTGTATTTTCATGTATTTCTTTAAGAGTTTTTTGTGTTTCTTCTTTCATGACTTTTACTTGTTGGCCTATGTTCTCCTTTATTTCTTTAAGTGATTTTTGTACTTCCTCCTTATTGACTCCTAATTTTTGATCCATATTCTCCTGAATTTCTTTAAGTGATTTTTTGTTTGCCTTGAAAGGGCTTCATATTTTTGATCCATTTTCTCCTGTATTTCTTTAAGAGATTTATCTATGTGTTCTGCTATCAGCATCCTGACCAATGATTTTAGATCCAAATCTTGTTTTCCTGGTGTGGTGGGGTATCAGGGACTTACTGCTGTCAGGGTGCTGGGTACAGATGCTGCCATATTGCCTTGATTTCTGTTAGTAATGTTCCTATGTTTGCCTTTTGCCATCTGGTTATCTCTGGCCTTAGATGGTCTTGTAGTCACTAGCTGGTGCTTGAACCTCCTGTGGGCTTTAAAGGCTATTTCCCCACCACTGGATGACTGGGTTGCCCCTGGCCCAGATTGCTGATGTGTTGTTCTCCTCTTGGGTGCTGTTGGACCCCTGTTGTATCTCGCTCTAAGCAATGTTATATTCGGTTATCACTGTGGACCTGATGCTGGTTGTCTTCTCTGGATCTGTTTGCTTAGTTCAGTCAGCAGCAAGGATGCTGTCTGAGGCCTTGGAGAGTGGGGAGTGGTTCAGGGACTCCCAGAGGGCCGGGAACTCATGCCCTGCTGGAACACAGGAACTGCTGCTCTGCCAAGCTTCAGTTCTTAGATGACTGGCTGGCGACCCAGGTCCCCCGAGACCTTAAGCTTGGGATATCTTGGGTATCTGGTCCTGTCTGCTCAGTCTAAGCACCCACCACCAAGATAGCTGCAGATGAGCAGAGTACAGGGTTCCCCTCAGAGCGCAGAGTCCACGCCTGGTTGGGGCCCAGGAACCCTGCTCTGCTGGTTCGCTGCCAGGTGGTCTTGTGCCCCCAAAGATCCCAAGTTCTGGGTATCATGGGTACCTGGCTCAGGTCTCCTTAGTCTGGACCGTGGCAAGGATGCCGGCGGTGGCAGCTGGATGTGGGGAGTGCAGCTTGTCAAGTCTCTTGCAGAGCAGGGAGCCCACGCCCTGCTGACACACAGGACCACTGTTCTGCCAAGCATCAGTTCGCAGATGACTGGCTGGCAGTCTGGGTCCCCTGAGATCTTAAGCTTGGGGTATCTGGGGTATCTGTTTCTGCCGCTTGGTCTAAGCACCTGCCACCAAGATGGCCGTGGATCATACTGAATGTCAGATTTTTTTCTTAAAGAATAATAACTTGGAACTCCTCTATCTTAAATGTTTAATTGAAAAAGACATTAATCTTCCTAAGTATTCTTTTCTCTATCTGCCTATCAGAGAGCTTTCTGATTCCTAGTCTTTCACAAAGCTGAAGATTCTTATTTTGTCAATAATATTTTTCTTGATCCATACTCTTGCTTCATTTGATGTCTATGTATTTTTTGACTATTCCTTAATATCTCTTAACATCAATGGACTTAATTCCCCAATAAAAAGACATAGACTAACAGAAATATTTTTCATGTAAATCTTCAAATTTATCAGAAAATGTTTGTAATTCCTCTTTTTTTTATTGAATATCGCCTTCATTTACATTGCCAATGATAACACCTTTCCCGATTTCCCCCCTCCCCAAAGACCCCCAGCCCCTCCTCCCACCCCCTGTCTCCACTTATATGCCCCTCCTACCTGACCCACTCCCACCTCCCCCCTCGATTTCCCTTTCTTGGGACCTCTATTGAACCTTTACCTCACCAAGGACCACTCCTCCCACTGATGCCCAACAAGGCATTCCTCTGCCACATTTTTGCCTAGAACCATGTACACCCCTTGGTTAAAGGTTTAATCTGTGGGAGACTTGGGGCTTCTAGGTGGCCGAGATCATTGTTCTTCCCATGGGGCCTAAAGCCCTTCAGCTCCTCTGGATCACCCGCTAGCTGCTCCATTGGGGACTCCATGCCCAGTCCAACAGTTGACTGCTAGCATCTGCCTCTGTATTTGTAAGCCTTTGGCAGGGCCCTACTGGACACAATTATGCATGATGTCTATGTTTTAAAAATGTAAAATTATTAACTGCTTTTTTCTTGAGATAGAATAATCTTGTGTCTATTTTATGAATTTGACAAATGGTGCACTTGGACTTTGACATGTACAATATAATTTAGCATGTATTATGGATGTTTAAAAGAAAATTCCTACAGACTTTCTTTTGTATTCTTTAACATTTCATATTAGTTACTGTCTAGCTATAACACTGGTAAGAGTTTTCAAATGAATGTGATTGCCAGATGGTTGTGATTAAGCATGTTTTAAGAAATCCTTTGCAAAATGGTTACTAATATGTCCTCATTATAGCTTAGGTTTCCTAAATACAGATGTGAAAGTTTATGTATGAACTAAGATTCTGAGAAATAATTAATGGGAGTTCTGAATTACTAATTTCCATGGGTTAAAACAGATAACACAGGTCTACAGGCTCAGGAATTCCCTCAAGCATGTGCGTGGATAGATAGTACCATTCACCACTCTGAAACTTACAAACAACACATAGCAGGTGTAAGTAACAGAGATGAGACTAAGGGTAATCTCTTTACTGGTCCCATAAAAAAGACAAAATTAATATCCTAATAACCATAGCATTTTTATTTAAAGGCCATTATTATAAACAGGTATTAAAGACACTTAATTGCTGGTTTTAAAGACAGGATAACTGAGTGCTGCTTATAATTGTTTTTTAAGCACACAAAATGATCTTTTTAGGATGACCAGCTATTTACCTTATGCTCCATATACATGGGAGAGAATAAAAGTAAATGGATGCAAGTTGCAGTATTTTAAGTAAGTAAAGACAAAAGGGCGAAAAGGCCAATTGTGACTAGAGAAAGAATTTGGCATCAGTGAATCAGTGACAGTTACAAGGTAAGATGAAAGAGAGAGAGAGAGAGAGAGAGAGAGAGAGAGAGAGAGAGAGAGACTCACCCATAAAGAAGGTCATCAAAGTAGGGCATTTATCTTTCACTTCTACAGTTTAAGTTTTAAAACTAGAAGACAAAGGATGAAGAGATTAGTGGCTGCCAGGATGTTTCCCTTGGCAGCAAAAGATTCATAATTCTCCAAATACAGCAGGCTGATTGCTACTATGGTAAGGAGATATCTACACTTTAATTTTTCTCTGCTGTCTTGCTTTTATTTGGAACCATGCAGTAAATATAAATAAACAAACAAACAAACAAACAAACATGAGTGTAATCTAGAGGATCTAGAGTAATGAGGTTAAGAAAAATAGAAGTAAGATCTCATGGGCAAGTGACATGGGAGTAAGTACCGACCTAGGGACTGTTTTATGCCTCCTTATTTCTAATATCCAAGAGGAATTATGTTGAAGCCCAACCCCCACAACAAAGTTCTCTAAAATTCAGTGCAAAGGATTTCATATATATATGCATTTTTCTTATTATCAAATTCTAAATTATTCATTTGGTCTAAAAGGGTAACTGACAATGTAACATTTCTGGACAGTAGGCTTAATACTGTTCTTTGCCACTGAGTTGCCAAACATGATCTTGCCTCCCCAAAGGAAGTTTGAGTGCTGTCCTCCTTCTTGGAACCAGACTGAGAAGTTGTCCTTGTTATTTTGTTTTGGTGGGAGACTATTTAAAACTAAAGAATGCTCCCTTTGGATCTTAATTCCCAGAGACTATAGTGAAGGAGATAAATCCTGGAGTTCATCAAAGAGAAAGACCCCCTTTGAGAAGGCCACAGTCACTGGTTCTTTCTCCCACTTAATTTATGCTTCTCCCCCTTTTTAGCACAAGGCAAGCAATAATACTGTCATTTCCCCTCTCTGTGGTTTCCACCTTTTAACTGAGTGGATTGCCATTTGCATTGTCTGTTAAGCAATATGTGATAAATAGAGCCCTTTTCAAATAGACAACAAATATAGTCATCAAATATCATAATTTAAGAATTTAAGAACACTGAAAATTAAGAGAATAAAAACAAATGGAAAATTACTTCTTCAGAACATCTTAAAAGATCTGTTTTCATAAGAGGGAGATCAAAGCTGAGCAAACCACATCAGAGGAAATTAGTTTCTTAATCTCATGGCCCCAGGTTTGCCTACTGAACATTCGGTTTATGACAAAATAATTGCCTGGTAATTATTCTAGAAGATGACACAAAATCAAATTCAAATTGAACAAATTAGATTTTTCATGTGCCCAATGACACCATAATGATGCAAGTAGCACTTGCTTTTCTGTGAGAGGTCACCTATGGCTTCATAGTTAAGTGGTAAGGTTAACTGTTGTAAAATTTCCTGTGATTCAGTCCCAAGGGAAGTGCACATTTTTAGATTGCTACTGCTATAAAGGCAATCATTACTTCTAAAGCTCTATGTATATACATGTAACTGATTAGCATCTATATTTACTGAGAATTAACTCTGTTCTGTGCAATATATATATATATATATATATATACACACACACACACACACATATATATATATATATATCGTTTTATATATAATGGTCCAGCAAGTACATTTTTGTCTATATGTTCAATGAACACTTGATATTGGAGTGGTTAAAAGTCTTTCTATGAATCAGTGCTCCATAGTTAGAACATCATTTAATCTTAATAACTTCTTTCAAATCCAATCCACAAATACAGACATTGAAGTTGATGTTCAATGTGTCCATGGATGAAGCATACTCCTCTTGTATATAACAGAAAATAAGGCTGCAACTGATACCTTTAAGAAGAATCATACAAAATGAGATCTAGGAGAAGTGGCTTAGGAACAAATCAGAACAGAGATTGTCAACCACAAAACCTTTTCAAACAACTTTAAAAAGCATGCGCTTCATCAAATGCAGAAAGGGTACAAACAGTAAACATCAAACATGGTGCTGTTCTAATATAAAAGTTCATTTTTAAGAAATGAGTTCCGTTAACTTTTTAAAGTTACATATTTACTGTAAAAATTTCAATGACTTTCTGTTTTATTCCTTTCTCAATATCAATTAACGATAATGATATGAAATATAGTTATCAATTGTACATAAATTGCATTTTTGGTAGCATTTAAATTAGGCAGAAATGGAAAATAACTATCAGAGTGGCAGTATATAAATATTTAAATTAGTTACATTCATGTAGTGAGGTTATCCCGACATTTAAACCATCAACATCGTGACAAATATTTACAACATAATGTTAATTTAAAAAAACAAACAAAACAAAACATTTGTATCTGCTTTATCTGTTGGTTCTCACAATGATTTTTGTTTATTTTCATTTGCTCATTCGAGAATTACATAAATTACATCAAAAACTGTACAGAATATTCTAGTTATTATATGACTTGAAGTCAAAAAATACACTTGAATATATTTTTGTGTGTCTTTTCAGAATTTGTATGACATGCACAGAAGAATGTTGACTCTTGGACACTACTTTCAGGTTGCAGTTTTCAACAAAGTGAACATTCAAAGAGCACAAGAAGTTAACTTCCCAAACAAATATTTATTAAGAATCCTCAAAACATTGGGGCAGTATAAACTGTTGGGTTGGGCTGCATACATAGCCAGTTGTGGTCTCATGTTGCCCATGGGCCACAGTTGGATATGTCCAAAGAAAAATACACAGTGTCACATTTCATTCGGATCAGCTAGAAATTGGGTTCCATCATCAAGCCTTACTAATAGTTTAAGGAGACAGAAAGAGGCAAAAATAACAAGACAGCCAGGGTAAACATAGCCTCTGATCCAGAAAAACAGAAATTCCTACAGGAAGCTTTTAAGTTACAAAACATCCAAGCTTCCAGGTTACACAGATGAATGGTTATGTAGTCCCCTCCAGGAAGCCACATCTCATTAGTCTATGGAAATTCAGCTTTGTTTACAGTAAGCAGCCCTAAACTAAGAATTGCCTTGAAGTATTTCATGGATAAGGAGTCTCTTTCCAACAGACCTTATTATTCTATTTGCCTAAAACTCTGTATGCTATTGTGTTTATATGTAGATTAGACCATGTCACATATTTCCTTCTCTGTTCTTCCAGACATTCTTCTTAGTAGTCAGGAGGAATCAAAGAATAGATGCTAGATACTGTAACTCCTCACATTACTTCACAATCTTTCCAAATATATGTATGGTAGTTCATGCTTTTGACATATTTTTGAAGTCAAAGTAGAAGCATCACAAATTCCAAGCCACCCTTTCCTATGTAGCAAGCACATAAATCAAAATGAGGGAAAAGGGACAAGAAAGAAGAGGAAGGGAAGGAAGGAGAGAAACAGACACACACACACACACACACACACACACACACACACAAAGTGTGGGGCTAAGGAGGGAAAGAGAGAGAATGATTTCAAATTAGAGTGTTACCTGGAATTGAGAGAAAATTAATCTGTTTTAAAATTTAGCAATCCGTTACAATAATGCAGGAAATATGATATTACTAAAACAATACAAAAGGAAGATGTGTACTTCTGACATGACACTCTACACGTGAAGACACAGGTGACACTATACACCCACCCTCACACATGCACAAAAATAAAGATATGTGAATTGCTTCAGATTATTCAGCTGTATGTTAATTAAACTTACTTTTCAGGAAAATCTCTTTGACTTTGCTTTTCTCACATTGTCTCTTAATCTTTAGACTTCTTGGTGATTTATCTTTCCTATTTCAGTTCCCCTACCTTGTTCTCTCCCGACAACTTTTACATGAGGTACAAGTGCTCCTCATTATCTACAGTGATCTGCTTTTCATAAGACCTATAAAACTAGTACTCATTGATTTTACGTAAGTTATAAAAAACTGATCAGTCTGTTAACTTTAGTCATATCCATACATGTTATCCTGGTTATGCTTCATGTAATGCAAATAACTCTGTGGGTAGATGGCCCTGCTTACACAGTAAGACTCTGGCAAGCCTTAGCTTACTGGGGACCTCCTGAGTAGACAATGGGAATTGATGCAAAAAACAAGAGGAATTTATTGTTCCAACATGTTGGGGTCCCACTGCACATGGAGAGAGAGCACAACCAAGTGTAGCACATCCTGTGAGTCTTTTCTACAGTTTTCATTGGCACAGTGTGATTGGCAGAACAGTGTGGCTTTTAAACTGATTGGTCTCTAGGGAATGAGATAGGTGGCCAAGATCTGCTCTGGGAAGTTGGTTCTTCCTCCCTGTGCTCTAAGGAATGTAATTTAGCCCCTGCCTTATGGAGGAGAGGGAGGGCTGGTGGAATTTTCCAGTTTCTGAGCTGACTTCTTCAACACCACTTAGAATCAGTTAGCTTTTGGTTACATGATAGTGTCTCTTTCAGAGTTTTGTATCATGCAGAGTTCTCTCGCATGCATTTTACAAAATTATATTTATTATATAAATATTTTTATTGTATGCTATTTACATAAAAATGGACCATAAGTCACTTTTTTCACATTGTTTTAAAGGATGAGAAGTTTCCCAATCTGCCATGTGCAAAGTAGACACCTTGGGGAAAACATAACATCTAAGAGACAATGTCCAATAGTATAGATTTCATTATAGATTTAAGGGTCTGAGAATCAGGAACATGGAAGATCATACTCCAAGTCAGCCAGCCAAACAGAAAGCAAAGTTAGTTTTTTCCTCTATTCAAGTTCCCAAACCACATGGAGGGCCATTTATTTACTCGACTCACCTATTATCCACATTACTGTATCCAAAAAGGCACCCTCCCAGATATACACAGTAATAAAATGTGGCACCTACGCAGGCTTTCCTGCTGAAACAGGTGAAACAAAAATGAGAGAGGATTTTGTGCTAACTGAAGTAGTACAGGGAAGAGCCAAGTGGAGTGAAGCAGGTGGTTTCTCAAAATTTCCCTACTTTCCCTTATGAACTTGATTAGAAATCAAAAGTCTTAGAGAAATGTGACCACCTCAGCAGACTCAAAGCTGCTTTGTCAATGACATATTTGACTCAGGTGGCAGACTCTGCAAGAGCAGCAAAATCCTGGAAACTAGCAACCAGCTGGATCTAAGACTCTGGACACAAATATTGAAAGGATATTAAAAGAGATGAAATTGAACATACGAATTCCTAAATTAATGGCAGCCAAATGATAAACAAGGCAACAACCAGAGAACATAACTGTAAACTCCTTTTTAGCCAGCCTGCTGAGGATTCACCCACCATGATATTGCCTTTTAAAATATATGACCTTATATGGTAAGATACAGGTGAAAGCCAAATATAGGTGTATCTCTACACTATGAGCCTACTTTCAGGGCAGCAATATACAAATATGTGAACTTTCAGGGCCAAATATATAAATGTCTAAACTTGTTCCTATCAAACAGTGAAAACTATTAAAAAAACAAAAAGTGAACGTACTGGAACGTCACTGAGCTATTAAAATCTACTTGTAATCAAAATTAGGGTTGGTGGTACATGTTTATAATCCCTACTAGCTGATAGGTTGAGGCAAAATGTTTGGACTACCGAATAAGCTCAAGACTAGCATGGGTCATCTAAAGAGATCTTGTATTTGAAAATAAAGTGAACACTTGGGGATATAGCTTAGTAATAGACCATGAAGCCCTAAGTTCAAGTCACAGAAATGTTATTATTAATTAATTAATGCCATTATAGAATAATCATAGAACATTTGTGATGTTATAGTAAAAACATTATTGTACTAGACACTGATAGATAAGGAGTCTCCTTCCAACAGACCTTATTAGTCTGTTTGTCTGCAGTATGTTGGGGAAGATCATTAGCAGTCTCTTCTATAAGAACCTTTGGGTAGAACAGAGAAACCAATCCTGCAGAGCAGTAACTCAAAAACAGAGGAAGGAAACCCTCACCTAACAGGCATAGTTGATAACCATTGTACCACAGGAATGAGCAAGAGCATGCAAAGAATGCAACAGTGGCAAAAATGAGGTTAAAGAAGCTGACAGGGCCGCATCATCAGGGCCTGTTTGTGTCTCATATGACTGCTCTAAACTTCATCTCAAACACCATTAGAATGAAGAAGCCTGAACTAAAATGTATTCTGTGTCTAGAGGTTGAGGTGTCACTCATCCACAGGAATCCTTGAACTTCTGTGTTCAACAAGATTGCCTGCAGGGGTCTTTGAAGAATAGCTTTTCCTCATTCTACTTTCTAATTTCGTGTATTTGTGCTTTGTGGGAAAATATGCATTCTTAACTGTATCCCATGTGACTCTGTAGAGCTAAACATCCTTAAAAATGATGAACACAGATGCTAAAACTCTCTTGCCCAATGATGACTGTATGAGACAAGGGAATCCTAAAACTGGATATAAACATCCGTGATAAAGTACCCATTTTATGTATAGATCTTATGAAACATGGGCATCATCAGAGATCTGATTGTATAAGAGGTTATGATCGAATACTTAGGCTACATGGGAACCCTGCAAGGCCAGTTCACTCAGATTCTTATAAGCCTCTGAGGCACGCCCTCTTCATAATAAAACAAGACCCTTCTGAAATGAGGCCCTTCTGACCTACTAAATGACAGGGTAAAGAATTTTTTCACTACCAGTTACAAGATAGAATGGCATGAAATGTTAAACTGATATGTGGTAAGGTAGTGCAGCTTGGTTTGAAAAACAAGGGGTTTTCTGTTTGTAAGACTTATCTCCAGGGAAAAGAATTATAGTTCCTACAGCTTGCCATGAAGATGGGAAGAAAGGTGCTAAAGGAGACAGGAAGTGATCAGGAAGTCAGAGAAAAGCTTTCTTTCTAAGGTTAGAATGAAGCCTCTCAGTGGTGTGTTACTATCTGAATGTTAAGATGCTAAGGATGAATTTTCTGGTATTGAGACCATGCCTTACAGACTACATGTGTTAAGGAATTTGTGAACAAACTCAAAGGGTTAATAGTAAATGCTAGCTGAAAGACAGATCATGTATGATGCATCATATATGTAAACTAAAGGAACATCTACCTCCTAGAAGGAGGCTACCCAGGGACAGAAAAGAGAGGAGTGAGAAAAATGGGGAAATACTAATTCACAGCTAAGAAGTTACTGCAAAATATATAGTTGCTAAGAGCTACTGTATACTGTAGTGATATGTAGATCATGTGTAGTATGGTGATATATTCAGGCACATCAATTATGTACTGGACATTTAACAAAGAAGAAAAGACTTTGAAGGTTTTCACCATAAAGAAATGGTAAATGATTAAAATAGATTTATCTGATTAAAACATTATGTGATTTATTGAACATTATATGGTAGGCATTCCATTACCACGTACAATTTTGTGTTTTGTACATATCATGTAAAGTAAAAATTTAAAAAGTGAGCTCCAAGTAGGTGATTTAGAAGAAGCAATGTCAGTTTTCCACTCAAGAAAGGACAGGTGTCAAGAAGTGCTTGCTGACAGGAGCCTGATACAGCTGTCTCCTGAGAGGCTCTGCCAGTACAGATGTGGACACTCGCAGCCAAGTATCAGACTGAGCACAGGGACCCCAATGGAGATGTTTGGGGAAGGGCTGAAGGAACTGAAGGGGTCTTATCTGGCATCAGTGAACAGGGTGGCCCTTGGTCCTGTGAAGGGGCTTGATGCCCCAGTGTAGAGGAATGCTAGGGCAGTCAGGAAGGAGTAGGTAGGTGCGTGGGGGAGCACCCTCATAGAAGCAGGGTAAGGAGGGATGGGGTTGGGGGTTTGCAGAGAGGATTCTGCAAAAGGGGATAACATTTGAAATGTAAATAAATAAAATATTCAATTAAATAAAAGAAAGAAAAGGTGTTTTACTTAGATAAATGAATAATCAAATAATGCGATGAATACTGAGAAGATAACATTTCGTGGGGGACTGGTGTGGATATAAATGATGCAGGACTGCCAAGGAGAATTGACTGAGTTAGTTGCTCTGTCTTGTCACTTGAATGTAATGGAGTTTCATATTTAAACTGAGAAAAATATTAACATACCAAAGTAAAACAAGGTAGATGTGTGTGTGTGTGTGTGTGTGTGTGTGTGTGTGTGTGCAAGATTTCCTTGTCTCTCATGGACTCTACACTCTGATCTAAAACCTAGCAGTAATTAGTAAATGCTGGCACTGACAACCCAGTTATGAAAGAATCCTGGCCTCCAGGGGCACCACAAAGCATATTCTAGGGAGAAAGAAAACAGTCATGAAGGAATCCCTGCTCCTGTCTACAGCATCCCCTAGAGAGTATGAGCCAGATGATACTTGGGCTGTGTCAAATCTGATTGCTCTGACTATAGCTCATGCTGGTAAATAGAGCTTCTAGAGTGAATAAAGACAGTCATTTAGAACGAGTGATATAGGAGAGAGATCGGATGAAAGAACGAAGTAAAAGAGGTTAATCCCTGAATTAAAACAAAAATTCAAAGGGAATGAACATAAAAAGCTCTGAAAATAAAAAATTCTATAGTGCATGAAAAAAACCAGCAATTGGTAGCACATTTATTAATAGAAACAAATATCTGAAAATGGAAAGCAAAGGGAGGTAAAGTAAAAAAAAAAATGTCTTTCACTGGGTTGTCTAATGACAGCACTCAAATGGAGACCATTCTGAAAAAGACTCAGGAAAAGGACCAGTGACCCTGGGGGAGACCAGGTGACCCCGTCCTTACTAGAGTACATTAGTAGGAAGTTCCCCAGAATCCAAGGAAGCAAAACAAAGGTTTACTCATGGAAACACAAGACATTTTATTTAAGAATCTTTGACAGAGGGTCAGAGACGCACATTTAAAAGCATTCCAGAAATCAAGTGTCTTCTTGCCAAAACATAAGCGGCATCTTTACCAGGACAGGGGTGTGTGCAGCTCAGCATCAAATGTAGAGAACTGTGGGATCTGAAGCCACAAAGCCCATGAGAAAGGGCTGTGGGATAATTTAAAGTTTCAAAGAACCTTGAAAGTGAAGTCATGAATATATACAGCTTTAGGGTATAAGACAGAGTATATATTTTGGTATAGAATGAAGGAATATTGTTTTGTTTTAAAATGTCTAAGCATTCTTGGCATAAAATAATTGCAAGTAAAACAAGCAAACAAACACTGAAAAGTGTTTGTATTCTTTGGAGTTTGAGTAACCCCAAACTAATATGATGTAATTAACAGATCATGGTTATATTAGAGTAGAGTAGTTCTCTGAGCTTACCATGCATGTACTGGCTTCCATTTAGAAACTGACAAGTTCCTAAACTTTACCTGGAGTTAGTAAACAAATTTGTACAGCATAATATAATTATTCCAACTTTAAGAATGTATATATCTATACTTTTCAAATTTTTAATCCAGAAAATTATATATTTTTGAAAGGTTCAAGATATACCCATTGCATTTTGAGGGAAAAAGAAAAGAATTGGTTTAAAGATTAGTTTATATAAATTGTTTTCTCTGATTATTTAGAGTAGAGGTTGTTCTTTACTTTTTTCGTGGGTTTGTCTACATCAAGAAATAAAGCACTTATAACTAATATAACACAAGTGCAACTGTTAGGTGGTTGTAGTATAGCTCTTGAACGAAGAATGACACAGAAAGATGAGGCCAGAGCGATTCTATTAATCCAGAATTCACCAAGGAGCCCCACTGTGATCCTCAGACCCTGAAATCACCACAGTCCATCTGACTCCCTGATCAGCACTGCTTGCAGAAAGAAAAGACTTTTTTCCTATCTTCCCTGCAAGCCTTCCCAGCAAAGGTAATTGTCCAATATGAAACCAGGATCCAGCTTAAGAACACAGCATGCATGAATAATCCACCAGGTATGGATTATCCTGGATTATTCAGTGCATGAAGAGAGAGAGGCAGACAGAGACAATGAGACAGAGAGCACAGAGAGAAGAGAGGTGAGATGAGGAAGGCAGAAAGGAGGAGAAAAGAGTTTTATTTTATCCACATAGTTAAAACTAAAAAACATTTAGGATAATGTCCCTTAAAAAGGAAGTTACCATAAACCGTAAAAGCCTAATTATATTCCAGAATTTTAGAAATGTGTGTATATATATATTTATATACATATATATGTGTATATATATATATATATATATATATATATATATAATGAGTTATATTTTGAATTTTAGAGAAGTTTATGTGGATGGGTAGTTAATTACAAATGACAGTAATCTACACAATATACCTACTATTGCAGCAGTTTTGGCTAAGAACACTAATTCCTGATCAGTTATCATAGATTAATGATCTGACTGGTTCTGTCTTCCAACTTTACATCACTGTGTAATGTGGGAGAGACATATACTACAGTAGCCAGCCCATGGAGATAATGCTCAAGGGGCGAGCTACAACCCAGGAAGCTGGCTTTATCACACAGTTTTAGCCAATTGTTGATTTCCCTTTTATAGTTTACTAAATGTTATTTCCATTTTAAAAATAAGATGAATAATAGCTAAAATCACATCCTGAACAACACAAGCACAGAGACTTACAGGAGAATTACTAGTCTCTGAAGAATCTTCCCATTTTCCTTAGTTTCTCATTTCTCTGACAAATATCCGGAAATGAATCTATCATTTGCAAATCATAGTTTTAAATGTTTTGTATTTTAAAGTTTACTTCCATTTTTTAAAGAATAATTGAAAATAGGAGTAGTTTCTCAATACACAATATTTTCCTATACCAAGCATTAATTTTACCAAGGATTCTGTTTTCTATAAAGCTTGTGTCTTTGTCAATTCTCATACTTTGTTAGGACATTTAGAATAACTGAAAAGTTTGGATTATCCTATACAGTTACAATTACCCTTTTTCTACACATTCTTTGGAGAGAGAACTATATAACATCTCTGCTTACTTTAAAAAATGTATTGGAGTGATTGATAGATCAAAACATGTTGAGTTTCCACCTGAATTTCAGTTGCAGGGAATAAGTGAGACAGTTCCTGTCAAAGAAATGTCAGCTTGAATCTAGAAGGCAAACATTCCTGACAATCTCTGTGGATGGTAGGGGTCATTGAATAACTTCCCCCATTGTTTAGTAATTAAGCCTAGCAGCAGTGAAGGATTAGAGGTAGAATATGTAAAGAGAAGGATCAACAACAAAAAAAAATGCCCAGGAAACAGGAAAGGTGAACACAGAGCAAATGCAACATATTTTCTGCCTAAGGAATAAAACCTTTTCATTTAACTAAAGCAAACAAGAGGGGGAGGGGGAGAGAGGGAGAGAGAGAGAGAGAGAGGAGAGAGAGAGAGAGAGAGAGAGAGAGAGAGAGAGAGAGAGAGAGAGAGCAAATGGGAAAGAAAAGCAAACAAAGAGGGGGTAAAATCAACTACATGCATACTAACTTAGAAACAGGAGAAAAACCCGAAGCTCAATTTTACCCAGATATTTTCTATCAGCTCCAGTGGGTTATATTGTCTACACGAGCATATGCTAAACTCATAGATAAAACAAGTAAACACAATTTTACACTTGGTTCATATTTTGTGTTCACAGTTACTGACACAGGACCTTATACTTACCTGGAGCTCTGTCATTCATTCATTCATTCACGCGACACGTGGAACTCTTATTAGGCACCTACTCTGCCCAGGTGGTAATGGTTTGCCAGTGAAGAAAGAAAATATCAAATACTTGCAAATGCTGCCTGCAGGGAGCATAACGGTAGATCCTAAAACACAGTCATCAAGTGTTCACACCATGCAGCCAACAACCTGCAGTAGGAAGTACTGCTGCAACTTCTTGGCTGACAACACTTGGGCAGGCTGCTCATTAGCCATTTTGTGCCACAGTTGTTTTTTTGTTTTTTGTTTTTTGTTTTTTTTTTTTTCAGTAAAATGGTAATATGAGGTAATAGATGGGCTGATGTGTATGAGTGAGTAAAGGGTCTCAGATCAGTATCTGGCAATAATAAGGACGATGTAAGTGTGAGGTGTTCTTTGATAAGAGAACCTGATCTACATCTAAAATGTTAATAAACAGCTCTCATTTAAAAGGGATAGGAGTCAGAGAAATCAAGACAATGAAACGCAATATAAAAATATGAATGGATTGTGGGTGTGTTATTTGCTTGGTGTTGACTGTGGCTAAGCTAGTTACTCATTGGATGGATCTCTGCCCCCACTGGCTCATCTCTGAAGAATGGATGACAGCTGGCCCTCTCCACAGCAGCTCTGTTAGGACTGGCAGAAACAGCACTCATGGCGTGCAGGCTGCTATCACTGTAGCCTGGTCATATATAGCTAGCGGCACTCATATATCACAGGCAAGCACTTGAACACAGTTTAGCATGACTTTCATAAAAATTTCTTCAAACTGTTAAATGCGTGCGGACTCCATGATTATTTACGGGATTCCATGTAACTAGACTTCCATAAACGTATTACGCATTGGCATTGTGGTATTTTTAAAAATCTATTTTTGCTAAATGTGTTAATTTTTGTTTGTAATTTTAAGTGAAACTGGCCCTTTTAAAATATCCTCTCTGATACATTGTTGAGACTATAGTTGGCTTCATATAGTGATTTAAAAACTTATCTTTAATATTCTGTTTTCTAAATAAATGATTCCATTTTTAAAAGTGTCGTAACAGTCCCCATTTATTGAATTACTAATTTGAGTACTTCAGTCCTCTCTAGGCCTGGTGCTTGCTCTCAGTTGTTTTTCTGAATTCCATTTTTTTAAACAAATCCCATTATCGATGGATACCCTCCATATTCCAATGTTTATTTTTCTCAACTCGCTCAAACCACACTTGTTTTATCAAGATTTTTTATATTTCTTTATAAATACTCAATAGGCATTCCTAATTTTAATCTACATTAAGTCGGTCATTATTTACACTTCTGATATTTAACCTAGATTTCTTATTTTCTGTCTTGACTGTTTTATTGATATTAGTAGGCACTGTGATATTCTAACCAATTCAAATGTAAGCTCTCAACTTCAATGACTTTGTCTATTCTACTTCTGTTTCCTCTATTATTTTCTTTATTTGCTTCTTTTCTTTTCTTTAGCTTTGTTTATTGTTCATTGATGGTCTTCTTGGGTTAATCAAATAATTAATTTCTTGGAAACTGTACCTCTAAACTTCTTCTAAGTAATGTTGTTTTTCCACATACCATAAACTTTGACAAATAGTATTTGCACGATCACTTTATTATAAATATTGAGACTTCCTTTACAATTCTTTACCAACTTTCTCTGCAGTCTATGGTCAAATAAATAATTCTTAGATATAATATATGTGTATTTTTTCAACTTATTTATTTATTCACTTTACATCCCAATCACTGTCCCCCTCCTCCCAGTCTACCCACTCACATTCAAAGTCCCTCCTGCATACCTCCCCTTCTTCTATGAGAAGATGGAGTGGTAGGATGAAGAAGAAGCTGGAGTGGTATATGTGGTAAGCCTAGGTTCCAGCCTGTGTATGCTTTTGGGTTGATGGTTCATCTCTGGGCTCCCTAAGAGTCCAGGGTAGTTGACTCTGTTGGTCTTCCTGTGGAGTTCCTATCTGCTTCAGGGCCCTCAATTCTTCTCCAAACTTCCATAAGACTCCTGAGCTTAGCTTTGGGCCTCTGCATCTGTTTCAGTCTGCTGCTGGGTGGAGCCTCTCAGAAGACAGTTATGCTAGGCTCCTGTCTGCTAGCATCGGAGTATCATTAAAGGTGTCAGAGATTGATGCTTGCCCTTGGGATGTCTGTAGTTGGGCTGTTTATTGGTTGGCCATTACTTCAACTCTGTTCCATCTTTGCTCCTGCATGTTTGTTTTTTTTTTTTTTTTTTGTACACAGAAATAATTTGCACTCAGAAGTTCTCTGGGCGAGTTTGTGTCCTTATCCCACTATGGGGCACTGCCTTACTATAGGAGGTGACCATATCCACACTGCTAGGAGTCCCAGCTAAAATCACCCTCATAGACTCTCTCATTCCAGGTCTCTTTCATGTCTTAGAGATGTCCCCTAGCCATCCCCGCACCCCCACAGGCCTCTTTCTTCTGGCCATCTGACCCACTCTTCTGTCTCTCCCTACATTTGATCCTGAACACCAGCCATCAACCTCCTTGTCTCCTCTCCCACCCAGTTCCCTCCCTCCATCTGCCTCCCGTGTCTATTTCATTCCTCCTTCTAAGTGAGATTCCAGCATCCTCACTTGGGCCTTCCTTCTTGTTTAGCTTCTTTGGCTCTGCGGAGTGTAGCATGGGTATCCTCTATTTTTTTACTAAAACCCATTTATACGTGAATACACACCATAGGTGGCCGATGAAGTCTGAGTTTCCTCAGTCAGAATATTTTCTAGTCCCATCTATTTGCCTGAAAATTTTATGATGTCCTTGTTTTTAATAACTGAGTTACTACCATTGTGTAAATGAGCCACATTCCACATTTTCTTTATCCATTCTTCAGCTGAGGAGCATCTAGATTGTTTCCAGTTTTGGGCTATTATAAAGTTGCTATAAACATAGTGGAGCATGTATCCTTGTGGTATGGTGGAGTATCTTTTGAGTATATGCCCTGGAGTGGTATAGTCAGATCTTCAGGTAGAACTATTCCCAATTTTTTGAGAAAACGATTTTTTTTTCCAGAGTGGCTATACAAGTTTGCATTCCCACCAGCAGTGGAGGAGTGTTCCCCTTGCTCCACATCCTCACCAGCAGTCGCTTGAGTGTTTGATCTTCGCCATTCAGATGGGTGTAAGGTGGAATCTCAGGGCCATTCTGATTCCTGTTAGTTCTGAAGACTAATGATGTTGAACATTTCTTAAACTGCTTCTCAGCCATTTGAGATTACTCTGTTGAGAAGTCTGTTTATCTTTGCACCCCATTATTTAATTGTGTTATTTGGGTTGCTGGTGTCTGCTTGAGTTCTTTATACATTTTGTACATTAGTCCTTTGTAACATATAGGTCTGAAGATCCTTTCCCAATCTGTATTCTGCCATTTTGTCCTACTTATAGTGTCCTTTGCCTTACAGTACCTTTTCAGTTTCACGGGGTCCCATTTATTTTATTTTATTTTTTTTTAATTTTTATTTTCTATAATCTTTGTTTACATTCCAAAGGCTTTCCCATTTCCCAGTTCCCCCCCACCATACGTTCCATAATTCCTCTCCCCCCCCAACTATTCCCCAATCATCCCCCCCACCATTTCTCTGTTCTGGGTCTACAAACCTGGATCCAATCTTTTCAGGCCCAGGGTCCTCTCCTTTCTTCTTCTTGGGAATCATTTAACTTGCTAATTGTGCCTTGAGTATTTAGGGCTTCTGGGCTCATTAATATCCACTTATCAGTGATTGCATTTCATGTGTATTCTTTTGTGATTGGGTTAGCTCACTCAGGATGATATTTTCCAGGTCTAACCATTTACCTACAAATTGCATGAATTCATTATTTTTAATTGCTGAGTAGTATTCCATTGTATAAATAAACCACATTTTCTGTATCCATTCCTCCTTTGAGGGATATCTGGGCTCCTTCCAATTTCTGGCTATTATAAACAAGGCTGCTATAAACATAGTGGAGCATGTGTCTTTATTGTATGCAGGGGAATCCTCTGGGTATATGCCCAGGAGTGGTATGCCAGGGTCCTCTGGAAGTGACATGCCCAATTTTCTGAGGAACCGCCAAACTGATTTCCAGAGCGGTTTTACCATTTTGCAATCCCACCAACAGTGGAGGAGTGTTCCTCTTTCTCCACATCCTCACCAGCACTTCTTGTCTCTTGAGTTTATTGTTGATCTTAGTGCGTGAGACATTAGTGTTCTGTACAGGAAGCTGTCTCTCCTTTACCAGTGAGCTCAAGGCTATTTCCCAGTTTCCCTTCTATTAGTTTAGTATATCTGGTTTTATGTTAAGGTCTTCGATTCACTTGGACGTGTGATAAATATGGATCTATTTGCATTCTTTTATGTATCACCATCCCTGACTTTAAGCTGTATTACAGAATAATAGGAAAAAATCCTGCTTGGTATTGGTATAGAAACAAATAGGTTAAATTAAATTAATAGGTTAATTTCAGTGGAACCTAATCAAAGACCTAGAAATAAACCCACATACCTAAGAACACTTCATTTTTGACAAAGAAAAGAAAACCATTCAATGGAAAATAAAAAAAGAATCTTTTTCTTATCTATATCATATCTGTGAGTTTTTTTGTCAATTTTTTTATTGACCGACATTGAGACTGAATCTAGCTTTGATGGGATTATTTATTATGATTATGATTATGATCATTATTTCACCAATTCAGTACAGGAAATGTATTAAATATACACAATTTTTACATACACATAATTACATGCAACATCATCTTTTAAAGGTTGTGAAAAAATGTGTGTGATATTTTTTCAAATATTCACCTAAATTTAGACAAGTATAAAGCTATTCTTTTTTGGGGGTATTCTCTATCTAATATAGTATACTCAACTGAAATTTTAAGACATATCATTCATCTGAAATTTGTAAGAGATACTGAATAAACATTATGAATTTCAAAGTACCAGCAAAAATTCTATTGAAAAGAATATTGTAAATATACTACATGTGACATGCATATGTCCATATTCATAAAGATACACAAACATAAAAGAAAAATTTAGAAGACACATAATAAAACAAAGGGCCCTATTGCTTTAGTCACAAACTCTCAAAATTCAATGAATTACTGTTCTCCATGACGTTTATCTTTATCTCAAGGATATTAATTATATTTAATTCCTAAAACTAAGCTTAATGCTCTAATACCTGATAGGGCAGAGTTGTTTCTAACACCAACAATGTGCTTAATTATTAAATACTACCAGCTACTGAGTTCACTGCCAGATTAGTAGAAGGAAATTGTCAGATAGATGTGAAATATATAAATTAATAAATACAGCAGGAGCTTTATTAATGAGGTTATTTACAAAAGGGAGACATCAAGTCAAGGGCTATACTTTTTCTCACATGACTATCATGATGCATTTAAATATAAACCATAAAAATAAATGTTTTCCCAGAAACAAATATTAACTTTTAAAAGATATTAATATTCTATTAATTTCACGCTGTTAATCAGACTTGCTACAGTTTTTTTTCCTTTTTTTATTCATTCCTTGGGAATTTCAAGCAATATTTTACCATATCCTTTTCCACACTCTGTCCATCCACTCGACTTCATGTTGTCTCCGTCTCTTAAAAGGGAAAGTTTTTCAACACAGTTGTGAGCAAGCAAATAGGTCGTGTTTAGAAATCTTCTAGAGCAACAATTTAGTGATAAATCCAGTCACGGGTTTTAGCGGGCAATCTGCTTTGTCAGCTTTTTACTAAGGAAAATAGAGTAAGATATAAAGGACGCTGAACAAGTGGTTCGCCCAACTCTAAGATGTGAGAGGGGAGTGAATTCTGATGTACCCTTTCTAGGCCAGAGTCTCTGGGAAATTTCCATTTAAAAGTCACTTTGGGTCTAAATGGAACCGGTTCCTCACAGTGGCTGTTGAAACTGAAAGGAAATTATAGTTGGTTTCATGATTCAAATAGTCGTACTATTTCTCTTACATTGTAGTTATAATTTTTGCCTTTGTTTCTCAACTTACCTTCTTCTATTTTTTTTCCGTTCCCCAGGAAAAATTATGACATCAACATCCAAAGGCATCCTTCGCCCATTCCTGATTGTCAGCATTATCCTGGGCAGCTTCCTGGCATGTCTGCTTATTTACATAAAGCCCACGAGCAGCTGGGTCTTCAGTCCGATGGAGTCTGCAAGTTCTGTGCTGAAAATGAAAAACTTCTTCTCCACGAAAACTGATTATTTTAATGAAACTACTATTCTGGTTTGGTTATGGCCATTTGGGAAGATCATTGATCTCCCATCCTGCCAAGCGATGTTCAATATTCAAGGGTGCCATCTCACCACGGACCGCTCCTTGTATAACAAATCCCATGCGGTCCTGATCCACCACAGAGACATCAGGTGGGATCTGACTAACTTACCTCAGCAGGCCAGGCCACCCTTTCAGAAGTGGATTTGGATGAATTCAGAGTCCCCCACTCACAGCCCCCAAAAGAGTGGCATCGAGCACTTGTTCAACCTGACTCTGACTTATCGCCGTGATTCAGACATACACGTGCCTTATGGCTTCTTGAAGGTGAGCACAAATCCCTTTGTGTTTGAAGTGCCAAGCAAGGAGAAGTTGGTGTGCTGGGTCGTGAGTAACTGGAATCCTGGGCATGCCCGGGTCAAGTATTACAACGAGCTCAAGAAGAGTATTGAAATCCACACCTATGGGCAAGCATTTGGAAAACGCTTGGACAATAAAGATCTGATTCCCACCATATCTACTTGTAAATTTTATCTTTCTTTTGAAAACTCAATTCACAAAGATTACATCACAGAAAAGCTCT
This sequence comes from Apodemus agrarius, assembly GCA_964023405.1. Lineage (NCBI taxonomy): Eukaryota > Metazoa > Chordata > Mammalia > Rodentia > Muridae > Apodemus > Apodemus agrarius. The sequence goes on from OZ030009.1 coordinate 127,762,308, forward strand.
ACAATGCCTTTTTGGCTGGTTCAGTACCTGTTGTCCTGGGACCATCTAGGGAAAACTATGAGAATTATATTCCAGCGGATTCATTCATTCATGTGGAAGATTTTAACTCTACAAGTGAGTTGGCAAAATATCTGAAGGAAGTTGACAAAAACAATAAGTTGTACCTTAGTTACTTTAACTGGAGGAAGGATTTTACTGTAAACCGCCCACGGTTTTGGGAATCACATGCGTGCCTGGCATGCGATCATGTAAAAAGGCATCAAGAATATAAGTCTGTTGGCAATTTAAAGAAATGGTTTTGGAATTAAAGTGTCCATCATTGTCACAATGAAATAGATTAATGAGACATCATTCAAGTTTTCAGGATAAGAAGAAACATACTGCATTTGGGTAATAGTTTAATTTTTCTGCCCTCCTTTGAGGACCATGTATATTTTGATGAAATTTTTAAGGGACCAGAATTAGTAATCACTCAATTTGCTTCTAAATTATCCTGTATATATGTGATAATGAACACTCGAAATAATTTATTCATCACTCTCATTTGTAAACATTCTCTTTTTACATTTTATAGTTGACTGTAAGTAAGTTATGATTTAATTGTTTCTACAACAATCAGATCTTTAATCTATTTGGGAAATGAAAATATATATCCTAAAGTATGAAAGACTATTTTGCCAAGTATTATAAAGTTTAGATTTTAGCTTGTATAAAGCTAACAAAGAAAAATTATTGAATCACTTAAATCTTAATCTCTTTGACTTCAAAGCTGAACACTACTGACAACTGATACAGTTTTTACCTGTCTCACATATGTGAAAGTGGGCTAATTGATGTAGCAAATAAGAAAGAGATGAAGCAGAAATGTTATTAGATTTCACATTCATTTTTATTTAGTTGTTTTGCAAATGCACATTCCCAATATTTTAAGTTAAAAAAGACAAGAATTTTCAGATGTATAATTTATGTTGTTTTAAGGAGTTCTTTTGATAGTTCCCTTTCAAATCATGAGGATAATTGTTATTGTCAAAATAAATAATTCCCTTTTATAACAATAAAAATTATTTTCTGCAAATACAAATAAACATATAAATCATACCATTTATAGAACTTTAATTATGTCATTCATTTGAATTTTTTCCAAACCATGCATATTTGTTTTATTTTACCATATTTGGTAATAAATGTAAGTAAAACTTACTATAGAAATATAGAAAGATCTACCTGATCATTTTAAAGCACTTAAAATTTTACCAATGGGTCAAATATGTCATAAAGCATAATAAAGTTGGAACCTACAGGGAATACACAGTGCTGACACGGAGTAAGATATGTATTTATTGAATAAATTAATTACTAGTATTAAAAAAGCCATGGGTAAATTTTTGTTTTTAATAAAGGAACAGTTCTAGCCAAAAGCTATTAATTGAAAATTATCTTTTATACCATTTAAAATATTACCCATATATAGCATATGTTGCTATGATATTCAGGGCTTTACACAACCAATATAAACTTATTGCACTGAATTTGGGAACATGTTATCTATGAACTTTTGTCTGCCAGCAAAATTCTCTTCTGCAAGTGTAGAGGAGATAAGTAGGCACATGAAAGTCCAATATATAAGAAAAAAGAGAAACTGAAGACTCTTAGACAAATTTTTCTTCAAAGGATTTCCAAAGCCTGTGTTCTAGTCTGTTTGAAACCAATAGAAAAAAATAATGTTCTGATGCCAGCCATCTCATTGGCCCTTTTGTGGCTCTTTATATTTTTCTATTATGTATTGCGATCAACCAAACTCAGGCTAATTCTCCTCACCTATAGAGAAGATGCATTTCAATTTAATAAGCAGGAAGTATGTGCTCGATGAGAGATATGTTTCCCTGAGCATGGGAAACATTTTAGCAAAGAAAGACCACACAATTAAATGGAGAGTTTGATCCCACATTATATTTATTTATTTATTTATTTATTTATTTATTTATCTATTTTTAAAGACATGGTTATGCAGGTAGTATGGTCAATCCCAAACTGCCACAGAAGTAAAGATGAAAACGTATTGTCACTGCAGGGCTTGTGAAATAAAGCTTCCTACAATTTGCATCTACTGAATGGCGATTGTGTGATTTAGTTAAAAACAATACTAAACAAAACGAGTGCATTTACCCCAGTGTTTACCTACTCAACATGCATTAGAGTGGCAAGCGTGTACTATGCATTTGACAGAATATAGATTTTTTTCTAGATTATCTCTTTTCCCATGTATCATTTTTACATGTTTATCAAGAAATAGTACATATAAATAGATAATCTCCTAAAGGCTCTAATCATATATTTATTTGTTTAAAAGTCAATTTCATGCATTTACTTGATTGTCTGTTTGTTGTTGTTTGTTTTTGATCCTTAAATTATAGAGCACTAAACAGGCATTGCTAAGTTTAGAATTTGCTTACACTGAAACCTGGAAAGCATTCGATGTTTCTTTCATCCACCATTACTAAACTGGGAGCTAAGAGACCTCAATGCGGTTGCCGCTTTTGTTGACTATGAATTTGAGCTCATTCCTGCATGGGAAGAACAATTAAATGCCAACAGTGTAAGCCAAGCCAAGCACCTGTCGCCAAGCCACAGAACATCTGAACTTCAAGTCCATTGTTAGAGCCAGGTTTTTAACTAGAAGAACATACAACAATATTCATAAGTCAGACTCTTCTTCCTTTCCTGAACTCACTAGTTATTGATTTATGACCTGTTTATTCCCATGTCAACCCCATACATAGTGATATTAGAGATTAGAATTTAAGGATCCCGTTGCTGTGAATCTCATTTCTCTCTGCCCTAGCCATACTTTATTGCACAAATATATCTCAATTCCTATAAATGTGAATATCACTTGGCATTACTTAGTGCCTGTAGGATGATCTGTTATGGGAGGACTTCAGCTTTGGGAAATATATTAAACAGAACTTTGAGGTGTTGACATTTGTTCCAATAGTATTGTTTTAGCTGTTGAGTTTTTGCAAAAGGGATGAACTTCCCTATGTGTCCGTGAGAAATGACCACTGCAAAGGTATGCTACTGGCTGCCCTGTTAATAAATCCTGTGGTTCACACTTTTTGTAAGGATATCTCATATGAAAGATGGATCGATTCAACAAACTTGGCTTGTGGCTGGTATAAGAAAAGCAGATAATATGCTTAGAGATGAATTGTAGCTCTAAAAAGATCATGAACAACGTTTCACCTAAAAGTCATTAGCACCAGTGCTCTGAGTATTTAATTGACAATTATTTCAGGCCTTATTAATAGGAATACAAAAATAATTATTTTAAGCCTTACTGAAGAGAAATTTACCATCTTATCTGCTTAGCTATGTTATATTTTAAAGAACAAAGATCATAATAGCTGCCACGGACCAACACAGTCGGGACACACGTGGGGGAATTAGGGTCTTTGGTATGCAGGAAGGCACTGGTCGCGGCGTGAAATGACAGACAGACACACACAAGATCTGAATGCGTCTGAATGCACTTTACTGTTTTGAGGCAGAAATTTTTATACACATAAGTTGGTATTATATTACTGAACAAAAAAATGTGTCTAGTGAAGCGTTTACAAAGAATGGTTACCATGAGTATCTGACGTAAGGAAATACAAAATCAATCAGGTATGAACTTCAGAGAACACCTACAAAGCATTACGTCCCTTGATCAGAGTAGCTGTGGTTAATGATAAATTAGTAATTCAAAAGTTCTTGAGAACACTTCATTATAGCCCTGGGGTTCTTTTGTTCATGTGCAGTCTCTTTTTAATGTCCTGCTTCCTTCTTGTAAAACTCCCTCAAGCTCACTTTGAAACTTTACTTAACTGATGGTTTCCATGTCAGAGTGCCAAAGCCACCTAACTATACAAATAATATATATTGTTGGGAGGTTAATTCTTTAATGTATCTAGGTAATAACTGTACAGCTGATCAAAAGCAAAGCAATGGATCGCTAGAAGATAAATCATGGCCAGTGCTGTAGCTCAAAGAATAAACTCTCAGTGAACCATCACGCCTGGATGCTCGCACCACCGGCTAGCAGGAACATCTTGTAAGTAAAAGAACAGGTCAGAAAAAGGGTCACACAGACAAAGCTTGCCATGAGAAATTCAGCTCAGCCCTATCTCCAGCCAAGGAGGCCCACAGCGACATTCACCTTGGACAGCCCTGCCAAACAAGGCTTTTCCCAGTAAATATCACACAGCTTTCATCGGGATTACAGCTTGGCTGCGTGAAATTACGGTGTCCAAGAGACGCGTGTGATAGATAGCCATATATTTTGGGACTGCCATGACCTGATGAAGTAGAAAGTATGAAAAGTAATCTTAGCAGGAAACCAGCATCAGCTTACAAGACTCATATTTACTGTGAAAAGCTCAGACCTAGAATGTAAAAAGCTTGAACAAAAACTATTGAAGTTATAAATGGGCAGAATACTTAAGAAATCATTTGCTCAGTCTTTAAACTCTTGCTTTTAATTGGAGATTAAATAAAGGAATAAAAACAGGAAATAATCTACTTAGATTTTTTTTTACTGAACTTTTTTCGGGGTAGATTTCATGGCTGTTACTCAACAAGAAAGTGTTGTTGTGAATCAACGTTGTAAAACATATTAGTTCTCCACATTTTTATTTTGTGCTTGATGGTGTCAGCTCCCCTCAATTCTAATCTCAAGAGAGTTTTGATAAACATTGTAATCAAAGTCTAGATATATGAGCGTTTAGAAGCTAAAGGATAAGCATTTCTACATCCAGAAGGGGCTATTAATGGATACCTAGTAAATAGTTATATCAATGAACTTAGTGGACATGAAAGATACTTTTAATCTAGTAAAAATACCAGCTTCTTCATTTGAAATGGGGATAATCTTTTCTGTTAAAATTGCTCCCAGATACAGAGAACCGTTTCTTTTATTGTATGTTTAAAAAACCCAACATAAATTAATGTTATACTAGATTTATAACTTCTTGGCATTCTATTTTAATATTTCACCAACTGTTTATCTAATAGAAATGAAATCAGTATGAAAGAAGAATACAAAATGAAGCACAGTGATAGGCAAATGTGTATTACTAAACTGTGGTGAGAGAAAAACAGGCTTACCCCTCATTCTTGCTAATTGGATTTGTTGTGTAGTGATGGTACTGCAGACACCAGTCAATCAGATGATTTTTGGTTGGGGGAATCTATCCTCCAGAGTCTTTATGGCACTGTGAAAATGGCTAAGCTCTGCTACTATCCAAAGTATATACAAAGTATCCTTTGTAATTCATATTCAACCCATCCATATTCGTAAGCAGTTAATAGAGTCTAAATGGTAGACATACTGTTAAACTAAAATTTGAGTAATTCTACACTAAGCTATCATTGCAACAAATTGAAGCTTAGAGAAACTCACTTGACCTCTCTGGATGACAGTGTTCGTAAGTCAGGAATTCTTAAATTCCTTCAGCGCCACTGCTTAATAAAATGAGGCCTAAATTCCTATGTGCATAAATTTGAGTTTCAAATTTCCTTGCCCATCCAAAAATATTTTTGCAAGTTGATACTCCAAACAGAATTCCTTTTCTTTCTTTTCTTTTCTTTTCTTTTCTTTTCTTTTCTTTTCTTTTCTTTCCTTTCCTTTTCTTTTCTTTTCTTTTCTTCTTTTTTAGAACAATAGAGAATATTTGGTTATTTACTGAAACATACAATATAGCAAGTGCTCAATTAACTAAAATTTTTCCTTTCTATTTTCTTCCTCTTAGGTCTTTTGTAACATACAGTTTCTTTTTTTTTTAATTTTTATTTTCTATATTCTATGTTTATGTTCCAAAGGCTTTCCATTTTCCCAGTTACCCCCCACCATATGTCCCATAATTCCTCTTCCCCCCTGCTATTCCCTACTCATCCCCCCCCCACGATTTCTCTGTTCTGGGTCTGCAATACTGGATCCAATCTTTACAGGCCCAGGGTCCTCTTCTTTCTTCTTCTTGGGAGTCATTTGACTTGCTAATTGTGCCTTGAGTATTTAGGGCTTCTGGGATCATTAATATCCACTTATCAGTGATTGCATTTCATGTGTATTCTTTTGTGATTGGGTTAGCTCACTTAGGATAATAGTTTCAAGATCTAACCATTTACCTACAAATTGCATGAGTTCATTATTTTTTTTTAAACCTACTTTATTTAGGGTTCTTTTTTTAAATTTTTTTTTTTATTTTCTACATTCTATGTTTACATTCCAAAGGCTTTCCCCTTTCCCAGTTCCCCCCCTCCCTATGTCCCATAGTTTCTCTCCCCCCCAACTATTCCCCAATCATTCCCCCTCCCCCCACAGTTTCTCTACAAAACTGGATCCAATCTTTCCAGGCCCAGGGTCCTCTCATTTCTTCTTGGGAATCATTTGACTTGCTAATTGTGCCTTGAGTATTTAGGGCTTCTGGGCTCATTAATATCCACTTATCAGTGATTGCATTTCATGTGTATTCTTTTGTGATTAGGTTAGCTCACTTAGGATGATAGTTTCCAGATCTAACCATTTACCTACAAATTGAATGAGTTCATTATTTTTTTTTAAATCTACTTTATTTAGGGTTTTTTAAAATTTTTTTTATTTTCTACATTCTATGTTTACATTCCAAAGGCTTTCCCCTTTCCCAGTTCCTCCCCTCCCTATGTCCCATAGTTCCTCTCTCCCCCCAACTATTCCCCAATCATTCCCCTTCCCCCCACAGTTTCTCCACAAAACTGGATTCAATCTTTCCAGGCCCAGGGTCCTCTCATTTCTTCTTGGAAATCATTTGACTTGCTAATTGTGCCTTGAGTATTTAGGGCTTCTGGGCTCATTAATATCCACTTATCAGTGATTGCATTTCATGTGTATTCTTTTGTGATTGGGTTAGCTGACTCAGGATGATATTTTCCAGGTCTAACCATTTACCTACAAATTGCATGAATTCATTATTTTTAATTGTTGAGTAGTACTCCATTGTATAAATATTCCACATTTTCTGTATCCATTCCTCTTTTGAGGGATATCTGGGCTCCATCCAATTTCTGGCTATTATAAACAAGGCTACTATAAACATAGTGGAGCATGTGTCTTTATTGTATGCAGGGGAATCCTCTGGGTATATGCCCAGGAGTGGTATGCCAGAGTCCTCTGGAAGTGGCATGCCCAATTTTCTGAGGAACCGCCACACTGATTTCCAGAGCAGTTTTACCATTTTGCAATCCCACCAACAGTGGAGGAGTGTTTCTCTTTTTCCACATCCTCGCCAGCACTTGTTGTCTCTCGAGTTTTTAATCTTAGCCATTCTGACTGGAGTGAGGTGGAATCTCAGGGTTGTTTTGATTTGCATTTCCCTGATGACTAATGATGTTGAACATCTCTTAAGGTGTTTCTCGGCCATCCAAAATTCTTCTGGTGAAAATTCTTTGTTTAGCTCTGTACCCCATTTTTTGATAGGGTTATTTGGTTCTTTGGGGTCTAACTTCTTGAGTTCTTTGTATATATTGGATATTAGCCCTAGTCGGATGTGGGGTTGGTGAAGATCATTTCCCACGTTGTTGGTTGCCCTTTTGTCCTTCTGACAGTGTCCTTTGCCTTACAGAAACTTTGTAATTTTATGAGGTCCCATTTGTCAATTCTTGATCTTAGACCATAAGCTATTGGTGTTCTGTTCAGGAAATTTCCCCCTGTGCCCATGTCCTCCAGGGTCTTCCCAAGTTTCTTTTCTAATAGTTTCAGTGTGTCTGGTTTTATGTGGAGGTCCTTGATCCACTTGGAGTTGATCTTAGTGCAAAGAGATAAGAGTGGGTCAATTCGCATTCTTCTGCATGTTGACCTTCAGTTGAACCTGCACCATTTGTTGAAAAGGCTATCTTTTTTCCACTGGATGGTTGTGGCTCCTTTATCAAAGATCAAGTGACCATAAGTCTGTGGGTTAATTTCTGGGTCTTCAATCCTATTCCATTGATCTACCTGCCTGTTGCTGTACCAATACCATGCAGTTTTTAACACAATTGCTCTGTAGTACAGCTTGAGGTCAGGGATATTGATTCCCCCAGAAATCCTTTTATTGTTGAGAATAGTTTTAGCTATCCTGGGGTTTTTGTTGCTCCAGATGAATTTGGGAATTGCTCTTTCTAGATCTATGAAGAATTGAGTTGGGATTTTGATGGGGATTGCATTGAATCTGTAGATTGCTTTTGGGAAGATGGACATTTTTACTACATTGATCCTGCCAATCCAGGAGCAAGAAATAATTTTCCATCTTCTTAGGTCTTCTTCGATTTCTTTCTTCAAGGACTTGAAGTTCCTGTCATACAGATCTTTCACTTGTTTGGTTAGAGTTACACCAAGGTACTTTATGTTGTTTGTGGCTATTGTGAAGGGTGTTATTTCCCTAACTTCTTTCTCAGCCTGCTTGTCCTTTGAGTACAAGAAGGCTACTGATTTGGTTGAGTTAATTTTATAACCAGCCACTTTGCTGAAGTTGTTTATCAGCTGTAAAAGTTCTCTGGTGGAGTTTTTTGGATCGCTTAAGTAGACTATCATATCATCTGCAAATAATGATACTTTGACTTCTTCCTATCCAATTTGTATCCCTTTGACTTCCTTATGTTGTCTAATTGCTCTCGCTAGAACTTCAAGTACTATATTGAAAAGATATGGAGAGAGAGGGCAGCCTTGTCTAGTCCCTGATTTTAGTGGGATTGCTTCTAGTTTCTCTCCATTTATTTTGATGTTGGCTACTGGTTTGCTGTAGATTGCTTTTACTATGTTTAGGTATGGGCCTTGAATTCCTGCTCTTTCCAAGACTTTGAGCATGAAAGGATGCTGAATTTTGTTGAATGCTCTTTCAGCATCTAATGAGATGACCATGTGGTTTTTTTCTTTTAGTTTGTTTATGTAGTGGATTACATTGATGGATTTCCGTATATTGAACCATTCCTGCATCCCTGGAATGAAGCCTACTTGATCATGGTGAATGATCATTTTGATATGCTCTTGGATTCAGTTGGCAAGTATTTTATTTAGTATTTTTGCATCAATATTCATAATAGAAATTGGCCTGTAGTTCTCTTTCTTTGTTGGATCTTTTTGTGGTTTAAGTATCAGCGTAATTGTGGTTTCGAAGAACGAGTTGGGCAGTGTCCCTTCTGTCTTTATTTTGTGGAATAGTTTGAAGAGTATTGGTGTTAAGTCTTCTTTGGAGGTCTGTTAGAATTCTGCACTACAACCATCTGGTCCCGTACTTTTTTTGGTTGGGAGGCTTTCTATAACCCCTTCTATTTCTTTAGGGGTTATGGGACTTATTAGCTGATCTACTTGATGCTGATTTAATTTTGGTATTTGGTATCTGTCTAGGAAATTGTCCATTTCCTCAAGATTCTCCAGTTGTTTTGAGTATAGGCCTTTGTAGTAGGATCTGTTGATCTTTTGAATTTCTTCCGTTTCTGTTGTTATATCTCCCTTTTCATTTCTAATTTTGTTAAATTGGATACTATCTCTGTGCCCTTTGGTTAATCTAGCTAAGGGTTTATCTATCTTGTTGATTTTCATGAAGAACCAGCTCTTGGTTTTGTTGATTCTTTGTATGGTTCTCTTTGTTTCTGCTTGATTGATTTCAGCCCTTAGTTTGATGATTTCCTCTCTTCTACTCCTCCTGGGTGAGTTAGCTTTTTTTTGTTCCAGGACCTTCAGGTGTGCTGTTAAGTTGCTAGTGTATGCTCTCTCTAGTTTCTTTTTGGAGGCACTCAGGGCTATGAGTTTTCCTCTTAGCACTGCTTTCATTGTGTCCCAGAGATTTGGGTAGGTTGTACCTTCATTTTCATTGAAGTCTAAAAAGTCTTTGATTTCTTTCTTCATTTCTTCCTTGAGCAAGGTGTCATTGAGTAGAGTATTGTTCAGTTTCCATGTGTATGTGGGCTTTCTGTTGTTCTTCTTGCTATTGAATACCCCTTTTACTCCATAGTGATCCGATAGGAGACATGGGATTAGTTCAGTCTTCTTGTATTTGTTGAGGTCTGTCTTGTGACCAATTATATGATCAATTTTTGAGAAGGTACTGTGCGGTACTGAGAAAAAAGGTATACTCTTTTGCTTTAGGATGGAATGTTCTATATATATATCTGTTAAATCCAATTGTTCCAAAGCTTCAATTTGTTTCACTGTGTCCCTGTTTAGTTTCTGCTTTCCTGATCGGTCCATTGAGGAGAGTGGAGTGTTGAAGTCACCTACAATCATTGTGTTAGGTGCGATGTGTGCTTTAAGCTTTAGTAAAGTTCCTTTTACAAATGAGGGTGCCCTACATTTGGCGCATAGATGTTCAGTATTGAGAATTCTTCTTGGTCCAGAGTTTCAATTAGTTTCACTGTGTCCCTGTTTAGTTTCTGCTTTCCTGATCGGTCCATTGAGGAGAGTGGAGTGTTGAAGTCACCCACAATTTAGGTGTTAGGTGTAATGTGTGCTTTAAGCTTTAGTAAGGTTTCTTTTACAAATGAGGGTGACTTTGCATTTGGAGCATAGATGTTCAGTATTGAGAGCTCTTCTTGGTGGATTTTCCCTTTGGCCAGCAAGAAGTGACCTTCTGAGTCTCTTTTGATGATTTTAGGTTGGAAGTCGATTTTATCTGATATTAGAATGGCTACTCCAGCTTGTTTCCTGAGACCATTTGCTTGTAAAATTGTCTTTCAGCCTTTTACTCTAAGGTGCTGTTTGTCTTTGACACTGAGATGTGTTTCCTGTATGCAGCAAAATGTAGTGTCCTGTTTCCGTATCCAGTCTGTTAGTCTGTGTCTTTTGATTGGGGAATTGAGTCCATTGATATTAAGAGATATTAAGGAATAGTAATTATTACCTCCTGACATTTTATGCATTATTATTATTATTATTATTATTATTATTATTGTATTTGAGTAGTTCTCTTCTTTTGGGTTGGATGAGATGGGGTTTCTATCTTGTTTCTTCTGGGGTGTTGTTTCCCCCCTTGTGTTGGTATTTTTCCCCTATTATCCTTTGTAGGGCTGGGTTTGTAGATAAGTATCTTGCAAATTTGGTTTTGTTGTGGAATATCTTGCTTTCCCCATCTATGGCAATTGAGAGTTTTGCTGGGTATAGTAGTTTTGGCTGAAGTTTGTGTTCTCTTATGGTCTGCATGAGGTCTGCCCAGGATCTTCTAGCTTTCATGGTCTCAGGTGAGAAGTCTGGTGTAATTCTGATAGGTCTTCCTTTATATGTTACTTGTCCTTTTTCTCTTACTGCCTTTAATATTCTTTCTTTGTTTAGTACATTTGGGGTTTTGATTATTATGTGACGGGAAGTATTTCTGTTCTGGTCCAGTCTATTTGGGGTTCTATAGGCTTCTTGTATATTCATGGGCATCTCTCTCTTTAGGTTGGGAAAGTTTTCTTCCATAATTTTGTAGAAGATATTTGCTGGCCCTTTAAGTTGTAGATCTTCATTCTCATCTATCCCTATAATCCTTAGGTTTGGTCTTCTCATTGTGTCCTGGATTTCCTGAATGTTTTAGGTTACCAGCTTTTTGCATTTTGCATTTTCTTTAATTGTTGAATCCATAGTTCCTATGGTATCTTCAGCATCTCAGATTCTGTCTTCTATCTCTTGTATTCTATTGTTGATATTTGCATCTATGACTCCTGATTTCTTCCCAAGGTTTTCTATCTCCAACGTTGTCTCCCTTTGAGATTGCTTAGTTGTTTCTACTTCTGATTTTAGATTTTGTATGGTTTTGCTCAGATCTTTCAGTTGCTTGTTTGTGTTTTCCTGTAATTCTTTAAGGGGTTTTTGTGTTTCCTCTTTTATGACTTTTACTTGTTGACCCATGTTCTCTTGTATTTCTTTAAGTGATTTTTGTTTCTCCCCCTTATTGGGATTCATTTTTTGCTCTATATTCTCCTGGATTTCTTTAAGTGATTTTTGTGTCTGCCTTGTATGGGCTTCTAGCTTTTGATCTATTTTCTCCTCTATTACTTTAAGAAATGTATCTAAGTGATCCTCAATCTGCATCTTTACCAGTGATTTTAGATCTGAGTCTTGTTTTTCTGGTGTGTTGAGATATCCGAGATTTAATTTTGTTTGCCTTGTAAGGGCTTCTAGCTTTTGATCTATTTTCTCATGTATTACTTTAAGAGATTTATCTAAGTGTTCCTCTATCAGCATCCTGACCAGTGATTTTAGATCTGAGTCTTGTTTTTCTGGTGTTTCAGGGTATCCAAGATTTATTGCTGTCGGGGAACTGGGTTCGGATGCCACCATACTGCCTTGATTTCTGTTAGTAGCGATCTTACTTTTGCCTTTTGCCATCTGGTTAACTCTGGTGTTAGTTGGTCCTGTAGATACTAGCTGGTGCTTGACCCTCCTGTGGGGTTGTAAGGCTATTTCCCAGTGACTGGGACACCTGAACCACTGCCCTGCAGGGCTCCTGCTCACAGATTGCTGACAGGTGGCCTGAGTCCCCCAAGGTCTTAAACTCAGGATATCCCAGGTACTTGGTTCTGCCTGTTTGGTGGCTACTCTGCACTGCTCCTGCTCAGGTTTTGCTGTCTGTTATCCTGTTTCCCCAGGGGTCTTAAAGTTGGGATATCTCAGTTATCTGGTTCTGCCTGCTGGTCCAAGGCTGCTGGGAAGCTGGCTGGGTCCGGCTTCCCCGCCACCTGCTGGATGGTAAGCTGCAGGCAAGATGGCAGCTGCCTGCAAGGAGTCAGGGGTCCGCCCTGTGAGCACAGAGTGCAGGCTCGGCCGCTGTGCCCCAAACCGCTACTCTGTGCCCAACTCCCGCTCCAGGCCTGAGTCCCCGAAGGTCTTAAACTCGGGCTGTCTCGGGTACCTGGTTCCGCTGGCTGGGTCTAAGCACCTGGCAAGCTGGCTGGGTCTGGCTTCCCCACCACTGGCTGGATGGGAAGCTGCAGGCAAGATGGCAGCTGCCTGCAGGGAGCTCGGGGTCCACCCCGCGAGCACAGAGCGCAGGCTCGGCCGCTATGCCCCTAACTGCTACTCTGTGCGCAGCTCCTGTTCCAGGCCTGAGTCCCCGAAGGTCTTTAACTCGGGCTATCTCGAGTACCTGGTTCCGCTGGCTGGGACTGAGCACCTGGCAAGCTGGCTGGGTCCAGCTTCCCAGCCACCGGCTGGATGGGAAGCTGCAGGCAAGATCAACATACAGTTTCTTACACCTAGTTACCTACAGAAAAAAATCCATATTGATCCCTATTCTAAAACCGTTCAGATTTTTTTGTACTATCCATAGTCTTACTATAATAATCTAAAACTATTTATTGATGCAAAATTCAGGAATTCAGCGGAAGCACGTGAGTTCCTTCATTGACAGGAATATAGAGTTTGAGTACATAAGATTGACTATATTTAGAAAACTTATTCTATTTGAGTCAAGGCTAATTTATTTTCATTCATTTAACATACTTTGGATATATTTTCATTTACAAGTAAATTCCATACCACTATTTTAAGCATTACTCATGGCACTGATCCTAAGCCATGTAATCTAGAGTTTGCAGAGATATGTATTAATAATACTGACACCTGGTCTGTTTTCCATGTGATTGGAACCTTTTAACTAAGAAAAGAAAAAAAAAAGCAAAAGCCAAAAAAAAAAAAAAAAAACAATAAAGGAAGAAGACAGAAACCTCAGTGTTAGTACAAATTATCCTATGCCTGCCAGAGGTTCTCAGATCCACATCTGCCTTGAGGACTTAGATCAACGGCATAAGAATTCTTTGCATCATTTGAAAGATTGTTATAATACATATGATGACCTAGGTCTGTATTTTTAATGAATCCATAGACAATTCAAACATCTTGCTAGTTTTGGAAGTCTGGGTCCTGTCTATTAAATAGAAGTAATTCTATACTCAAACAATACAGGCATGGGATACTGTCTTTCCTTAGCTCGCTTGGTATCTTCTTAAGTATATTGGTAGGTGTTAGTATATTTCAAAACCCAAGATGTTCCTTAATCCTAGTTATGTCTTGTACATTGGTGCTGCTCTTCAGCTATGATTTAGGGCAAACTGTTTATCATTTCCTGAAAATTATTTTTCACAATCTCTCTTGGATTTTATATGCATTTTTTACTGTTTTAAGTACAAAAATAAAGGTAGACAGTTATTAGGATCTCTTGCAGCCATCAAAATTGCACATATTTGAGCAATTGCTTTCCTGGGTCTCAGCAGCTTATTGATAGGTAGGATATGGCAACATGGTATAATGCTTTAGATTGTCTACAATCATGAATTCAATATGAGATGTGAAGTATTCACTCACTTGATCACTCTCTGTGCCTGATCTCATCTCTGTTGTTATCATGATTTGTATGGGTATAGTAGGGGTAGTCTATTTCGAAAACAAATGAATGCATCTCTGAAACATTAGACAATTATTTGTATATGTATCTTGTGAATGTTCTACCACTGAGATATGCCTTTGGTTGTTTAAAAAAAGAAAGAAAGAGAGAGAATAAGAGAAATATAGAATATATAAAAATTTCAGCTCTCACATCTATTGACGTTAGGTTGGCAGTTTAGCTCGTAAGAATTGCTGAAAACTGAAACAAGCAAAAAGATGAATACTCAATAGAAAGAAACAATCATATCATAGAAGATTGCATTGGCAGTACTGAAATAAGAATGGGGGGGTCCTTGATAGAAGGGATGTAAATAAACCTAGTGAGGAATCATGGAGTAATATTGTTGGAAGATATTTCCTATTCATACACATTGAGGCAATGAAAGGCCAGTGATTGGAGGGGAGAGAGGGAGAACTAAGAGAAGTGAGGGGTGGAAAGAGGCATGGGGGAACCACAAAAGCGGAGGAGAGATAGAGACGAGGATATACAGATGGTGGGATCCTTTTATTAATAACGACTACAGTAACATCTACTGAAATTAGAAATTACTGGGAAACATGTCGGACTGGTGCAGTGACATATAAGCACTGGTGACCTCACTATCCACATAGAGCATTTCCTAAAATAAGCAGGCTTCATTTTTCTTCACTGTTATGAGAAATCAGTAAATTAATATCAATTTAGCTTGTTAGCAGTTCATACAGCTGAAGTCCATGGATAGAATCTCAGAGAGATTATCAGAAATCATTTTCTGGTAAGGAAATTGCCCTTAGAAATATCAATCAATTTGACTAAATACTTCACATCAACTCTTGGCCTAGGTACAGAACCAGCTAAGGATAAATTACAAGAAAACTGAGTGTCCCTTTTCCTTTCCTAAAGTTTTTTTTAAAGGAAGAGATCAAAATGTGAAGATATAAAGTCATTAAACAGAAATTAATTTGTTCAGTGATACAAAAATCAAATAAACTTAAGAGGCTGTGAATAAGACTCCATGAATTCTGTGATAAATAAAATTTTTGACATGAACAATTTCAACTGTGAATACATATAATTTTTTAGTTGAAGGGCCCAAAGAGGAAACATTTAAGGAAAATTTCCACATGTAAAAATGAATAATAATTAAAATAGCATATTAATATTTTAATTATGTTTCTTTAAAAGAAGGTCATGTTTTCATTATAACACCACAAAACGTCAAAAACTGAATTGGTTTATTGCAATCTCAGACAACCAAATGTTTATAAATTAGTTAAACATGAAAAGGACATGAAATAATCTACTTGGAGTTTCATGATAAAAAGTATACAAATTTTACTGGAGAAAAGTTTTACAGAGGATTTCTATACAATCTAAAGCTGTAGATGCATAATTTTTTCTACACAGGCAGGCATTCCATTTGATTCATGAGGATGTAGCAGCTAGACAATCAGGCTTGGGGAAAAAATGGTTTCTGAAGAGTTAACATCCAAGACCCAGTCCTACTAATTATGTAAGAAATAGGAGCCAGTTACAATGCATCCCTCATCTAAGACTGGTCTCATTAACTTTCTTCAGTCCGTGGTTAAGACAATCCTAGAGTTGCCATTCTTGTCAATGTGAGATCAGCAAAGACATTCTCATGTGGGTTCACATATTATGTATCTCCATAGACAATATGAGACCAAACTCAAACCTACCCAATTGTATGCATAAAACTGAATAACATCTATGTTATAAGAAAACATGACCTATCACAGATTCCAATGCCATGTTTTCTATAAAATAACCAAGGAACTGGGATTATGTTTTCCTCATTTTCTATTTCTATCCCTTAAAATCAAGTATGATAGGAGTCTTGGATTACAGTGTATGACAATGTAAAAAAAATAATAATATTTTTGAAGTCTCCTTAAGGATCAAAGCAGGAATGGGAGCCAGACAAAAATATGTTGAGCATACTTTTAAATTTCAATTATCTTCTCAGCAGTAATGAGGCTTATTCTGCATGTATACCAGCATGTGATAAAGGAATGCTTTTTAAAGATACATGATAAAGAGCTAAAAAGTCTAAATATAGACCCAGTTTACCAAGATTCCGAAAGAAGAAAGCGTCAAGAAGAAACAAGCAAATGTGAAATAGACTCATGATCAATGCCCATCCTTTTAGCTCCCAGCACCTGTAGTATAATTTGCTCGTATTTCTAAGCCACAGATTTCTCATCTTTTATCTAAAGGTGATAGAGTGTACATCAGCTCCACCTAAGAAGGTCTTCATGATGGCATTGATCTGACATCCTGGTATAAGTATTGGACTGCCATTTATTCTATGCTTTTCCTCCAAGTCTGCATGGCTTTGTTCATTGAGTGGTAGGAAAGGGTTAGGGAGGAGTTTTCTTACCATTTTAAGTGCTGCTAAAGAAGAACGTTGTAGTGATGTATCCCAAAGGAAGAACAGACTACTCCTACCATCTTGATTCAGTTCAAGGCTGCTACACAGGTCATAGCCAATGCTTGTCCTGAGTAGTTTAAGAAATTTTCATAAAGGATTTCATACTCAAGGAGTTGAGGGCAAAGCTATCTCACTGGACCAAAATGTGCCAATTCTACCAATATGTGAACTGTGAATGATCAGTAATTCATAAAACTACTTTGAAAGCAATTGAATATTTTAGTATTGTAATTTGCACTATGATATTACTATGTTCAGGCAAACTAAAATACTCTGAAATCTGATGCCAAATGTACAGTTCATAGTTTCATGTTACTTCTTATAAGCATTTCATTGCATTATAACAGTTGTTTAGTACCATTAGCTTTCCCTGGGTGTGTTGTTATGATGAAGATCCAACAGGGTTATTGTAAGCACACTAATTATTCATCTGAGGTTTTATAGATAAAATCATACATTGATCAGAAATCACTTTTCTACTTATTTTTTTGTAGAGTATTTTTCCACACTTGAAAAAAAACATGATTATTTTATATCAAACATCAGCTTTTCTTTAAAATCTTATTTTAGTAGCCAATGCATGTTTGAAATAAGATCTTAAATATTATATGACAATAGTAAGATTGTGTTTGTAAGTAAAAATGCATGCTATAATGAATCATACAGCTTTGGTGGCATATTGTTCTATTGCCACCTTATATGCAAGCTTTGTCTTAATCTGTGTGCATGGTTTGTTCACATGCTTTCAAGAGTCCTTTTTTAATATTTACAAAGTGATATGTGATTTTTTTTTAGTGCTGATAAGCCAGTGAGCCAAGATGCAATATGGTTCTGCTTTCATTTTTCTCCTTTACATTATGTTGTAAATTTTCTCAGAAAACTGTTTCTTGGAGTTGTTGGCAATCAATTATAACAAATAAAAGAATTTGCTGGTAAATCTTATATGTGACTGCACAGCAACTTACTGTTACAAAGCATGAAGATCTGAAAAGATCATTTTACAAGTTTCATTTTATGAATACAACATTATGGCATCTTTTGTATAATTAAGAAGAGTTTATCATTTTCAAAACACTGCCAAAGTCAACACTACTGCCAAAATGGAGGAACACCAAGTCAGAACTGCATAACACTAAACTGAACAATAAAGCACTATCTAGACTCTGTAGACTGCCAATCAGTACAGCCAAGTGGGAAGCATATACCCACTCTTTTGTTTCTTAGTAAGTTGAAAACTGTAGAAAGAATGGGAATTTTGGCAACAGAGACATGTCTTTACATGCTGATAACTCACAGCAATATTTGAAACAAAATTCATTCCATTCTGGAAACGATATGCCCAGGCATTTTGTTTGTTTCAGAAATATACTTGTATTTTTGAAAGCTCTAATTTCAAACAGGTAATATATGTAGACCAATTGTTCCTTCTCCAAATAATGTCATTTATTGTAACACATAATGGGTAGAACATAGCTTTCAGTCAGTTATTCGAATCACCAGTATAAACATTCATAAGGTTAGAAGATGATTTCACTGTGATATTATGAAAGCAATGGAAATCCTAGTTGTCTGTTTGTTTATGTATTTATTTATAGAAAATTGCTTCTTTCCAGTCTAATTTTAACAAAATCAATTAAGTTAATATAATGCTAAGAAAATTGACTCTAGTTAGTATTTCAAGTCACAAGCCTGAAACTGAGTCTTACTACAATCCAAAACTAAAGCAGTGATTCAAATGATGAGCAGCTGACTCTGCCTTAGAGAGGGCAACTACAGCAGTCATGATATCATAGATAGGAGTGAGCAGTGTAAAGAATTACTGTACCATTCATGACACTGTAGGTGTGTGAAAGGACCGCACCATTCATGATAGTGTAGGTGTGTAACACTCATCCAACCTCTGATCTGGGCTCTCCGTTTGATATTGCATGCATTCATTCATTTAATAAACCTGTAAATAACAGCACTTTGTGGCAGCTAAACAAATGTTTTAATAAGCCATGAAAGACAAGATATAAAGAAATCTGTACTTCCAGGTATTTGGGGGAAAAATGTACTTTGCAGAAATTAAATCGGAGTGTCCATTTGAAATTTCCTTCCCTTAAAAATATGTTATAACACCATATGTTCATTGTTGTCTTTTCAGGCTTATAAATATATGATGTGACTACTACAGATTTGTGAAATTTTGTTTAGTAATTAATGATTTTAACAATCTGAACAATGATTTCAAGGCAGAAGTAAATACATAAGGAATTTGAGCCTGTTTGTAAGAAGTCTACTCCTTATGTTACATTTACTATATTCAATGTAAATACCTCACTGATATAACACTGGAGCTAGTGAATGTGTAAATAATTATGTTCTATTTGGACCTAATGCATTCCTGTAATGTGAATATTTAAAATAAAAGAATTCGATTTAAATGCACAGTAGTTTTGGTTTTGTACAAGGGTTGCACTCCATCTTATCCCGTCAGAATTTATTTTCCCTCACGTGCAAAACTAGATTTGCAGCGGTTGAGTTAAAATGTTTAAATAAATACACTTACCAGGTTACACATTCATTATATGTCTCAAGCCAAACATCAAACCCAGTGTACACACAGAGGTTGTTAAAAGGATTGTTTTTAAATGTTCAATAATGCAACTAAACTATTTAATAACTTGGCATCTGTGCTTGAAGATCAAGAAAATCTTTTTCTGTTCTGATCCTAACTTTAAAGACCTGGCTTTGTGCTTTCTTCATTCTTTTATTCTTTACAACTCTCTACCTCTATCTTCTAATTCAAACCTACAGAGTCAATAACAGCGACAGTCACAATATATATGTCTTGTGGATCTCTCATTTCAATCATCTGTTTGTATCTTCTGATTGCCCTCTGTCATCTAATAACTTGAACACCACTGTGGACAAATATCAACACATATCTTTTCTCCAACCCTTTATGCAAAGGTACTGGTATAAATTGCATTTTTGAGTCAAGGCCTGATTCTTTTTCCTCAGAGTGAATTTATCACAAAACCTTTCCCAAATATCACATTTCTCTTCTGATGGGCTGCCATTGGCTTCATTAAAATAACATAACTTTAAACAATTTTAACTGTACTGAAAAACTCAAAAGTTTCAAAATCTATACTTGATATTATCACTAATAATAGAAATAAATGACCAAATATGACAAAGAAAATTTCAGCTAGAGTCTGGCCAGCCAGCAGTCCCCATTGCCTCACCTCCCAAAACTCACACGCTTAACGGGATCTCTCACGAATTTGTCCCTTATTAGATAAACTCCATACGTGGTAGCTGGTCAACTAAGTATAAGCTTCTAACAAATGTTCTGAACTCTTCTTTGACTTTCCAAGTGGCCCTGCCTTTGACATCATTTTCCATCCCATACCATCCCATGACATCCCCCTCCCAGGCAATTTCTCTTCCTGGTGAAGCCCTAGCATACTTAATATTATACTGAAAGAAAGATATATTATGACCCAACATATATTACAGATAAAAAATGTTTTAGGATATCCAAAAGCAAAAGAGAGTAGGAAAGTGCTTATCTTTTTCACAGAAGTGAGAATTTCATTAACAAGTTAAATAAGCCCTTCAATGAAGAGCTGAGCAAATTCTTAGGGAGAGAACACAGTAAATAATCTTTGTAATTTTAATATTTATAAAAATGAGAATATAAAGAGCATAACATACAAACTAATAAATGTAGACTAGGATATATTATTGGAGCTGGATTACATTGATTTGATTTACAGTATAGTATCAAATGTTCTTGAAAATTTATGGCCAGATGTACAATATGTGGAAACCACAATATGCATATTTATGAATATATAAATCATTTAAAATATAACTAGCAGTAAAATGTCATATTCATTTTATATGTAAATCTAACATATGTTAAAATACAGTGTCATTGTTTAGCTAACACTAGTACATGATATGGAAGTCCAAAATATCTGGGTCTTGGGTCCTGAACTCATGTTCAGCTCTCTGTTCCCCCTCTTCTAACTGAAAAACACATGAACATTATCTCACTATTGTAACCTCTTGATGACTAGGAATCAAAGCTCAAGCTTAAAGTACTTAGCTTCTATATATGGAAATCCTGATTAGTCCCAAGCACCATAAAATACAACCTTAAGAATACTAATGAGCATAATAGGTTTACGAGAGTACCTGACTAATAGTACAAGTATTTCCCAACACATCTTTTCTTCAGCCCTTCCAATCATTCCTAAACAATTTTCTTGTAAAATATGTTGTGCTATTTACTCAACTACTTTTATGTCCTTGGGTAGAAGAACAAGTGAAGGTGCTTTCATCACAGAGAACATAGCTAGATGTTTCTGAGCGTCAAGGAAAATGTTGAATTTTGATAACCTGCAGTCAGTCCTCAAATAGACTGAAACAACAACAACAACAAAAAACTGGAAACACACCTGAAACTCTGGGAATTACTATATATGAAGCAAGCTGAAGATAGTGGTAACTATCATTTATAAGCATATTGATAACATTTTGGGTATTAGTTTGAGAAGAACTGAGAACTTTTTAAAAGGTGGGTAATGGTCTTTATTTCTTCTCTATCTTGTAGCATGAAAAATGTTTTCAGAATGGCAATATATTCAACAATTGGTATGTTGAAAAGATATCATGGCCATGAGCCCAATTTCCAGAAGCCTGTAGGACATAAAGTCCACAGCAGAGTCTGGAAAAGGAAGACATACATTGTCATTAGATGATCAGTATTTCTTTTATATTGCCAGATTCTTCCATAATGCCAAATATTAAGCCCCAGATCTATAAGCAACTTTACAAGTCAAGATTTTAATTATTCAACCCATAAGTTCCTCAAACATGTATACAAGTATTCATCAATACATGTATAATCTATTACGTTAGAAACATAACTTTAAAAACATTTATATGGTAATTGCTATATAGATAACACTTGCTATTTATTTAGATAGTGACAATGTTGAAATTATCTTTCATGATAAATGTTATATGTTGAAAGGGTTACATTCTTGCTATTACTCATCATATATAAAAATATAATAGTGGTCAAAACCATTTTCAAAAGGGATTCATAAAATATTACTTTTTCAAAAAGTCAGTTAACATTTCAGAAAAGTAAGACCCCAAGCCAGGCCCCTTGAGACCTTTCTCTCTCCATTACTGTTTTTTCTCTGGTTTCAATGTCATAAGATATCAAGTAAGACACTCATCTTCCACTGTCCATCTTCTGACGTGGACTGTGATGTACGCTGATTGGTCTGGACTGAAGAAATCACAGTGACTCGTTAATATTCCATGCCCAAATCTCAGAATCAGCACAACTGTTTATTTGATAATTTTTAATAATACATTAATTAGCAATTTTAATAATATATATGTGGCATGTTTTCTTCATTTCTACCCCCATCTCTCTCTATGCCCTTCTGCTCCTGCTGATTTCCTCTTCACAACAGGTCATCCTTCTATTTTTTCACACCTGGCTTGCCTTTGTGCTTAGTTTTTGTTTTAACCACTATGTTTTATATCTTTGCTTAAATGAATAAATATAAATACGGAGTTACATGTGTGCACGTGGACTGTCTTTCAGTGAAGAAAGTAACAGTGCTCTCTGAAATCATTCGCTACCCACAGTCACTTGGCAGGGGAGGAGCTTCAAAGGCCTCTTCTCTGTATGGTGGAGGTTTCATGGGCCCCATCTTGTATAGGTATTATTTTGGCATGTATATGTGTGTGGTGAATGTAAATGCCCTTTTCACATGTATGTGGGCTTCTGGCTAGCCTGAACTCCTTATAAGAGAAGGGAAGGTCAGAATGGACACTTACTAACTTATCAGGTGATGTTTTCCACCAAGCATGATATATCAAGACTCACTGGATGCCATCCAGATCCCCGTGCTAGGTTCTGGTACATCTATACCTCACGAACCTTGACACAAAAGGAACTCCATTCTTAAATAAATTTTCAGTCACAATTATGCAGCAATAGCAACAAAACATGGACTAAACACTGCTTTGTATTTCTTAATATAAATTATAAAAGTAATAAATATATCAACAAGAGTATATAAGATCATATTTTATTCATAAAACAAAATTACTCCAATTTTTTAAAAATGCCATCAATTCATGAGGAAAACAGCTTGTTTTCAAGCAAGAACCAGAAGGCAAAACTTTACATAGTTTAATGTGGGGTATAATTAACTAAAAACTTATTGAAAAGTAAACCATAGCTTAAGAAGAGTTTCATTTACTCTAAATTTTTGAGAAAATAAATATTATTTGTGAATTAAAAATGAACCCAAAGAATCAGTTCATTTGAAAGTTCTGAGTGATAATCAATATATGCAAAAATGCCTACAAGTTATAGGAACCTCTGCTACATATTTAGAAGACTATTAATATATAAATCTATCCTCACAACTTTCAAAGTTTTATCCTCAAATCGATTTTTAGCCAGGGAAGAAGCTCATT
This sequence comes from Apodemus agrarius, assembly GCA_964023405.1. NCBI lineage: Eukaryota > Metazoa > Chordata > Mammalia > Rodentia > Muridae > Apodemus > Apodemus agrarius. The sequence goes on from OZ030009.1 coordinate 127,785,654, forward strand.
TCAGCAGTAGAGAAATTCATGAAACAATTAGGAAGACAAACAGAAAGGACATGGTATTGGGCTCAGGCACCAAGATAAGAGAGGAGTAAATTCTAAAGTGTGTAGAGATGGGAAAATATAGAGATGGATAAAGTGTAGTCGGATTCCATGTGGGGTCTGAGAAAGGCATAGGCATGAGAAAGAGTCCAGCAGATAAGGGACTGCGAGACAGGACATCTTAAGTAAATAAGATGTTGTAATGTTTATGAGAGTGCCCTGCAAACCCAGAACAGGTTCTCTTCTTTGGAAGCCATGGTGCTCAACCATAGGGCAATTTATTCTTATAGTTCATTTGGAAAATCTCTGAGACATTTCAATTGGTTTTTTTTTTTGATGTAGTATTTAATATTATAGTGACTTAGAATTTTAAAATACCAATACACTTAAGATTTAAGAATAACACCACTGATACAACACACTGCTTATTAATAATTTCAGGGAAAATAATATAATAGTTGCTTCTTAAATCATGGAGTAAATATTACAGAGAAAATTCTTCAGAGGGGATCTAAAAATATGAATAAACTATAAAGATCATTTCTAAATTTTTTACTAGTTAGTTAATACAATTTTTTAGATAATTTAAGATAATAAAGGAAATTAATCTAGTGATTTTAATGTGACAATTGGGAAAATTCTGCTAAAGAATGACACTGTTATTAAAGAGCCTGTCACCAAAAGCAAAGTCAATTTGTATATTACATACTTTGAATGTCATCAAAAGTTGGGATGAAAAAAACTACTCTACATTGCAATTTAATATTGAAATCCCTACATAGTTTACTGTTCATTTTAGACAGGAATCCATAAAGCAATATTTGTACGTTAAGAGGTCATGAAGAACTCAGTGCAGAGACTACACTCAGACCACCTGAACAGATTATCTAACATCATCCCAAAACCCAGTTTCAAGTTCAACAACCAAGTGACATCGGAGTCAGCAGAAATACTACAAATAAATCCTTAAAGGAATATACATCATTGTGAGTTACCCTCTATTCATATAATAATCTTCCTGACATAATGGCCAAAAAAAGAATCAGAAAAGGAGAATAATTGTAAATAAAGGGTAAACCACAACCAATTCCTAAAGGGCATAAAAACAGATACCAAAGAACTTAGAGCTGAAAGGAAAGAGTTGCTAATCTGCAAAAGCAAAGATTACCTGTATTTCACACAGGGTATGAAATAATAGGAGCTAGGAAGGAAGGAAGGAAGGAAGGAAGGAAGGAAGGAAGGAAGGAAGGAAGGAAACAAAAAGAGATGTGAAGAAGAGAAGAGAAGAGAAGAGAAGAGAAGAGAAGAGAAGAGAAGAGAAGAGAAGAGGAGAGGAGAGGAGAGGAGAGGAGGGGAGGGGAGGGGAGGGGAGGGGAGGGGAGGGGAGGGGAGGGGAGGGGAGGGGAGGGGAGGGGAGGGGAGGGGAGGGGAGAGAAGGGGAGAGGAGGGGAGGGGAGGGGAGGGGAGGGGAGGGGAGGGGAGAGGAGAGGAGAGGGGAGGGGGAGAGGAGACAGAAAGGGAGGGAGAGAGAGAGAGAGAGAGAGAGAGAGAGAGAGAGAGAGAGAGAGAGATTGTCTTAAAATATCCACTATACACCAATCATGGGGGTCAATAAATAATAATAATAGAAGAAACAAGTCATCAGGAGAACACATGTGGAAAATGCTTAGAGATTTCATCTCACAAAAGATAGAACAGCCAAGATCAAGGAAACAAGTGGCAGAAATTGCTGTTGAAAGTGAGGAGAAAGGGAGTCCTTCATTCACTCTGGTGGGGACTGTAAATAGATGCACCCCTTTGGAAAATGAATTTGAGCATTTCTCAGAAGTTAAAGGTAGACCTACCATTGGAACAGGTGTAACATTGCTTTGTATATACTCAAAACACTCAACTTCCTGTAGTACACATCCCTTTCTCAGCCATGTTCATTCCCATACATGGAATTCTTAGCTACAGCTATGAAAAAGACACAACCTAAATATTTGTCAGCTGATGAATGATTGATGGAAAAGTGATGCACATATACAATGAAATGCTGTTACATTATAGAAAAGAAAGGAAAGAATAACATTTTCAGGTAAATGCTTCAAAGCAGAAAAGTAGTACTAGGTTACTGAGTAAGGTAACTCAGATTCAGAGGATACGCATAGCATATTCTATTGTTTTAGGATACTAACACTGAATCTTTACATGTGTATATATAACCTTGAGAATCTAAAGAAACCAGAAAAATAAGAAGAGACCATTAGCATTGGGAAGAAAGATCTTAAAACAAGGGGATAGTAGGACAGAGTTGCTAGGAAGGGAATACTGAAAATATTTGAATGGGAGCTTATCTAAGGGGAAGGATAGAGGACAACATTAATAGAGAGGAAAGAAAGAGGGGTAAAGAACAATATGACTTGGTTCTGAGGTCGCCACCATCTTTGTTCCTCTGACCAAGCAGCCAGCTCAGCCAGGTACGGAGGAAATATCAGAGTGAAAGATTACTCCGGACACAGGCTGCCTGGGCTCCTTCTGCACAAAGGAGCTGGGCAGCTCTACAGCTGACCCTGCACATATCCTGCAGAGGAGTATCTGACATACAGGGAGTCCCACAGTTAGAGGGAGCCCTGCGGTCTGAGGTCAACAAGAGAAAGGGAATCCCAGGAGTACAAAAACACAGGCCTGCAGGACAGAGAAGAGAGAGACAACAAGACCAGCTAACACCAGAGATAATAAGATGGCCAAAGGCAAATGCAAGATCATTACCAACAGAAACCAAGGCAACATGGCACTATTGAACGCACTTCTCCCACAACAGCAAATCCTACATACTCCATCACATCAGAAAAGTGGGAGCTATATTTAAAATCACATCTCATATTGTTGATGGAGGACTTCAAGATTGACATAAATAAACCCCTTAAAGAAATACAGGAGAACATGGGTCAACAGGTTGAAGCACAAAAATCCCTTAAAGAAATACAAGAGAATATGGATCAAAAGGTAGAAGCCCTTAAAGAGGAAACACAAAAATCTCTTAAAGAGATACCAGAGAACATGGGTCAACAGATAGAAGCCCTTAAAGAAGCAATACAAAAACTCCATAGGGAATTATGGGAGAACATGGGTCAATATGCAGAAGCCCTTTAAAAAGGAATCACAAAAATCTCTAAAAGAAACAGAGGAGAAATGGGGCAACAGGTAGAAGTTTTGAGTTTTAGTAAATTTTCTTTTATGAATGCGGGTGCCCAGACACATATCGCACCCCACACAATAATAGTGGGAGACTTCAACATCCCACTCTCAAAATGGAAAAATCATGGAATCAGAAACTAAGCAGAGACACAGTGAAATTAACAGAAGTTATGGACCAAATGGATCTAGCAGATATTTATAGAACATTCCACCCTAAAGCAAACAAGTGAAAGATCTGTATTACAAGGACTTCAACTCTGAAGAAGGAAATTGAAGAAGACCTCAGAAAATGGAAAAATCTTCATGCTCGTGGATTGGCAGGATTAATAGAGGAAAAATGGCCATCTTGCCAAAAGCAATATAGAGATTCAATGCACTCCCCATCAAAATCCCAACTCAGTTCTTCATAGAGTTAGAAAGAGCAATTCTTAAATTCATATGGAATAACAGAAAACCCAGGAGAGCTAAAACTATTCCCAACAGTAAAAGAACTTCTGGGGGAATCAGTATCTTTGACCTCAAGCAGTACTACAAAGCAATAGAGTTAAAAAACTGCATGGTATGGTACAATGATAGGCAGGTAGATCAATGGAATAGAATTGAAGACCCAGAAATGAACCCACACACCTATGGTCACTTGATCTTTGACAAAGGAGCTAAAACCTTCCAGTGGAAAAAAAGATAGCCTTTATAAGAAATGGTGCTGGTTCAACTGGAGGTCAGCATGCCAAAGAATGCAAATCGATCCATTCTTATCTCCTTGTACTAAGCCGAACTCCAAATGAATCAAAGACCTCCACATAAAACCAGACACACTGAAACTAATAGAAAAGAAACTGGGGAAGACCCTTGAGGACATGAATACAGGGGAAAAGTTCCTGAACAGAACACCAATAGCTTATGCTCTAAGATCACTTGATCTTTGACAAAGGAGCTAAGAACCTCCAATGGAAAAAAAGACAGCATTTTCAACAAATGGTGCTGGTTCAACTGGTAGTTATCATGTAGAAGATTACTCATATACATCTTATACCCTATATAAAGAAAAAATTAAAAATAAGAATTTGGTTGAAGAGAGACTATTTCCAGGGAATTAATTGAGGAGCACAGTGTTGAGGGGGAGAAAACTTAGGTGCGTCCACACTTTCTTGGAGTGTTCATATGTGTGCATATTCAGGCCTGTGTCTATGATTATTTTGTGTATCTTCTTCCAGGGAACACAGATCTATAAGGACAAGTCACTAATAAATATCGAAGATATTTACATTTGCAATCAACTAAAAATACTGCTTTGCAAAAAACCAAACCACCCTTTGCTTCTTGACCCTTGATGAGGCATATGAAAGTACGAACAGTTTTGAGTATGACAGTTTATTGTATCATTTAAAGTATTACATAATTTTAAATATTAGACAAATTAATGTTATTATATGATATACTGATGTATATATGTTTGATATTAGATGTGAAATGGAACTAATTCATTCTAAAAACAACAAAACATATTCCAAGTAGGAATTAGATAATTAAATATTACAAGTCCATTAAAATGTGAAATAAAAGAATGCAAATTGATCCATTCTTATGTATCCTTGTTCAAAGCTCAAGTCCAAGTGGATCAAGGACCTTCACATAAAACCAGATACACTGGAACTAATAGAAGAGAAACTGGGGTAGAGCCTCGAACACATGAACATAGAGGAAAAGTTCCTGAACAACATTCCTTTCATTCCCACCCGCTGACCAGCAGTATCCTGAAGGCAGAAGCAGAACCAGAACAGCAAAAAAGCATCTAAAGCATTAACAACATTATCAGGGAAAAAAAAAGATCTCCACAATGACAATTTCAATTGGCATCCAAATGTGGATAGAGTAGAAAGAGCTGGAGGCAGCAGAGAGCAGTGTGAGGTGAAAATAATATATTCACAGTACTCGTGGGTCTCAGAAAATATAAAACATGCCAATAAGGGAAATTAGATAAAATCCCCAGAGTCATCAATAAGTTGCTGAGGGGATATCATGAACAGCTTTATATCAATAAAGTTTTTGATTTAGATGAAATGAACTAATTTCTTGAAAGGTGCATGCCACAAAAATGATTTTCAAAGGAGAAAAATATTCCACAACCTCAACATGTACTTAGATCTTCAATTTATAGCTAAAACCCTTCTCACAAAAAATTAGTAGTGTGAGGCCAGGTGTGATAAATGAGACTTGTTTTTAGTTCTAAAATTTGGGATGCAGGGGAAGCTGAATCTTTATAGTTGGAGGAATCTATGTATGTGTCCATGGCGTGTGTTACTAAAGGCCATGCTGATGTCCACTGTCTGCACAGGCCTTCTGAAGGCATGTTGATGCCCAGGGCCATACTGCTGCTGAGGGCCATATTGATATGAATAGCCTGCACCGTCACATGAGAACATGGAAATGTCCAGTCTGGGTTGCCAGTGCTAGGTTTGTCTGGGTCTGTGGGTCTACTGAAGTTAGGATCTGTGTTTGTGGTCTTTGGTCTTACCAGCAATGATGTAGAAGCCTGTGATCCATGCTACTGCTGATAGTAATGAGCAAGGAAGCTACTTGTGCAGTAATATCATTGACTTTCACACACAGTTTAGAGAGGGTTACGTGGAAGCCTTCTTTAATAACCTCTAGCCCCATTCCTACTCCCATCCCCATGAAAGGTAGCAACCTAAACTGAAATCCATTGAAGAGAACTCTTAAAGTGTGATAAAGATGCTGACTGCTGATGTTAGCTCTCCACAATTGATGGCTTCTGGTGCAGGTATGGGAGGGGAATGACTAAGTTCTATTTAAGGGGCAGGTCACTGACTTGACTGACAGTGTGAATATAGACAACAGAAATTGGACTTTTCTATTATTATTTTTTTTATTTTATTGGGCAGAGGTAACAAGAGTGGGTGCAGATATGGAAGGACTTAGAAATATATGTGATTGGGGTGCATGATGTGAAATTCCCAAATAATAATAAAAATAAAATGTTAAAAATAAGATTATTTTACTGGTCAAGAAAGAGCTCTCTAGATCAAAATATTTACTTCATTGTGTAGAACAAAAGGTAGAAAAACAATGTATATAATAAATATGGGGAGAAATGTTATAAATCCTATTGCCGATATGTTGTAAAATTCTGTAATTCAATGAAAGATTGAGCAGTGAAAACACAGATGCCAATAGTGTACAATATGTTATGATTGTATTTAATTTTGAATGTATATTTATGAATGAGTGAGGCAACAAAGTCTGTCTGAATGTGTCAAAACAAAACTAAATTTTCTACTGTTGGGAAAACATTAGTGGTTCAATTTTTTTCCTTTTGCTGCTACAATTGCTTTAAAGAAAAGTGATACTCAACTTGTTCATAACATTTCTTACAGCATAGATTCTCTTAATTTTTTGTAATAACTTCCTTCTAGAGCTTATTGATGTACACAAATTCATTCATATGTACATTTTAATTTATTCATTACATTTTTATATTGTGTGTTGCTGTGGAGTGTGTGTGTGTGTGTGTGTGTGTGTGTGTGTGTGTGTGCTCATATGCATATGTGCAACCATGTGTTGGTGGACATCACAGGACATCTTGAGGCAGAGTTCTTGGCTTTTATCATATGGCTTTTATGAAATGGAAGTCAGAAACCATTTATGAGTCCTGGGAACAGGGAATGCCTGAACGCCTTTATCTATATTTCTATTTTCATTTGTTGAAAAAAATTTTCTCACATAGGATGTCCTCATTATGTTCACCTCTCCTGCTGCTCTGCCCAGTTTATCCCCACACCTGCTCTCATGTAGACTCAGTTCCTTTCTGTCTCTCTTTAGAAACCAAACAGGCTTCTAAGGGTTAATAATAAATAAACAAAACAAATAATAAATAAGCAAAACAAAAATTAGCACACTACAGTTGAAGAAGAGAAGAGAGAGGGAGAGAGTGTGACAGAGAGAAAGAGAGAGAGAGAGAGAGAGAGAGAGAGAGAGAGAGAGAGAGAGAGAGAGAAGAATCAGAGACTCATTAAGGAATCTCATAAAACACAAAATTGAATGCCATAATATATACACTAAGGATCTGATGTAGACATATGCAAAATATGCATATGCTGCCTCAGTCTCTGTGAGTTCATATGAGCTGTGGACATTGTGAGGGATAGTTTTATGTCAACTTTACACAAGCTAAAATCATCTGAGAGGGGGAAACCTCAGTTAAAGAAAATGCCTCCAAAAGGTTAGCCTATGTGAAAGCCTGAAGGGCATTTTTTAAAATTAGTGATTGATAAGGACGGCCAGTGTCCAATGTGGGTGATGCCAAACCTGAGCCAGTGGTAGTTCTGGGTTCTATACAGAATCGATCCACTCTTATCTCCTTGTACTAAGCTCAACTCCAAGTGGATCAAGGACCTCCACATTAAACCAGACACACTGAAATTAATAGAAAAGAAACTGGGGAAGACCCTTGAGGACATTGGCTCAGGGGGAAATTTCCTGAACAGAACACCAATAGCTTATGCTCTAAGATCAAGAATAGACAAATGGGACCTTATAAAATTACAAAGTTTCTTCAAGGCAAAAGACACTGTCAAAAGGACAAATCGGCAACCAATAAATTGGGAAAAGATCTTCACCAATGCTACATCTGACAGAGGGCTAATATCCAATGTATACAAAGAACTCAAGAAGTTAGACCCCAGAAAACCAAATAACACTATCCAAAAATGGGGTATGCAGAGCTAAACAAAGACTTTTCACCTGAAGAAATTTGGATGGCTGAGAAACACCTTAAAAAAATGTTCAACATCATTAGTCATTAGAGAAATGCAAATCAAAACAACCCTGAGATTTCACCTCACACCAGTCAGAATGGCTAAGATTAAAAACTCAGGAAACAACAGGTGTTGGCGAAGATGTGGAGAAAGAGGAACACTCCTCCACTGCTGGTGGGAATGCAAGCTGGTACAACCACTCTGGAAATCAGTCTGGCGTTTCCTCAGAAAACTGGACATGATACTTCTGGAGGACCCAGCCATACCACTCCTGGGCTTATACCCAGAAGATTCCTCAGCATGCAATAAGGATACATGCTCCACTAAGTCCATAGCAGCCCTATTTATAATAGCCAGAAGCTTGAAAGAACCCAGATGTCCCTCAACATAAGAATGGATACAAAAATGTGGTATATATACACAATGGAGTACTATTCAGCCATTAGAAACAATGAATTCATGAAATTCTTAGAGAAATGGATAGAGCTGGAGAACATCCTACTAAGTGAGGTAACATAGTCTCAAAAGAACACCCATGGTATGCACTCACTGATAAGTGGATATTAGCCTAGAATCCTGGGACACCAAAGACACAGTCCACATACCAAATGATGTCCAACAAGAAGAAAGGAGTGGACCTGGTTCTGGAAAGGCTCAAAGCATCAGTGTAGGAGAATACCAGAACAGGGAAGTGGTAAGGGGTGGATGGGGGAACACGGGGAGGGAAAAGGGCATGGGGGGACTTATGAGGGGCAGGGAACCAGAAAAAGGGAAATGAAATGTAAATAGAGAATATATCCAATAAAAAGAAAGAAAGAAAGAAATCAGGCTGGGCAAACTCTGCTTAAACTATGTGCAAGCCAGTAAACAGCATCACTCCATGGTCTTTACATCAGTTTCTGCCTCCAGGTTCCTGTCCTGTTGGAATTTCTGTCCTGAATTTCTTTGAAGATGGACAGTGATATGGAATTGTATGCCCAATGAATCTTTTCTTCCCTAAGTTGGATTCTTTGGTCATGGTGTTTTATTGCAACACTAGTAACCCTAAGACAATCATGTTGATTGGATGGGCTTTGTTTTCTTTTAATTTTTTCTATATTCTTTGTTTACATTCCATACGATTTTCCCTTTCCTGGTTCCCCCCTCCCCATAAGTCCCATAAGCCCTCTTCCCTCCGTCCATTCCCCAATCAACCCCCTCCTACTTCTCTGTCCTGGTAATCCATTTTCTTAATGTCCTCCATCCCTCTGGCTCCTACTCTTTTTCCTGTGTTGGTCCCTAAGCCCTGAGAAGAGTTTTAATGAAGATACCACCTTTAGGGCTGAGTGTTCTAAGGTCTCTGACTGCATAATGTCTAGCCGTTGATCTCTGAATATGTTCCCATCTGCTGCAGGAGGAAGCTTCTATGATGATGGCTGAGCAAGTCACTGATCGGAGTATAGCAAAATGTGAACAAGAGTCATTTTATTCCCGTTTCTTTTTTTCTTTTAGACTAGTAGTATTTAGTTATACCCTATGTCCCTTGCCTATCTAGTCTCAGGTTCTTAGTCATCCAAGCAGTCTTGGGCATGGTTCCCTCTCTTGGAGTGAACATTTTGTCAAATCAGATATTGGTTACTTATTCCTAAAACTTTTGTGCCACTGTTGCCCTAGCATATCTTGTGGGCAGGACACCATTGTAGATCAGCATTGTAGAGTTTACGTCTGGCATAGTGTTCATGTTTCTCCTTTGGTTGTATGCAAACTTTCCTCTACCAAAGATACTACTACATAGAGGTGTAGGCTCCCAATAGGCACCAGCTTGATGTCACCATGTTCAAATGAGTTGTATAGATATTATCTTCAGTAAGGGGCCTTGCTGTCAGTTTGTGAGGAGCAACCTATAGTCTTGGAAACAGCCTAGGCTCTTTGGGGATACCCAAGGTACCCCTTTAGCCAAGAAATCAATTAGATATAGGCTATTCCTAGTATTGGAAGCTTCATTTGGTGACAAAAGATGGCTAGTTAGGGTTTTATCTCCTCCGCTATTTGATGACTTTATTTAGATTGCCTTCATATATGTATATATTCTAGGCAGTTTCTACTGTATTTCATACTACCTCTCAAATACCAATTCATTTTAGCAATCTTTTCCCTTATTCCTTCCCTCATCCCCCTTTCCCCTCCCTTCCAGCCCCCCCACTCATCTATAATTATCTATTTTATTTCCCTATCCTAGTGAGATCTATCTGCCCCTCCCTACTCCTTTACTCTATATCTTACATCTATGGTTCCGCAGATTGTTACCTGGTTATCAACTTAACAGGGAACATCCACCTATAAACAGATGAATTCCATGTTTGCCTTTCTGAGCCTGATTTTTTTTAAGATGATTTTTTTTATTTCTATCTATCATCTATGAATTACATGATTTCATTCTTTTTAATGACTAGGATAGATGCTATTGTATAACTTTACCACATTTTCTTTGTCTATTCTTCTGCTGAGGGGCATCTAGATTGTCTATAATTTCTGTTTACTATGAATAGACCAGTAGTGAATATGATTTAGCAAGTGCCTTTGTGGCAAGATGAAGCATCCTTTGAGTATATGCACAAGAGTAGTATGGCTGTCTCTTAAAGTAGATAAATTCCCATTTTGTAATATATTTTTTTATTAATTACATCAGCAAATAGAAATATAGAAGTGTATGACTCTTTGAAGGAGAACATAACTTAACCCAACTAGTACATGTCACCTGAGTTAATTGGCCATGAATATGCATATGATAGAGGCAGTGAGTTAAGAAGTTTTCCTTGGGATGACTCCATTTGGTATTACACACTAAAAATAAAATGGTTATGACAAAACTAATAAAAATAACAACACATAGAAAATTGTAGCTACAGAAATTAGTATCCTTTACTGCCAGCTGATCAATTCTTGAATGTAATTGCTTCCATTACAATGTTTTTGCCTAAAAGAAAAATTAATCTCAAAACACTAAAGCAAAATATATCTCTCCCTCCATCCCATTTTCCCCTTTCCTTTTCCCCACTTCTCTCTAGATCTTCCTATCTTTTTCTGTCTTTGCTTCGACATCTTTCTGTTTCTTTGTTTCTTTGTTTCTCTGTGTCTGTGTCTGTATGTCTGTCTCTCTTCTGCGTGTGTGTCTGTGTGTGTGTGAGAGTGTGTGTGTGCGTGTGTGTGCGTGTGTGTGTTCTCTTTCCTCTCTTCTCTCTTCTTCCTTCCCCGTCCAATACTAACCAAGTTCCTTTTTTTTTTTTTTTTTTTTTTTTTTGTAAACAGAGCAGAATCATCAAACATCTTTGGAAAAATTTTGGTCTGGAAATCCCAAATCATATACTATCCTTTCATGTTATCAATATTTTGTTTTTAACTCTATAAAAATGTGTTTCTATGAGCTTCCAAACTTGTTTTCATGCTAAGAAACATTCTACTCTTCTGGATCATTCAACACTTTGAATCAAAGTGTTGCATATCTCATAAAATGCTCTAATGTCTTCTCAGTTGTAAATCTAGAAAATATTTACAATTTCCTCACTATAATTCCTATGAAAACATTTATACTGTAGGATATATTATAGTAAAATGCATACCATTTCATGAGCTGTACAGAGAAAAGATGTATTTCTAGGAAAAACAGGCCTTAATGAGGCATATTTTTATTTTATTTTCATATAGACATATGACACAATTACCATGTATTCAGAAATTTAAGTTCGACTCATCAACATTATTTCATTTTCTTTCGGTAGAATTACTATATTAACCCTGAACTGCATTTTTCCCAATGTTTGGAAAAGATAACTTTGGTGGCTATTGCATTAAACTTAAGTATGAACTCTGATAAATTTTATTGATAAATTCACAACTGGAAACAATTTAGTCAACTTTAGAAAGAGGGATAAATAAAACAGTGCCGTGGACTTGTGGTGGGGTTTATCTCAGCTCCTCACCTTAAACTGCGTTTACTGAACTTACTAATAAGCTGTCACAAGCCAGCTGCCATCCTGGAAAACAGCATCAACTCGAAAAATAAAGCAGACAGCGTATATAAAAGAGGGAAGACATAGAAGTGAATATTTCAGAAGTAATGTGATATTTAAAAAATAGAAGTGCCATTTCTGAGAAAGAATGAATATGCCATGAAGATAGGTGACTACAGGAGATCACAGACACACTCAGGGAGGAGGGATTCCTGGAGCAGAGCCATGAACTGGGGTTTAAACAGAGAGGAAGCCTGAAGTGCTGCCATCTATACAATTAGCTTTTAGAATCTGACAGGAAGGAAAAACAGGCTTTAAATAAAATGTTTTAACAAATCTTAGGATGATCCCATTTTACTCAGACGCCAGAGGGCAAAATCAGCAAATATGAATCTTGTAGTATACTGGGACTCCCAGCAAAGGCAGAAGAAAAGAGAAATTAGTCATTATATGACTTCAGTTATACACACATCACCACCACATGCACACACACTCACACACACAAACACACACTCACATTCACACTCACTCACACACACACACACACACACACACACTACACCACATCATAGACACTGCACCACACCACATACACTACACCACACCACATACTTACATGCACATACTTACAAACCCACCACAGACACACATATATCTCCCATACTACACCCCCCATACAGCCCCCATACATAAAAACACAGTACAAACACCACAAATATTCATAAAACCACACTACACAGAAAGAGAGCGACAAATACACCACAGACACACTACATACCATTCATGCCATACTCCCCAGATACAAACACAGCACAGCACAAACACCGACACCACATACATGCACACAAACACACACATACACTACACCACATCATAGACATTACACCACACCACATATACTACACCACACCACACACACACTTACAAACCCACCACAGACATACATAAATCTCCCATACTACACCTCCCATACTACAGCCCCACACACACATAAAAACACAGTGCAAACATCACACATACTCATAAAACATACCACACAGAAAGAGACAAATATACCACAGACACACAACATACCATACGTACCATACTCCCTAGATAAAAACACAGCACAGCACAGACACAGACACCACACACATGCACACTCACATGTAGAGAGAGAGAAAGAGACAGAGAGGAAGGTGGGAAGAAGAGGAAAAGGAAGAGAAAGAGATAGAGAAAGAGAAATAGAAATAGAAAGAGAAAGAGAAAGAGAAAGAGAAAGAGAAAGAGAAAGAGAAAGAGAAAGAGAAAGAGAAAGAGAAAGCAAAAGCGAAAGCAATGGAGGCAATGCCTGAAAGATGCCTGAACAAATCCATTTTGTTGATGGAGAGGCAGATTTGTAGAATGGCCAGTTCCTAGAGCACTGAACAACCACTAACAGTCTTCTCATCCAGTCTCCTTCCACATTCCATGAACTCATGAATTAACAGCTCAGAATTCAAGAAGTTTGTCCATATTTCAATAGACTACTTCAAACATTTTGTGGCCAAACCATTACAAAGGCATGAACTTCACTTATGAGCCACAATAAAAGAACAATATCAAATCTAGAATGATAGCCTTCTTTTCATGTCTTATTTCTTAACACAAAGAGTATTTCACTTCATAATAAAAACACTACTGCATTAGAAACAACTGGAAATATTTAAGTTCTATAACAATGCATTATTTTCTTATTATTTTACTTATTATTATTGAACTTATTCCAAGTTCAATCATTTGCTTAGAATTAATGAATGAGTATTTTGGTAAGATGTTCTTTGGTATTATGATAAATCCTAATTTATGTACATGAACGTATCTTTATGTGCAAGAGACAGAATTAAACAAACTCAGCATATTCACATTTTAGAGTCTTTCATTATTCTAAAAGAATCAGGGGTTAAAAACCTTCTTTGGCTATAGACATCTATGTACACACTGTTGGACGTAGCTGTAATAGTCTGTGAGTATCTACTACTAAACAGTCAATTTTCACATCTTGCTAGCCTTTTTTTAAACAACATTAGATACAATATGGAAATAAATTCATCCTGAGTGGAGGAAGTGGGGTTCTCTGGTACAAGGATGTATGTGAACCACATAAAAAAGAAGAAAAGAGGCAAGTATCCCAATTCTTATGAAGTGCTTATGATAATGATGCACACTGCCTGCTCTCGGTATTCAATGATGGGGTAAAGTTTCTCCACTCATTTTCAATCTAGCAACCTTGAGATTTTACACCACTTAAGTTTTATTACCTGGAAATTACATCCAATTTATCTACACAAATACATTGACATCAAGTAAATGCAATGTAAATCAGTAATCAGTTGGCTTTAAGACCGCCCTTTAATTAGACCTGTGGTAATCTGTCTAGTGAATATATCATGATGCAATCAAATTAATGCATGTAATAAATTCAGAAGTGGCTCCCTTGCCACTGGAAGGTTGGCACAGTGTTGCTACATGTCAAGCAGTATCAGTATGCTCTATGGTCTGATGCCTTCCTACAATGAGTGTTTGTCCTTTAGCAAGGCGATAGTAACTTTACTTTGGTTCCGTTTATGTCCCTACCCTTGCACAAGTCGTCCAAAGCCATAGCCTTTTCAGATTTATTCCCCAAATTTTCCATATGCCTTTTAAGTTATGCTTCCACTGATAGCATCATACCTAGCCCACGAACCTGATATTAAAGCTGTCAGGAGCTTATTTATAAGCCCTCAAAGAGCTTCTTTATCAGCCAGAGCAGTCCATCTGACAGAGATGATGGTAGCAGTCAGCAGAAAACATTGATCAATGGCTCTTTTTGTAGAGGAGACTGATTCCAAGACAAAAGCACCGAGTAGATTAATCCTTTCTCAACACATGAAGCTTAGAAACCTACATAAAGGCACCTTGTGTGGAGAAGAGCAGTCTGTCTTCAGCTCTCAAATGTATTTGCAATTTTCCTTTCCATTCCTCTGAGGCATCTGTAGAATATCTGGAGTTAATAGTTGTCTTTCACCATAAATTAATAAATTGGCTCTTTTTATTTCTAAAAAAAAATCTAAAGGTATTCTTTACTTCACAAAGTTTAAGACATCATACTCTGCCCACTACTGAAGTGTTTAATGGCTTATTTTTACCAACTGACACAGTAACACTCCTAAGATTTGCTTTCCAAGTTATGATATAAGTTTAGATATAAGAAAGAAAAAGATAGATAGATAGATAGATAGATAGATAGATAGATAGATGATAGATAGATAGATAGATAGATAGATAGAAAAAAGAAACTGTTGGCCTATAGAAAATTTTACTTAACAGAGGAAGCTTTTTGAAAAATATATTATTAGCAGAGAATGACAATTTCCAAATTAGTGGGGGATATCATTTATTGTCGTTTTGTCTACAGATATTGTGTGAATACTGCGTGTGTACACTATTCTAGGCATCCCATTTGTGTTCTCTTATTGAAGGCTAAAAATAAAGAAAATGTCCTACCTCAAGATTTATTTCTGTCTGTTGTTCATATGAGGTCTCATGCTTACTGATGCTAATCTTACCACTAAGCTTGAGCTCAGCATTCTCTCTCTCTCTCTCTCTCTCTCTCTCTCTCTCTCTCTCTCTCTCTCCTCTCCTCTCCTCTCCTCTCCTCTCCTCTCCTCTCAGAGGTTGAAACTGAGTATCAAAGATGTTAACTTATCAAGTGACTTGTCCACCTGACTGATAAGCAGAAACACATACAGTGCACTCTGTTCACCAGTGTTGGCACTTTCCATGAGTTCTGAGGTGTCTCATTTTAAAAATATTTACAAAAGCAGTATGTGGTTTTTCACATAATTTAGATACAGATTCAACAAGTACATCTGAGACGATCAGTGCCAGACAAAAGGTAAAGATCCCTGGCACAATGGTAAACAGCATTAGTTTCCTCCATAATCAGACTTTACAAAAACATACTCATTGAAATACAGAGAACTGGTCTGCTGTGACACATCCTATCTAAAAAGAGTAGAGTTTCAGAAAGATGATCATATCTACATTCCTAAGGCACTGGGGCAAGATATTTTCTAAGGATGAAAAAGTGTTCTTTGACAAACACTAGGCCAAGACAAGGTGAGTCTGAACAAAAACATCCATATGCACACACAAAAGAAGAAACAAATTGCTCTGGTTGGATTCCAAAGTTCTGTCAGGCTTCACGCACAGTCACCCTCACTGGTAGAAAAGGAAACTTTATGACCATCCATGTCCAGAGCCTGGAAAAAGAACAGCTGAGACTTTAATGTGATTCTCTCTCATCTGAAAGTTAATACACTTTCTCAAAACGACAACTCTGCCTTGAGATTTTCCTGAGTGGGCTGCTTCATGGGTAGCCATCAAAAGAAATATTTCAAAGCTAACAGAGAATTTGTAAATGTCAGAGCTTACCTTTTGTATGGACAGGTGCCAAAAGATGTGGGGTCTGTTAAAAAGGCGAGTCACTTTTTGAATTCATAAAAAAATATTTGGATGTAAATTGAAATGTAAAAAGCAAAAAAAAAATCAGTCTTTAGATTTTTTTGTCATGATAAACTTTATTTAATTTAAGGCATACTGAGAAAGAATTCATCAAACCCACTTCAGTTCCAAGGAATGCTGCCTAGTTTACCAGAACTCCACAAAACTACTGCAGACCAGAAATCTAAGCACTGCACTACAGCTATGTCAATAGGAATACATACAGCCCAGGTCTGATACCACTCTGCTGATATTTAAAGAAATTTATCTCTCTCTGCAAAGCTCACAGCACTACTCAAAAGAAATGCAGGGTACTTTCATGAAAATGCAAAGTATTTCTGCAAACACATAGCCAACGTCTGTGTAAACTCCATTGTTGGAAATTCATGTTAGAATCATGCTGTAATGTGCTTCACTTATTTAAATCCCAACTAAGGCTCAGATTAGTAATTTTGCAGAAAAGACTCTCCAATAGTGATTTCTGAAAGACAGTCCTCATTTCTCAAGGTCATATCAAATAATGAATTTTTAGGAAATTTCACAGATATTGCAGGCACAATTATTTTTTATCCTTCATATTTTACTGTGAGCCACTCAGGCCTTTGCTTTGTTAATAGATTTATTTAATGTGGCATATTAAAAACTTTTCTCATTTTCTCCACATTCGATGTGGCAAATCTCTGAAAGCTGTACGTTATTGTTTAACTTTCTCTTTGTGTGCCAAGACTGCCTTTGTTTGCATGTAGATTCTTTTGGTCTTAAGGATCTAGTTTTACCATATCTGTGTAACGATATGTAAGGAAGAGAACATGATTTTGACAGAGAGAAAGTGAGAAGATACACTTGACAAATCAGAGGAAGGAACAGGAAGGGGAGACGTGATTTAATTGTATTTTAATTTAAATTTTTTATTTGTCAATTTGCAGTAGCAATGGGCACAGCTTCTGTTGAGGCTAGACAAGGTCATCTGGTTAGGAGAAATGAATCCAAAGGCAGGCAACAGAGTCAGAGACCACCCTGCTCCTGCTGTTAGTGATCAACACGAGAACGAGCTGTACATCTGTTAACTATGAGGAGAGGAACTAGGTCTGCATGCTCTCTGGTTGGTGTTTCAGTCTCTGTGAGTCCCCCTTGGGCCCAAGATAGTTGATTCTCTAGGTTTTCTTGTGGTATCCTGATCAGGATATAAAATAAATGAATAAATTAATGAAAACAGAGAGGAAATAGAAGATCTTAAAACGAATAAAACAAAAAAATAGAATTGTATGTGTAAACTTTGTTATAAAATGATCACATAAGCACTGCTTTTTAACGTATTTTGCTTGTTAATGGCCTCATATCACCCTGAATTATAAGCTGCATGGCCATTAAGTATACGTTATTAGAGTATGTAAACATTTATTTCTTAAACCAGGCAATCTCTACAGGAGGAGATGCTTGAGCAGGAACCTGGACAAGGCATTAAAATGTGCACAAGGGTAAGAAAGGACTCTTGAAAAGCAAAGCAACAAGTGCACAGGGACAGAGAGTGAGAGTTCAACAACAAGTTTGAGAAACACCAATAAATGTATTATCCCAAGAGAAAAAGGAAGCGTAGAGCACGTGGAGAGTGGTTGCAGGTACAACTGCAGATGTGTTGTTAGGAAGAGCATGTGTCGTTTTATCAGCTTTGAAATTCTATTCTGGTTGAAATAGAAAAGTATTTTTTATTGGATATATTCTATATTTACAATTCATTTCCCTTTTTCTGGTTCCCCACCCCCAAGGGTCCCACATGCCCTTTTCCCTCCCCCTGCTCCCTCATCCACCCCATCCCACCTCACTGTTCTTGTACTCCCCCACAATGATGCTTTGGTCCATTCTAGCTCCAGTGTCCACTCCTTTCTTCTTGTCAGACCTCACTTGGAATGTGATTTATGTCTTTTGTATTCCAAGATTCTAGGCTAATATCCACTTATCAGTGACTGCATACCATGGGTATTCATTTGAGACTGGGTCACCTCACTTAGTATGACGTTCTCCAGCTCCATCCATTTCTCTAAGAATTTCATGAATTCATTGTTTCTAATGGCTGAATAGTACTCCATTGTGTATAAATACCACATTTTTTTTGTATCCATTCCTCTGTTGAGGGACATCTGGGTTCCTTCCAGCTTCTGGCTATTATATATAAGGCTGCTATGAACATAGTGGAGCATGTATCCCTATTGCATGCTGGGAATCTTCTGGGTATATTCCGAGGAGTGGTATGGCTGGGTCCTCCGAAAGTATCACGTCCAGTTTTCTGAGGAACTGCCATACTGATTTCCAGAGTGGTTGTACCAGCTTGCATTCCCACCAGTAGTGGAGGAATGTTCCTCTTTCTCCACATCCTCGCCAACACCTGATGTCTTCTGAGTTTTTAATCTTAGCCATTCTGACTGGTGTGAGGTGAAATCTCAGGGTTGTTTTGATTTGCATTTCCCTAATGACAAATGATGTTGAACATTTTTTAAGGTGTTTCTCAGCC
Source organism: Apodemus agrarius (assembly GCA_964023405.1). Lineage (NCBI taxonomy): Eukaryota > Metazoa > Chordata > Mammalia > Rodentia > Muridae > Apodemus > Apodemus agrarius. The sequence goes on from OZ030009.1 coordinate 127,804,646, forward strand.
ATCCGAATTTCTTCAGGTGAAAAGTCTCTGTTTAGCTCTGTACCCCATTTTTGGATAGGGTTATTTGGTTTTCTGGGGTCTAACCTCTTGAGTTCTTTGTATACATTGGATATTAGCCCTCTGTTAGATGTGGGGTTGGTGAAGATCTTTTCCCAATTTGTTGGTTGCCGATTTATCCTTTTGACAGTGTCTTTTGCCTTACAGAAACTTTGTAATTTTATGAGGTTCCACTTGTCTATTCTTGCTCTTAGACCATAAGCAATTGGTGTTCTGTTCAGGAATTTTTCCCCTGAGCCAATGTCCTCTAGGGTCTTCCCCAGTTTCTTTTCTATTAGTTTTAGTGTGTCTGGTTTTATGTGGAGGTCCTTGATCCACTTGGAGTTGAGCTTAGTGCAAAGAGATAAGAGTGGGTCAATTCTCATTCTTCTGCATGTTGACCTCCAGTTGAGCCAGCACCATCTGTTGAAAAGGCTATCTTTTTTCCACTGGATGTTTTCAGCTACTTTGTCGAAGATCAATTGGCCATAGATGTGCGGGTTCAATTCTGGGTCTTCGATCCTATTCCATTGATCCGCCTCCCTGTCACTGAACCAATACCATGCAGTTTTTAATACTACTGCTCTGTAATATTGCTTGAGGTCCAGGATATTGATTGCCCCAGAAGTTCTTTTGCTGTTGATGATAGTTTTGATGAAGAATTTTTTTTGTGCTTTGGTTTAGATGTTAGAAATTTCACTTTAGCCTAGGCAATAAATTGGATGTTATAGAAGAAATGGGTAATTATTGCTGCAATTTATGGGAGGAATTCAGATGGCTAGAGTGAGTAAACAAATGAGTAAACATATTAGCAAGTGGTTGGAAAGAATCCCTATGGATCATCTGCACAAGCCTTACAACGAGCCTATAAAAAAAGGGTCAAACACCTTCAAGCACCAAACTTGAGCTGGGCAGCAGATGTAAATGTGATACCAAGTGTTATGGGTTCTATCTTAGGACTTTTAGATGTTGAAAAAGCATTCGACAAAATTCAGCATCCTTTCATGCTAAAAGTCTTGGAAAGAGCAGGAATTCAAGGCCCATACCTAAACATAGTAAAAGCAATCTACAGCAAACCAGTAGCCAACATCAAAATAAATGGAGAGAAACTTGAAGTATTCCCACTAAAATCAGGGACTAGACCAGGCTGCCCTCTCTCTCCATATCTTTTCAATATAGTACTTGAAGTTCTAGCAAGAGCAATTAGACAACATAAGGAAGTCAAAGGGATACAAATTGGAAAGGAAGAAGTCAAACTATCATTATTTGCAGACGATATGATAGTTTACCTAAGTGACCCAAAAAACTCCACCAGAGAACTTCTACAGCTGATAAACAACTTCAGGAAAGTGGCAGGTTATAAAATTAACTCAAGCAAGTCAGTGGCCTTCTTGTACTCAAAGGACAAGCAGGCTGAGAAAGAAATTAGGGAAATAACACCCTTCACAATAGCCACAAACAACATAAAGTATCTTTGCGTAACTCTAACCAAACAAGCGAAAGATCTGTACAACAGGAACTTCAAGTCCTTGAAGAAAGAAATCGAAGAAGACCTCAGAAGATGGAAAAATATTTCTTGCTCCTGGATTGGCAGGATCAATATAGTAAAAATGGCCATCTTGCCAAAAGCAATATACAGATTCAATGCAATCCCCATCAAAATCCCAACACAATTCTTCATAGATCTAGAAAGAGCAATTCTCAAATTCATCTGAAGCAACAAAAAACCCAGGATAGCTAAAACTATTCTCAACAATAAAAGGACTTCTGGGGGAATCAATATCCCTGACCTCAAGCAGTACTACAGAGCAATTGTGTTAAAAACTGCATGGTATTGGTATAGCAACAGGCAAGCAGATCAATGGAACAGGATTGAAGACCCAGAAATTAACCCACAGACTTATGGTCACTTGATCTTTGATAAAGGAGCCACAACCATCCAGTGGAATAAAGATAGCCTTTTCAACAAATGGTGCTGGTTCAACTGGAGGTCAACATGCAGAAGAATGCGAATTGACCCACTCTTATCTCTTTGCACTAAGATCAACTCCAAGTGGATCAAGGACCTCCACATAAAACCAGACACACTGAAACTATTAGAAAAGAAACTTGAGAAGACCCTGGAGGACTTGGGCACAGGGGAAAAGTTCCTGAACAGAACACCAATAGCTTACGCACTAAGATCAAGAATTGACACATGGTACCTCATAAAATTGCAAAGTTTCTGCAAAGCAAAGGACACTGTCAGAAGGACAAAATGGCAACCAACAAAGTGGGAAAAGATCTTCACCAACCCCACATCCGACAGAAGGCTAATATCCAATATATACAAAGAACTCAAGAAGTTAGACCCCAAAGAAGCAAATAACCCTATCAAAAAATGGGGCACAGAGCTAAACAAAGAATTTTCACCAGAAGAAATTCGGATGGCCAAGAAACACCTTAAAAGATGTTCAACATCATTAGTCATCAGGGAAATGCAAATCAAAACAACCCTGAGATTCCACCTCACTCCAGTCAGAATGGCTAAGATTAAAAACTCAAGAGACAACAAGTACTGGCGAGGATGTGGAGAAAGAGGAACACTCCTCCACTGTTGGTGGGATTGCAAAATGGTAAAACCACTCTGGAAATCAGTTTGGCAGTTCCTCAGAAAATTGTGCATGTCATTTCCAGAGGACCCTGGCATACCACTCCTGGGCATATACCCAGAGGATTCCCCTGCATGCAATAGACATATGCTCCACTAAGTTTATAGCAGCCTTGTTTATAACAGCCAGAAATTGGAAGGATCCCAAATATCCCTCAAAGGAGGAATGGATACAGAAAATGTGGTATATTTACAAAATGGAATACTACTCAGCAATTAAAAATAATGAATTCATGCAATTGGTAGGTAAATGGTTAGACCTGGAAAATATCATCCTGAGTGAATTAACCCAATCACAAAAGAATGCACATGAAGAGGCAGATTTCTGAGTCCGAGGCCAACCTGGTCTACAGAGTGAGTTCCAGGACAGTCAGGACTACACAGAGAAACCCTGTCTTGAAAAACCAAAAAAAAAAAAAAAAAAAAAAAACCAACAACCAAAAAACAAAAATCAAAAACAAAAAACAAAAATCTATGTAGACCCAACCATATAGAAGATACTTGAGAGCCGGGACCAGCTCTCCGAGCGGACTAGCAGCTAGGGGCCACCGGGCCACCTAGGGGCTCAGCTCGGCACTCTAGCAGCTGGAGTCAGGGGCCTGGACTCAGAGCGAGCATAGTCCAGCACAGACAACGCAGCCAGAAAGGAGCAGCAGAGCCGGGTACGAGCAGCTCAGCCAAGGACACGTGGTGCTTTCAGCAGGGGCAGCCATCTTGCCCCAGACCCCCGCGCGCAAACAGCGGGCACACTGGACTGGACGCAGTGAGTGGCTGGAATCAGGTGCGTGGCCAGAGTTATAGCTTAGCTTAGCTCTGCAGGAGATCTGGGCACAGAAAGCTCAGCTGTGGGTGCAGACTAGCAGCCAGGACCAGCTCTCTGAGCGGACTAGCAGCGAGGGGCCACCGGGCCGCCTCGGGGCACAGCTCGGCACTCTAGCAGCTGGAGTCAGGGGCCTGGACTCAGAGCGAGCATAGTCCAGTACAGACAACGCAGCCAGAAAGGAGCAGCAGAGCCGGGAACGAGCAGCTCAGCCAAGGACACGCGGTGCTTTCAGCAGGGGCAGCCATCTTGCCCCAGACCCCCCGCGCACAAACAGCGGGCACACTGGACGCAGTGAGCGGCTGGAATCAGGTGCGTGGCCAGAGTTATAGCTTAGCTTAGCTCTGCAGGAGATCCGGGCACAGAAAGCTCAGCTGCGGGTGCAGACTACCGGCCGGGACCAGCTCTCTGAGCGGACTAGCAGCAAGGGGCCACCGGGCCGCCTCAGGGCACAGCTCAGAACTCTAGCAGCTGGAGTCAGGGACCTGGACTCAGAGCGAGCATAGTCCAGCACAGACAAGCTGCCAGAAGGGATCTGTCTCCTGGGGACAGGCATGCTGTGCTTTCAGCAGGGCGACATCTACAATAAGACCAACTAGCGCCAGAGATAAAGAGATGGCAAAAGGCAAACGTAGGAACGTTATTAACAGAAATCAAGGCAATATGGCACCATCTGAACCCAATTCGCCAACCACAGCAAGTCCAGGATACCCCAGCACACCAGAAAAACAAGAGTTAGATATAAAAGCACAGGTCATGATGCTCCTAGAGGAACACAAAAAAGACATAAACAAATCTCTTAAAGAAATGCAGGGGAACATCAATAGAGTAGAAGCTCTTACAATCCAAACACAAAATACACTTAAAGAACTCCAGGAGAATATGGGCCATCAGACAGAAACCAATAAAGAGGAAGTGAGAAAATCAGTTAAAGAAATGCAGGAGAACTTGAAACAACAGGCAGAAGTCATGAAAGAGGGAGCACAAAAATATATTAAAGAATTACATGAAAACACAAACAAACAAATGATGGAACTGAGCAAAACCATCCAAGATCTGAACACAGAGGTAGAAACAACTAAGAAATCACAAAAGGAGGCAACCTTGGAGATAGAAAACCTTGGGAAGAAAACAGGGGTCGTAGATGCAAACATAAACAACAGAATACAAGAGATAGAAATAAGAATCTCTGATGCTGAAGATAACATAGTAACCATTGACTCCACAGTCAAAGAAAATGCAAAATCCAAAAGGCTTGTAACCCAAAACATCCAGGAAATCCAGGACACAATGAGAAGACCAAACCTAAGGATTATAGGGATAGATGAGAGTGAAGATATACAACTTAAAGGGCCAGCAAATATCTTTAACAAAATTATGGAAGAAAACTTTCCTAACTTAAAGAGAGAGATGCCCATGAATGTACAAGAAGCCTACAGAACTCCAAACAGACTGGACCAGAACAGAAACACCTCCCGTCACATAATAATCAAAACCCCAAATGTACTAAACAAAGAAAGAATATTAAAGGCAGTAAGAGAAAAGGGCCAAGTAACATATAAAGGAAGACCTATCAGAATCACACCAGACTTCTCTCCAGAAACCATGAAAGCTAGAAGATCCTGGGCAGACATCATGCAGACCCTAAGAGAAAACAAATGTCAGCCAAGACTACTATACCCAGCAAAACTCTCAATCAAGATAGATGCAGAAATCAAAATATTCCATGACAGGACCAAATTAACACAATATCTTTCCACTAACCCAGCTCTACAAAGGATAATAGGAGGAAAACTCCAACACAAGGAAGGAAATGGCACCCAAGAAAAAGCAAGACAGTAAACTTCTTCCATCAAACTCAAAGGAAGATAACTACTCAAAAACAAAAATAACATCAAAAATGTCAGGAAGTAATAATCTCTATTCCTTAATATCTCTTAACATCAATGGACTCAACTCCCCAATAAACAGACATAGACTAACAGACTGGATACGGAAACAGGACCCTACATTTTGCTGCTTACAGGAAACACACCTCAGAGTCAAAGACAAACACTACCTTAGAGTAAAAGGATGGAAGACAATTTTGCAAGCAAATGGTCACAGGAAGCAAGCTGGAGTAGCCATTTTAATATCAGATAAAATTGACTTTCAACCCAAAGTCATCAAAAGAGACACAGAAGGTCACTTCCTGCTAGTCAAAGGAAGAAGCCACCAAGAGGAACTCACAATTCTAAACATCTACGCTCCAAATGTAAGGGCACCCTCATTTGTAAAAGAAACCTTACTAAAGCTCAAAGCACACATTGCACCTAACACAATGATTGTGGGGGACCTCAATACTCCACTATCTACAGTGGACCGACCAGGAAAACAGAAACTAAACAGAGACACGGAGAAACTCATCGAAACTTTGGAGCAATTGGATTTAACAGATATATATAGAACATTTCACCCTAAAGCAAAAGACTATACCTTCTTCTCAGCCCCTCATGGTACCTTCTCCAAAATCGACCATATAATTGGACACAAGACAGATCTCAACAAATATAAAAAGATCGAACTAATCCCATGCCTCTTATTAGATCACCATGGAGTAAGAGTGTTCTTCAAGAGCAACAAAAACAACGGAAAATCCCCATACGCTTGGAGGCTGAACAATATTCTACTCAATGATACCTTAGTCCAGGAAGAAATAAAGAAAGAAATCAAAGAATTCTTAGAACTTAATGAAAATGAAGGCACAACATACCCAAATCTATGGGACACAATGAAAGCAGTGCTTAGAGGAAAACTCATAGCCCTGAGTGTCTCCAAAAAGAAACAGGAGAGAGCATATACCAGCAACTTAATGGCGCACTTGAAAGCTCTGGAACAAAAAGAAGCAATTTCACCCAGGAGGAGTAGAAGACAGGAAATCATCAAACTCAGGGCTGAAATCAATCAAGTTGAAGCAAAAAGAACCATACAAAGAATCAACAAAACCAGGAGCTGGTTCTTTGAGAAGATCAACAAGATAGATAAACCCCTAGCCAGACTTACTAAAGGGCACAGAGACAGTATTCAAATTAACAAAATTAGAAATGAAAAGGGAGATATAACAACAGAAACTGAGGAAATTCAAAAAATCAGCAGATCCTACTACAAAAACCTATACTCAACACAACTGGAGAATCTGGAGGAAATGGACAATTTCCTCGACAGTTACCAAATACCAAAATTAAACCAGGATCAAATAGATCGTTTAAACAGACCCATAACCCCCAAAGAAATAGAAGGGGTCATAGACAGTCTTCCAACCAAAAAGAGCACAGGACCAGACGGTTTTAGTGCAGAATTCTATCAGACCTTCAAAGAAGTCCTGATACCGATACTCTTCAAATTATTCCACAAAATAGAAACAGAAGGAACACTACCCAACTCATTCTATGAAGCCACAATTACCCTGATACCAAAACCACACAAAGATCCAACTAAGAAAGAGAACTACAGGCCAATTTCTCTTATGAATATCGATGCAAAAATACTAACCAAAATACTTGCCAACCGAATCCAAGAACACATCAAAACGATCATTCACCATGATCAAGTTGGCTTCATCCCAGGGATGCAGGGATGGTTCAATATACGGAAATCCATCAAAGTAATCCACTACATAAACAAACTCAAAGAAAAAAACCACATGGTCATCTCATTGGATGCTGAAAAAGCATTTGACAAAATTCAGCATCCTTTCATGCTAAAGGTCCTAGAAAGAACAGGAATTCAAGGCCCATATCTAAACATAGTAAAAGCAATATACAGCAGACCAGTAGCCAACATCAAGGTAAACGGAGAAAAACTCGAAGCAATCCCTCTAAAATCAGGGACTAGACAAGGCTGTCCCCTCTCGCCATATCTCTTCAATATAGTACTTGAGGTACTAGCTAGAGCAATTCGACAACAGAGGGAAGTCAAAGGGATACAAATCGGAAAGGAAGAAGTCAAACTATCACTATTTGCAGATGATATGATAGTTTACTTAAGTGACCCAAAAACCTCCACCAGAGAACTCCTGCAACTGATAAACAACTTCAGCAAAGTGGCTGGCTATAAAATCAACTCAAGTAAATCAGTAGCCTTCCTATACGCGAAGGATAAGCAGGCCGAGAAAGAAATTAGGGAAATGACACCCTTCACAATAGCCACAAATGATATAAAGTATCTTGGAGTGATGCTAACCAAACATGTGAAAGATTTATACGACAAAAACTTCAGGTCTCTGAAGAGGGAAATTGAAGAAGACATCAGAAAATGGGAAAATCTTCCATGCTCGTGGGTTGGCAGGACTAATATAGTCAAAATGGCAATCTTGCCCAAAGCAATATACAGATTCAATGCAATTCCCATCAAAATCCCAACTTAGTTCTTCATAGAGCTAGAAAGAGCAATTCTCAAATTCATCTGGAATAACAAAAAACCCAGGATAGCTAAAACTATCATCAACAGCAAAAGAACTTCTGGGGGAATCAATATCCCGGACCTCAAGCAATATTACAGAGCAGTGGTATTAAAAACTGCATGGTATTGGTTCAGTGACAGGGAAGCGGATCAATGGAATAGGATCGAAGACCCAGAATTGAACCCACACATCTATGGCCAATTGATCTTCGACAAAGGAGCTGAAAACATCCAGTGGAAAAAAGATAGCCTTTTCAACAGATGGTGCTGGCTCAACTGGAGGTCAACATGCAGAAGAATGAGAATTGATCCACTCTTATCTCCTTGCACTAAGCTCAACTCCAAGTGGATCAAAGACCTCCACATAAAACCAGACACACTAAAACTAATAGAAAAGAAACTGGGGAAGACCCTTGAGGACATTGGCTCAGGGGGAAAATTCCTGAACAGAACACCAATTGCTTATGCTCTAAGAGCAAGAATAGACAAATGGGACCTCATAAAACTACAAAGTTTCTGTAAGGCAAAAGACACTGTCAAAAGGATAAATCGGCAACCAACAAATTGGGAAAAAATCTTCACCAACCCCACATCCGACAGAGGGCTAATCTCCAATGTATACAAAGAACTCAAGAGGTTAGACCCCAGAAAACCAAATAACCCTATCCAAAAATGGGGTACAGAGCTAAACAGAGTCTTTTCACCTGAAGAAATTCGGATGGCGGAGAAACACCTTAAAAAATGTTCAACATCACTAGTCATTAGGGAAATGCAAATTAAAACAACCCTGAGATTTCACCTCACACCAGTCAGAATGGCTAAGATTAAAAACTCAGAAGACATCAGGTGTTGGCGAGGATGTGGAGAAAGAGGAACACTCCTCCACTGCTGGTCGGAATGCAAGCTGGTACAACCACTCTGGAAATCAGTATGGCGGTTCCTCAGAAAACTGGGCGTGATACTTCCGGAGGACCCAGCCATACCACTCCTGGGAATATACCCAGAAGATTCACCAGCATGCAATAAGGATACATGCTCCACTATGTTCATAGCAGCTTTATATATAATAGCCAGAAGCTGGAAAGTACCCAGATGTCCCTCAACAGAGGAATGGACACAAAAAATGTGGTATATATACACAATGGAGTACTATACAGCCATTAGAAACAATGAATTCATGAAATTCTTAGAGAAATGGATGGAGCTGGAGAATGTCATACTAAGTGAGGTGACCCAGTCTCAAAAGAATACCCATGGTATACAATCACTGATAAGTGGATATTAGCCTAGAAGCTTGGAACACCAAAGACACAAATCACATATCAAGTGATGTCTCACAAGAAGAAAGGAGTGGACACTGGTGCTAGAATGGACCAAAACATCATTGTGGGAGAGTACAAGAACAGTTAAATGGGAGGGGGTGGATTCGGGAGCAGGGGGAGGGAAAAGGACATGTGGGACCTTTGGGGGTGGGGAACCAGAAAAAGGGAAATGAATTGTAAATATAGAATATATACAATAAAAAAAAGAAGATACTTCAAAAAATCAATGGATTAAGATGCTTGATCCCAGATAAAGAATATTTTATGTAAGTAAAATACAAAATGGTAGATACTGAGACAAGTATTTATTCTATATACTCATTGAAAATTAACAATATACAAATCTTATATATTTCTCCAATTTTGAGATCCTTCTTATGTGTCCCCTAGCTATAGACACTAAGATATCATCTTAAACTTTATAGTAAATGGCATTATACATATTTTAATGATTAGCAATTAGTTTTATTTTATTTATGTTATGATGCTTGTAAACTTCTTTGAGTAAAGTAGAATTTCAAATATTTTATGTTCATTTATTACATAGTCCCATTGGTATCTAAAAGTTTTAGGGTAAATATTATTGTGTGTACATTACCCATTAGATTATGAATTTCCAAACATTTCTCTGTGATTTAAAAATGTTATCATTATAATCTATTATCTGGGATTTGCAGCATTTCAGTTAAATAATTTCCTTTCACAGATTGATTTTATCCTAGATAACATGGCTTACATATTTTTACCAATTTATTTTTATGACTCGATGTTAACTTTAATATTTAAGTATACTGCCAATTTGCTGTAAAACTTTATGCTTTCTTGGGTGTTGTACATATGTTTATTCAATTTTTGTATTACAATATGAATGAAAAAAAAAGAATGCACATGAAATGCAATCACTGATACGTGAATATTAATGAGCCCAGAAGCCCTAAATACTCAAGACACAAATAGCAAGTCAAATGATTCCCAAGAAGAAGAAAGGAGAGGACCCTTGGCCTATAAAGATTGCATCCAGTTTAGTAAAGAAACTGAGAGGGGAGGGGGAATGATTGGGGAATAGTTGTGGGGGGAGAGGAACTATGGGAACTATGGTGGGTGGGATCTGGGAAAGGGGAAAGCCTTTGGAATATAAACATAGAATATAGAAAATAAAAATAAACACACACACACACACACACACACACACACAAAACAATTGGTAAACCCTCTTCTTTGAAATACTGAGTCAACCTTTACAGAAAACATTATCCCTCAGTCCCTGTGAACTCACCTACAGGTAGCACATTTGGAAATGCTCTTCTCTCAATGAAAAAAAAATAAATGGCTTAAAATTATTCTTTTAGTATGTGGCATGACACCTTTCCTGTAGTGCAAAGTTATGTGATTATCCAATTGACCCATCTACTGCAAATAGTCTCAACTCTATTCTATATGATTGTATGGGACTGTCTGGCCATGACATATCTTATTAGTGCAAGTGCAATATGTTACTTAGTAAAATTAGATCACAAAGAGTAATCTGAATTGAATTTCTACTCTTAAAAATATGGCATATGGAGGCTCTGCGGGACTTCCCTGCGCCCTCTGGCAGTACACCAAGGCAGCGGTCTGCAACCAGCTCGCTGGCCCCTGGACCAGCGATAGCGGCAGGCCCCCATATTGCAACCAGGACACAGCCGGAAAGGCCCAGGTAGACACTCCTTCCAGGGCTACCCTTACGGGGGGATCTGCTAGGCTCTCGCTGCCAGGCAGGCTGAGTTCCTCCTAGGTTCTGCAGGACTTCCCTGAGCCCTCTGGCCTTGTACCAAGGCAGGGGGCAGCAACCAGCTCGCTGGCCCATGGACCAGCGATAGCAGCAGGCCTCCATATTTCAACCAGGACACGGCTGGAGAAGCCCAGGTAGACAGACTCCATCAGGGGCTACAATTGCATGGGTGGCAGCCAGCTTATGATCCCTTAAAGCAGCAGTCACGCATATTCACCAGTAGAGAAACTACAGGTGAGCCCAGCCTCACAGGAGATTCAAACACCAGCCACTGAAAACAAGGCCAACTAACACCAGAAATAACCAGATGGTAAAAGAAAAACGAAGGAACGTTACTAACAGAACTCAAGGCAACATGACAGCATCTGAACCCAGTTCGCCAACAACAGGAAGCCCTGGATACCCCAAAACACCAGAAAAACAAGACTTGGATATAAAATCACTGGTCAGGATGCTGGTAGCTGAACACATAGAAAAATCTCGTAAAGAAATAGAGGAGAAAATGGATCAAAAGTTAGAAGCCTTTACGAGGCAAATACAAAAATCACTTCAAGAAATTCAGGAGAAGATGGATCAAAAAGAAGAAGACAATAAGGAAGAAAGACAAAAATCACTTAAAGAACTACAGAAGAAGGTGGGCCAACAAGTAGAAGCTATGAAAGAGGAAGCACAAAAATCTATTAAAGAAATACATGAAAACACAATCAAGCAAGCGAAAGATCTGAGCACATCCATCCAGATACTAAAAACAGAAGTAGAAACAACTAAGAAATCACAGAGGGAGACAACATTGGAGATAGAAAACCTTGGGAAGAAATCAGGGGCCATAGATGCAAGTATCAACAATAGAATACAAGAGATAGAAGACAGAATCTCAGAAGCCGAAGATACCATAGGAACCATTGATTCAACAGTCAAAGAAAATACTAAATGCAAAAAGGCTGTAACCCAAAACATCCAGGAAATCCAGGACACAATGAGAAGACCAAACCTAAGGATCATAGGTATAGACGAGAATGAAGATGTACAAGTTAAAGGGCCAGCAAATATCTTCTACAAAATTATGGAAGAAAACTTCCACAACCTAAAGAGAGAGATGCCCATGAATATACAAGAAGCCTATAGAACCTCAAACAGACTGGACCAGAACAGAAATATATCCTGTCACAAAATAATCAAAACTCCAAATGTAATAAACAAAGAAAGAATACTAAAGGCAGCAAGAGAAAAAGGCCAAGTAACATATAAAGGAAGACCTATCAGAATAACACCAGACTTCTCATCTGACACCATGAAAGCTAGAAGATCCTGGGCAGATATAATGCAAACTCTAAGAGAACACAAACTTCAGCCAAAACTACTTTACCCAGCAAAACTCTCAATCGCCATAGATGGAGACATCAAGGTATTCCATGACAAAACCAAATTTGCACGATATCTTTCCACAAATCCAGCCCTACAAAGGATAATAGGGGGAAAACACCAAGACAAGGATGGAAACTACACCCAGGAAGAAGCAAGATAGAAACCTCTTCTCATCAAACCCAAAAGAAGATAACCTCTCAAATATAAAAAAATAAATAAATAAAAATAATTTCAAAAATGTCTGGAGGAAATAATTACCATTCCTTAATATCTCTTAACATCAATGGACTCAATTCCCCAATAAAAAGACATAGATTAACAGACTGGATACGGAAACAGGACCCTACATTTTGCTGCATACAGGAAACACATCACAGTGTTAAAGACAAACACTGCCTTAGAGTAAAAGGCTGGAAGACAATTTTACAAGCAAATGGTCTCAGGAAACAAGCGGGGGTAGCCATTCTAATATCAGATAAAATAGACTTCCAACCTAAAGTCATCAAAAGAGACTCAGAAGGTCACTTCTTGCTGGCCAAAGGGAAAATCCACCAAGAAGAGATCTCAATACTGAACATGTATGCTCCAAATACAAGGGCACCCTCCTTCGTAAAAGAAACCTTACTAAAGCTAAAAGCACACATTACACCTAACACAATAATTGTGGGTGACCTCAACACTCCACTCTCCTCAATGGACCGATCAGGAAAGCAGAAACTAACCAGGGACACAGGGAAACTATTTGAAACTTTGGACCAATTACATTTAACCGATATATATAGAACATTTCATCCTAAAGCTAAAGTATATACCTTTTTCTCAGCACTGCAGGGTACCTTCTCCAAAATAGATCATATAATTGGTCACAAGACAGATGTCAACAAATACAAGAAGATCAAGCTAATCCCTTGCCTCCTATCAGACCACCATGGAGTAAGAGTGGTCTTCAATAGCAACAAAAACAACAGAAAGCCCACATACACATGGAAACTGAACAATACTCTACTCAATGACACCTTGGTCAAGGAAGAAATAAAAAAAGAAATCAAAGACTTTTTAGAGTTCAATGAAAATGAAGGTACAACCTACCCAAATCTATGGGACACAATGAAAGCAGTGCTAAGAGGAAAACTCATAGCTCTAAGTGCATCCAAAAAGAAACTGCAGAGAGCATACACTAGCAACTTAACTGCACACCTAAAAGCCCTGGAAGAAAAAGAAGTTAATTCACCCAGGAGGAGTAGAAGACAAGAAATCACCAAACTCAGGGCTGAAATCAATCAAGTAGAAACAAAGAGAACCATACAAAGAATCAACAAGACCAGGAGCTGGTTCTTTGAGAAAATCAACAAGATAGATAAACCCTTAGCCAGACTAACCAAAGGACACAGAGACAGTATACACATTAACAAAATTAGAAATGAAAAGGGAAACATAACAACAGATACTGAGGAAATTCAAAAGATCATCAGATCCTACTACAAAGGTCTATACTCAAAACAACTGGAGAATCTGGAGGAAATGGACAATTTCCTAGACAGATATCAAATACCAAAATTAAATCAGCATCAAGTAGATCAGCTAAATAGTCCCATAACCCCTAAAGAAATAGAAGGGGTTATAGAAAGCCTCCCAACCAAAAAAAGTACAGGACCAGATGGTTTTAGTGCAGAATTCTACCAGACCTTCAAAGAAGACTTAACACCAATACTTTTCAAACTATTCCACAAAATAGAGACAGAAGGGACACTGCCCAACTCATTCTTCAAAGCCACAATTACACTAATACCTAAACCACAAAAGATCCAACAAAGAAAGAGAACTACAGGCCAATTCCTCTTTTGAATATAGATGCAAAAATACTAAATAAAATTCTTGCTAACCGAATCCAAGAGCATATCAAAACGATCATTCACCATGATCAAGTAGGCTTCATCCCAGGGATGCAGGGATGGTTCAATATACAGAAATCCATCAATGTAATCCACTACATAAACAAACTGAAAGAAAAAAACCACATGGTCATCTCATTAGATGCTGAAAAAGGATTCGACAAAATTCAGCATCCTTTCATGCTAAAAGTCTTGGAAAGAGCAGGAATTCAAGGCCCATACCTAAACATAGTAAAAGCAATCTACAGCAAACCAGTAGCCAACATCAAAATAAATGGAGAGAAACTTGAAGCATTCCCACTAAAATCAGGGACTAGACAAGGCTGCCCTCTCTCTCCATATCTTTTCAATATAGTACTTGAAGTTCTAGCAAGAGCAATTAGACAACATAAGGAAGTCAAAGGGATACAAATTGGAAAGGAAGAATTCAAACTATCATTATTTGCAGATGATATGATAGTTTACCTAAGCGACCCAAAAAACTCCACCAGAGAACTTCTACAGCTGATAAACAACTTCAGCCATGTGGCAGGTTATAAAATTAACTCAAGCAAGTCAGTGGCCTTCTTGTACTCAAAGGACAAGCAGGCTGAGAAAGAAATTAGGGAAATAACACCCTTCACAATAGCCACAAACAACATAAAGTATCTTGGCGTAACTCTAACCAAACAAGCGAAAGATCTGTACAACAGGAACTTCAAGTCCTTGAAGAAAGAAATCGAAGAAGACCTCAGAAGATGGAAAAATATTTCTTGCTCCTGGATTGGCAGAATCAATATAGTAAAAATGGCCATCTTGCCAAAAGCAATCTACAGATTCAATTCGATCCCCATCAAATTCCCAACGCAATTCTTCATAGATCTAGAAAGAGCAATTCTCAAATTCATCTGGAGCAACAAAAATCCCAGGATAGCTAAAACTATTCTCAACAATAAAAGGACTTCTGGGGGAATAAATATCCCTGACCTCAAGCAGTACTGCAGAACAATTGTGTTAAAAACTGCATGGTATTGGTATAGCAACAGGCAAGTAGATCAGTGGAATAGGATTGAAGACCCAGAAATTAACCCACAGACTTATGGTCACTTGATCTTTGATAAAGGAGCCACAACCATCCGGTGGAATAAAGATAGCCTTTTCAAAAAATGGTGCTGGTTCAACTGGAGGTCAACATGCAGAAGAATGCGAATTGACCCACTCTTATCTCTTTGCACTAAGATCAACTCCAAGTGGATCAAGGACCTCCACATAAAACCAGACACCCTGAAACTATTAGAAAAGAAACTTGAGAAGACCCTGGAGGACTTGGGCACAGGGGAAAAGTTCCTGAACAGAACACCAATAGCTTACGCACTAAGATCAAGAATTGACAAATGGTACCACATAAAATTACAAAGTTTCTGCAAAGCAAAGGACACTGTCAGAAGGACAAAACGGCAACCAACAAAGTGGGAAAAGATCTTCACCAACCCCACATCCAACAGAGGGCTAATATCCAATATATACAAAGAACTCAGGAAGTTAGACCGCAAAGAACCAAATAACCCTATCAAAAAATGGGGCACAGAGCTAAACAAAGAATTTTCACCAGAAGAAATTAGGATGGCCGAGAAACACCTTAAAAGATGTTCAACATCATTAGACATCAGGGAAATGCAAATTAAAACAACCCTGTGATTCCACCTCACACCAGTCAGAATGGCTAAGATTAAAAACTCAAGAGACAACAAGTGCTGGCGAGGATGTGGAGAAAGAGGAACACTCCTCCACTGTTGGTGGGATTGCAAAATGGTAAAACCACTCTGGAAATCAGTTTGGCGGTTCCTCAGAAAATTGTGCATGTCACTTTCAGAGGACCCTGGCATACCACTCCTGGGCATATACCCAGAGGATTCCCCTGCATACAATAAAGACATATGCTCCACTATGTTTATAGTAGCCTTGTTTATAAAAGCCAGAAATTGGAAGGATCCCAAATATCCCTCAAAGGAGGAATGGATACACAAAATGTGGTATAAATATACAATGGAATACTACTCAGCAATTAAAAATAATGAATTCATGCAATTTGTAGGTAAATGGTTAGACCTGGAAAATATCATCCTGAGTGTGTTTACCCAATCACAAAAGAATACACATGAAATGCAATCACTGATAAGTGGATATTAATGGGCCCAGAAGCCCTAAATACTCAAGACACAAATAGCAGGTCAAATGATTCCCAAGAAGAAGAAAGGAGAGGACCCTGGGCCGGTAAAGATTGCATCCAGTTTAGTAAAGAAACCGAGAGGGGAGGGGGAATGATTGAGGAATAGTTGGGGGGGAGAGGAACTATGGGAAGTATGGTGGGTGGGAACTGGGAAAGGGGAAAGCCTTTGGAATGTAAACATAGAATATAGAAAATAAAAATTATCTTGTCTGCAGCATCCCATCCAGCAGGTAGCAGGTCAGCCATATGTAGCCAGCCTGCCAGGTGCTGAGACCCTGCCAGCGGAACCAGGTACCAGAAACAGCCCGAGTTTAAGACCTCCGGGGACTCAGGTCTGGGGCAGGAACTGCGCACAGCCTAGCGGTTTGGAGTTCAGCGGCCGTGCCTGAGCTCTGCGCTCTCAGGCCAGACCCCCGAACCCCCTGCAGGCAGCGCCATCTTGTCTGCAGCATCCCATCCAGCAGGTAGCAGGTCAGCCATACGTAGCCAGCCTGCCAGGTGCGGAGACCGTGCCGGCAGAACCAGGTACCAGAGACAGCCCGAGTTTAAGACCTCCGGGGACTCAGGTCGGGGGCAGGAACTGCGCACAGCCTAGCGGTTTGGAATACAGCGGCAGCCCCTGCACTCTGTGCTCGCAGGCCAGACCCCAAATCCCCTGCAGGCAGCGCCATCTTGTCTGCAGCATCCCATCCAGCCGGTAGCAGGTCAGCCAGACCTAGCCAGCTTGCCAGGTGCTCAGACCCTGCCCACAGAACCAGGATAAGCAACAATTCTTGTTTATTAAGAAGAGTGAGGACCAGCTATAGCGGCAGGCCTCCATATTGCAACCAGGACACAGCTGGAAAGGTGCAGATAGAGACTCCGCCTGGGGCTAGAGCAGGGAGAGCTGCTAAGCTCTCGCCCACAGGCGGGCCCAGGCGCCTAGGATCTGCAGCACGTCCCTGCGAGCTTAGGCCGTGCACCGAGGCAACTGGCACCACCCAGCTCCCCAGGAGCCCGGACCAGCAATAGCGGCAGGCCTCCATACTGCAACCAGAACACAGCTGGAAAGGAACAGGTAGACAGATTCCATCAGGGGCTACCACGTGGGGGGATCTGCTAAGCTCTCGCTACGAGGCAGGCCCAGCAGCACCTGCCGAGGCTCTGCTGCACTCCCCCACACTTCCCGGAGACCTCAGGCCGTGCACAAAGTCAGTGGGTGGCAGCCAGCTCGTGATCCCATTGAGCAGCAATCACGCATAACCACCAGTAGAGAAACAACAGGTAAGCCCAGCCTCATAGGAGATTCAAACACCAGCCAGTGACAACAAGGTCAACTAACACCAGAAATAACCAGATGGCAAAAGGTAAACGAAGGAATGTCACTAACAGAAATCAAGACAACATGACAGCATCTGAACCCAGTTCGCCAACAACAGGAAGCCCTGGATACCCCAAAACACCAGAAAAACAAGACTTGGATATAAAATCACTGGTCAGGATGCTGGTAGCTGAACACATAGAAAAATCTCGTAAAGAAATAGAAGAGAAAATGGATCAAAGGTTAGAAGCCTTTACAAGGCAAATACAAAAATCACTTCAAGAAATGCAGGAGAAGATGGATCAAAAAGAAGAAGACAATAAGGAGGAAAGACAAAAATCACTTAAAGAAATACAGAAGAACGTGGGCCAACAAGTAGAAGCTATGAAAGAGGAAACACAAAAATCTATTAAAGAAATACATGAAAACACAATCAAGCAAGCGAAAGATCTGAGCACATCCATCCAGGTACTAAAAACAGAAGTAGAAACAACTAAGAAATCACAGAGGGAGACAACATTGGAGATAGAAAACCTTGGGAAGAAATCAGGAGCCATAGATGCAAATATCAACAATAGAATACAAGAGATAGAAGACAGAATATCAGAAGCCGAAGATACCATAGGAACCATTGATTCAACAGTCAAAGAAAATACTAAATGCAAAAAGGCTGTAACCCAAAACATCCAGGAAATCCAGGACACAATGAGAAGACCAAACCTAAGGATTATAGGTATAGACGAGAATGAAGATGTACAAGTTAAAGGGCCAGCAAATATCTTCTACAAAATTATGGAAGAAAACTTCCCCAACCTAAAGAGAGAGATGCCCATGAATATACAAGAAGCATACAGAACCCCAAACAGACTGGATCAGAACAGAAATACATCCCGTCACATAATAATCAAAACTCCAAATGTAATAAACAAAGAAAGAATACTAAAGGCAGCAAGAGAAAAAGGCCAAGTAACTTATAAAGGAAGACCTATCAGAATAACACCAGACTTCTCACCTGAGACCATGAAAGCTAGAAGATCCTGGGCAGATATCATGCAAACTCTAAGAGAACACAAACTTCAGCCAAAACTACTTTACCCAGCAAAGCTCTCAATCACCATAGATGGAGACATCAAGGTATTCCATGACAAAACCAAATTTGCGCGATATCTTTCCACAAATCCAGCCCTACAAAGGATAATAGGGGGAAAACACCAAGACAAGGACGGAAACTACACCCGGGAAGAAGCAAGATAGAAACCTCCTCTCATCAAACCCAAAAGAAGGTAACCTCTCGAATATAAAAAATAAATAAAATAAATAAATACAATTTCAAAAATGTCTGGAGGAAATAATTACTATTCCTTAATATCTCTTAACATCAATGGACTCAATTCCCCAATAAAAAGACATAGATTAACAGACTGGATACGGAAACAGGACCCTACATTTTGCTGCATACAGGAAACACATCTCAGTGTCAAAGACAAACACTGCCTTAGAGTAAAAGGCTGGAAGACAATCTTACAAGCAAACGGTCTCAGGAAACAAGCTGGAGTAGCCATTCTAATATCAGATAAAATTGACTTCCAACCTAAAATCATCAAAAGAGACTCAGAAGGTCACTTCTTGCTGGCCAAAGGGAAAATCCACCAAGAAGAGCTCTCAATGCTGAACATCTATGCTCCAAATGCAAGGGCACCCTCATTCGTAAAAGAAACCTTACTAAAGCTTAAAGCACACATTACACCTAACACAATAATTGTGGGTGACTTCAACACTCCACTCTCCTCAATGGACCGATCAGGAAAGCAGAAACTAAACAGGGACACAGCGAAACTAATTGAAACTCTGGACCAATTGGATTTAACAGATATATATAGGACATTTCATCCTAAAGCTAAAGAATATACCTTTTTCTCAGCTCCACATGGGACCTTCTCCAAAATAGACCATATAATTGGTCACAAGACAGATGTCAACAAATACAAGAAGATCGAGCTAATCCCATGCCTTCTATCAGATCACCATGGAGTAAGAGTGGTCTTCAATAACAACAAAAACAACAGAAAGCCCACATACACATGGAAACTGAACAATACTCTACTCAATGACACCTTGGTCAAGGAAGAAATAAAAAAAGAAATCAAAGACTTTTTAGAATTCAATGAAAATGAAGGTACAACCTACCCAAATCTATGGGACACAATGAAAGCAGTGCTAAGAGGAAAACTCATAGCTCTAAGTGCATCCAAAAAGAAACTGGAGAGAGCATATACTAGCAGCTTAATGGCACACCTTAAAGCCCTGGAAGAAAAACAAGTTAATTCACCCAGGAGGAGTAGAAGACAAGAAATCATCAAACTCAGGGCTGAAATCAATCAAATAGAAACAAAGAGAACCATACAAAGAATCAACAAGACCAGGAGCTGGTTCTTTGAGAAAATCAACAAGATAGATAAACCCTTAGCCAGACTAACCAAAGGACACAGAG
This sequence comes from Apodemus agrarius, assembly GCA_964023405.1. NCBI lineage: Eukaryota > Metazoa > Chordata > Mammalia > Rodentia > Muridae > Apodemus > Apodemus agrarius. The sequence goes on from OZ030009.1 coordinate 127,824,942, forward strand.
ACAGTATACAAATTAACAAAATTAGAAATGAAAAGGGAGACATAACAACAGAAACTGAGGAAATTCAAAACATCATCAGATCCTACTACAAAGGTCTATACTCAAAACAACTGGAGAACCTGGAGGAAATGGACAATTTCCTAGACAGATATCAAATACCAAAATTAAATCAGCATCAAGTAGATCAGCTAAATAGTCCCATAACCCCTACAGAAATAGAAGGGGTTATAGAAAGCCTCCCAACCAAAAAAAGTACGGGACCAGATGGTTTTAGTGCAGAATTCTACCAGACCTTCAAAGAAGACTTAACACCAATACTCTCCAAACTATTCCACAAAATAGAGACAGAAGGGACACTGCCCAACTCATTCTTCGAAGCAACAATTACGCTAATACCTAAACCACAAAAAGATCCAACAAAGAAAGAGAACTACAGGCCAATTTCTCTTATGAATATAGATGCAAAAATACTAAATAAAATTCTTGCTAACCGAATTCAAGAGCACATCAAAACGATCATCCACCACGATCAAGTAGGCTTCATCCCAGGGATGCAGGGATGGTTCAATATACGGAAATCCATCAATGTAATCCACTACATAAACAAACTGAAAGAAAAAAACCACATGGTCATCTCATTAGATGCTGAAAAAGCATTCGACAAAATTCAGCATCCTTTCATGCTAAAAGTCTTGGAAAGAGCAGGAATTCAAGGCCCATACCTAAACATAGTAAAAGCAATCTACAGCAAACCAGTAGCCAACATCAAAATAAATGGAGAGAAACTTGAAGCATTCCCACTAAAATCAGGGACTAGACAAGGCTGCCCTCTCTCTCCATATCTTTTCAATATAGTACTTGAAGTTCTAGCAAGAGCAATTAGACAACATAAGGAAGTCAAAGGGATACAAATTGGAAAGGAAGAAGTGAAACTATCATTATTTGCAGACGATATGATAGTTTACCTAAGCGACCCAAAAAACTCCACCAGAGAACTTCTACAGCTGATAAACAACTTCAGCAAAGTGGCAGGTTATAAAATTAACTCAAGCAAGTCAGTGGCCTTCTTGTACTCAAAGGACAAGCAGGCAGAGAAAGAAATTAGGGAAATAACACCCTTCACAATAGCCACAAACAACATAAAGTATCTTGGCGTAACTCTAACCAAACAAGTGAAAGATCTGTACAACAGGAACTTCAAGTCCTTGAAGAAAGAAATCGAAGAAGACCTCAGAAGACGGAAAAATATTTCTTGCTCCTGGATTGGCATGATCAATATAGTAAAAATGGCCATCTTCCCAAAAGCAATATACAGATTCAATGCGATCCCCATCAAAATCCCAACTCAATTCTTCATAGATCTAGAAAGAGCAATTCTCAAATTCATCTGGAGCAACAAAAAACCCAGGATAGCTAAAACTATTCTCAACAATAAAAGGACTTCTGGGGGAATCAATATCCCTGACCTCAAGCAGTACTACAGAGCAATTGTGTTAAAAACTGCATGGTATTGGTATAGCAACAGGCAAGCAGATCAATGGAACAGGATTGAAGACCCAGAGGTTAACCCACAGACTTACGGTCACTTGATCTTTGATAAAGGAGCCACAACCATCCGGTGGAATAAAGATAGCCTTTTTAACAAATGGTGCTGGTTCAACTGGAAGTCAACATGCAGAAGAATGCGAATTGATCCAATCTTATCTCTTTGCACTAAGATCAACTCCAAGTGGATCAAGGACCTCCACATAAAACCAGACACACTGAAACTATTAGAAAAGAAACTTGGGAAGACCCTGGAGGACTTGGGCACAGGGGAAAAGTTCCTGAACAGAACACCAATAGCTTATGCTCTAAGATCAAGAATCGACAAATGGGACCTCATAAAATTACAAAGTTTCTGCAAAGCAAAGGACACTGTCAGAAGGACAAAATGGCAACCAACAAAGTGGGAAAAGATCTTCACCAACTCCACATCCGACAGAGGGCTAATATCCAATATATACAAAGAACTCAAGAAGTTAGACCGCAAAGAACCAAATAACCCTATCAAAAAATGGGGCACAGAGCTAAACAAAGAATTTTCACCAGAAGAAATTCGGATGGCCGAGAAACACCTTAAAAGATTTTCAACATCATTAGTCATCAGGGAAATGCAAATCAAAACAACCCTGAGATTCCACCTCACACCAGTCAGAATGGCTAAGATTAAAAACTCAAGAGACAACAAGTGCTGGCGAGGATGTGGAGAAAGAGGAACACTCCTCCACTGTTGGTGGGATTGCAAAATGGTAAAACCGCTCTGGAAATCAGTTTGGCGGTTCCTCAGAAAATTGGGTATGTTACTTCCAGAGGACCCTGGCATACCACTCCTGGGCATATACCCAGAGGATTCCCCTGCATGCAATAAGGACACATGCTCCACTATGTTTATAGCAGCCTTGTTTATAATAGCCAGAAATTGGAAGCAGCCCAAATATCCCTCAAAGGAGGAATGGATACATAAAATGTGGTATATTTATACAATGGAATACTACACAGCAATTAAAAATAATGAATTCATGCAATTTGTAGGTAAATGGTTAGACCTGGAAAATATCATCCTGAGTGAATTAACCCAATCACAAAAGAATGCACCTGAAATGCAATCACTGATAAGTGGATATTAATGAGCCCAGAAGCCCTAAATACTCAAGACACAAATAGCAAGTCAAATGATTCCCAAGAAGAAGAAAGGAGAGGACCCTGGGCCTGTAAAGATTGCTTCCAGTTTAGTAAAGAAACCGAGGGGGGAGGGGGAATTATTGGGGAACAGATGGGGGGGAGAGGAACTATGGGAAGTATGGTGGGTGGGAACTGGGAAAGGGGAAAGCCTTTGGAATGTAAACATAGAATATAGAAAATAAAAGTAAAAAAAAGAAAAGAAAAGAAAAATTAAAAAAATATGGCATATGTTCCAAATAGCAGTATTAATTGTCATATATGAGTCTAACTTGGAAACTTAGATACCAATGCATACTAAACCCTAAACTAATCAAAACAGAATGATAGATCAAAGAAATAGAACAGAGAACCTGAAATGTATTTTACACTTACATTCATCTGATTGATCAGAAAGAAAACAAAAGTATAAATTGAAGGAAGTCTTCTCCCTTGAATAAAAACTGCTTGGTAAACCAGATCTGCATGTGGAGATTAGTGAAGTCACACTCATATCTCAAACTTAAAAAATCAACTCAAAGCAGAACAAACACTTAGATGTAAATTTTCAAGCAATGAAGTAATTAAAGAATAGGAAAAATTATTCAGGGTGTTAGGTTAAACCAAATTTAGGGTCATATGATTCCAAAAGCATTAGCAACAAAACAAGAATACATTTATTATACCAAGTGAACGTTATACTTGCATATAAAAGGTGATTATATGTATATACATATATATGTATATACATGTATATTCAAAAAGTAAATACACCACAAAATGGGAAAAAAATAATTGCACTTTGTATACAAGGAGTTAATAGCCAGTCTATATCAATTCAAATTCAAATGACACAATATATATATATATATATATATATATATATATGAATTATATATATATGTATGAATTATGTATGAATATGTATATACATATACAAGTGAAATGTTAGCATGTTGCAGCTACATAGTTATTACCTAAAGAAAAAAAATAAACCAGTGCTGCTAAAGATGCAGAGAACCTATCGGAATGCAGCTACATGCTCTCTCACACTGCTGTCTGCAATGTAATGACATGCAGCTATTAGAGAAAACCATGTAGATGTTGTCCAAAACCTAGACTTAAGATTCTTATTATCCAGTAATTCTTGTACCTGATACATAATGAAAAGAAAATGTATCTTTACTGAAAATATAAGTGTCTATGTTTATTTCAACATTGTTTGAAATAGCCAAAGTATGAAATCTACCCCAAGGTCCACTAATGCAAGAGTAGATAAAGGAAATGTGGTACATTTACTCAAGAAGAGAAATACCTTAACCGTCCTAGCATAGTGAAATAGCATCGGTTTGAAGTAATATTAATTTTGATATGATCATTATACATGATATGAATTTCCTGTGATGTTTCATTGTACTTCATAACTATGCACAATTGAAGAATAATGTATGAGGCAAATGAAGTTAGTACTCATCTTTATTGTAGATATTTGGGATACCTAATAAAGGCAAGAGAATGAGTGTAATTTAGCCATGAAAATACGCTTACTTTAGAAAAATAGTAGGTAGGGCCACCATTATAATTCTTGGTAGAGTTGCTACAGGGTGCCACAAAATAAAAATGCACGCACTGCATAAACTGCATCATGTATCAATGTAGCAAGAAACAGATCTTATTTTTCATCTAACATTAACATTTTTGGCTTAATGTGTGCCCAAATTATCCAAGGCTCTTTATTTCTATTGCATGGAGAATTTTAAGAATAGAAGAAAGAAGAAAAAATCAGAATCAAGAGATGGAAGAATATTAGCTTCTGACCAAAGTCTTGAATACTTGAATCAAAAAAATATACTTTAGCAAAATCTACCATTTTCAATTGTTTTATTTGGTACATATTTCTATGTGACAAATAATCCATAAGTACTGCATTTTAAAACAGCAAAAAAAGTATTATTTCACATTAGCTTTGGGAGTTAATAAGGTAGAAATGGCTTAAATGGTGGTCTTTTCTGGGATCTCTAATAATGAGGAAATGATGTCACATAGATTCTACCCAGAAATCTCAGCTCTTTACTAACATATATGGATGGCTTGGCTCTTCACAACACAGACTACAGTGTGCTGGTAGAGGCCTTCATGACACGTCCGAGAGATCTCTCTCACTGTTGTACAATCTGAGAGAGGATATAAGTAGCCCTTTACAATATCTCCCCAAACATCATATACTATCATGTTGAAAATGTTTTGTTGATGACACAGATCTACCATAGCCTAATGTGGTAGGAAAAATTATAAAACTTTAGGCACCAAGAGGTGTATTCCATTGAGATCATCTCTAGGTTAACTACTATAAGTGGAGGAATACAAATATATACCTTCTAATACCTCTCTTCAGTCACTTAGATCTTTGTTTTTACTACTGACACCCAAAATACTGTCTAATCTAATATGTACCAATCATCCTATGTATAAATTACAAACCAAAATCATTAGCCATCATCCAACCAACAACAACAACAGAAGCAACAAACTTCCCTTATTCTTATGTGATATTTTTAAATAAAAAGCTCTAATGAGCACACTGAAAGGAAATAAATACATCAAAGTTTGATGCTGGGCAAGCCATAGACATTCTGAACTCTATTTCCAACTAAACAAAATAAAACAAACAAAAAACCAACAACAGCAAACTAATCCATGGACCATGTTTTCTGTTACTGTGAGGATCAAGTGAGCACCAACTGGTATCATCTTTGAATCATAAACATAAAAGGTCACAAAACCTTCATACATGTACTTTTCTAGGCAATAATTAAAGTAATACTGAACAGCACATAGGTCAGGCATAGCTTTCAGATGAGGAAGTGGATGGAGATTATGTGAGGGTAATGTAGCCGAGCTGGCAGAGTGGCGTAGATAAAGAAAAACGTCTGACCTGATTTGCCCCCTGTTCTCCATCTGCACCTTTATTTGGGCTTGCCTGTCTAGCAAAGGCATTGTTACCTTTAATAACTGTGCCTTTTTTTGGCATTAATTGCCCACTGATAGCATGACCAAGCCCCATTTTACCTACTGCCATAAAGCCCAACAACTTGCATGAATTTTATTCCAGTTCAAATATTAATTTTAAGGTCTTCAGTTATGAAAAGTGGGCACATTATATTGTCATCTGTACATTGCCTAAATACCACACTACACAGAAAAATTATCAATATGTCACAGAACTAAGGACAGGGAAAATAAATTGCTGCTTTATATTATAATACATTAGAATTTAAAAGAAGTAATTCTTTCAAAAGAAGGCATGAGAATTGGCTGCTGAAGGCAAGCTGGTGCTCTGAATATCACCTGAATTTTTACCATGTTCCATTTCTTGGCAAGGATGGAATATCTACAGAACGGAAGCCTACGATTCACACATTCTTTGAGCATGGGCTGACAACCCTTCACTGCATAACATAAGCTTTATTCACACTTTTCAAACACAAGTAAGGTGTCAATTAAAGGTATGTAACATTCCCTATAAGGAATTCTCATCCAAAGCTTTGTAGCATTAAATTTCTGATATATACAATGCACTAAATAAACCCATAAATAAAAGTTAAAACATTCTCAACCAGCTCTGCTGGGAGGAGCCATGTTACCTTCTTCAGTAGCTAATTGCTTCTGCATTTTTTTTTGGTCAAATCTCAGCTTCTTCTTAATCTCCCCTGTAAATTTCCTGCTCTTTCTCCCCAAGAAAGCACTTTATTTTCCAGGTCCACAATAGCTGTCACACATTTTATATAGCATTATCATCCCAGGGGAATTTAACTCCTTTCTCACAAAATCATTGAAAATAGAAAAGAAACAGGCTGTTGATTGCCCTTCTCTTTTGGTGGCAATAGCAATTTTTCTCCATTAAAAAGAAATGATACAAAGAAGAAAATGAATGTACTAGCAACCAGGAAAGGACAACCTACAGTAAATTGCACAGAAAATTATATGTAAACACGAGACTTTGCATGCTTATATACAGGAAAAGTAGAAGTCCTAGCAAATTGCAATACAAATTTTATTTACTATAAGTATATAGAAAGTCAAAAACAGAAAATATTGTGGAAGATGAAATTTAAGTCTTTTAAAATGTGTTCTCACCAGACAGTCTAGACACAAGCCTGGTTAGCATTCTTTTCTTAAGCTTCAAACCTTTCATATATTATTGCTCTCTAGCACATGGTGAGCTGAGGTAAGATAAAGTAGATACCTGGAATGAAAGAGGAGCAGTAGAGGAGGGCATCAGCCCAGTGTGATCCAAGAAAATAGGCAAATGGAACATTGCTTTTCCATTCTTATGTTTTATTTTGTGTTAGGGCACATGCGAGTGGTTCTAAGAGCCGCAGTATGTAGGTTAAGGTTATAGGGCAACTTTCAACAGTCTGTTCCCTATTTTCACCACATAGATCTTGGGTATTGAACTCAGGTAGTCAGGCTTGGTGGCAAAGCCTTTACCCACTGAGGCATGTCACTAACCCACTGGTGGAGTTTTTAATCCTCCAAATTAATAATATAGTATTAATACATATGAAATGTAAGAAAATGAAAAACTATGCTAAGTATTAAGATAGACATTTCCATGCTTATTGAAAATACAATTGTATACAATGTATAGATTCTCATACAATCTATCCTGTCTGTATCTTCTCTCTCTCTACTCCTCCCAGTGTCTTCCTTCTATCTAGATCTACCACATTTCTGTCTCTCATTAAAAAAACAACAGGCTTCTAAGATAAAACAACAAAACATAGCAAAATAAAACATTATGAGATAAACAAAAACCATCACATCAAAGTTAGATAAGGCAAACCAGCAAAAGGAAAAGAGCCCAAAAGAAGTTGCAAGAACCAGAGACCCTCTCAGTAGCACACACTAAACTAAAAACCATACTATACATTCAGCATGTAGAAGAATGCAAATTGGCATATTCTTATCTCTTTGTACAAAGCTCAAATCCAAGTGAATCAAGGACCTCCACATAAAACCAGATACATTGAATCTAATAGAAGAGAAAATGGGAAAGAGCCTTGAACACATGGGCACAGGAGAAAATTTCCTGAACAAAGCACTAATAGTTTATGCTTTAAGAACAACGATTGACAAATGGGACCTCATAAAAATGAAAGCTTCTGTAAAGCAAAGGACACTGTCGATAGTATAAAATGGCAACCAACAGATTGGGAAAGATCTTTACCAATCCTACATCCAACAGAGGGCTAATATCCAATATGTATACAAAGAACTCAAGAAGGTAGGCTCCAGAGAGCCATATAACCTATTAAAATGGGGTACAGAACTAAACAAAGAATTTTCACCTGAGGAATATCGAATGGCTGAGAAGCACCTTAAAAAATGTTCAGCATCCTTAGTCTTCAGGGAAATGCAAATTAAAACAACCCTGAGATTTCACCTCATACCAGTCAGAATAGCTACGATCAAAAACTCAGGAGACAGCATGTGCTGGCGAGGATGTGGAGAAAGAGGAACACTCCTCCACTGCTGGTGGGACTGCAAGCTGGTACAATCACTCTGGAAATCAGTCTAGCGGTTCCTCAGAAAACTGGGCATGATACTATCAGAGGATCCTGTTATACCACTCCTGGACATATACACAAAGGATTCCCCAGCATGTAATAAGGACACGTGCTCCACTATGTTCATAGCAGCCCTATTTATAATAGCCAGAAGCTGGAAAGAACCCAAATGTTGCTCAATGGAGGAATGGATACAGAAAATGTGGTATATTTATACTATGGAATACTATTCAGCTAGAATCAAGTGTGGGAGGAGACAAGGGAGATGGAATACTACTCAGCTATTAAAAACAATGAATTCATGAAATTCTTAGGCAAATGGGTGGAGTTGGAAAATATCATCCTAAGTGAGGTAGCCCAATCTCAAAAGAACCCACATGGTATGCACTCACTGATAAGTGGATATTAGTCCAGAAGCTCAGAATACCCAAGACACAATTTACATATCAAATGATGCCCAAGGAGAAGGAAGGAGAGGCCCCTAGTCCTAGAAAGGCTCAATGTGCAGTGCAGGGGAATAACAGGGCAGGGAAAGGGGAGTGGGTTGATTGGGGAACAGGGGGAGGGTAGAGGGCTCAAGGGACTTTCAGGGAGGGGAGAACCAGGAAAGGGGAAATCATTTGAAATGTAAATAAAGAATATATTTTATAAAAAATTAAAAAATGGGGTACAGAGCTAAACAAAGAATTCTCAACTGAGAAATCTCACATGACTGAGAAGCACTTAAAGAAATGTTAAACATCCTTAGTAATCAGGGAAATAAAAATCAAAATAGCCCTTAGCTTACACTTCACACCAGTCAGAATAGCTGAGATAAAAAAAAATAATAAAATAAAATAAAATAAAATAAAATAAAATAAAATAAAATAAAATAAAAACTCAGGTGACAGATATATTGGTGAGGATGCCAAGAAAGAGAAACACTCCTCACAAGCTGGTATAACTACTCTGGAAATCTGTCTGGTGGTTCCTCAGAAAATTGGGAATAGTTCTACCTGAGGACCCAGCTATACCACTACTGGGCATGTACCCAAAAGATACTCCAACATATAACAAGGACACATACTCCACCATGTTCATAGCAGCCTTATTTATAATAGTCAGAAGTTGGAATCAACACAGATGCCCCTCAACAAAGGAATATTTACTCAGCCTTTAAAAACAATGACTTCATGAAATTCTTAGGTAAATGGATGCAACTAGAAAATATTACCTGAATGAAGTAACCCAGTCACAAAAAAACACACATGGTATGTACTCACTGATAAGTGGATATTAGACAAAACCTCAGAATACTCATGATACAACTTACAGACCTCATGAAGCTCAAGAAGAAGGAAGACTTAGAAGGGGGAATGAAATAATCACAGGAGGTAGAGGGTGGATGGGACGTTGGAGGAAGAGCAGAGGGGGAGAGGAAAAAGTGGGGCAGAATCAGGTGTGGGAGGAGACAAGGGAGATGTACAGAAGGTCAGGAAATTGAACAGAGGTACATAGCAGTGGGGGATGGGGAACTGGAGGTAGCCAACAGAAAATCCCAGACTCCAGAAAAGTAAGAGGTTTCCAGGACCCAACAGGGATGACATTTGCTGAAATAACCAACAAAGGGGAGAGAGAGCCTGTAGAGACTATATCTAGAGATTAGGCAAGGCTCCCCTCCCCCCATTTGAGGGATGGAGCCACCCACCCTTCTCAAAAATTTAACCCAGAATTGTTCCTGTCTATTGGAAATATAGGGACAAAGAGTGGAGCAGAGACTGAAGGAAAGGCCATCCAAAGACTGCCCAACCTGGTGAATCCATCCCACATGCTGCCATCAAACCCAGACACTGTTTTGGATGCCAAGAAATGCTTGCTGACAGGAGCCTAATATCGATGTCTCCTGCGATGCTCTGCCGGATCCTAACTGAAACAAATGTGGATACTTGTACCAGACCATTGGACTGAGCTGGGGACCCCAATGGAGGAGTTAAGGGGAAGAACTAAAGGAACTGAGGGGTTTGCAACCCTATAGGAAGAACAACAATATCAACCAACCACACCCCCTAGAGCTCCCATGGACTAAATCACCAACCAAAGAATACACATGGAGAGACCCCTGACTCCTGCTTGCATATGTAGACAAGGATGGCCTTGTCTGGTATCAAAGGGACAGGAGGCCCTTGATCCTGTGAAGGCTTGATGCCCCAACATAGGAGAATGCTAGGGAGTTTGGGCAGGAGTTGATGTGTGGGTAGGGAAACACGCTTGTGATTTCAGGGGGAGGGCAGGGGAGGGAGAGTTTTCAGGGAGGAAGGGGGACAACTTTTGAAACTTTTTCTTTAAGTATTTTTCACACTATTGCATTTTCTCCTATTGAAATTTTTTTTAGATCTGTACACCATTTTTAATTGGATTATTTAGTATTTTATATCTAGTTTCTTTAGGTCTTTATATATTTTGAATATTACTTCTCTGTCAGATGTGGAGATGGTAAAAACCTTTTCACATTCTGTAGTCTGGTTTTTTTTTTGTCTGAAAGATGGAGTTCTTTGCCTTTCAGAAGCTTTTTTCAGCTTCACAAGTTTCAGTTATTAATAATCAATCTTACTGTCTGTGCTAAAGAAGTCTTTTCCTGAGCCTACAAGTTTCAGGTTATTCCCCTACTCCCTCTTCAATCAAGTTTGGTGTATGTGGTTTTATGTTAAGGTCTTTGTACAATTAGAGTTGAGTTTTGTGCATGGTGATAAGTATTGATCTATTGAACAACAACTGAGACACACACACATATCAGCTTTTGAAAAGAGCTTAAGCAAGTTTAAATGTGTAGAAATATATGTGCTTAGAAATTATTTTTTCAGGGACTATCATGAAGGAGGGAGCAGAAGGATTGTAAAAGCCAGTGGTAGAGAAAGTTAGTATCAAGACAAGGCTCTGTCTTCCAGAAATGAAAGGGATACTACATCCATGATAACTTTTACAATATTACTTTCCAAACAAGACATGAAAAATGGTACCATCAGTAAACATGCAAACATGGAAGGGAGAAATCTCATAGGGTCCCCGCATTTGACCAAGAGCTACAAGCAACTATCTCCTGTTAATGAGAGAAACTTTGTGTTCTCTGGGGATGAACCTCCTAATTGGTTATCCAATGTCAGCTGGTCAGCCCAAAAATCATACCGCTAAAGGGACTTAGGAGATTGCAATTATGTTTTTACAAATACATATATATGTATGTGTAACAATAATAAAGAGGCCCTTGGTCTTGGGAAGGTTCAATGCCATAGTGTAGGGGAACACCAGGACAGGAAACCTGGAGCAGGTTGATAGGTAAAGGGGGGATGGGTTAGGGGACTTTGTGGGGGGGGGGTGGGAACCAGGAAAAGGGACAACCTTTGAAATGTAAATAAAGAATATATCTAATAAGAAAGAAAAAATAATAATTTTACAAAAGAGACCATTAATTTGAGACTGACTGAGGAGAGATAAGAGAGAGGTTGTAAAGAGGAGAGAGTAAAGGGAAAGTATGTAATTATAGTTTTTAATTTTTAGAAATTGGGAATATAAATAAAACAACAAAACCTGTAGTGGATAAAGGGAAACTCACTGTTCTCCCCTAGAGCAATAGAAAATGTGCTTGAAGGTAAACTAGGCCATTCATAGAAAGCCCTAAATTTTGAAATGCAATGTAAATCAATTTTAAATGATGGAACCTAGATTTAAAGTGCTATAGTAATCCCCTGCTCCTGGAAAGCAACTACCTAGGAAGTCTGGGCACAAGTGCTACAGATACTATAGTTTAAAGTGGCCAGGCTCCAGGCCAATCTGGCAAAAACACTTACAGTGCTGGGAACATGGCATTGGTTTTTAAGCCATGAAAGTTGCAAGTCTGATGAGCCATGAAGTCTTGCTTTACAAGACTATCCTGAAATGCCAGCACAGGAAGCTTTGAAATTGAAGTCTGAGGTGCAAAAAGAGACAGCTGGATGTTGGAGATGTCAGGACCTTAGAATGTTATCAAGGAAATCTATTGGAATTGAATGAAACCAGCACAAGAGAGCTGCCCTGTCTGCTGCACACAGCAGAATTGAAGTCATGGGGCTACCCAGGTGTTTATATCAGGAGCAACAGATGCCCATCGTTTCCCCTCTTTTTAATATGATCTTTTTGTTGCTACAAGTTATCTCCCCTCTTTTGGAATGTGGATGTTTACAACATTATAGTGTTGAATGCTGTATTTTTGTTATTGTTCTATAGGAAGTCCCAGTGAAACTGCCTTGAGTATCACAAGAGATGAAACACTGTACTTTTGTGTTGTGTTTGGACTGTTAAAAATTGGTGAGGCCTTTTGACATTGGATTGAATGTATTTCACATTACATTGTTCTGGGACTTGTGGAGATGGGGCTGGGAATTGTAGTTTAATATGAAGTGTCTACTTGGATCATCCATTTGAGCCATTAATAGAAACACAAATTTTGGTACTATTTGAGAAGGTCTTGGAAATTTTAGTAGATGGAGTGTCACTGTAAGATGCTGATTATTGATGACAGGCCTTGAAATTCGTATAGCCTCTATACCCTGTTTAATTTTCTACTTCCTGTGTACACTAGGTAATAGATGACCTCCACTTCCTGTTGTCATGCCTTCCCCATCACGATGACTGTGACCTCTAAAACTATAAGGTAGAATAAAACATTCTTTGATTAAATTACTTCTTGTCAGGGCTGGCTGACAGGAACCTGATGTAACTGTTCCTTGGAGGTTTGGCCTGCAACTGACCAATGTAGATGTGAATGCTTGGAGCCAACCATCACACTGAGCTTGGGGAGCCTGGTGGGGGAGCTGGAGAAAGGACTAGAAGAGCAAGAGGTATTGCAACCACATAGGAAGAACAACATCTGCTGACTGGACCACCCAATGCTCCCTGGTACTAGACCACCAACCAGGGAGTGTACAGGGAGGGACTCATGGCTCCAGATACATATGTAGCAGAGTATGGCTTTGTCTGACATTAATGGGAGGGAAAGCTCTTGGTCCTGTGGAGGTTTAATGCACCAGAAAAGGGCGATGCTGCAGTGGTGGGAGAAGAAGAGGATGGGTGGGTGTGGAAGCACGCTCATAGAGGCAAAGAGGAGGGAGGAGAGGGCAGATGTGGGATGGGGGTTGGCAGAGGGGTAACCTGGAAGTGGGCTATCATTTAAGTTGTAAACAAATGGAATAATTAATAAAAAAATAAAATTAAAAAAGAAAATGAAATGAAAAATAAATTACTTCTTGTCAAAAATCTTGTTTCAGCAACGAGAAAAGTAATCAAATTATTGCTTGTAGTCTGTACAATATAATCACATTCATTCATGATGTCCACGGAAGTGCATCTGCCCAAACCTGCTATTCTAGTTGGCTTTCTCTTGCTGTTATAAAACCATGTCCCAAAGCATCTTAGGAAGAAAGAGGTTATTTCAACCTACAGGTTACAGTTTATCATCACGGAAAGCCAAGGCAGGAGACTGAGGCAGGAATTCAAACCAGGAGCCTGGAGCAGAAAAACTGCTTTCAAGCTGTTCCCATGATCTCCTTAAGCTGTTTTCTAGGTATACCCCAGCTCTACCTACTGGGGATGGTGCCACCCACTGCCGACTGGGCCTTCCTACATCAATTTGCAATTAAGAGAATTCTCCTCTCTAGCTCAATTGTCATCAGAGAGACTTCAGCCAGCAGCTAATGGAAACATGCAGAGACCCACAGCCAAACATTTGGCAAAGCTTGGGGAATTCTGTGGAAGAGGGGGATGAAGGATTGTGGGAACCGGAGGGGCCAAATACACCACAAGAAAACCCAGACAATCAACTAGCCTGACCTATTGGGCCTCACAGAGACAGAACCGCCAACCAGGGAGCCTGCATGGCTCTGACTTAGGCCCTCCACACGTTATAGTCCTATAACTAGATCTTCTTTTTTATTATTATTGCTTTTTGTTTGTTTGTTTTTGTTTTATTTGAAGTGGTTATACTCTCTCTCTCTTTTTATTGGTTATTTTATTTATTTACATTTCAAATGTTACCCCCCTTCCACGAACCCCCTATCCCTCTCCCTGCACTCCTGCTTCTGAGGGTGCCCCCACCCACCCACTCACTTCTGTCTCACTGCCCTAACACTCCTTCATGCTGGGAATTGAGTTCCCACAGGACCAAGTGATGCCCGACAAGGCCATGCTCTGTCATGTGTAACTAGAGCCCTGGGTCCCTCCGTGAGTACTCTCTGGTTGGTCTAGTCCCTGGGAGCTTTGGTTGGTTTGATTGGTTGATATTGGAGGAGTCCTAACAATGGGAAGAGGCACAGTCTGACTCATACTGCTGTTGGGACCCTTTCCCCTTACTGGGTTGCCTTGTCTAGCCTTAATAGAAGAGGAGGTGCTTACTCTTACTGTAACTTGCTGTGACTTGATTGTTATCTGTAGAGGGTGGCCCTTTTCTGAAAAGGGGGAGGGGAACATGGAGGAGAGGAGGGAGGGGAAACTGTGGTTCAGATGTAAAATAAAATTAAAATTAAAAAAATAAGGCAGCACGTCCCTGCGAGCTTAGGACGTGCACCGAGGCAGCCGGATCCACCCAGCTCCCCAGGACCCCGGACCAGCGATAGCGGCAGACCTCCATATTGCAACCAGGACACAGCTGGAAAGGCGCAGGTAGGGACTCCATCTGGGACTAGAGCAGGGAGCACTGCTAAGCTCCCGCCCAGAGGCGGGCACAGGCGCCTAGGCTCTGCAGCACGTCCCTGAGAGCTTAGGACATGCACCGAGGCAGCCGGAACCACCCAGCTCCCCAGGACCCCAGACCAGCGATAGTGGCAGGCCTCCATATTGCATCCAGGACACAGCTGGAAAGACACAGGTAGATAGATTCCATCAGGGGCTACCACGTGAGGGGATCTGCTAGGCTCTCCCTACTAGGCAGGCCCAGCAGCGCCTACCGAGGCTCTGCTGCACTCCCCCACACTTCCCAAAGACCTCAGGCCGTGCACAAAGTCAGCGGGTGGCAGCCAGCTCGTGATCCCGTTGAGCAACAATCATGCATAACCACCAGTAGAGAAACAACAGGTAAGCCCAGCCTCACAGGAGATTCAAACACCAGCCAGTGACAACAAGGTCAACTAACACCAGAAATAACCAGATGGCAAAAGGTAAACGAAGGAATGTCACTACCAGAAATCAAGGCAACATGACAGCATCTGAACCCAGTTCGCCAACAACAGGAAGCCCTGGATACCCCAAAACACCAGAAAAACAAGACTTGGATATAAAATCACTGGTCAGGATGCTGGTAGCTGAACACATAGAAAAATCTCGTAAAGAAATAGAGGAGAAAATGGATCAAAAGTTAGAAGCCTTTACAAGGCAAATACAAAAATCACTTCAAGAAATGCAGGAGAAGATGGATCAAAAAGAAGAAGACAATAAGGAAAAAAGACAAAAATCACTTAAAGAAATACAGAAGAACGTGGGCCAACAAGTAGAAGCTATGAAAGAGGAAACACAAAAATCTATTAAACAAATACATGAAAACACAATCAAGCAAGCGAAAGATCTGAGCACATCCATCCAGGTACTAAAAACAGAAGTAGAAACAACTAAGAAATCACAGAGGGAAACAACATTGGAGATAGAAAACCTTGAGAAGAAATCAGGGGCCATAGATGCAAATATCAACAATAGAATACAAGAGATAGAAGACAGAACATCAGAAGCCGAAGATACCATAGGAACCATTGATTCAACAGTCAAAGAAAATACTAAATGCAAAAAGGCTGTAACCCAAAACATCCAGGAAATCCAGGACACAATGAGAAGACCAAACCTAAGGATCATAGGTATAGATGAGAATGAAGATGTACAAGTTAAAGGGCCAGCAAATATCTTCTACAAAATTATGGAAGAAAACTTCCCCAACCTAAAGAGAGAGATGCCCATGAATATACAAGAAGCATACATAACCCCAAACAGACTGGATCTGAACAGAAATACATCTCGTCACATAATAATTAAAACTCCAAATGTACTAAACAAAGAAAGAATATTAAAGGCAGCAAGAGAAAAAGGCCAAGTAACTTATAAAGGAAGACCTATCAGAATAACACCAGACTTCTCACCTGAGACCATGAAAGCTAGAAGATCCTGGGCAGATATAATGCAAACTCTAAGAGAACACAGACTTCAGGCAAAACTACTTTACCCAGCAAAGCTCTCAATCGCCATAGATGGAGACATCAAGGTATTCCATGACAAAACCAAATTTGCACGATATCTTTCCACAAATCCAGCCCTACAAAGGATAATAGGGGGAAAACACCAAGACAAGGACGGAAACTACACCCGGGAAGAAACAAGATAGAAACCTAATCTCATCAAACCTAAAAGAAGGTAACCTCTCGAATATAAAAAAATAAATAAAATAAATAAATATAATTTCAAAAATGTCTGGAGGAAATAATTACCATTCCTTAATATCTCTTAACATCAATGGACTCAATTCCCCAATAAAAAGACATAGATTAACAGACTGGATACGGAAACGGGACCCTACATTTTGCTGCATACAGGAAACCCATATCAGTGTTAAAGACAAACACTGCCTTAGAGTAAAAGGCTGGAAGACAATTTTACAAGCAAATGGTCTCAGGAAACAAGCTGGAGTAGCCATTCTAATATCAGATAAAATTGACTTCCAACCTAAAATCATCAAAAGAGACTCAGAAGGTCACTTCTTGCTGGCCAAAGGGAAAATCCACCAAGAAGAGCTCTCAATACTGAACATCTATGCTCCAAATGCAAGGGCACCCTCATTCGTAAAAGAAACCTTACTAAAGCTTAAAGCACACATTACACCTAACACAATAATTGTGGGTGACTTCAACACTCCACTCTCCTCAATGGACAGATCAGGAAAGCAGAAACTAAACAGGGACACAGTGAAACTAATTGAAACTCTGGACCAACTGGATTTAACAGATATATATAGAACATTTCATCCTAAAGCTAAAGAATATACCTTTTTCTCAGCTCCACATGGTACCTTCTCCAAAATAGACCATATAATTGGTCACATGACAGATGTCAACAAATACAAGAAGATCGAGCTGATCCCATGCCTCCTATCAGATCACCAGGGAGTAAGAGTGGTCTTCAATAACAACAAAAACAACAGAAAGCCCACATACACATGGAAATTGAACAATACTCTACTCAATGACACCTTGGTCAAGGAAGAAATAAAAAAAGAAATCAAAGACTTTTTAGAATTCAATGAAAATGAAGGTACAACCTACCCAAATCTATGGGACACAATGAAAGCAGAGCTAAGAGGAAAAATCATAGCTCTTAGTGCATCCAAAAAGAAACTGGAGAGAGCATACACTAGCAACCTAATGGCACACCTTAAAGCCCTGGAAGAAAAACAAGTTAATTCACCCAGGAGGAGTAGAAGACAAGAAATCATCAAACTCAGGGCTGAAATCAATCAAATAGAAACAAAGAGAACCATACAAAGAATCAACAAGACCAGGAGCTGGTTCTTTGAGAAAATCAACAAGATAGATAAACCCTTAGCCAGACTAACCAAAGGACACAGAGACAGTATACAAATTAACAAAATTAGAAATGAAAAGGAAAACATAACAACAGATACTGAGGAAATTCAAAAGATCATCAGATCCTACTACAAAGGTCTATACTCAAAACAACTGGAGAATCTGGAGGAAATGGACAATTTCCTAGACAGATATCAAATACCAAAATTAAATCAGCATCAAGTAGATCAGCTAAATAGTCCCATAACCCCTAAAGAAATAGAAGGGGTTATAGAAAGCCTCCCAACCAAAAAAAGTACGGGACCAGATGGTTTTATTGCAGAATTCTACCAGACCTTCAAAGAAGACTTAACACCAATACTTTTCAAACTATTCCACAAAATAGAGACAGAAGGGACACTGCCCAACTCATTCTTCGAAACCACAATTACGCTAATACCTAAACCACAAAAAGTTCCAACAAAGAAAGAGAACTACAGGCCAATTTCTCTTATGAATATAGATGCAAAAATACTAAATAAAATTCTTGCTAACCAAATCCAAGAGCACATTAAAACGATCATCCACCATGATCAAGTAGGCTTCATCCCAGGGATGCAGGGATGGTTCAATATACGGAAATCCATCAATGTAATCCACTACATAAACAAACTGAAAGAAAAAAACCACATGGTCATCTCATTACATGCTGAAAAAGCATTCGACAAAATTCAGCATCCTTTCATGCTAAATGTCTTGGAAAGAGCAGGAATACAAGGCCCATACCTAAATATAGTAAAAGCAATCTACAGCAAACCAGTAGCCAACATCAAAATAAATGGAGAGAAATGAAGCATTCCCACTAAAATCAGGGACTAGACAAGGCTGCCCAATCTCTCCATATCTTTTCAATATAGTACTTGAAGTTCTAGCAAGAGCAATTAGACAACATAAGGAAGTCAAAGGGATACAAATTGGAAAGGAAGAAGTGAAACTATCATTATTTGCAGATGATATGATAGTTTACCTAAGCGACCCAAAAAAACTCCACCAGAGAACTTCTACAGCTGATAAACAAATTCAGCAAAGTGGCAGGTTATAAAATTAACTCAAGCAAGTCAGTGGCCTTCTTGTACTCAAAGGCTGACAAGCAGGCTGAGAAAGAAATTAGGGAAATAACACCCTTCACAATAGCTACAAACAGCATAAAGTATCTTGGCATAACTCTAACCAAACAAGCGAAAGATCTGTACAACAGGAACTTCAAGTCCTTGAAGAAAGAAAGCGAGGAAGACCTCAGAAGATGAAAAAATATTTCTTGCTCCTGGATTGGCAGGATCAATATAGTAAAAATGGCCATCTTGCCAAAAGCAATATACAGATTCAATGCGATCCCCATCAAAATCCCAGCTCAATTCTTCATAGATCTAGAAAGAGCAATTCTCAAATTCATCTGGAGCAACAAAAAACGCAGGATAGCGAAAACTATTCTCAACATTAAAAGGACTTCTGGGGGAATCAATATCCCTGACCTCAAGCAGTACTACAGAGCAATTGTGTTAAAAACTGCATGGTATTGGTATAGCAACAGGCAAGCAGATCAATGGAACAGGATTGAAGACCCAGAAATTAACCCACAGACTTATGGTCACTTGATCTTTGATAAAGGAGCCACAACCATCCAATGGAATAAAGATAGCCTTTTCAACAAATGGTGCTGGTTCAACTGGAGGTCAACATGCAGAAGAATGCGAATTGACCCACTCTTATCTCTTTGCACTAAGATCAACCCCAAGTGGATCAAGGACCTCCACATAAAACCAGACACACTGAAACTATTAGAAAAGAAACTTGGGAAGACCCTGGAGGACATGGGCACAGGGGAAAAGTTCCTGAACAGAACACCAATAGCTTATGCTCTAAGATCAAGAATCGACAAATGGGACCTCATAAAATTACAAAGTTTCTGCAAAGCAAAGGACACTGTCAGAAGGACAAAACGGCAACCAACAAAGTGGGAAAAGATCTTCACCAACTCCACATCCGACAGAGGGCTAATATCCAATATATACAAAGAACTCAAGAAGTTAGATCGCAAAGAACCAAATAACCCTATCAAAAAATGGGGCACAGAGCTAAACAAAGAATTTTCACCAGAAGAAATTCGGATGGCCGAGAAACACCTTAAAAGATGTTCAACATCATTAGTCATCAGGGAAATGCAAATCAAAACAACCCTGAGATTCCACCTCACACCAGTCAGAATGGCTAAGATTAAAAACTCAAGAGACAACAAGTGCTGGCGAGGATGTGGAGAAAGAGGAACACTCCTCCACTGTTGGTGGGATTGCAAAATGGTAAAACCACTCTGGAAATCAGTTTGGCGGTTCCTCAGAAAATTGGGCATATCACTTCCAGAGGACCCTGGCATACCACTCCTGGGCATATACCCAGAGGATTCCCCTGCATGCAATAAGGACACATGCTCCACTATGTTTATAGCAGCCTTGTTTATAATAGCCAGAAATTGGAAGGAGCCCAAATATCCCTCAAAGGAGGAATGGATACAGAAAATGTGGTATATTTATACAATGGAATACTACTCAGCAATTAAAAATAATGAATTCATGCAATTTGTAGGTAAATGGTTAGACCTGGAAAATATCATCCTGAGTGAATTAACCCAATCACAAAAGAATGCACATGAAATGCAATCACTGATAAGTTGATATTAATGAGCCCAGAAGCACTAAAATACTCAAGACACAAATAGCAAGTCAAATGATTCCCAAGAAGAAGAAAGGAGAGGACCCTGGGCCTGTAAAGATTGCATCCAGTTTAGTAAAGAAACCGAGGGGGGAGGGGGGATGATTGGGGAACAGTTGGGGGGGGAGAGGAACTATGGGAAGTATGGTGGGTGGGAACTGGGAAAGGGGAAAACCTTTTGAATGTAAACATAGAACATAGAAAATAAAAATTAAAAAAAATAAGAAAAATATTGTCCCTTTAGATATTACTATATGCAAAGCTGGTGTGTGTGTGTGTGTGTGTGTGTGTGTGTGTGTGTGTGTGTAAAACACAAAATCCATATATAAAAGAAAACATTGTTTCTCTTTCTAAGTCTTGAATACTGAACGTAATTTCAAGTTTCAATCATTTTCCTGAAAACTCCATGATTGATATGTCTGGGTCACATGGAAGCTAGTTCTATTTTCATTTTTTATTTCAGAAATCTGATTTTCACAGAGGTTGCTCCACTTAACACTCCTGCCAATTGTGGAATGGTCTCTTCTTCCCTCACATCGTTGCCAGAACTTATACTCTGTTTTCCTGATGTTGATAATTTGATTTCAGTGAAATTGAACTTTAAAGTTGTTTTAATTTCCATATGCCTAATATCTTAGGATACTGGACATTTTTCAGAATGTTTGTGTGCCGCTTATTGGTTTGTTTTATAACGAGTTACTAGGCCCCTTGGCCGAGTTATCAATTGAAACATTTCTACATTCCTGGTCCCTTGGAGGGGACGAAGGACAGTGAACTTTAGTTCTTTGTACATTCTAGACACTGGCTTGTATAGAGTAAATTTGCCGGAGACTTACTCCTGTCCTGTATGCTTTCTCTGTATTCTGCTGATAGCTTATTTTGCTGTATAAATTTTTAATTTTGTGGAATTGCATTTGTCTAATTTTATTATTTACTGTGTTGTTAGAATTGAGTTCAGAAGGTTCTTTCCAGTCTCAAAACTTGTTCTCTATACCAGGCTGACCTCACACTCAGAGATCCATTTTCTTCTGACTCCCTGCACTGGTGTTAAAGATGTGTGCCTCAAATCTCTTTGGTATATTTTAAACTGGTAAGTGTTCAGGTAAGAGTAATGGATCCAATTTATTTGAATTTGCATGTCCAGTTTTTCTAATATTCTGTGTGTCTGTGTGCGTGTGTGCATGTGCACACGTAAGCGTGTACACATGAGATATGAGTGCACATGAGTGTAGAAGCCAATAGCATCAAGAGATCTGAAAACACAAGTGCTAGGGGCTGAGCTTGAAAGTGTGTGACTAGGATCGGAGACACAGGCACATCGTACAGTCAGTCCACTTTCACCATCTCTACTGAGGGGAATTAGAATCATGAGATGAGTTCTCTCACCTGCTACAGCTGACAAAGGCCCTGGTTTCCTCAGGAGCATCAGTAAGCCCTTTAGGATGTAGATCAAATACTTTTGAAAGTAATCTTCATAAAACAATAACTTGAAAATACAGTCAAAATGATTAAATTTATGCTGGTAAATTATGAGCCCTTGTACCAAAAGTGTTTATAAGACAATATACATGAAAGAAATATAAAACAAATGCTCCAGAGCAAAGAATTTCTAATCTTTGTGTGAAGCAATTCTGACATGAGTTCTATATTATTCTACAGGAAAAAAATGAGTTTTGCTTCATTTTAAAAATTATTTTGAGCACCAAACATAGTGGCACATGCATTCAAGAGTTTGATCCCAGGCCAACTCAAAAATTATTCAGAGGCTGAAGAGATGGCTTAGCCCTTAGGAACACCTAATTCTTTTCCAGAGGACCTGAGCTCAGTCCCTAGCACTTGTGTTTTCACATCTCTTGATTCTTCTGGTTTCCACACTCATCTGCGCTCATATCTCATATAGACATACTTACATGTGCACATGCACACATGTGCACAGATACACATAATGAAAAAATAATAAATCTAAAAGATATTCTGAATATTTGGTTCTCCACAATATAGAGACCAGTCACACATGATAATGAAATTATTAGGTATATCCCAGGCTTCTACTCCCCTTTCTAACTTTGAATTCAAAAGGACCATAATTCAGTGAGTCAAATAGAACAGATTTAAGTCCATGAAAAGGACTCTAAAATGTTGTTGTTCAAAAAAACATGGTTCTAATGATTCAGACACAAGTCAGGGGAATATTTAAAGATATTTTTGTGTGCATGTGTGTTTCTTCATGTGTATGTCAGTGTCCCCATATGTGTCCATTCTGTATGTGTTCATCTATCTGTGTGTCCAAGTGTATGTGTGTGTGTGTGTCTGTCTGTCTGTCTGTCTGTCTGTGTATCTGTGTGCCTGTGTGTCTAAGTATGTGTCTGCATGTGTGACTGAGAAGATCAGGAGTTGTCCTATAGGAACCAGAATAGTAGGCAGTTATGAACTAAACTCAGGTTCCAAGCAAACATATTTAGCAAACTTAACCACAAAACCATCTTCAGTCCCAAATCAGGGGAAATTGATTTTAAGCTAGCACTTATAAACCAGAAAATGCTTCTAAAACAAAGTGGGATTTTGTTTAAAGAAGATGAGCACATCTTTTTAAATATCAGAATATAAAACAATTTAAATTTAAATTTTTCACATGTTCCTCTCAACTGGTTTTCTTCCCTCTTCCCCAACCCCTTCTTATTGTCTGTTTTGTTTTGTCAGAGAGAAGATACCAGAAAGCTGTCCATTATTTTGCATCATTTTCAGTGTGGAATTGGCATGAAGTTACACAGGTAATGACGGGGAAAATGAAAATTAGCACATTGGCACCTCTGAGCATTTTCTTCGACTGAGATGAATATTTCCCACTCCGTCTTGCCTTTGGTTTGTCCTGGAGGTGGCATAGCTTATGCTACATATTCCAGCCAAAAGGATTCATTGTCTCTAACACTGGAAGATGCAGAGGTGCACACATCGACATCTTCAAACCTGCTTACAGAGAATGCTGATAAATCAAAGCAAAGCTATACTGAGAACCACAGGAATGACTTTTGTATTTTATGTGCAAAAATAGAAATAGTTCAGCTGAGTGAACTGATAAAACAGGGCAGTGTTTATGTGCCTTTTAGTGTCTCTTTCTTTGAAAGATTACACAATTCAGGTCTCTGACTTAGGCAGAGCATCCAAGAAGTTTGTGTGAAACATTGTCTTTACATTTCAAACTCTGGACCATAGTCATCAAAGGAGAGTATGAGTGTATGAGTGGACAGGTAAGATCAACAGTTTGGTTTTGTTTATTTGTTTGTTTTTTATAAAAGATGACAAAAACCACTATTCTATTTCTCTAATGTTTTATCAAAGAAAATATAATGGACATACTTTGTACTAGTGTCACAATCTTTGAACAAATATCTTTCATCAGATGTGACCCTAGCTGTGATCTCCATTTAGGTGTGTATTGACCATCGTGAGGGTTACTGTGCATCTCAGTGCAAACCTCCCTAACTTATTTAACTGAAGTAAACAGACAAAATGCCTACGATGGAAAATAAGCTTGCAAAGAGATAAAAAGAAAGTCAGTCTGTTGTCTTTCATTTTGTTCTGACTGTGAAACAGAATAAGATATTATAGCGTCTTCTAAATGATCTCTGCCATGATGGCTGTGACGAGTGATCTCAGTTGTCTGCTTGATGAGATCTGGAATAGCTTTAGAAAAAAATCTGAGCATGTCTGGGAATGACTTTTGATATTGTGTGGAAATATCTACCCTGATATGGAGGCATCATTGGTGAATTCAGGTCTAACATTACATAAAAGGAGAACTCTGGCTGAAC
The DNA here is from genome assembly GCA_964023405.1 of Apodemus agrarius. Lineage (NCBI taxonomy): Eukaryota > Metazoa > Chordata > Mammalia > Rodentia > Muridae > Apodemus > Apodemus agrarius. Next base: position 127,849,335 of record OZ030009.1, read on the forward strand.
TTCGCTGGTGGAGCACATCTCTGCTTACTGACTGTACATGTAGTGTGAACAGCTGCCCAAGTGTCTGCTTTCCTGACCTCTCGTGGTGGATTGTACCCTTGAACTGTGATCTGAATAAAAGCCCTAGTTTTCTTCACTTCTTAGGTTGCTTGTCTGGTATTCTGTCCAAGTAATAAGAAAAGCAATATAAAACCATAGTGCTAAGAGGTATGTCCTTTGATGCTGTAAACATGACCATGTGGTTTCTAGCCTTTGCAACTGGTTTGCAGGAGGAATTTAAGAGTGTGGGACCTTGGGTCCTAAAGACCTAAAATACTGTAAGCAGAGATTAATGGGCCATTCTATGGGAGCTAGGAAGAATGCTGGTAAAATCATGCACAGTAGCTGACCACCATATGTTTCAAAAGATAATAAGGATGTTGTTGAGGATGGACACATATACAACAACACACACAAGCACACATATGTATATATGAGACTCATATATAATGTATATATACATTCTCTAAACCATAAGGCCCCTAATTTTACATACATGTACTTATAAATCTTTTTATATGTATACACACATTAGAGACTGTCTTACTATATGGCATACTCTAACCTCACCTATTGGTCCTTTTGAGTGTTAGGGTTACCCATGTAAACATAACCATGTCCAACTTTCAAATTTTGTTTCATATATAGGTTATACACTTAACCTGAAGCTAATGTAATAAGCATTCTCAGAACACCTGCCTATTGACTGTGGCTTATCACATGAAGTCATATGAAAATTTCCCACATGTGCAACAAGGTCAGAGATAAATAGGTTTATTTTGGGAATGCTCAGATTTCAGAGTTTTAGATTAGTAATGTTTAATGTCTATGCACTTAGTGACACACTATCTATTTTAACTTAGTCATACCTGTGTAATTCTTCTAAGTCTGTTTTAAGTATCTTATTGTATAGGGAAATGGGAGACAAATATAATGAAACATCTATATGAAAGAAAGATACTGTTAATATATAGATTCTTGGAGGAAATAGGGACTAACATCGATTCTTAGAAATTTGGAAACACACTAAGAGCAGTGATAAATGTTGGGGAAACAAAATGACCTCATAAAATAAAATGAGAGAGGGGGGAGGGAGGGAGGGAGGGAGGGAGGGAGGGAGGGAGAGAGAGAGAGGGGGGGAGATTTTAAGCTTTATTTGCTACAGAGAGATAAGGAACAGGATAGTGAAATGCTTATTTATCTATCAGGCATAGTGACATTGAAAGAGAAATCTTGGTAGTCATCTACCTCCTCTGGCACATATGATCTTTATTATTCCTCTTCTGCATAGATAACCTAGCCTCGAGGAAAAGGGTTTCATGAGGAGATATTCAGGGCTGTGGGCTCCAAAACTTCCCACTCTGCTTCTAGACACAAAAGGACTAGTGCACATATGAACTCTGAGACTGATAGTGCACAGAAAACCAGCATGGGTTTAAACCAGACAAAATCCCAGCACTTAGAAAATGAAGTGGACACAAATTTCTATGTGTAACCAAGAAGGTATTTCCAATTGATACCCATTGAAAAAGAAAAAAACAAGTTTTCACCAGTGGAGTGTCAAGGTGTATATCAAGCACACCTTAAGGCAAACAAAAACACAAACAAAAACAATAAATAACAACAACAGAAAGGATTCCTTATTTTCTCTGGTGTTTCAACAATAAAAAATAATACAAATTAGCTGATAGAGTATATGCAAAAAATGTATTTGTGTTTTGAGCTGTTATCGTTTTAAAAGAAACCATGAAAGAACTGAGAATGTCCCTTAGTTCAAAGGGTGAGATGACAAAGAAGCAGAAAATGAGGAGGAACAGATGATTCTGAGAAGAAAATGTCAGAAAAAAAATCACACTTAAATGTATATTTTACATTTAAATGACAGTGCTTCGAAATTATAATGTGCTTACAAAATGAAACACTTGTTTGACCTTACTATCAACATATTTCTGTATCTCCCCCTCTATGTAACATTTTATCTATGAGGTACTTTTATAAAGAACTTTTGTCTAAGAAGGTATAAATTGCCAGACAGAAGAAATAAAGTATGCCTGTTGGACTCTCGTCTATGCACCAAATGTGTGTGTGTGTGTGTGTGTGTGTGTGTGTGTGTGTGTGTAAAACTACCTTCATATATGTGCATATATGCATGAGTAGGAATATATGCATGTACCTAAGTATGCATGTACACCCTGTGGAATTTATGATGAAACAGGTGACCGTACCTGTGCAGTCAGATCAGAGTATGTATTGTCTTTCTTTGTGAAATTGACAAAAGCCATCAGCTTTTGGTCCCAGAACTGTAAGTTGAATTACCAGAAGCCAGAAGTTTCTGGCCCATAAAACAGTGAGAGAGAGCTAAATGCCAATGGTCAATCAGCCTTTGGCCATTATCTGACACTGTGTCCAACCTCAGCACCTGACCCCGGCATACTGGTTATACTAATGCCAGTGTCTGCTTTATACCTTCATTTCATTTTCATACCTAATTGAATGTCATGCATAGCTGGAAAATTATGCCACAAACCTTGGAGATACTTATCATTGAGAGGCATTTTAATTCTGTCTGAAACGATAAGCCACAAGCAGCACTTTAGCTATAACTACTTAGTAATCCTCTTATGTTCTTACTTTTGTTCCTGAGGTAGGGATATGTTATCGTGTGAAACTTTAAGTGATGCTTGTGTTAAAATAAATAGCTGTAACTGAAAGAATGATTCAAATAGAAAAATTATCTCACAACATCTACTAAATCATGATATATTGTTTCAATCCACCAATACAGACACATGTAACATTAAGCTAGATAAAATTCCATCATTCTGAATGTTAGTCAGATCTTATAATATAAAATGTTTTGTTCTATTTAAAACCTAGATTCAAATATTTTAGATAGATAATGTATCTGAAGCTTAGGTACTTCTTCATTTCAGAAAATGTAAAAGGTATTATTAGGTATTATGCTTGCAGATACTTAGAGCTCGTCATGTAGAGGTGGTGTACCTGCAATTGCTGTTGTCAATCAAACCCCATGAGGATGAGAACATTTTGAATTATATATTTTCAAAATTCTCTTATCATGGCATAAAGTAATCTGAACAAAGAATTCAATCTGTTAAAATTATACCTTAACTTGAAGACACACAGTCTGACCTTAAAACATAGTATTTTGTGTAATATACCTTCTCCACTTTGGAAAGGTCAATACATTTGAAATGATTGCCTTCTGCTACTTCCTATTTCTGTTGCCATCTTAGACTGAAAACCCGGGAAACAATAGAGAACGTGACCTGAGCGGAGCACACTTGTCCTGTTCTGTTTCTTCCATGTAGACAGGATGGTCCACCTCCCCCCCATGCTTGTGCCCTTCTTCTCTGTCATGATGGACCATGTTCCTTTAACTATGGACCCAATTTAAACCCTCTTTCCTCACGTGAGGAAGAAACAGAACGGGACAAGCATGCTGCTCAGTTCACGCTTTGTTTTGTTTGCTAATTTGTTTTTTTCCATTTGTCAAATCCTGTAGATGTTTGCATGAGACACCAGCAAGTGGCCTGAAATACTAAAGAACTTTCACATCTACTTATGTTCCTTGGAGAAATAATACAGAGTGCTGCTTCTAACTACGTCTTCTCACTTTACCTAATACTGAAAGCAGCGATAACTGATATTTTGTGTTCTAATTCTTCTTTGCAAATAACACATTGTTTTGGTGGTGAAGATATCTCTGCAACCTTAAAGAGAAATTTAATTTTTAGTTCCAAACAGTAACTATTGCCCATTGCAAATAGAAACTTTCCTGACCGAGGCTGAGAACAGAACTAACCTATGAGAACAAATAAATATTTAGAAGGCAATATGTCACCATGCTCTTCTGGCAAAATAGAGCAGTATATTTCTTCCTAGGACCAATGACCTTCTTAAGCAAGCAAGTTTTATGAATATCACACACACACACACACACACACACACACACACACACACACACCAGAAACTATTATTTATTAAATGGAGTTATTTATATTGAGAACTCACCATTGCAGGTACACCTTCCTTTGCTCACAAAGCAACTCTGATGTAACAGGTACCACGGTGTGAACAGTAACAAAACTGTCCATCCACACGCCAGACCTCCTGAAATGATATGCGTACAGTACTTTATGCTTTAGCAGCATCTATACCTGCTACCATCCCGCATTCATTCCATGTAGGATTTCAATTTATTATCACCAAGAAAATGGCAACAACAAAAAATTTACCCATACTGAAAAATTATGTTTGACCTTTTAGACAATTAGAAAATGCCAATTTGTCATTTGTTTCATTTGATTAAATTGCATAAAGTATTAGATTCTAATATAGTCCAAAATATTATTGAAAACATCATCTTTAAGTTTTCATGACCATGATAATAGGAATGACTTTATTTTAGACCAAATTTATCTTTAAAGATATTGGATATAATTCAAATTTCAAGTAGCCTTTTTGATCGTTTCAATTTTTTTTAAAAAATCAATATCTTGAATATTTTGTTTTCATAAAAAAACCATAAACAAAATAAAACAAAGCAAAACTCTCTGCCAAAGAATGCAAAGTCTACTGGGTGAGGAAGATTATAAATGGTAAGATGAACAATATGGGTAAGTAACTGTAAATACCAGGAAAAAATTGCAAAGTCAATTAAACTAAAGAAGACATGAGACCCATTTACACACAGTAGAGAACAGAGAAGACTTCATTAAAGTGAGGAAGTGAACTGGACTATTCCTGAGAAAAAGGAGGGAGTACGCTAGAGATATAAGTGACTTTTGGTTTTGGTTTTGTAAATAGTGATAGCTTCTTACTGCATTTGAATGGTGGCTTGTGGTGTGAGTGTGGACCACAGAGCATCCAATTTCCTACCAACCAAGTAAGCAAGACTAAGAACAGCAAACAAATAGGGAACAAAGTCAGACGGACACTCAGTGAAGGCTGTCACGCAAGACTAAAAAGAGTAGTCATAGGGTTTTTTTTTCCTGAGCAAAATATTCATAGAGTTAAAGAAAATACATGAGATCTTATTGACCTTTAAAAGCAGGCACTCTGGCTGCTATATAAATGGTTGGTATTAAAAAGATTAAAAAAAGAAAAGAAGAAGAGTTCAGTTAAAAACATTCCCAGATAATAACCTAAGTGAATTATGCTAATGGTTCAGCTGACTGGGCTGAGGAGAGAATGGTTAGATGCTAACCACCTGTTATAAAACTAGACTTCATCAGGTATCATGATAGCAAAATGGGTCAAATAAGAAGATAAAGCTAAACAGAAACAACCAAAACAGTTCACATGTTACAGAATCACATCTAAAATTATCTTTCCTAATACAATTTCCCCTTATTCCATTCTGACTCTGACAAGTGATGATTAGCTTCTGAATATTATGTGTGTGACTAGATAATAATCTTGACCAGGCATCAGACAAATTCTTGTTTTGTTTTCTGGATGAACTCTCCTCCCTCCATTTACAAAGTCTGCAAGTCTCTCAAGCCCACGAGGACTCCTATAGCTATCCTGATGCCTGCATCTGATGTCCTCTCTAGGCTGGAAATGCACTATAGTGAACGGAAACGTAGCCAGATAAAATTAACTTGCTTCTTTTCCAGTTCCACCTTCAGAAAAAGACAGAACCAATCAAATACAAATCAGAAAACAAATAGTTGTATGGGCCTTGAATTCCTGCTCTTTCCAAGACTTTTATCATGAAAGGATGCTGAATTTTGTTGAATGCTTTTTCAGCATCTAATGAGATGACCATGTGGTTTTTTTCTTTCAGTTTGTTTATGTAGTGGATTACATTGACGGATTTCCATATATTGAACCATCCCTGCATCCCTGGGATGAAGCCTACTTGATTATGGTGAATGATCGTTTTGATGTGCTCTTGGATTCGGTTGGCAAGAATTTTATTTAGTATTTTTGCATCGATATTCGTAAGAGAAATTGGCCTGTAGTTCTCTTTCTTTGTTTGATCTTTTTGTGGTTTAGGTATTAGCGTGATTGTGGCTTCAAAGAATGACTTGGGCAGTATTCCTTCTGCCTCTAATTTGTGGAATAGTTTGAAAAGTATTGGTGTTACGTCTTCTTTGAAGGTCTGGTAGAATTCTGCACTAAAACCATCTGGTCCCGTACTTTTCTTGGTTGGGAGGCTTTCTATAACCCCTTCTATTTCTTTAGGGGTTATGGGACTATTTAGCTGATCTATTTGATGCTGATTTAATTTTGGTATTTGGTATCGGTCTAGGAAATTGTCCATTTCCTCTAGATTCTCCAGTTGTTTTGAGTATAGACCTTTGACTTGGAAAGAGCAGGAATTCAAGGCCCATACCTAAAAGCAATCTACAGCAAACCAGTAGCCAACATCAAAATAAATGGAGAGAAACTTGAAGCAATCCCACTAAAATCAGGGACTAGACAAGGCTGCCCTCTCTCTCCATATCTTTTCAATATAGTACTTGAAGTTCTAGCAAGAGCAATTAGACAAAATAAGGAAGTCAAAGGGATACAAACTGGAAAGGAAGAAGTCAAACTATCATTATTTGCAGATGATATGATAGTATACTTAAGCAACACAAAAAACTCCACCAGAGAACTCCTAGAGCTGATAAACAAATTAAGCAAAGTGGCTGGTTATAAAATCAACTCAAGCAAATCAGTAGCCTTCCTATATTCAAAGGACAAGCAGGCTGAGAAAGAAGTTAGGGAAATAACACCCTTCACAATAGCCACGACAATATAAAGTATCTGGGCATGACTCTAACCAAACAAGTGAAAGATCTATATGACAGGAACTTCAAGTCCTTGAAGAAAGAAATCGAAGAAGACCTCAGAAGATGGAAAAATATTTCTTGCTCCTGGATTTGCAGGATCAATATAGTAAAAATGGCCATCTTGCCAAAAGCAATATACAGATTCAATGCGATCCCCATCAAAATCCCAACTCAATTCTTCATAGATCTAGAAAGAGCAAATCTCAAATTCATCTGGAACAACAAAAAACCCAGGATAGCTAAAAACTATTCTCAACAATAAAAGGACTTCTGGGGGAATCAATATCCCTGACCTCAAGCAGTACTACAGAACAATTGTGTTAAAAACTGCATGGTATTGGTACAGCAACAGGCAAGTGGATCAATGGAATAGGATTGAAGACCCAGAAATTAACCCACAGACTTATGTCACTTGATCTTTGATAAAGGAGCCACAACCATCCAGTGGAATAATGATAGCCTCTTCAACAAATGGTACTGGTTCAACTGGAGGTCAACATGCAGAAGAATGCGAATTGACCTACTCTTAACTCTTTGCACTAAGATCAACTCCAAGTGGATCAAGGACCTCCACATAAAACCAGACACACTGAAACTATTAGAAAAGAAACTTGGGAAGACCCTGGAGGACATGGGCACAGGGGGAAAGTTCCTGAACAGAACACCAATAGCTTATGCACTAAGATAAAGAACTGACAAATGGGACCTCATAAAATTACAAAGTTTCTGCAAGGCAAAGGACACTGTCAGAAGGACAAAACAGCAACCAACAAAGTGGGAAAAGATCTTCACCAACCCCACATCCGACAGAGGGCTAATATCCAATACATACAAAGGACTCAAGAAGTTAGACCCCAAAGAACCAAATAACCCTATCAAAAAATGGGGTACAGAGCTAAACAAAGAATTTTCACCAGAAGAAATTCGGATGGCTGAGAAACACCTTAAGAGATGTTCAATATCATTAGTCATCAGAGAAATGCAAATCAAAACAACCCTGAGATTCCACCTCACACCAGTCAGAATGGCTAAGATTAAAAACTCAAGAGACAACAAGTGCTGGTGAGGATGTGGAGAAAGAGGAACACTCCTCCACTGTTGGTGGGATTGCAAAATGGTAAAACCGCTCTGGAAATCAGTTTGGCAGTTCCTCAGAAAATTGGGCATGTCCCTTCCAGAGGACCCTGGCATACCACTCCTGGGCATATACCCAGAGGATTCCCCTGCATACAATAAAGACACATGCTCCACTATGTTTATAGCAGCCTTGTTTATAATAGCCAGAAATTGGAAGGAGCCCAAATATCCCTCAAAGGAGGAATGGATACAGAAAATGTGGTATATTTATACAATGGAATACTACTCAGCAATTAAAAATAATGAATTCATGCAATTTGTAGGTAAATGGTTAGACCTGGAAAATATCATCCTGAGTGAGTTAACCCAATCACAAAAGAATACACATGAAATGCAATCACTGATAAGTGGATATTAATGAGCCCAGAAGCCCTAAATACTCAAGGCAAAATTAGCAAGTCAAATGATTCCCAAGAAGAAAGGAGAGGACCCTGGGCCTGTAAAGATTGGATCCAGGTTTGTAGTGAAACCGTGGGGGAGGGGGAATGATTGGGGAATAGTTGTGGGGGAGAGGAATTATGGGACATAGGGAGGGGGAACTGGGAAATGGGAAAGCCTTTGGAATGTAAACATAGAATATAGAAAATAAAAATTTAAAAAAAAAAGAAAAATAGTTGTATCAGGAGCTGATGCTGGGGGAGGGGGAAATATTATAACTATATGTATAAAATGTTTTAAGTCATTTTTAGCCGCTGAAAGCAATGGATCAGGTAGATGATCCTACAAAAGAGCAGAGGTTTGAGAATATAAACCAAAAAGATCATAGAATATAATCTTGATTTTTGATAAGTAAGCCAGAAATATACCTCGGAAAAAAGACAGTATTGTTGAGAAAAGATGCTGGTCATATGGGAGAGCTACTTGTAGAAGTATCTAAATAGATACATCCTTACCACCAAGAACAAAACTCCACTGCAAATATATCAAAGACCTCATCATAAAACCAGATACACTAAACCTTAGAGAAGAGCAAGAGGGACATATAGACTTAAAGTTATTGGCAGAGGACAAGAATTTCTGAACAAAACACCCTTAGTGCTGGCAGTACAATCAATAATTAATAAATGGGACTTAGAAAACAGCAAGCTTTTACATGGCAAATACATAGGTATTCAGACAAAGCAACAGCCTGTGGAGTACAAAATGATTTTTACCAACTATATATCTCTTTCTGTTTGTTTGTTTTGTTTTGTTTGTTTTTTATTATTTTCTATATTTTTTGTTTACATTCCAAATGCTTTCCCCGTTCCCAGATCCCTCCTCACCATATGTCCCATAATTAGCAAATCAAAAGACTCCCGAGAAGAAGGAAGGAGAGGGCCCTGGTCCCCAAAAGACTTGATCCAGTTTTGTAGGAGAGTACCAGAACAGAGAAATGGGGGGCGGGGGGGTGATTGGGGAATGGGCAGAGGGAAGAGGGCTTATGGGCCTACTATACATCTTTTAAAAAGTTAATATATAAAATATTCAACAAACTCAGAAACTAGATATCAAGAAAACAACCCTATTTAAAACAGGGTACAGATCTAAACAGAATTCTCAATAGGAGAATTTCAAATGGGTGAGAAATATTGAAAGAAATGTTTAACATCCTTAGCCATCAGGGGTCAGAACTACTTTGAGATAGTAGTTTCTCATCTTACATATGTGAGAATGGATAGGATCAGTGAAACAGATAACAGCTCAACCTGATGAGGATATGGGGGTAAGGGGAACACTCCTCTGTTGCTACTGGAAATGGAGACTTGTACAGTCACTATAGGAATTAGTTGGTGTGGTAGTTCCAGGAAGATGGGAGTTGATCGACCTCAAAACCCAGCTATAGCACTCTTAAGCCTGTACAAAAGGATACTTTATACAACAGAGACACTTATACAACAACTATTTTCATTGCTGCTTTATTCATAATAGTCAGATATTAGAATCCACATATATGTCTATCAACGGAAAAGTGGATAAAGAAAATGTGCTACTTTTATGCAATGGAATATTACTCAGGCTTTAAGAAAAAAGAAATTATAAAACGCACAGTTCAAATGAATGGAATTAGAAAAAAAAATCCTGCATAAGGGATCTTGAACCCAGAATGACAATATTGTATTGTGCTTACTTACATATGGATATTAACTTTATTTTTTTCTTTTTTTTTTCATTAGGTATATTCTTTATTTACACTTCAAATGCTGTCCCCTTTCCTGGTTTCCCCTCCCCCTGAAAATCTTATAAGCTATCTTCCCTTCCCCAGTCAACACCCCCCACCCCCACTTCCTTGTCCTGGTATTCCTCTACACTATGGTATCAAGGCTTTCCAGGACCAAAAATCTGGTGTCCAACAAGATTGTCCTCTGCTGTTGATGTGTCTGGGGCCATGGGTAGCTCCAAGTATACTCTTTGGTTGATGGTTTTGTCCCTGGGAGCTCTGGGAGTACTTGGTGACTCAGATTTTTGTTCTTCCTATGGCGCTGCAAACCTCTTCAGCTCCTTTGGTCCTTTCTCTATCGATATTAATTTTAAATCACTGATAACCAAGATACAATCTGTAGAACCGCAGATATAATGTATACAGTAAGTTTTTAGGTAGGATAGATAGATTTCCCATGAAAACATAAATAAGAGTTATGTATGGATTCTGGCAATAGAATGAGTGAGGTAAGTGTAGAGAGGAAGAAGAGAGGGAAACAAAAGAGGGAAAATGGGAAGAAACAGCTAAAATTAAGTAGGAGTTGAGGAATATTATGGAATCCTAATGCAGTAGAATCATACTAAATATGTATGTACATATGAAGGGAATCTAAATAAAATCACCAAATTATGAGGGAGACAGAGTTCCAATCGGCCATATCTTGTCACAAATGAAGGGTCCAGTACTGAGGGACATCTAATTGAATAGTAGTCCACAAGGGTCCCATGGCAATTCTCAGACAACCTAGTCGTTTGCTAAGACTATTGGTTGCTTTCCAAAAACTGTCAGCAAGGCCCTACAGCTGAAGAAAACACCGATATAACTCATCGAATATGATGACCTCAAGCTGGTGCCTACATAGACCCTTTCCCTTTCCTGCTGTATGTCACATTGCTCTTGGTCAGGATGATAAAGAACTAAAACTCTAAATTGTAAGTCAGCCCCCAATTAAATATTGTTCTGTATAAGATGTGCCATGTTTGTGGTGCTTCACAGCAACCAATGCCCTAAGACACTGGATGTCTTCAACAAATTCTTCTCCTCATAGCTGAGGGAACCTTTGATAGAGAAGGCAGAGAGAGTGCAAAAGCCAGAGAGAGTAAAGGACACCAATAATACAAGGGCCTCTAAATCAATATGAAAAAAGCTTATATGAATTCACAGAGACTGAAGGAGCATGCACAGGACCTGTATGTCCTCTATTATATTTGGGTTTACATATGTGTATTTATGTAGAAATATGTATAGAGGCCTGGAAACAGGTAAGGAATCCAGGAGAGCTGATTTAAGGTGCATGGGAGGTTAGAATATATGTGATGTAAGTGTGGAAGGGGAAACTTGAGGGGTATAAAAGCCAAAGGAGGATAGGAAAGAGAGGTGGGACAGAGAAGGGATTAGGGTGAACAAAATATAAGAAAACCTGGTATTCAGTAAGCCAAATAAAGAGTAAAATTGTTAAAAGAGTTTGAGTTGAGGTATGTTGTGTAAGTGGATAGTGTTGCATCTAGAAACCACAAATTATTCAATTAAAATCTCAGTGTTCAAAGTAGACTATCTCCCTACACACAGGGCTCCCAAAACAATACCAGAAACTGCCACTGTATGTGGTTGCTCCTTAGAACTGTAAGGTAAGACTCTATTGATCTGGTAGCAGGACGTATAGAAATCAAACAGGAACTGAGATGAAAGTTTTCTCCTTTGGTTAGCCTCCACAGCACTGGAAGGTGTGTGTGGGCTGCAGGAAGAGAATTGTCATCAGGAACTCTGTGCTATGCTGAAAACTCGCAAGACATAATGTATCCACTGGTGTAATAGCAGCAAGTCTGTAATGTAAGTAACCAATCCCTTTCTGATTGGAAATGAGTCCTACTTCATAGGAAGGAAATCAAGTCTGGTATAATAAATCTATGCAAATGCTTGTAACTGCTTAGATTATAGGAACAGAGATGGAAGCTACAGCTATTGTTTGCTAAATGCATAATTGTGCCTACAAAATTGTCTTCCAAAAAGTTATATTATAGATGGATCAAGATCTATTAAGGATAAGATCAGAGAAATTACCAAATAGGAGATTGCAGAGCCTAAGTACCAGGTTTTCTGCTATAAGACCTAGATTACACATGTGATACATGAAATCTTAGCAAAATGGATACCTAAACAATGTCTATACATCAGCACCAGTTGGCAGACCAGCATGGATGTAGAAAGCCTCATAAGGGTACACTCTTACATGAAGAAGTACAGGTGATTAATTACTTCTAAAAGAGGGAGACTCTTCCTTTTCTTCTCTAGGAATGTGCCCATGATAGGTTGCCCAGTTCCAAGTGTTCATCCATAAACATGTGAGCAACATAAATAAACTCAGTGGGGTGTGTGTGTATGTGTGTGTGTGTGTGTGTGTGTGTGTGTGTGTGTGTGTGTGATAAAGAAGACAAGTTCATTTACTTGAGAGGAAATCAAGGAAGGGACAAAGGAAGAATTGGAAGAGTCATATAATTATATACACCTCGGTCCAAATTTTTCAGGAAGTTTCTTTTTGCAGTAAGGAACACTCACTATAAATATTCATACTCATCAAAGTGAGGAAAGTAAGCAAAGGTTGAGTGCTTATCCACAAGAGGAACATATGTATCATCCTCTCATAATTCAGAATGGAGGATGGAAAGGCTATTGGAGCCAGAGGATGGGGCAAAGGGCTGTCAAACAAAATGGCAATGTCTCTGTACTCTTGAATTTACAGCATCTGTGAGAACCTCCATAAGACTGGACCTGCCAACAACCCATCATGCAGAGGGGAGCAGACCTACAAGTACACATATTCCCCTGATTATTTACAGACAGTTAACGGTAGATTAGGGAGAGAAGCACATAGAGGCCCACTCCTCTAAGGGTCAACAGGCATTAAGTGACTGCTCAGAGAAAGAAAACCGTTTTCTTCCGTGACAAAGCCATTGACAAGGTGCACATGCTTCTGTAAATAATCCTTCATTTATATGCCTTTAAGCAATCCTAAAGAAGCTCATTAGGTCACCAAGAAAAAAGACACGAAATAGATGAGAGACAAGATGGTACACTAAAGGTCATCAGGGGGAGAAAACAAGAGATGGCCATGGGGGAGAACATGATTGCAATATATTACACACGTGGAAGAAAATGCCATAGTGAAATAAATTGTCATGTTTAACTAATGTCTGCTGAGTTAAAACAAACAAACCAAAAAAGAGATAGCGCTTGTCAGGCTGGAGGACAGCAAGGCAAGAAGGCACACTCTGCTACTCAGGAGGCTTTGTTCTGAACAAACAGCTGAGGAGACAGCAATCTTTTAAGAGATGCAAATATCGAATGGACAAGAAAAGTTATACTTAAAATGATGGCGATTGAGGGCTGGGCATTGTGGTGTACTCTTTTAAGCCCAGCACCAGGAAAGCAGATCCATGTGGAGTTCAAGTCCAGCCTGCTGTCAGTAAGGGCCACCTAGTGAGATCTGACTCAAAATAAATAGACAAATAAGAAAAAAGAAAGAGGTTATGTTGACCTAAATAAGCAAATTTAAGTTCTTTTCCTACCTTTTGACTTTTCATGGCCTTTTGTAACTATTTTTTTTATTCATTGAAATATGCTTGTGTACCTCATTTTAAAGACCAGCTTAATGTCAACTTCCCCAGTGCACTGTCATCTCTTCTGACCTAATGAGCATGTCCTTTATTTTGGAATGCTGGCATCTGGCACACACTGTGTAATCTAGAATTTATATTAAGCAAAGCACAATGGAAGAAAATTAATCACAAACTTTGTCCAAAATGGAAAGGTTTTGCTATCATGTAAACTTAAATGTCGTTGGCCTTAAAACTCTAATAAAAATTGGTAAAGAGACAGAGAGAGAGAGAGAGAGAGAGAGAGAGAGAGTTCAGTCTCTCTTTACTCTAAGTTAATTGCATTTGACTTCCTGAAACCATCCCTGAGCTTCTACGGCTCCCTAAAGTGAGAGAATTGAGAAGCAATCCCAGACACCTTCTGACCTCCACAGCATAAGATCAGAGCATAGCCTGTGATCCCATGTTGTGGGTCAGCAGAAGCTGAGATCTTGCTCCTCACATACAGGCTGAGAACACTACCCTACATTTCATGGTCATACTTTAGACAAAGCCAATCTATAATTACTAAGGCCAATGTGCTGGGTGTGGTGTTATGTAAGATTGTCTCACATTCCCCCCCATGTGCTGGGTGTGCTGTTATGTATGATTGTCTCACATCCCCCCATGTGCTGGGTGTGCTGTTATGTATGATTGTCTCACATCCCCCCATGTGCTGGGTGTGCTGTTATGTATGATTGTCTCACATCCCCCCATGTGCTGGGTGTTGTGTTATGTCTGATTGTCTCACATTCCCCCCCCCATGTGCTGGGTGTAGTGTTATGTCTGATTGTCTCACATCCCCCCATGTGCTGGGTGTGGTGTTATGTATGATTGTCTCACCTCCCCCCCTCATTTATTTTCCTTGCATCCTTACTTGTGACATCATTCAGTGCTGTTGTCCTCCTTGCCGAATTGTGACTTCTATTTCTATCCAGTAAAGACATTCAGTTCATATTTAATAAACATCTTTGAGCATCAACTGTTTTGTTCTTTGAGTTGAGGCTGAAATGAGAAGTGTCATAAAGAATGAGGGAAAGCATCCCGTTTCACTGAAACTCCACGATTCAAGATGGCCATTCCATCCAGAGAACATAAGAATTGAAGATACTTATGTTAATTAAGGAAGTAAAATCTGGAATAATTTGGCAAGCTAACAAGCCAATATAATTAAGCCATACAGATAGAAAATAAAACAAAATGAATTTAATGAAAAGATAATATTGAATAGTTCAAGGCCAGCCTGGTCTTCAGAGTGAGTTCCAGGACAGCCAGGGCTACACAGAGAAACCCTGTCTCGAAAAACCAAAAAAAAAAATTACCAAAGTTTAGCAAAATAAATGAAAAAGAAACTGACTTAAAATTAGTGAAAAATTAGTGAATTAGTGAAAAGCAATACTGGGGCATTTTGACCAACTTGTAACAGGGTAAATTATGTCAAGATTGACATAATCAACAAATAGAAGTGATTAATACTTTCAAAAGAAGTTGCTACCTTGACTAGATAAGAACTTTCACAATTTATTTTATTCTCAGTTCCCAATATGAATATGTATAGCCTTGATATAAAATATATAAATAATAAAAATAGTGATAGTTCAACCATAATAAGTGATTATTTGTCTTTAATATGTTACTTACACATTATTACACATTATACAATGTACAAAGTAATTGTATGAATATGAAATAAATATGAAGACTATGAAAAAAGGAAAAATTTTACAAATATGACAACAGGGAAAAACACAGTACCGAAAACATTTAACAGATGAAATACATGCATGTATTAAACTTATTAGCAATGATATTACAATTGTAAAAATTAAAATTAAATTTTATCAGGTATATTGGTAAAAAAAAAAAGTACTTCTAAAGTCATAGTGTGAACACCAGCAAGATTTTGCACTGAAGTTACTGGCTAGGATACTAGGGAAATAGCTGCTCATTAGGAAAGATGAGTTGCTTGCTGTATATTTGTTAACCCATTTTGCAGCATAAGAAAGAACACAAGGGCTTGCTTTTAACTTAAAGTACATTTATAGACTTCAACTGGCAATAAGTTGCTACATCTACAAATTGCACTGTAGTAGTTCCTATAATGTTACTCATAATAAAAATAAAACATATAAGAATAGTAAACTAATCAGGCACATTATGGAAGCTATTATATGCTGTGTTTAAAAAGCAATTTCACTAGGAATTGTCTTGCCCAGTGATATCATAAACAAAATATATTTCTTAATTCCATAATAACTAATATTTATATATTAACTGTATGTCAATATAGAAATGGATACATATACCTCCACAAATGGAAAGATAGATGACACAGAGAGAGATAGACAGACAGAAAGAGTGGGGAGAGAGGGAGAGGAAGAGGGAGAGAAAGAGACAGATTGCCTCTTCTTCAAAGGAGGTTTCCTGCTGCCTGCGTGTCTTCTCTCTCTCTCCCTCTCTCCTCCCTTCTCTCTCACCATGTCTCTCTCTTTCTCTCTCTCTCTCACTCACACAGCATATTTTCTCCAAAATATTTTACTTTGATAATCAAGTATAGTAATAACACACTACTACTACTACTACTACTAATAATAATAATAATAATAATAATAATAAAATGCAGTGAATCTCAATTACAAAATTTTCAAGAACTATATATCTAATGGGATATATTGATGATGGTGTTGACAGTTATCTAGGAACAATGAAAAAGGTAGCCTTAAACTAAATTGAAGCATCTTAGCCACACTTATGAGGCACACGCTCCTCACTCCCATGCTTGAAGCTTAATATTTTCTTTTAAGAGCTCGGCCTGTTGGGTTCTACTATAGAATATAGACCCTTACCTTATTTATAGTTTTCTGTGGTTTTAGTGCCCAGTCAACCATCATCTGCAAACTTTAATGTTTTCCAATTTTTAAAAAAGAAAGACCACATTCGCATAACCTCATGTTGGTTTATATTGCTATAGATTTTCTTTTTATAATGTTATTGTTTTTAATATTTCACTGCCCATAATATTTAAGTTAAATTTTGCATATTATGAATGTGAGTCAATATAGTATACATATGGTTAGGTGCTATCTGCGGCTCAATGCATTCATTCACTGAGGGTCTTATAATGAGCATGTCCCCTGTGAAAATTAAGGCATTCTTGACTGAAAGGAAACAAGAGAAAAACATGCTGAGCATGGTGTTAAGGACACAATTCTACTCTCATTTTCAGTTTTACCACGTTTAAAAGCTAATCTAATGGGAGGACAGCACCTACATTAACAATGTTTATTTCATCATTTGCAATCCAACACCAATATTTCACACTAACACGGGAAGGAAAATGCAAGTGAGCAAAACAAGACAAATACATGATCTGGGCCAACAGAAGGAAGAGCAAAGGTGGGTGTGCAGGGAGGGAGACTCCCCAGAGTCTGGGGCATTGTGACCATATCTCTCATGAACAGATCTGGAAAGGGCAGAGCATCAATCCTGATGAGCTACCCCCCCCACCCCGTGGACTCATTTCTGTGTGCCTATTTTCTTCCACTGTCAAGACTCCAATTCCAAAGGCATAAAGAGAGAAAACCAATTACCAAGAGAAAATGAGAACAGCACTAACTGCTGTTTTCCTTTGATTGGTGGCTTTATGTGACTCAGTTATGTTCAGCTATCAGGTTGAAGATACTGACTTCCCTTCCACAACTGTTAATCAGCATACTTTTCTTTTGTGCTTATAATACTGTAAATATGAGTCATAGACAATGTTTGGAAATGTATATAACAATGAATATTAATTATATTATAATGGATATTAATTTATATAAAAATACTCAAACTCAAATCAGCCCAAAATTTACTGTACTGTAATTGAGTTCCCATGATGGCTAATGACAATGATGCCTTCCTTACTCCATGAATCATTTAGTTCCCTAAACTCCCCCATTATTGATCCAAGTGAATTTTAAATCATCTGTGATTTCTGTTTTGAATGAGATGAGCATGAGTATAAACTTGAATGCTGATGAGTACTGTGTTAATTATTATATAAATTTTGTTCCCACATTGATCTAAGTGTTCCTTCATTGTCATCTTAGCAAAAATGAGTCAAATATGCAAATGCTAACCTCAGTAAGTTCTCTTTAAAACCATTTCCTCACTGAACATATAAATGCAATTTACTTTCAAGTAAAAATAAAACAAAATAAAAATAAGATCCATACTTCTCATTCAGATAAAACTAGCTACCAAATTTCTAGGAGAAACTAGAAATCATTTTTCTCTGTTCGTGATGGTGGCGTTATTAGTACAGTATTTTCAAGATCTTGGGATCAATATATCAGGAAACAATGGTTTTCATTGGCATTGTATTATCTTTATTTCTCCTGTATATACTTATGAATAGACTTACACACATATTCTGATCATATATGTGACTTTGCCATTCTCATGGAATTCCTTTTAATCCTGACTAATTTGCTAAGACCTATTCAGCAATTTTCTACCTATCTTGTGTCTGTGAGACATCCACATTTGTAACACTATGAGAATCTAAAGAAATTGGGAGAGGAAGGTGTGTTCTCAGCAGACTTTGATGTGCTTAGTGAACCCCCATCCTGTACCACCACATTTGCAAGCAGAACTCTTCAACAAGCAACTTTCCAGGCCAATGAATTTATACTCTCTTTTCCTTTTTCTTCCTTGTATGGACTTCTCTAAATTTGGGAGTTCAAAGGATATGCCCAGTAACATTCTAAAGATACATCTCAAGAACTGTTTTAAAAATTGGATCTTAGAACAAAGTAGATCAATGGAATAGGATTGAAAACCCAGAAATGAACCCACAGACTTACAGTCACTTAATCTTTGATAAAGGAGCCACAACCATCCAGTGGAAAAAACATAGCCTTTTCAACAAATGTGCTGTTTCAACTGGAGGTCAACATGCAGAAGAATGCGAATCGACCCACTCTTATCTCCTTGTAATAAGATCAACTCCAAGTGGATCAAGGACCTCCACATAAAACTAGACACACTGAAACTAATAGAAAAGAAACTGGGGAAGACCCTGGAGGACATGGGCACAGGGGGAAAGTTCCTGAACAGAACACCAATAGCTTATGCTCTAAGATCAAGAATTGACAAATGGGACCTCATAAAATTACAAAGTTTCTGTAAGGCAAAAGACACTGTCAGAAGGACAAAACAGCAACCAACAAAGTGGGAAAAGATCTTCACCAACCCCACATCCGACAGAGGGCTAATATCCAATATATACAAAGAACTCAAGAAGTTAGACCGCAAAGAACCAAATAACCCTATCAAAAAATGGGGTACAGAGCTAAACAAAGAATTTTCACCAGAAGAAATTCGGATGGCTGAGAAACACCTTAAGAGATGTTCAACATCATTAGTCATCAGGGAAATGCAAATCAAAACAACCCTGAGATTCCACCTCACACCAGTCAGAATGGCTAAGATTAAAAAGTCAAGAGATAACAAGTGCTGGCAAGGATGTGGAGAAAGAGGAACACTCCTCCACTGTTGGTGGGATTGAAAAATGTTAAAACCGCTCTGGAAATCAGTTTGGTGGTTCCTCAGAAAATTAGGCATGTCACTTCCAGAGGACCCTGGCATACCACTCCTGGGCATATACCCAGAGGATTCCCCTGCATACAATAAAGACACATGCTCCACTATGTTTATAGCAGCCTTGTTTATAATAGCCAGAAACTGGAAGGAGCCCAAATATCCCTCAAAGGAGGAATGGATACAGAAAATGTGGTATATTTATACAATGGAATACTACTCAGCAACTAAAAATAATGAATTCATGCAATTTGTAGGTAAATGGTTAGATCTGGAAACTATCATCCTAAGTGAGTTAACCCAATCACAAAAGAATACACATGAAATGCAATCACTGATAAGTGGATATTAATGAGCCCAGAAGCCCTAAATACTCAAGGCACAATTAGCAAGTCAAATGATTCCCAACAAGAAGAAAGGAGAAGACCCTGGGCCTGAAAAGATTGGATCCAGTTTTGTAGACCCAGAACAGAGAAATCATAGGGGCGGGAGGATGATTGGGTAATGGTTGGGGGGGAGAGGAATTATGAGAAGTATGGTGGGGGGGAACTGGGAAAGGGGAAAGCCTTTGTAATGTAAACATAGAATATAGAAAGTAAAAATTTAACAAAGAAAGAAAGAAAAGAAAGAAAGAAAGAAAGAAAGAAAGAAAGAAGGAGAAAGAAAGAAAGAAAATAGGTTGAGTGTTATAAAGGACCAATTTGATTTGGTCAATGGCATATGATCTTCAACCACATATAGGATTATTTATGAAGAACATTTCATGCTATTAGGATCATGGAAATTCTATATTTAAAAGAGAGCATGGAACTACTTTGTCCTGGCCTTGTTTCTCAACCAGAGTTCATCATATGGCAAACTGGCAGTTTAGTGATAACCTAAAAACACAAAGCTATGCTTAATCACCTGAATAAACCATTTTTAAGTGTTATGAAATCGGAGACTTACATTTTATCTGTGTCTACAATCATGATTTATAAATATTAAATTTTAAAGCTTAATTAAAGAACTAAGTCATTTTAGTAACCCAAAATATCAAGATGCTTGAACTGAGGAACAAAATGAGAGAATTACATAATAACGTAAATAATACAAAACAAATAATAACTAAATAGTACCTAATTAAATAATTGTTAAATATTAATAAAAAGAATCACTGCATCATGAGGACTATGTTTCTGTTTCTATTTCATTTTTTTCTATTTCTATTTCTATTTCCATTTCTATTTATATTTATATTTATAGCACATAACTTAAAACTACTTTAGCAAAATATGTCAACATAAAAATATTTATATAAATCTGAAATTGATGACTTGTTAAAAACTCAGAACATTATAGAGTAAATGTATTAAGCTTTCCAAGAAAACAACACATATTCTATATATTAATATGGTTAGGAAGTATTGTAGAACACCCACTAAAACATTCCAGTGGAGGACTTCCTGTGGGTGGAAATTAGAGCACAGATGACATTTGTCAGAGAATTGTACTGAGAAGGTATCTGAGTGCTTTGGCAAATGTCTGAAAAAATAAGATTGCAGATTCTGTCACTTTATTCAGGAAACAAGAAAATGACCCACAGACTTGCTTACAGGCAGTTTGATGGAGGCATGTTCTCAACTGCACTTCCCTCTCCCCAGATGACTCTAAGGTGTATCAAGATGACAAAAACTAACCAGCACAATAATATCAATACATTAATGGCATACTTGGAATTCACTTTGTCATTTTAGCTGCACCAGTGGTATACATCATATCTGGAAATACAATCTAGTCATACACAATGCATTTACTCTTGTGTGTCTCTGTTGTCCTTTGGTTTATCTATTTTAATTTTTTATTATTCTCTCATATATCACATCCCAACTGCAATTTCTATCTGTTCTCTACCCCGAGCCTCTCGCACTACCAGTGCGTTCCTCGTCTTTCCTTCAGATACACCCCCACTCCCTCCCCCTTAGAGAAGAGTAGGGCTGTCAGGGACATCAACCAAACACAGCATAACAAACTACAGTAAGACCAGGTACTAGGTTTCCACCTGGCCCCCAATGCCCTCAGTGCCAGTTTTTTCTCCCAGTATTTTCTCCATCCTTTCCCTTACCTGATTCTTTGTGTTCCCAAGCCCAACTGCCCACAAGTCCACATGTGAAATATGTTCTATTTCACCTTCCCTGGGTGAACCATGCTCCACTTCTTACTACAGCCTTTCTGGATCTGTGGACCCCAGCATCACTGTCTTTTATTTCATAGCTAATATCCACTTATAAGTTGATACATACCATGCTTGATTTTCTGAATCTCAGTTACCTCATTCAGGATAATTTCTTTCTTTCTTTTTTTTTCTATATTTTTGTTTACATTCCAAATGACTTCCCCTTTCCCAGTTCCCCCCTCTTCATAAGTCCCATAAACCCTCTACCCTCAGCCCATTCTCCAATGACCTCCCTCCCATTTCTCTGTCCTGGTACTCCCCTAAAATGCTGGATCAAGTCTTTCCAGGACAAGGGCCCTCTCCTTCCTTCTTCTTGGGAATCATCTGATATGGTAATTGTGTCTTGAGTCTACAGAGCTTCTGGGCTAATTAATATCAACTTGTCAGTGACTGCATTCCATGAGTATTCTTTTGTGATTGGGTTACCTCACTTAGGATACTATTTTTCAGTTCCAAACATTTACCTAAAAATTGCATGAATTCATTGTTTTTAATTGCTGAGTAGTATTCCATTGTGTAAATACACCACATTTTCTGTATCCATTCCTCCATTGAGGGACATATGGGTTCTGTTTACCTTCTGGCTATTATAAATAAGGCTGCTATGAACATAGTGGAGCATGTAACCTTATTGCATGCCAGGGAATCCTCTGGGTATATGTCCAGGAGTGGTATAACAGGGTCCTCCAGAAGTGTCATGCCCAGTTTTCTGAGGAACCACCAGATTGATTTCCAGAGTGGTTGTACCAGATTGCAATCCCACCAGCAGTGGAGGAGTGTTCTTTCTCCACATCATCATCAACAGGTGCTGCCTCCTGAGTTTTTAATCTTAGCCATTCTGACTGGTGTGAGGTGAAATCCAGGGTTGTTTTGATTTGCATTTCCCTAATGATTAATGATGTTGAAAATTTTTTAAGGTACTTCTCGGCTATTTGAAATTCATCAGGTGAAAATTCTTTGATTAGCTCTGTACCCCATTTTTATAGGGTTATTTGGCTCTCTGGAGTCTATCTTCTTGAATTCTTTGTATATATTGGATATTAGCCCTCTGTCAGATGTAGGGTTGGTGAAGATCTTTTCCCAATTTATTGGTTGCCCTTTTGTGCTTTTGATAGTGTCCTTTGCCTTACAAAAACTTTGCAATTTTATGAGGTCTCATTTGTCAATATTTAATCTTAGACCATAAGCTATTGGTGTTCTGTTCACAAACTTTTCCCCTGTGTCCATGTCCTCAAGGGTCTTCCCCAGTTTCTTCTCTATTAGTTTCAGTGTGCCTTGTTGTATGTGAAGATCCTTGATCCACTTAGAGTTGAGTGTAGTATGAGGAGATAAGAATGGATCGATTTGCATTCTTCTGCATGCTGACCCCCAGTTGAAACAGCACCATTGGTTGAAAAGGCTATCTTTTTTTCCACTGGATGGTTTTAGCTCCTTTGTTCAAGATCAAGTAACCATAGGTGTGTGGGTTCACTTCTGGATCTTCAATTCTATTCCAATGATCTACCTGCCTGTCACTGTAGCAATACCATGCAGTTTTTAACACTATTTCTCTGTATTACTGATTGAGGTCTAGGATACTGATTCCCCCAGAAGTTCTTTTACAGTTGAGAATAGTTTTAGCTATCCTGGGTTTGTTGTTATTCCAGATGAATTTGAGAATTCTCTTTCTAACTCTATAAAGAACTGAGTTGGATTTTGATAGGGTTTCCATTGAATCCGTAGATTGCTTTAATCCTGCCAATCCACAAGCATGGAAGATTTTTCCCTTTTCTGAGGTCTTCTTCAATTTCCTCCTTCAGAGACTTGAAGGTCTTGTCATACAGATCTTTCACTTGTTCGGTTAGAGTCCCACCAAGATACTTTATATTGTTTGTGGCTATTATAAGAGGTGTCGTTTCTCTAATTTCTTTCTCAGTCTGGTTAACCTTTGAGTATAGGAAGGCTACCGATTTGCTTGAGTTGATTTTATAACCAGCCACTTTGCTGAAGTTGTTTATCAGCTATAGGAATTCTCTGGTGGAGTTTTTGGGTCAGTTAAGTATACTATCATATCATCTGCGAATAGTGATAGTTTGACTTATTCCTTTCCAATTTATATCCCTTTAACCTCCTTATGTTGTCTAATTGCTCTAGCTAGAACTTCAAGTACTATATTGAAAAGATATGAAGAGAGGGGACAGCCTTGTCTAGTTCATGATTTTAGTGAGATTGCTTCAAGTTTCTCTCGATTTAATTTGATGTTGGCTACTGGTTTGCTGTATATTGCTTTTACTATGTTTAGGTATGGGCCTTGAACTCCTATTCTTTCCAAGATTTTTAGCATGAAAAGATGCTGAATTTTATCAAATGCTTTTTTAGCATCTAATGAAATGACCATGTGTTTTTTTTTTCTTTGCGTTTGTCTATGTAGTGGAGTGCATTGATGGATTTTCTAATATTGAACCATCCCTGCATCCCTGGGATGAAGCCTACTTGATCATGGTGAATGACCATTTTGATGTGTTCTTGGATTCAGTTGGCAAGAATTTTATTGAGTATTTTTGCATAGATATTCATTAGGCAAATTGGTCTGAAGTTCTCTTTCTTTGTTGGATCTTCGTGTGGTTTTATTATCAGTGTAATTGTGGCTTCATAGAACAAGTTCGGTAGTATTCCTTTTGTTTCTATTTTGTGGAATAGTTTGAAGAGTATTGATGTTAGGTCTTCTTTGAAGGTCTGATAGAATTCTGCACTAAAATCATCTGGTCCTGTGCTTTTTTTAGTTGGAAGACTTTCAATGACCACTTCTATTTCCTTAGGAGCTATGGGACTGTTTAGATGATCTATTTGATCCTGATTTAATTTTGGTATTTGGTATCTGTCTAGGAAATTGTCCATTTCTCCAGATTCTCCAGTTGTGTTGAGTATAGGCTTTTGTAGTAGTATCTGATGATTTTTTTACTTTCCTCAGTTTCTGTTGTTATGTCACCCTTTTCATTTCTAATTTTGTTAATTTGGATACTGTCTCTTTGCCCTCTGATTAGTCTGGCTAAGGGTTTATGTATCTTGTTGATTTTCTCAAAGTACCAGCTCCTGGTTTTGTTGATTCTTTGTATGGTTCTCTTCATTTCTACTTGATTGATTTCAGCTCTGTGTTTGATGATTTCCTGTCTTCTACTACTCTATGGTGAATTAGTTTCTTTGTGTTCCAGAATTTTAAGATGTGCCGTTAAGCTGCTAGTGTATGCTCTCTCTAGTTTCTTTTTGGAGGCACTCAGGGCTATGAGTTTTCCTCTTAGCACTGCTTTCACTATGTCCCACAAATTTGGGTATGTTGTGCCTTCATTTTCATTAAATTCTTAAAAGTCTTTGATTTCTTTCTTGATTTCTTCCTTGACCAAGGTATCATTGAGTAGATTATTGTTCAGCTTCCATGTGTATGTGGACTTTCTGTTGTTATTGTTGCTATTGAAGACTACTCTTACTCCATAGTGATCTGATAGGAGGCATGGGATTAGTTTGATCTTATATCTGTTGAGGTCTGTTCTGTGACCAATTATATGCTCGATTTTTGAGAAGTAGCCAACATCAAAATAGATGGAGAGAAACTTGAAGCAATCCCACAAAAATCAGGGACTAGACAAGGCTGCCCTCTCTCTCCATATCTTTTCAATAGAGTACTTGAAGTCCTAGCGAGAGCAATTAGACAACATAAGTAATAGTGATTATTACTTCCTGTTATTTTTTAGGTTATTTTTATGTTCGAGTGGTTACCTTCTTCTGGGTTTGATGAAAGAAGGTTACTATCTTGCTTTTTCCAGGGTGTAGTTTCCCTCCTTGTATTGGTGTTTTCCACCTATTATCCATTGTAGAGCTTGGTTTGTGGAAAGATATTGTGTAAATTTTGTTTTCTCATGGAATATCTTGTTTTCTCCATCTATGGTGATTGATAGTTTTGCTGGGTATAGTAGTCTTGGCTGGCATTTGTGTTCTCTTAAAGTTTGCATGAGATGTGCCCAGGATTTTCTAGGTTTCATGGTCTCTGGTGAGAAGTGTGGTGTAATTTTGATAGGTCTTCCTTTATATGTTACTTGGCTTTTTTCCCTTAAAGCCTTTAATATTCTTTCTTTGTTTGGTACATTGGGGTTTTGATTATTATATGTCTGGAGGTATTTCTGTTCTGGTCCAGTCTGCTTGGAGTTCTGT